>CM038141.1:421217636-421957159 GCA_021437245.1 Aegilops speltoides | reverse complement strand
AGTAGTTCAAAGAACATCTAACATGATACAAGAATGGGGTAAGGTAGACTTAGATCGTTTCAGATTTCAGTTGAAGTGTTTTTATATTTCATTCGCTCCACCATTTACTTACTCAAATTTCTCTTATTTGCTGGGTCACAACTCACAAATCCCTGAAGAAAAACTCAAACCTTAAGAAAAGATCGAATGCAACATCCTCTGTTCTCTCTTCACATTCGTCTCCTTTGGGGTGCTATCATGTGATGTTCGCCCCTCAGGTCCATCTCTATTCACCCTGAGCCATGCACTCCATTATAGGCTGAAAATCCATCAACTAACCGATTGTTTCCCCTTTGCATGGACCAACCGAATATTTCCATCCTTCATAGAAGGTCATCCAGCTAATTAATATGGCATACACGAGAAGAAGCCTTCACCTAAATGTGATGAGCTAGTGCTAGCCATGGTTTTTCATTTAAGTTTCAGAACTGTTTAGTCCATAGGCAAAATCACCTATTTTTCATTGAATTTTTGTGATTTTTATTTTCACTAATTTCAGCCAAAAGTTCCAGCAAAATTTGTTTGGGATATGAAAATTTTAAAAATAATTTGAGAAGTATTTGAATTTGCATGTACTACTGTAATTGCCAAAACAGTTTGGCTTGAAGTTAGACAATTATTTTAGTACCGAAATCAAGATTGTGTGTACATTGTAGATCTCCAACCTGGGGCGGCGGAGACTGTCACCGACTGGTTTTGCGGGATTGTCACGATGCTAACCCATTACAAATGGATTGGCCGACCTTTTTCATGTCTCGCTTGGTGGGCAGTAGGATCAAGCGGAATAAACTGAGAGGAGCTACATCAAAATTTGCTGACTCGTTTTTGGGACCAATAGTTGTGTTAGTTATCTTGGGGCAATTGCTATGAGTTGGGCTTAGGAAGAGCTAAATAAATCTTCTGATATGCGTGTGGCACAGACTTACTTAATGAAGATGCAAGTTAATTAATTATGTGTACCTGAGCATCAGCTACTGCATTGGTCATGGTGCAGCGTCAAGGAAAGGAACAAATGTTGCAAGGGTTGCCCTGCTAGATCAGATCAAGAGGATAAAACTGCATGCCATGTGCAGAATAATTTGGTCTTGGGGTGCAGAATGTTGCCTCTGCGTTTCATTGTCAGTTTTAACCTGCTAGCTGAACCTTTGATGTTCTGTTGAACAAGTAGTAATGAGGTGCTGAATTGTCGTTGGTATTACTGGAATCTCCATTATCGCTGAGATGTACTAGCATACTCTAGAGCAAGAACAATAGGAGTATATGATATTGTATGCTGAGCTGGCTCTATAACTTGTAATTGACTACTATTAAGTGCAGGTGGGTGAAAGAGATAAAGCTGAACTTTAATTATTCAGAGTCACACAGTATGGATACCCGATTATAAATACCAAAGGGCCGAAGAACCATAACATACACAAGCTAAGACATGGCCTTACAATGTACTCGTCGTATATATCAAAATCTTTTAACGCCCATCTCAATTCTCAATACATTGGCAGCTAGGTTTGGGATACATCTGGAATTTGTGTGCCAGCGGTTTCATCCCATCCGGTAAGCAAAAAATAGTGCAAGACCCTCTATGGTTCGTTGGACTTGATGTGATCCATATCGCTACACTTTTAAGGCTCGAGTTTGCACATTGCTCAAACATGTATTTCTGACCCCCGGTACACTTGCATTATACTAGTACACAACACAAGAACAGGCACAGCCGATGAACATATGTGATACGTATAAATCTAATTCATAGATTGATCAATACAAGTGTTTTTATCTGTAGATTTGTATTCTTTGCAGGTGCCGTCAGCTTCATGTTCAGCAATACTATCCACATAACTAGTCCCTATCGATGCATGATGACGGGCCGAGCGAAGTCTGAACCGAGCTACCGACTGCCAAACATGGGGCCACGAACGATCCCAGCCAAAGTTTGCTCATTTCCTACATGCTGCATCTTCCCGTTCGGCTAATGACTAGCTGCCATAGGAACTAAGCGACGACACTTCTGACAGGCTGTTAGAAGAAGTTGGTAATTTGCACCTCTAAGCAAGCTCGGGCCTGCTCTGTGCCGGGACGACAAGATGGGCCTATTCGCGACGCCCATATACAAAAGTGTAATGCATCCGGGGCGTCCTGTAAATTTCTTTAGTGAGTATACTGTATTTATCGAACAACGTAAAATCAGCAACACATGCATCTTTTTTTAGGAAAAGAGTGATACAAATCACTCAGGTGACACAATACAACCATCACTTAGAGAATCTCTAACCGCTTGGAAGAGTTTCAGAGTCTCCTTTATATCACCGACTATAATAGGAAAACACGCTGATCCGCTCATCTTGTCAGGGAAAAGCTCATTTGCCAACGAGGCGCAGTCCAACTCGATTGTCACACGCCCCTTGAAAATGCTCGACAACGTCCCGATGCCGACGAGCACTGCCTGCGCCTCTGTTTCCTCTGATCCATTCTCATCCTTGCTAAAGTCCATCTTATTGTATAAAAATGAAGAGAAATAAATAAGATTTAGTTAATGTAATAAATATACCCATTGTCATTTCTAAAATTCCAACATTGGAGAAAATAACATTTTTTGTCCTCCATGCCTATGGGAGTAACGCTTTGGTACCGTAACTCGAGAAACTCTACAGTACGGCTTGTATACATGAAAATACGTTGTATCTACGGTCCAAACTACAGTCCCCTTGACGGTCGCTCGCTTTGGTGTCACCACATACCCCCCAGCACGAACCAGGATCTTTTTACGGTCACACCCCTGCCGTTTCTGGAAACCAACCCGCGCTCCACTCCAGCTGTCTCTGTCCTAAATCCTCAATCCCCATCCCCATCCGTTCTTTCCCTCTTCCCCCTCCAAATCCCCCTCCCCATATACATGAATGGCAGCGAGATCTTTGCTGCCAGCGGTAGCACTGTCGTTGCCCTTCCCGCTAAGCCGGTGCGACCCGGTGGACAAAGCCGTGCGAACCCGCACTGGTGGGCTAGGAGGAAGTTCACGCAGGAGGTGTGGCGGCGTGGGGAGCCAGAACTCCGACCGGATTCCGGCTATGTTCTCCTCTAGTGCACGCCGTGGATGGATGCATTGGAGGCTCAGTACCATGGTCGGGTATTATTGGCGGTCGCTGCTGGAGATCACATCGCTGGGCTAACGGCGAAGGCCAGGCTTGATGTCCTGGAAAATAAAACTTTCATCTTGCCCTCACAGGTGTGCATCAAGGAGGCCACCCCTCAGCATGACCTTTGGCCCACCTTCAAGGAGGAGGCGATGTGCACACGCATGCTTGAATCGCCAATGTAGGTGAAGCACACTGGCTCCTGGATCCACTTCATTCTCTGGCACCGCGCGATGCAGAGTACTCCCGGCGGGCTACCGTACAAGACCACAATGAGCTTCGAAAGGGTACTCGAGGAGGTGTGGGAGCCAGAGGCCGTGAACACGCTCCTGACAAGCTAGGCGACAAGCTCATCAACATGAGGCCGCCGGAGGACAAGTGCAAGCTCGTCATGGACACGTGGTTCCGCAACCCAAGCAAGGTTCCCAAGGTCCTCTGTTTGGTCCATGTTCTGTAATTCAGCTTCTTCCATGTTCCCTTGCCCAACTTGCATTTTTGCCTCCCATGCATATTGTCTGTTCTACTCCTTCATTTGCAAATACTCATTGAACCCCCTCTGCCTCTCTTGCTCATCCTGCTGGTACAACAAAAGTTCACATATTTCTCTGTCCTGCGATTCTTCTCTCAGGCTCTTCTACTCTGCAACTTTTCATCATCTCCTCCTGGTCCGACGGCGCCCTTCCCACCGTCGTTGCCTACACGGAGGGCTGCAGCCGCACCGGTAACCACAAGGGAAAGGGGCCGGAGAGGAAATGGTGATTTCCGATGCCCATGTCCTTCTTTGATTAGTATTTAGTTAATCTTTAGTATGAATCTACTGTCTATTTGGTCCGATGAAATGTGACGCTATGTCCATATGAACTGTGAATCTATGTCTTTTTTGTTGCTATGTTTCATACGCTGATCTATGCAGTTTCTCTCACGTTGCACTGATACCATAGTTTTGTATGTGTGTGTGTTGGGAGGTACATGCCGTGAAAGCGGAGTTGTGAAGGAAGTCCGGTCACTGTCCGCGGACGCGTCCGGGCACATCTGCGGATGTTTACGGGGTTCGACTGTAGATGCTCTAAGCGGATTATAAGCCTGCTATTGTACTTGCTCTAAAGGAGTATGCTAGTACATCTCAGTGCGATTGTATACTGAGCTGGCTCTATAACTTCTAATTGACTACCATTAAGGGCAGTTGGGTGAAAGAGATAAAGCCAAACTTTAATTATTGGGAGAGTCACACAGTGTGGATGCCCGTTTATAAATACCACAGGGCCTAAGAACCATACAATACAGAAGCTAAGACATGGCCTTACAATGTTGTATATATCAAAATCTCTTAATGCCCATCTCAATTCTCAACACATTGTCAGTTAGTTTTGGGATGCATCTGGGATTTGCATGCCAGTGGTTTCATCCCTTCGGCAAGCAAAAAATAGTGCAAAACCCACTATGGTTCATTGGACTCATGTGATCCATATCTCTACACTTTTGAGGCTCGAGTTTGCACATTGCTCAAACACATTTCTGACCCCCAGTGCGCTTGCATTGTACTACACGACACAAGAATCAGCACGGTCAATGAACACATATGATATAAATCTAATTGATAAATCAATATAAGTGATCTTATCTGTAGATTTGTATTCTTTGCAGGTGTCATCGACTTCATGTTCACCAATACTACCCACACAACTAGTCGCTGCCGATGCACGATTCCCGGCCGAGCAAAGTCTGAACTGAGTTACCGACAGCCAAACTTCGGGCCACGAACGATCCCAACCAAAGTTTGCTCATCCGCTACGTGCTTCGTCTACCCATTTGGCTCATGGCTAGCTGCCATAGGAACTAACACTGGTGGAAAAACAGGCTTTCCGTCCAGCCCATAAGTCGCGAAGCTGTAGGAACCGCGACCAATGGGATCTTTAGTCGCGGTTCTGGAGGTGAACCGCGACCAAAGGCTGGGCCTGTGGCTCGGTGGCCACCAAGCGTGAGGGCTTTAGTCGCGGTTGGCAGGAGACAACCGCGACTAAAGGTGCCGAAAGCCTTTAGTCGCGGTTGTCTGGCCAACCGCGACTAAAGCCCTCCCTATATATACCCATCCAGAGCCAACACTTAGCCATTTGGAGCCATTCTCTTCACAAGTGGGTGTAGGTTTGCTTTTGGTTCCTCTTATGCACATAAGGTGTTTGATGAAATGCCCCAAGAGCATGAAACAAACATGACATGAAGTGTTGGAGCCACACTCTTCGATCATGATTAGCAACTTGATGAACCTTTGATGTGTCAATATGCATGTGTGTAGTTCATAACAAATGCATGATGGTTAATTATATATTTTATATTATAATAATGCGAGATGAATCGGCAATGGATGTACGATAACCGACTCTCCGTGAGTTCACTACGGGTTTGAAAGATTTCCTCGTAGTGGCTAATGCGAACAAGCGGGGGGTTTTGTTATCTGTCCATGTGTTATCTGTAAGAATGAGAAGGGTTACTCTTCCTCAAGAGTTGTTCACATGCATCTGCTTGAAAGGGTTTCATGCCAAGCTATAATTGTTGGACCAAGCATGGAGAAAGAGGGGTTATAATGGAAGAAGATGAAGAAGGGATGATTTCATCGATGAAAGCTATCTTGCTCATTTCGGTGATACTTTCATGGAGGATGTTTGAAGGTGAAGGGAAGGTGAAGAAGAGGCACGTGATGATCCCGTTGATGATCTTGGTTGGACCATTGCCGATGCACGAGACGCCGCTGGCCCGAAAAGGAGAGGAGAATTTGGATCGCATGTTAGAGGATCACGAAAGGCGTACTGCCCGGATGCGATGATGGTCTCAAAAAGCTGGGCTGCACAATCGAATTTGCTGAAATGGAAGGCGAGGCAGGTGTAGCTGACTCGGCATTTGAAAACTTGTTGAAAATGTTGAAGAATATGTTTCAAAGGATAACGAGTTGCCCGCCAAGACGCGTCTGAAGCAAAGAAGGTTGTCGCCCTCTAGGTTTAGAGGTTCGAAGATACATGCATGCATCAACGATCGCATCCTCTACCGCTGTGAATACGAGAATTTGAATGAATGCCCGGTATGCACCGCATTGCGTTATAAGATCGAGGCGATGACCTGGTGACGATGTTGAGGGCCGAAACCGTGAAGAGGGTTCCGCCAAGGTGATGTGGTATGCTCCTATAATACCACGGTTGAAACGTCTGTTCATGAACAAAGAGCATGCCAAGTTGTGGCGATGGCACAAAGAGGAACGTAAGTCGGACGGGGAGTTGAGACACACCGCAGATGGAACGCAATGGAGAAAGATCGGCAGATGGTTCAGAGATTTTGCGGTGACGCAAGGAACATAAGATTTGCTCTAAGTACGGATGGCATGAATCCTTTTGGCGAAAGCGAGCTCCAGCCATAGCACTGCCCGTGACTCTATGCATCTACAACCTTCCTCCTTGGTTGTGCATGAAGCGGAAGTTCATTATGATGCCGGTGCTCATCCAAGGTCCGGCAACCCGCAACGACATCGATGTGTACCTAAGGCCATTAGTTGATGAACTTTTACAACTGTGGGGTGGTGTCCGTGTGTGGGATGAGCACAAACAAGAGGAATTTGACCTCGACGTTGCTTTTCGTAACCATCAACGATTGGCCTGCTCTTAGTAACCTTCGGGACTGTCAAATAAGGGATACAATGCATGCACGCACTTGCTTACATGAGACCGAAAGTGTACATTTGCCAAATTGTAAGAAGAACGTGTACCTTGGGCATCGCCGATTTCTTCCAAAATTCATCCAAGAAGAAAGAAAGGCAAGCATTACAACGGCAAGGCAGATCACCGGCGAAACTGCGGAGAACGACCGGTGCCGAGGTATTTGATATGGTCAAGGATTTGAAAGTCATCTTTGGAAAGGGTCTGGCGGACAATCGGTTCGAAGGGAGCCGACGGGCACGCAGCCATGTGGAAGAAGAAATCTATATTCGGGAGCTAGAATATTGGAAAGTCCTAGATGTCCGCTCTGCAATCGACGTGATGCACGTTACGAAGAATATTTGCGTGAACCTCCTAAGCTTCTTGGGCGTGTATGGGAAGACAAATGATACAAAGGAAGCACGGCAGACCAAAGAACGCTTGAAAGACCACGATGACCGCATCCGGAATGGTTTCAAGGTCGTGCCGCCTACGCCCGACCAAAGAAGAGAAGGTCATCTTTTTGAATGCCCGAGCGATATGAAGGTCCCGTCTGGATTCTCGCCCAATATAAAGGGAATAATAAACATGGCGGAGAAAAAGTTCCAAAACACTCAAGTCTCACGATCGCCACGTGATTATGACGCAATTGCTTCCGATTGCTTTGAGGGGCTCTGCCGGAAAATGTTCGATTAGCCATTGTGAAGCTATGTGCATTCCTCAATGCAATCTCTCGAAGGTAATCAATCCGAAGTTCTACCACGGTTCTGAACGATGTGATCCAATGTCTTGTCGGGCTTTGAGTTGGTGTTCCCGCCATCCTTCTTCAATATTATGACGCACCTCCTGGTTCACCTAGTCAAGAGATTTCCGTTCTCGGTCCTGTATTTCTACACAATATGTTCCCCTTGAGAGGTTCATGGGAGTATTAAAGAAATATGTTCAGAACCGTGCTAGGCGAAGGAAGCATCTCCAAGGGCTATGGAAATGAGGAGGTAATTGAGTTTTGTGTTGACTTTGTTCCCGACCTTAAGCCGATTGGTCTTCCTCGATCGCGCACGAGGGGAGACTAAGTGGAAAAGGCACGATCGGAAGGAAATCAACGATATGTATGGACGGCCATTCTCGATGAAGCACACCACACTCATCTTGACCAATTCCAGCTTGGTGGCTCCGTGCTTTGAGAAACACAAGAATATTTTACGCCGGACAACCCGGGAAGCTCGAATCTCGGATTAGGAAGGCCCACATGGAGACTTTCGGCAGTTGGTTGAGAAAACATTTAATGAATGACAATGATGTTGTAGATCAGCTGTACATGTTGGCCAATGTTGGAAATATGCCCTAGAGGCAATAATAAAAGTATTATTATATTTCAATGTTCATGATAATTGTCTTTTGTTCATGCTATAACTGTGTTATCCGGAAATCATAATACACGTGTGAACACTTAGACCCCAATATGTCCCTAGTGAGCCTCTAGTTGACTAGCCCGTTGTGATCAATAGATGGTCATGGTTTCGACTATGGACATTGGATGTCGTTGATAACGGGATCACATCATTAGGAGAATGATGTGATGGACAAGACCCAATCACAAGCTTAGCATAAAAGATCGTATAGTTCGTTTGCTAGAAGCTTTGCCAATGTCAAGTATCTATTCCTTCGACCATGAGATCGTGTAACTCCGGTTGCCGTAGGAGTGCCTTGGGTGTATCAAACGTCACAACGAATCGGGTGACTATAAAGGTGCATTACAGGTGTCTCCGAAAGTATCTGCGGGTTGACATGGATCGAGATCGGGATTTGTCACTCCGTATGACGGAGAGGTATCTCTGGGCCCACTCGGTAATGCATCATCATAATGAGCTCAATGTGACCAAGGTGTTGGCCACGGATCATGCATTACTGATGCAGTAAAGTGACTTGCGTAACGAGACCGAACGAGGTATTGGGATACCGACGATCGAGTCTCGGGCAAGTAACGCATCGATTGACAAAGGAATTGCATACGGGGTTTGATAGAATCCTCGACATCGTGGTTCAACCGATGAAATCATCGAGGAGCATGTGGGAGCCAACATGGGTATCCAGATCCCGCTGTTGGTTATTGCCCGAGAGTCGTCTCGGTCATGTCTGCGTGTCTCCCGAACCCGTAGGGTCTACACACTTAAGGTTCGGTGACGCTAGGGTTAGTAGGAAGACTAGTATGTGAATACCGAATGTTGTTCGGAGTCCGGATGAGATCCCGGACGTCACGAGGAGTTCCGGAAGGGTCCGGAGGTAAAGAATAATATATAGGAAGTGGTGTTTCGGCCATCGGGAAAGTTTCGGGGGTTACCGGCAAAGTACCGGGACCACCGGAAGGGTCCCGGGTCCACCGGGTGGGGCCACCCATCCGGAGGGCCCCATGGGCCATAGGGGAAGGAACCAGCCCACAGGGGCTGGTGCGCCCCTAGGCCCACCTCGCGCCTAGGGTTGAAACCCTAGGGGTGGGGCGCCCACCGGCTTGGGGGCACTCCACCCCTTGGCCGCCGCCCCTTGAGATTGGATCTCTAGGGGCCGCCACCGGGGCCTATATAAAGGGGGGAGGGGGCTGTACACATCTCCCAAGGCGCAGCCCTCCTCCCCAACACATCTCCTCCTCCGTGAGAGCTCGGCGAAGCCTCAGCCGAGTCTCAGCATCACCACCATCACCACGCCGTCGTCGGCCGGTGGTGCCGTCTTCCTCAACCTCTCCTTCCCTTGCTGGATCAAGAAGGAGGAGACGCCGCCGTCCCGTGCACGTGTGTTGAACGCGAGGTGCTGTCCGCTCAAAGACTTGGCATCGGTGATCTGAATCACGCTCGAGTACGACTCCATCATCACCAAGCAAGCTTCCGCACGCGATCTACAAGTGGTATGTAGATGCAAACTCTCTCCGTTACTCGTTGCTTAGATGAACTCATAGATGGATCTTGGTGAAACCGTAGGAAAAATTTTAATTTTCTCGCAACGCTCCCCAACAAAGGCATCATGAGCTAGGTCTATGCGTAGTTCTCTATTGCACGAGTAGAACACAAATTTGTTGTGGGCGTTGATCTTGTCATCTTACTTGCCCTACTAGTCTTTTCTTGCTCAACGGTATTGTGGGATGAAGCGGCCGGACCAACCTTACACGTGCGCTTACGTGAGACCGGTTCCACCGATCGACATGCACTAGTTGCATAAGGTGGTCTGGCGGTGTCTGCTCTCCCACTTTAGTTGCAGCGGATTCGATGAACAGGCCCTTATGAAGGGTAAATAGAAGTTGACAAAATCACGTTGTGGTGATTCGTAGGTAAGAAAACGTTCTTGCTAGAACCCAATCGCAGCCACGTAAAGATGCAACAACAACTAGAGGACGCCTAACTTGTTTTTGCAGCGATTGATCATGTGATGTGATATGGCCGAAGTTGTGATGAATGTTGAATTGTGATGTATGAGATCATGTTCTTGTAATAGGATTCACGACTTGCATGTCGATGAGTATGACAACCGGCAGGAGCCATAGGAGTTGTCTTTATTTTTTGTATGACCTGCGTGTCATTGAAGAACGCCATGTAAACTACTTTACTTCATTACTAAACGCGTTAGTCATAGAAGTAGAAGTAGTCGTTAGCGCCGACAACTTCATGAAGACACGATGATGGAGATCATGATGATGGAGATCATGGTGTCAAGCCGGTGACAAGGTGATCATGGAGCCCCGAAGATGGAGATCAATGGAGCTTGATGATATTGGCCATATCATGTCACAACTATATATAATTGCATGTGATGTTTATTATGTTTTTACATCTTGTTTACTTAGGACGACGGTAGTAAATAAGATGATCCCTTATAAAATTTCAAGAAGTGTTCTCCCTAACGTGCACCGTTGCTACGGTTAAATCGTTTCTAAGCACCACGTGATGATCGGGTGTGATGGATCCTTACGCTCACATACAACGGGTGTAAGACAGATTTACACAATGAAACACTTAGGGTTAACTTGACGAGCCTAGCATGTGCGGACATGGCCTCGAACACGGAGACCGAAAGGTCGAGCACGAGTCGTATGAAAGATACGATCAACATGAAGATGTTCACCGATGATGACTAGTCCGTCTCACGTGATGATCGGACACGGGCTAGTCGACTCGGATCGTGTAACACTTAGATGACCGGAGGGATGTCTAATCTAAGTGGGAGTTCGTAATTTTGATTAAGAACTTTATTATCATGAACTTAGTCTAAAACCTTTGCAAATATGTCTTGTAGATCAATGGCCAACGCTAATGTCAACATGAACTTCAACGCGTTCCTAGAGAAAACCAAGCTGAAAGATGATGGCAAGAACTATACGGATCGGGTCCGAACACGAGGATCATCCTCATAGCTGCCAAGAAACAAGATGTCCTAGAAGCACCGTTAGGTGACCCACCTGTTCTCCCAAAGACTGCAAGACGATTTGAACGTCTGGCGACTCGCTCGATGATTACTCCCTCGTTCGGTCGGCATGCTCTACAGCTTAGAACCGGGCTCCAAAAGCGTTTTGAGCATCACGGAGCATATGAGATGTTCAAGAGCTGAAACTAGTTTTCCAAGCTCATGCCCGGTCGAGAGATATGATGTCTCGACAAGTTCTACAGCTTGTAAGATGGAGGAAAACAGTTACACAAGTGAGCACATCCTCAAGATGTCTGGGTTGCACAACCGTATGACCCACCTGAACATAAACCTCCCGGATGAGGCGGTCATTGACAGAATCCTCCATCGCTCCCACCAAGCTACAAGAGCTTCGTGATGAACTACAACATGCGGGGATGGTAAAGACCATTCTGAAGTGTTCTCGATCTTTGAGGTCAGCAGAGGCTGAAATCAAAAAGGAACATCAAGTGTTGATGGTCAATAAGACCACTAAGTTCAAGAAAGGCAAGGGTAAGAAGAACTTCAAGAAGGACGGCAAGGATGTTGCCGCCCCCGTAAGTCTGCTGTCGGAAGAAGTCAAAGAATGGACCCAAGCCCGAGACCGAGTGCTTTTATTGCAAGGGAAGGGTCATTTGAAGCGGAACTGCCCCAAATACTTAGCGGATAAGAAGGCCGCAACACCAAAGGTATATTTGATATACATGTAATTGATGTGTACCTTACCATTACTCGTAGTAACTCCCGGTATTTGATACCGTGCCGTTGCTCATATTTGTAACTCACAGCAGAGCTGCGGAATAAACGGAGACCGGCGAAGGGCGAGGTGACGATCGCGGCGTCGGGAATGGTTCCGAGTCGATGTGATCGCCGTCGACACGCTGCCTCTACATTTACCTACGGGATTAGTTTTAAACCTCAATAATTGTTATTTAGTGCCAAGTTTGAGCATGAACATTGTATCCGGATCTCGTTTGATACGAGATGGCTACTCATTTAAGTCCGAGAATAATGGTTGTTCGATTTATATGAGAGATATGTTTTATGGTCATGCTCCGATGGTCAATGGTTTATTCTTAATGAATCTCGAGCGTAATATTACACATGTTCATAGTGTGGATGCCAAAAGATGTAAAGTTGATAACGATAGTCCCACATACTTGTGGCATCGCCGCCTTGGTCACATTGGTGTCAAGCGCATGAAGAAACTCCATGCCGATGGACTTTAGAGTCTCTTGATTATGAATCGTTTGACACATGCGAACCATGCCTCTTAGGCAAATGACCAAGACTCCGTTCTCGGAACAATGGAGCGAGCAACCAACTTGTTGGAAATCATACATACCGATGTATGCGGTCCAATGAGCGTTGAGGCTCATGGAGGATATCGTTATGTTCTCACTCTCCGATTTACTTGAGTAGATATGGGTATGTCTACTTAATGAAACACAAGTCCGAGACCTTTGAAAAGTTCAAGGAATTTCAGAGTGAGGTGGAGAATCAACGTGACCGAAAGATAAAGTTCCTACGATCGATCGTGGAGGAGAATATTTAAGTCACGAATTTGGCACACACTTAAGAAAATGTGGAATCGTTTCACAACTCACGCCGCTGGAACACCTCAAATAAACGGTGTGTCCGAACGTCGAATCGCACTCTATTGGATATGGTGCGGTCTATGATGTCTCTTACCGATTTACCACTCGCATTTTGGGGATACGCCTAGAGACAGCTACATTCACTTTAAATAGGGCTCCGTCTAAATCCGTTGAGACGACACCGTATGAATTATGGTTTGGGAAGAAACCTAAGTCGTCGTTCGAAAGTTTGGGGATGCGATGCTTATGTCAAGAAACTTCAACCTGAAAAGCTCGAACCCAAGTCGGAAAAATGCGTATTCATAGTATACCCTAAGGAAACTGTCGGGTATACCTTCTACTTAAGATCCGAAGGCAAAGTCTTTGTTGCCAAGAACGGATGCTTTCTAGAGAAAGAGTTTCTCTCGAAAGAAGTAAGTGGGAGGAAAGTAGAACTCGATGAAGTACTACCTCTCGAACGGGAAAGTGGTGCCGCGCAGAAACCGCTCTGTAATGCCCACACCCAATCAAGAGGAAATCATTGATGATGATCAAGATACTTGGATCAAGTTACTCTTGAACTTCAAGGTCCACAAGGACACGCTCCGCACTGAGTGGTACGGCAACCCTGTCATGGAAATCATGTTGCTAGACAACAATGAACCTTCGAACTATGAAGAAGCGATGGCGGACCCGGATTCCAACAAATGGCTTGAGGCCATGAAATCCGAGATAGAATCCATGTATGAAAACAAAGTATGGACTTTGACAGACTTGCCCGATGATCGGCGAGCGATAGAAAATAAATGGATTTTTAAGAAGAAGACGGACGCGGATGGAAATGTCACCATTTATAAAGCTCGACTTGTCGCTAAGGGTTATCGACAAGTTCAAGGGATTGACTACGACGAGACATTCTCTCCCGTAGCGAAGCTTAAGTCCGTCCGAATCATGTTAGCAATTGCCGCATACTATGATTATGAGATATGGCGATGGACGCCAAAACGGCATTCCTTAACGGACATCTTAAGGAAGAGCTGTATATGATGCAGCGGAAGGTTTTGTCGATCCTCGAACGCTAACAAAGTATGCAAGCTCCAATGATCCATTTATGGACTGGTGCAAGCATCTCGGAGTTGGAACATTCGCTTTAATGAGATGATCAAAGCGTTTGGGTTTACGCAGACTTATGGAGAAGCCTGCGTTTACAAGAAAGTGAGTGGGAGCTCAGAGCATTTCTCCTATTATATGTAGATGACATACTCTTGATGGGAAATGATACAAAACTTCGGACAGCATTAAGGCCTACTTGAACAAGTGTTTTTCAATGAAGGACCTTGGAGAAGCTGCTTATATATTAGGCATCAAGATCTATAGGGATAGATCGAGACGCCTCATAGGTCTTTCACAAAGCACATACCTTGATAAAATTTTGAAGAGGTTCAAAATGGATCAGTCCAAGAAGGGTTCTTGCCTATGTTACAAGGTGTGAAACTGAGCTCAGCTCGACCACCGACCACGGCAAAAGATAAAGAAGAGATGAGTGTCATCCCTATGCTTCAGCCATAGGATCTATTATGTATGCCATGCTGTGTACTGACCGATGTAAACCTTGCCGTAAGTTTGGTTGCAAGATACCAAAGTAATCCCGCAAGGAACACCGGACAGCGGTCAAGAATATCCTGAAGTACCGAAAAGGACAAAGGACATGTTTCGCGTTTATGGAGGAGACGAAGAGCTCGTCGTAAAGGCTACGTCGGCGCTTAGCTTCGACTCGGATCTGATGACTCTAAGTCACAAACCGGATCGTGTATATGTTGAATGGTGGAGCGATGGCTGGTGCAACCGCAAGCGAGCGTCGTGGCGGGATCTACGTGTGAAGCGGAGTACATGGCAGCCTCGGAGGCAGCGCATGAAGCAATTTGGGTGAAGGAGTTCATCACCGACCTAGGAGTCATACCCAATGCGTCGGGCCGATCAAACTCTTCTGACAACACTGGAGCTATTGCCCTTGCAAAGGAGCCTGTGTTTCACAAGAAGACCGAGCACATCAAGCGTCGTTTCAACTCCATCCGTGAAAATGTTCAAGATGGAGACATAGAGATTTGCAAAGTGCACACGGATCTGAATGTCGCAGATCCGCTGACTAAACCTCTCTCGCGTGCAAAACATGATCAACACCGAACTCTATGGGTGTTCGATTCATCACAATGTAACTAGATTAGTGACTCTAGTGCAAGTGGGAGATGTTGGAAATATGCCCTAGAGGCAATAATAAAAGTATTATTATATTTCAATGTTCATGATAATTGTCTTTTGTTCATGCTATAACCGTGTTATCCGAAATCATAATACACGTGAACACTTAGACCCCAATATGTCCCTAGTGAGCCTCTAGTTGACTAGCCCGTTGTGATCAATAGATGGTCATGGTTTCGACTATGGACATTGGATGTCGTTGATAACGGGATCACATCATTAGGAGAATGATGTGATGGACAAGACCCAATCACAAGCTTAGCATAAAAGATCGTATAGTTCGTTTGCTAGAAGCTTTGCCAATGTCAAGTATCTATTCCTTCGACCATGAGATCGTGTAACTCCGGTTGCCGTAGGAGTGCCTTGGGTGTATCAAACGTCACAACGAATCGGGTGACTATAAAGGTGCATTACGGTGTCTCCGAAAGTATCTTGGGTTGACATGGATCGAGATCGATTTGTCACTCCGTATGACGGAGAGGTATCTCTGGGCCCACTCGGTAATGCATCATCATAATGAGCTCAATGTGACCAAGGTGTTGGCCACGGGATCATGCATTACGGATGAGTAAAGTGACTTGCGATAACGAGACCGAACGAGGTATTGGGATACCGACGATCGAGTCTCGCAAGTAACGCATCGATTGACAAAGGGAATTGCATACGGGGTTTGATAGAATCCTCGACATCGTGGTTCAACCGATGAAATCATCGAGGAGCATGTGGGAGCCAACATGGGTATCCAGATCCCGCTGTTGGTTATTGCCCGAGAGTCGTCTCGGTCATGTTCTGCGTGTCTCCCGAACCCGTAGGGTCTACACACTTAAGGTTCGGTGGCGCTTAGGGTTAGTAGGAAGACTAGTATGTGAATACCGAATGTTGTTCGAGTCCGGATGAGATCCCGGACGTCACGAGGAGTTCGGAAGGGTCCGGAGGTAAAGAATAATATATAGGAAGTGGTGTTTGACCATCGGGAAAGTTTGGGGTTCTGGGCAAGCACGGGACCACCGGAAGGGTCCCGGGTCCACCGGTGGGGCCACCCATCCGGAGGGCCCCATGGGCCATAGGGGAAGGAACCAGCCCACGGGGCTGGTGCGCCTCAGGCCCACCCCGCGCCTAGGGTTGAAACCCTAGGGGTGGGCGCCCACCGGCTTGGGGGCACTCCACCCCCTTGGCCGCCGCCCCCCCTTGAGATTGGATCTCTAGGGGGCCGGCCACCCCCCTGGGGGCCTATATAAAGGGGGGGGGGGGCTGCTGTACACATCTCCCAAGGCGCAGCCCCTCCCCTCCCCAACACATCTCCTCCTCCGTAGAGCTCGGCGAAGCCACAGCCGAGATCTTGCATCACCACCATCACCACGCCGTCGTCTTGCCGGTGGTGCCGTCTTCCTCAACCTCTCCTTCCCTTGCTGGATCAAGAAGGAGGAGACGCCGCCGTCCCGTCACGTGTGTTGAACGCGGAGGTGCTGTCCGCTCAACACTTGGCATCGGTGATCTGAATCACGTTCGAGTACGACTCCATCATCACCAAGCAAGCTTCCGCACGCGATCTACAAGTGGTATGTAGATGCAAACTCTCTCCCGTTACTCGTTGCTTAGATGAACTCATAGATGGATCTTGGTGAAACCGTAGGAAAAATTTTAATTTTCTGCAACGTTCCCCAACAGCCAAGACACCATCTTCGACTATAACGACTTCCAAGGGTACGAGATAAATGGGAATACATTTTACACGATCGCCCAAGATAAAAAGAGCACCAACCAAAACAGTGGTGTCCGCTTTGATGCAGCAACCGAGAATGGGCAAAAGGTCACATATTATGGTTACATAGAGGAGATATGGGAACTTGACTATGGACCCTCCTTTAAGGTCCCTTTGTTCCGGTGCAAATGGTTCAAGCTAACAGGAGGTGGGGTAAAGGTGGACCAGCAATACGGAATGACAATGGTGGATTTCAACAATCTTGGTTACCTTGACGAACCATTCGTCCTAGCGAAAGATGTCGCTCGGGTTTTCTATGTGAAGGACATGAGTAGCAAACCGAGGAAACGGAAAGATAAGAAAACGATCAAGACATCATGCGATGATCCAAAGCGCCACATTGTTCTTTCGGGGAAAAGAAACATCGTGGGAGTGGAGGACAAGACAGACATGTCAAGATTATAATATGTTTGCTGAAATTCCGCCCTTCAAAGTGAACACCGACCCAAGCATTAAGTTAAATGATGAGGATGCTCCATGGATACGGCTGAATCGTAAGCAAGCGAGGACACAAGGGAAGAATTGATGTGTAATAATTTATTGTACCAAACTTTGTATTTGGTCGATGAACTGAATGATGTATCAAACCTTTTGTCAAACCTTCAAGGATTAGTTTTATTTTTCTGATTTTTTGATATATAATTGTATTTTTAAGATTTTAAAATGAATTAGTTTTATTTTTCTGATTTTAAAAGGAAAAGGAAGAAGAAGAAAGAAGGAAAAGGAAAAAAAAGCAGAAGAAAAAAACAGAAGAAAAAGGAAAAGCAGAAGAAAAAAACAAATGTAAGAAAAAAGGAAAAAGAAGAAAAAAACAAAAGAAGAAAAACATAAGAAAAAAACAAATGAAGAAAAAAGGAAAAAGGAAGAAAGGAAGAAAAAAAGAAGAAAAACAAGAAAAGGAAGAAACAAATGAAGAAAAAAAAAGAAGAAAAAGGAAGAAAAAACAGAAGAAAAACAAGAATTTAAAATGAATTAGTTTTATTTTCTGATTTTTTGATATATAATTGTATTTTTAAGATTTTAATAACATAAATAAATAAGTAATTAGAAACTTTAATAGCAAAAATAATTATCATAAAGTAAAATAAATAAGTAATTAGAAACAAAATAAAATAAAATAAATAAGTTTTTTGTTGTAAGTAGAAACAAAACAAAATAAATAAAGCAAAAATAAAAACAAAAAACAGGCAAAAATAAAAAATATGCCACCTCTTCGGGCCACCACGGCTGAATACGACTAGAAACCCATTAATGGGCCAGATTCAGCCCGAGAGGCCCAATAGGCCTGAGCTAATAGTAAGAATAGGCCCGTAAGCCTGCATTTGAGAGGAGCTCAAAGTGGTGAGCGCAGCCGCGCTTATAAACCACTGTCGAAGCCTCTCGGCTAGCGAGGTGGGACTAAACATCCCACCGCACCGCGCCAGTTCCAGCACAGACCTTTAGTCGCGGTTGGCGACGAGAACCGCGACTAAAGGTACCCTTTAGTCGCGGTCCGCCTCCCCAACCGCGACTAAAGGGTCTTTCTGCGCGGGAACGAAAGCGGCGGCAAAACCCATTAGTCGCGGTTGGGGAGGCGGACCGCGACTAAAGGGTACCTTTAGTCGCGGGTCTCGTCGCCAACCGCGACTAAAGGGGGGGGCCTATAAATACAAGCCCTCGACGCCCCCGCCGTTTCTCGCCTGTTCGTCTCTGCCGCGCCCTCGACGCCGCCCGCCGTCGCCCTCGCCCTCGACGCCGCCCGCCGTCGCCCTCGCCCACAGGCCACGCGGCGGCTCGCTCGTCTGCCGCCTCGCTTCGCCCTGTAGTACCCTCCGCCCTCTCTCCGATTCCGCCGCCGCCGCCGACGACGACACCTTCTCTCTAAGCCAGCCACACACGGCCGACCCCCTCCTCTCCCCAAGCCAGCGGCACACGGCCGCCGACCCCCTCCTCTCCCCAAGAGACGCCGACGACCACCGCTGCCGCTCCCCAACGCCGCCTCCGGTGCGCTCCTCCTTCCACCCCTACACGAGCCGACCCCCCTGCTCCCACCGCCACCGCGGCCACCTCCTCCTCCCAACCCCTCCAACCTCCTCAGCGCTCGGAACCCTAGCCAGCGGCCATGGCGACCGAGGAGGCAGCACAGGAATCCGCAACCGTCTGAAAAAATGTTTAAATACAAAAATTATTCAAGCATTTGAAAAATGTTTAAAAGTCTGTATAGCTAAAATGTTGACCATGTATTAGAAATGTTAATTTTGTATTTTAAAAATGCTGAAAATATGTATAATTTTTTGATCATGTATTAAAAATGTTAAACTCATATATGAAAATGGTTAAACGTGTATTTAAAAAATATTCTTGATACAAAAAAATGTAGAATGAAAACCAAAATAAAGAAAGAGGGAAAATGAAAAACAATGAAATCCAAAAAGGAAACTAAAGGAAAAATGAAAATGAAAAATAAAAGCAAAGAAACAAACGCAAAAAAATAGAAAACTATGAATACCGACAAAGAAACAAAGAAAAACAAAAACTCGCTGAAAACTAAGAAGTAGACAAAAAACCAAAGGAAAAAAGAAGGAAAATTTGAAAAAAGGGAAAATGGATAAAAACCATGAAAGAAACAACAAAAGAAAAACGAAAAAAACAAGATATAGCAACAAAAAAAAGAATACCAAAAAACCGAAGAAGAAAGAAAAAACCAAACAAATCACAAAAAAGAAACAAAAAAACGAAGAAATAAAAACAACTCCGGGCTCCCTCTCCTCCCTCTCCGTGTGTGTTGTCTGTTGTCCTCGCCTCCCTCTCCGTGTGTGTTGTCCTCGCCTCCCTCTCCGTGACGCCGTCGTCTGCCGCCCCGTCTCGCGCTCTACCGCGACACCCTCTCCCACCCCTTCCTCGCCCCCTCCTTTTGCCACCGCCCTTTCGCCACCGCCACCGCCACCGCCCCCCTTCTTCACTTAATTAATTTGTTTTTACTACATGTTTTCAGGACTGACATAATGGCGGACGATAGAGCTGACCCGATTATGGACAACTATGATCCGGACGGTGAAGCACATATGTTCGGCATCATAAACGGCGATATTCAATATGTGCCGACCGGAGAAGAAGAAGATGATATCTCTTCTTATCTCGAACCTTGACGGTGAAGATGAAGGGCGCCACGAGAAGATGATGTCAAGAAACGCCGATAAACGAGCGATCTTCAAATGGAAGTAGCAACCACCTCCGGCGCCGAGGTATATATATACATTGAGCCTCTGGTGATACAAACTAACCGATTTGAATAAATATGTGTGTACTAACGCGCGACTCTCTTTCTTATTTTAGCCCTCGGCGGATCGTCGAAACAATCGAGTACGTCGTCAAAGCGTGGCGCAACCAAGACGATGAAACCAGGAGAAACATGCACCATCCAGTTGTCGATCAGCAACCGGCAGGCGGCTGGAGCCCCGCAAGAACGCCACCAAGTTTGTCGACCAATGCGGAGCCATTGTTAGAGACAACGTCTCGATCACCGTCGAGAGTGGAATGAGCCAAAGAAGGCACGAATTGATGGTTTCACTTTTGTCGATAAGAGAACAAAAAAGATTGCTTCAAGAAGCTTATGGAACATTTCGCTCTACCTCCGAATACAACAAATTCGATGAGGAGGGTAACAAGATTGAGGAAAACAAGGAGAGGAGGAGGCTAGTCAAACAGTTCGCTCTTCATAAGATGGCCGACGATTCCGGAAATTCAAGCAAAATCTAGCCCGTGACTTTGTCAAGCGTAACAAGACTCGGATTTCGTAGGACAATATGAGAAACGAAAGATGATTGGCCAGAATTTGTGAAGCAAAAGAAATCGGAGCAGTTCATTCAAATATCGAAACAAAATAAGGAAAATGCGGCTAAGAAGGAGTACAATCATGTTATGGGGCCAGAGGGTATCGCATTTGGGTGCCTAGGTTCGAGAAGATGGAGAACGAGCTGAGGGCGCGAGGAATCCGTCCCAGTACGGAGGATGGGACCCAAGGGCCAAAAGCTGGTGGTACGGGCATGGGGAACGCTCAACCCGGAGACAGGGAGTGTGTTTACGGGGCAAATTAATTAAACCCACCCAAGCCCTTATTGACGCAATGAAGGATGCTCAACAGGGAAGATCAAGTTCAACAGAGAGAACGACGCTACCGACAAAAGCCCTCGGGAATCCTGAACACGGAGGACGTGTACGAGGCATGGGGCACATTCCGTGGAAAATAGGGTTCCCCGAGCGATGACCCGTCACGATTCTGAAGCCGTAAGAGAAAGATGGATCGGAAGCGGATGTTGTGGCGCGGTTGGCATCGGAAATGGAAGTGATGAAGAAAACCATGAGTGTACTAGTAGCGAAAGAGATTCAGCTCGGTGCAGATGAAGATCATCCATGGATCTCGGAAGCCAAGAGCGGAGAAGCAGCGTGGCTTCCACGGAGGCCCACCGGCTGGTGCAGATGCACCGACGATCGAAATTATCTGCACCGAGCCTCGGTGGTCGAAATTACTGCACCGGAGCCTCCTCGCTACCCGTGGGCGATATAAAGGAGATGAAAGAATGTCATCTCAGATATCCTATCGGGAACATGTCCATGAAGGTAGCCATAGGCAGTGCTTTACCATGTTTACAGAGCACTCCACCACAACAACCCCATTAAAGATGGCTATGCTCGTGTCACGGTGGAGGACATAGTCCAAGGGTTTGAGGACCGGAGATTGAAATTGCTACACCAAGGGGAGAAAAGACTTGGAGATGTCAAGCGCCATTACATTCTATGGCAAAAGAAGTTTATCAAGTTTCGAGCGAGGCGCCAAGGACAACAAGTCCACCCCCTACGATGGTGGTGGTGGCGGTGGCGGTGGTGGTGGTGGTGGTGGTGGTGGCGGTTCACCTACACCTCCGTCACATCACCGACGCCGCCCCGATCCTACAACGTCCGCGGGTGATCATCCGCCGCCCCAGTCCTCGTCCGGCGGGTGATCGACGCCGCCCCCAATCCACCTACGGCAAAGAAGCGTAGCGTCTGGATTATTAACCCGGACCCTTATGTACCTAAGACCACAAAGGTACGGAGCCATCATCAAGCCTCTCCCCACAAGGCCTTGGGAACGTAGTGCCGAGGAAGTCGACGCGCGCGATCGCTGATTTGGAGAAATGGAAGGCGGACTACAAGAAGAAAAGAGAGCCCGAGCCCAAGCCAAGATTTTCGATGAGCAAAAGAAGTGGGCTAAGTCATTTTGAGCACACCGTCCCAAGCCGAAGAATCGCTTAACGACTATGCACGTGAACTTGCAGCAGGCACTCATGTTCAAGGAGAACCAAGAGCGGAGAAGGCCGAAAGTAAAAAAGCGGAAACAAGTTGCCCAGCTCGGGGAACAAAGTAAACAATCGATTGCCCGCTTATAGTGGAAGCCTTCGTCCGGATGCCCCGAGATCATACAAGCTGCGGCAGACAGGATTGAGTATGTGAGTGCGAGAACAAGCGCCAACTTAGGTATTACTCTTCGTGAACTATTAGACCTTGATGAGTTGCCGTGAAGGAGGTAGTAATTACATATGTCAAGAATGGGCCTCTCGTCGAGCTCGCGCAGAGAAAAGGATCTACCCGACCAAATGAAACGTCTGCTGAATTGGTACAAGGGTTACATAAAAAATAAAACGCCAAAGAATATATTTATGCGGAAGTTAGACATGAGCATCACTTCAAACATTACTATGTACAAGTTGAACTGAGTGAATTGTTCCAGCTTTTCAATCTGCTGAGCTCGACAAATCTATCATCGGTTGCTACGCTCGTAAGTGATTTATTAATTTCTACCCCATCTCGTTCATATTGCCTGCACTATATATATGTCCTAACTATATTGTTGTGTCCTCTATTATACATGCAGAATGAAGATTAAGGAATGCAGTAAGGAACATCCATGATGTTGGGTTCATTGACCCACACATCGTTAATGATATTGTGTTGAAGCATTACCCCGCCGACATGGAGGCAGACACTGTGGCGTTTCTTACAAAGCAGGAACTCAAAAGTGATATTCTATTTCCTTACCATTTTGGGTGAGTGTTTCGTCTTGAGCACATTCTCTTTTGTTTACTCCATGCATGGTATGTGGCGGCTAATCGATGAGTTATGCATGACGTCTTGTGCATGTATCGTGTCCGCAGTTCCACCGGATTCTGCTAGTAATTAAAGTTAACACCTCGTAATGTCTCGCCCACGACTCTCTCAATAAGGATCCAAAGCAATGGGCCGACATGAGAAAAATGCTGCGAAGTAATTATTTTCATTCATTTGCGCTCTATATCGATCGACCTATTTCGCTCATTTCCTAATATCAAGTAACTAATAACTCTCTTGTTCATTTAATTTTCTTTGCCTCGTAGGGTTTGGAGACGGTTCGTAGATACAAAGGTCGGTGAATTCAAAAAGAGCTAGAATTCAAATTGTTAAAGCCTAAGAATGTTTGGGGATATTCAGCCACCGTTGACCAATCTATGTGCATACTATGTTCGTGAGATGATCCGGAGATACACCTCTGGCGGGTTGATCCGAGTGATACCAATGCTAAGAGGAATAACCTCCGGTGGATGCTTAGTCCAAGCTCGCTTCCGACCACTTCAAGAGGAACTAGCTGGATGGTTCAACAGGAAGTCCTCCATCCTAAAGGAGAACACTATCACGAGGACGAGAACTTTATATGGATTAAATCATGTATGGAAACTTGTTCAAAATTGTATATGGTCATCCGATGATATTGAATATATATTGTATATTCCTCTTGAATTCTTTTTGGTTCTAATTTCAAATTTATTTGAAATTGTACATTCATATGCATGTATGTAGTACCGTAGAATATATGAAACTCCTTCAAAATTAAAATAAAGCACAAAAGAAATAAAACAATACAAATTAAACAGAAAACAGGTTTAGGGGGGGCTAAAACCCTAAACCTGCGGCGGCCTTTAGTCGCGGTTGGCCAGAAGAACCGCGACTAAAGGTCCTCCGCCCCGACGGCCGCCTGGCGCCCACGTGGACGGGCCTTTAGTCGCGGTTCTTAAGCAGCCGCGACTAAAGGTGGGGGGCTTTAGTCGCGCTTTGCTGGTCGCGGTTGCGCAGCCGCGACTAATGGCAGTTGCGAACCGCGACCAAAGGCCTTTTTTCCACCAGTGTAAGCGACGACACTTCTGACTAGCTGTTGGAAGATGACTGTGAAACAATTGCATAGTTGGTAATTTGCACCTCTAAGCAAGCTCGAGCCTGCTTTGTGCCGAGACGGCGAGATGGGCCAATTTGCGATGCCCATATACAATAGTGGAGTAAATCCTGGCCTTCCTGTAAATTTCTTTAATGGGTAGTATATTTATCGAACAAAGTAAAATCAGCATTACCGTTTTCATCTATGCATGGGCCAGGTAATGGTTTAGAGGTTGTATTTTCTGTTTGGGAAACGTTTGAAATCGGCGCACCGGCCGAACGCTTCGGCCGGTCGTCTTCTCGCACGCGCATTTATCTCTCTCCTTTATTTTAGAAAAAAAAAGCATCGCAGCTCATTCATGGCTACTGCAGCCTTCGCCCACCGCCTCGCTGAGCGCCTCCGCGCAGATCCGCCAAGCCGGCTTGCCTCCCCTGTCGGATCTCGTCCGCAGGCCGTCATGGAGTCGCCGGCCTCCCCTTCCCCTCGGCATGGGGGCGATCCCTTTTGGCCTTTTTCTGTTTCCTCACCTGTTTCTCCTCCGGCGAGCAGGCCACCGCCTCCCACGCCACCACCTCAACAAATCCCCCACGCCCTCGCATCCGACGCCACCGGTGTTGGAGACGAAAAGCCATGAACCAGAGACGGTGATGTTGCAACCGGCAACGAGAAAAGCTACTACCGGCGATGAGAAAAGCTACGACCGGTGACGAAAAAAGCTACGACCAGAGATGATGACGTTGCAACCGGCGACGAGAAAATCTACGACCGGCGATGAGAAAGTGGGTCGGCCGCTGTGCAACATTAAAAGCTGCAACCGACGATCAATAATGCTACAACCGGCATTGTCGAAAGCTTCAACTGGAGACGACGGGAATCGAGGGCCGCCCACCATGCAACCGCGGAAGCTTGCAACCGGTGACAAAAAAAAGCTTCAACCGGCTAAAAAAAAAGCTTCAACCGGCGATATAAAAAGGTTCAACCGGCGGCAGCGAAACGCAAAAAGCTGCAACCGTTGACACAAAAGCTTCAACCATATGTTTGAAAAGCTTCAACTAGAGACCGGCGAGAAAAAAGCTGCAGCAGCGAGCCGTTGATGCAGACAACGTTTTCTATGCATCAATGGTGCTGCGGCGGATGCTGGAGCCGGCGCCCCCGCCATTGCTGCATAGGGGAGGAGCGGACCAGTGCGCGCTGGTGTTGCAACCGGCAAGCAGCGATGGCGAGCGGCGATGAGCAGCGACGACGAGCGGCGACGGCGAGCGACGACGGCGAGCGACGGCAAAATGCTACAACCGGCTTCTAGAAAAGCTACATCCCGCTTGTAAAAAAGCTTCAAATATAGAACGGTAGCTAACAATGGTGAGCGGGGACGACGGAGCTGCGCGGCGGTGTTGCGACAGGGACGCGTGGCGAACTATGACAGCGGCTGGTGGCGATGCTGGAACCCTAACCGGCAGTGCTACAACCAGGGGGTAGGAGACAGGGACGGACGGCTTTCTTTCGAGCAGCCCCGGCGAGCTGCGACGGCGACGGCCTCGGCGAGCTGCGACGTCGATGGCCCCGTCGAGTTGCGACGGCGAGCAGCCTGGGCCAACTGCGAAGGGGCAGCCGTGGGCAGAGGTTGACCTGTGGTGATTTTTTCTTCTCTCGCGCGCGTGCGGTAGGAGGAAGACGACCCGGGGGAACGCGAGGGCAAATCTCATCCATTGATGCGCGCACATCCGATGCTTGGTAGCTGACCGGCCCAAATTTGGGCCGGTGCGCCGGCGCGTATCAGCGCCCTGTACAGCCGTTTTAAGAAAGAAAACTCTACGTGCGTACATATCTTTATCCATATCTTTTTTTGCGGTATTATCCATACGTTGTTTCAAAGCAGGGCCTATGTATGTATGTATGCCAACTGTACTTCAAGTAGGCTAGTAGCCACCATAATAAAGCAGAATAATTGGACGTTGGTTGTATATAAGGATGGTGGTTGAGCCGTTGAGGTACATATTGGGAACCACTTGGACACATGTATAAAAGACAAAATTAATAACATCGTCAAGATTATTAGTAAATTTAAAATTTTGAAAAGTTCTACATTGATTTACGGCTCGCTCGGCTGTCCAAATCTATGTCATATATTAATATGTTGTGACCACCCAATATATATATTCCCCTAGCGAACGAAAACTCTGCCATCCCAATCCCACGTACGCACAGCTACAAGAAAAAAAAGGGTAACGACAAAACGGAAAGGTCCGCAATCACGCCCGTGCCCTTCGTCTAACCTTCCCCAAACCTCGTGGTCTCCCTCTCCCCATCGAGCGCCGCCGCCGCCGCCGCCGCCGCCGCCGCGTCTACGATCTCTCCCACAGGCCATAGTCGACTCGCTGCCCTCCCCTGGTCGCTGCAACTCGCACCTCACCTCAATCGCCACCAGCCTTCCCCTCCACTACATCGCCTCGACCGCCAATGCCCGATGCTCGCCCTCCGCTAGATCGGCGCTGCCCGATGTGTGGGATGCGAGAGTCCGAGTGCAGCTGCGTGGCCATGACACGGCTCGCACGGTAGCGCACGGCGCGTATGCAGCAGCTCGCAAACAGCAGCGGCTCGACACGAGCGGCGATGGGCTGCAGGGCTGCGGCGATGGCGGTCGTGCGGCATATGGAGCGGCTCTAACAGGCAGGCTGCTGAGCACGAGTAGGGCTCGGCAAAGCGCATAAGTCCAGCGCATCGATGAGCGCATCATGGCCGGGCCAACGGGGCAATGATGTACGCGGAGGTGGTGGTTCTTGGATGTGCGTACGCATCCTTACAAGATCAAGGGGATAGGATGCTGTGGTAAACTTCATTGATGCAAATCTAAATTTCCAAAACACGTCAACAAAAAATTGTGTGATACAACATGATGTTCTTCCTGTTCTACGGGTTCATTCTAATGATTCTTATTTGCGTTCGGTAACAGGATTGTTCTCTCCAGCTGTTCGATTTGCACATGGGACAATCGAAGTGTGCCTATGTTTGGCCGGCCCTGGCTGCCCCGTTCATAGATATACAGGTCAAATTGTTCGTTCTTTATTATAGACCGGTTCATGTGCTTCGACTCGTGATCTAGGTCGGCGCGTCTATTATTTTCGGTCGCAAATATGAGCTAGCTCATGCCTCTCTTGGGTGATATAATTTTTTGGGGGTTTCACATAAACTGCAGTGTATGTGTTATATGCAGATGAACAAAAACCATTCAGGTTCTGCATCCACCCATCAGGTTCTCTATCATACTGCAGGAGGAAATCCTTTCTTAATTCTTATTGACCCTTCAAGCGGGAGTCGTTTAGAGGCAGCTTCCGTACTTTTCCCTTCCGCTAGAACTGCATGCAGAGTCTGAGTTCATGGAGTGCCTTTGGCCTTTAGAAAGAAGAAGAATAAATGTTTCGTCGTTGATCTTTCTTATGTTCCTAGGTGCATTGTTTTAGGTTATGCCCTCATATACAGAGATGGAAAATCACACATTTTGCATCCAGCTTTCAATGGGAATAAATTGAATTTTGTTTCCAAGCTTGCCGGTGAATCAAGAATATATCTTCGAGAGCTGTTTGTTTGTTGCAAGAAAAAAAAGAGCTGATTTAAGCATCATTGTACTTCAAAACCTACACAGTATTTATTTCTGCATTCATTTGAAGATGAGAATATACTGAGTTCAATTTCGAGTGTCGATCCATTGTGTTTCTGCAGGTAAGTATTATTTTTTATTTCCTAAAAAGGATTTGAATATCATTTGATCTGTTATTGGTTAAGGATCAGCATCTTGTACAGTATGATTTTATGGTTTCTCCTTTTTTTAGCTCAGTCCTAAAATGTACAGTGTGATTTTATGGAGTGCATTATGCCAATGGATTACTGCATTTTTATGTTAGTGTTTAGACTATTTGAATGTAAGGACTATACAGAACCTCTTTGACAATCTACGGGCAAATCATTTTCTGCACAGAAAATTCAGTACATGCTTCTATGAATATCTGCAATACAAGAAGCATAATTTGTTCTTATATGTTGGACTGTCGATGGGTATTGGCAGCCTTGCATGCATGTTTTTAAAATACTTAATCCAAGCGCCACTTCTGTAGTAAATAAGCTGAACTTTGATTTAAATAACTAAATGTTGGTTTGCCGAAGTTTTCTTGTGACTGAATTATGGAACTTCCATTGTGCAGTTTTTACATATGGCCATGCAGTCATTTTGGCTATTTATGTAAGAATACATTGTCCAGTTTGCAAGACGTTCTGTCTATAGGTTCTTCTTTACTTATCTTGTGTTTAAAAGGTTTGACCGTTGTTCCTCTACTATATAGCTTCATATTTTAGTATCTACCAATACTTCATAGTCAGTACATGGTTCTTCAATACTGTGGTAACAATTGAGGGGAGTATTATGATTCTCTAGGCTTTATGTTATCTTACCATAATATCCAATAAAAATGATTCTCTTCTTCAATACCTGCCTTTTTTTTTCTTGCGGGGTTCTTCAATACCTGTCTAACCACCTATGATATGTTATTTGTTGGCTTAGCCTGTACTCTTTTCACAGAGAGGTGTCAAGTTGTGATGCAGGGTTTTGCCATGTTGTTGGTGAAAAGATATCGACATCGAAGACTATATACTCGGATCGCATGGCATGTTTAGGAACCATGGCTCTATACACATCCACTTGCCACTGTAGTCATCTAGTGAAATTTAGTCAAAATCGATATTTGTAAGTTGAAAATTTCTTTTTGGCGGGCTAAAAGGACAGAAGTTTTGAGTAGATTGTTGTTATTTAAGGCCAATTATTGTTGTTGAGTCACTTCCTCTTTCTCTTGCTGGTATGCAGTTATCCATATGATAGCTGGTATTGAAAATGCAACTACCTACCCAAACTCAGCAAGCATTAACTAATTTTTTTCTTCATAGTTCACTTTTAACCTTCATATTGCAGTATTTATTCAATGTTTAATTTAATGGTCACATTGCAGTATTCCTTGGAACTCTAGCCTAACTTGTAGGTGAGTTAGTAATCTATTTCTAATTTCTGGGATGTCCGCTAAGCAACCTAACTTATGCTCGGAGTGACATTCTTGTTGGCCTTCTATTTGAAGAAGCTCTCCATGTACACCACAGGTCAGAGTGGTTGTTTCTGTACTCCATAGAGATGTGATACTCAGTGGCGTTGGATGAGACGATGACGACGGCAAAACAGAAAGATGATTATGAGAAGTTCGACTTGTAAGAGAATAATCATATTACTAACAATAGATGTAGATCTTGAATAGATTGAAACATTAAATAGTGATTGTAACCGAGTGCTTGAACATGTTATTCAAGATTCATAGTATAAAAAGGGTACTAATGGTTTGAAACATGAACGCAATACCTTTTCTTTGGTGAAAAATCAATTTTTTGTATACAACAATTCATCTTAAATATTTCTTGTTGCTATGAGAATATCCTTTTACATACGAATTTCAACATATAATTGTCATATTAGTCTAGACGTGCGTTGCACGTGCACACTTACTAGTATATATATATAGGGAAAATCCATCCTACCACACGATGGTAGTTACCCCACATGTCTCATATACTACCATGTGGTACTATATATACTATTTTATTATTTTAAATATGTTTATATACTATATCTAAGATATTTCAAAGCAAGTTACATGAAAAAATTGCATATGAGCCCATAGTTTTTGTTGTATTTGTAAAATACGTACATATTTGTACGTAAAAATGAGCATACTCAAAAAATAGTACATACTACCTAAAAATTAGTATATATACTACCTAATTATTGTTATATACTACATACTACACGTACATACTCTCGGTTCTGACAGATACTACATACAACATACAAAACGCAAGTGATGGTAACTACCACTGCTTGTAGAAAACATTTGTTCTCTCTCTCTTTCTCTCTCTCTCTCTCTCTCTCTCTCTCTCTCTCTATATATATATATATATATATATATATATAGAATATGCACAATCATGTGTATCATATATTCATAGAAGAAAGGGAAAGAGTCTCATCCAGAAGTCTACAATGGTGGCCTACGGCCTTTGTTACGTGCAACTACTCTCTAGAGGTCCGCCTATACAGCTTTTGGAAGAAAGATGACATGTCTCCATGTAGCAGGCCCACCAGTTGCCAAGTCCGTCCCTTGTCGTAGATCCCAGATGGAGAAGCCTTGATGAAGACTATTGAGTTACGATGTTTCCAAATTTCCAGGCAAACGAGGATGACCTCGGTGTGCAAATCCTTTCTGGTCACCGCCTGTGGCTGCAATGAAGCGCACCAAGGCAGTAATCTGCCCTCTGACAAGGGTATCCACTCCTCTCCTCCCCAGGCAACGAACACAGGGTTGGACCAAGCGCGTGAAGACGCAGAACACCAGCAAAGTGATCGATTGTTTCCGCATTTGACGGCAAAGCGGGCACTCGTCCTGGTGCGGAAGTCCACATTTGGCCAAACGCCCTCAAGTTCAGTTCATGTTCTTGTATGCGAGCCAAGCGAACAATCTACACCGCAATGGAGCCCAACACTCCCAGACGATCTTGGCAGCGGGATCATGCTCGCGTCCAAAAAAATTGGCTTGTATACGCGGATTGGACAACCTAACTAGCTTGCATGCACTTTGCTGATCTCGAAATTGGGTCACGAGTTGGTTTCACCGTGTTGTCGTCAAGGCTATCCGAACTGGACGGCCTTATTCAGTCAGTTTTATTTTAGCTTGAAAAACGTTTTCTATATTATAGGACGGAGGGAGCAATATAAGACCGTTTAGATTTCCCTAAAAAATCGTTTAAATCACTTACAGAGCGAAACGACTTCCTAGCGATCGGGCGCTGGAGCGAGCGATTTAGGCTAGGTAAGGCAAGAGGGAGGCGGCCCCACCCAAATCAACACTAATCACCGCCCCCTGATTTTCGCGCGGGGGGGTCTAATTAATCGCCCTAATTAATCCACGTAGTTAAGACACTTTCCAAATTGAAGCCTGTCGGAAAACGAGCGTTGGAACGCTCGCGCGCCAGATAGCCACGCCCCTTACAGAGTGAGCAAGTCTTAAGCTCTGTGTGTGAGGTAGATCATATATTTTTCTTAGATATATAAAAGTCCGCAGCGCTCTGTGTGTCAGGCAGATCAAACAGCTCTCTGAATCAGCAATAGATAAGATGCGATCTGGGAATTAGGAATTAGGATTTTCTGATTTAGGAATTAGGGTTCTTCGCATTTGGCAGTTAAGGTTTTTGGATTTTTAGTTTTGAACTTAAGTAGGGTTCTTTGATCCTCGTTGCCACTGCTCCGGCATCCATGGTCTTTCATGCAACTCCACTCGGCTTCTTGTGCGCCTCATTCCATAGGACATCCCAATTGATGTGTTTGAGAGGATCACCAGGTTGCCCCTGTGCGACCCGCTCGTCGGCACAACCTGTATGCTACCGCTGCTAGAATCTAAAGGGCCTTTCAGACTAACTGGATGTGCCACTCTAGCCAACACAGGACTTTTGCTCGAAGAACTGCAAACTCCAGTGTCTTCTTCAAGGTGCTAATCATGGGTATCAGGTTGGGTACAGTCTAGGGGACCGACTATTTGCAAGTCGCAAGATATTTTTGGCTTAAGTTGATTTTCCCTGCCATCATCCTTCTCGAGCGATCTCCCCTACACCCGAGGTCCTTGCGATCTCTCGCCGACACATTATGGGTAGTTGTGACGTCCCTGGCTTGAGCTTGGTCGAGGTCCTATATGAGCAATGGAAAAAAAAAGAAAAAGACCCCTCACCCACACTCGTCAACCTTCTTCACACCTCCATCGGTGACCGTCGTCTTGGTCTCCGGCATAGTCCTCGAGGCCTCGCTGGGACGCTGTGGGCGCAATCCTGGTGAGGCCTCGTCGGGACATGACGAGCGGTCCTCATACCCGTCTCGGGGCACTCTCCATCCCCCCCTCTTCTGCTACCAAAATTGAAATGTTCCATGCATTGTATGGTTGATATAAAAGTGATTAAAAACAGTTGGGGTGTACTATAGTGTCAATTTTTTGCGGGGACATTGAAGTGTTAATTTGAATATTTTTATCATCCAGATCACACTTGGTGACTTGGACACCATTCACACAATGTTGTACACCTCGACATGATGCCAGCGTGCCCCACGATCATCAATTCACCATGGCACACGCAGTTGATCATGCGGTCCCAAACCAATCACGCATGGTCACACCTATATTTCTCGTGTAATAAACTAGTAAGTATATGACATGGTTTTGGTTACTTAGTAATTGTAAATCTCGGTACCCCTCGAGAAACAGCCTTACAGAGCAAAAAAATCCCAAACTTTTAAATTTGGCTGAAGTTTGTGCATATTCAAAATTCATTATTAAAAATTTGTTCGGTTACCCTTCGGGTATTTTCCGATTAGGGCGGTAACCGGAAATCCCCGTGCCCCATGAGAACTTTGTTGCATTTAGAATGCAAAACCTTGTTATATTGATAGGCGAAAAGGAGCCTTCACTTGGATATCAGAAGTTTTCACGGAGATTTTCTCAAGCAAGAGTACTCTACAACAGCCGCGCAACCGTGCGGCGCGCTAAAACTTTTTTACAACGCCAAAATAGTGTTTTTTTTCACGCAATATGGCGCTGGCTCTAGCGGCTGCTGCAAAATATGATGAGCATGAGCAGCTCCAGCAAGCGCTGCAGAAAACGGCGCGCGAGAGCAATCGATACTACCATGCAACACATAAGAATAGCAGATAGATAAAAATTCAACATGTAAATAGCATAGTTCATCAAGCCCACCACCACAAACTAGTCCATACGATACAAATAATAAAAATAGATAAAAACGATACTACGGAGCAAACTTAGTAGAAAGGACAGCGATAGGTGCCGGCGCGCCGGCCCAAAACTTCGGCCGGTCTCACACGGGCCGTCAGATTCTAGTCGTCTGGTTCGTTAGATCTAGAAAAAAAGTTCGCCCCAAAGGCTCCTTCTTCCTCGCGCAATACCAGTCGTCATCCGCATCTCGCGTGGCACCCGCATCTCACGCCGCTCGTCGGGTGCGCGCCCCACACATATTGCCTGTCGACGCCGATCGCCGTCCTCATCACCAGACGCCGCCGTCACCTCTTGCGTTTCTCGCCAGCATTGTGGTGCCCATGTTTGCAGCTCCCCAAGGAAACGGTTCCAGCTCCAGTGCGTGGCCGTAGCTCCCGTGGCGCCAACGCCGGTCGCAGCTCCACTGCGCGGCCGCGGCCCGTCAGCCATCGTAACAAAAACGCTCACCGCCTGTAGCTTTTGTGATTACCGGTTGTAGCAAAAACAAAACCGCCGTCGTCGTAGCAAAACCAGACCCATCACTGATCCCAGCATCTGTCGTCGAGGTCTCAGCTCCTCGTTGCTGCACCGCTTGCAGCACACGGTCACCGCGGTGGTAGCAAAAACAGCACCGGTTGTAGCAAAAATCCGGGTCGCCGTGGTCACCCATATCGCCGCTCGCTGATGCAGCAAATTCGGTCGCCGGTGGTAGCTTTCCCGCTGCCGGTTGCAACAAATTTGCAGCCCGTCGTCACCGGCCGGCCACACTTCATCATCTTCCCTTGTTGTAGCAAATCTCGAAGCCGGTGGTAGCTTTCCCTGTTGCCGGTTGCAACAAAAATCATGGCGTTGTCATCGCCGGCATGCTCGCCGTTGCCTGCTTGTAGCAAAAAAACAGGCCGGTTCCAGCTTCCCTGACGCTGGTTGTAGCTTCCGGCGGTACCGGTTGCAACAGAAACGAAAAGAGATGTGGCTGAGTAGGTTGTCGTTGTATAGAAAAACTATGTGCTCAGTCGGCGGTAGCATCGACGGTGGCGGCAGCCATGGCCTCGAAGTGCTGTGGCTTTAGAACAGCTGGAGCCATGGCGTCTGGTGCGATGGAGAAGAAGAATAGAAGAAGATTGTGTTTCGCGAGGAAGAAAGCGAGTGGATGGGGGCGCCTGTGAATAGATAAGGTAAAGCTGCAGCGCGTGGGTCCTGTCCAACGCGGGCATGTGAGGCACACGATCTGAATCAATCAGATGGCTCGCACGAGACCGGCGCAATACTTAGCCGGCGCGCCGACTCCAAACATTTCCCTAGTAGAAACTACTTCTCGTTGTTGTCCTCCTCCTCGGTGGTGTAGTCCGACGACAGAAACACATCATTCCACCGAGGATCATTGTCATCAAAGGTCCACGCCGGTCCCAGTTCGCACTGCGCTAATGCCAGACTGCCCCCCACGCGCTAAAACATGCTTTTCCCCGCGCGTGATATATTTTTTTTTTTGAAGCGAACGCGCGTGATATATAGCGCGGCTGTTGAAGATGCTTTAAACAGGGAAACCCAATGTCAAACAAATAATAATACCACGCACGGTCTTCTCGGTGCCCTTTTTCCAAGTCGTGATCAAAAAGATAACTCCTGATCAAAAGGATAACTGTAACACGATCAGGGCAAATACAAGTTGGAAAGAGAACAGCACAAACCCTCACGCAACAGGTATACTAACATAAACAGACTCCAATCTGCGTTTGCCTCCGATGGTCGAGGTCTTTTGCTGATTGGAGTCCGATCGCACGTCAGATCGCTCACAGGTACCGCGCGCCGGACGACGGACCATCGATCGATGGAGAAGCTGCCGGACGACGTCGTCTTGGCGATCCTGGTGCGCGTGGCGGGCATCCCGGACCTCTTCCGCTGCGCCGTGATATGCACGCGATGGCGCCGCCTCATAGCCGACACTTCTTTCCTCCGCCGCCGCTGGCCGGAGGGCGTGCGCCACCCGTCCTCCCTCATTGGTTTCTTCGCCGAGCAACAGCTCCACGATCTCCAGGGACGACAAGAAATATGGAGCACCCCTCCGCCTGTGATGCCCCCGTCCTTCGTCCCGGCACCGTGGTCTCCTCTCGGCCCTCGCCGCCCCTACTCCGACGTCGTCCCTGACGATCAGACCATCCGGGCGGCACTGCTCGGCTCGCGCCACGGTCTTCTCGTCGTGCGAATCGTCCCACGCGACGAACTAATCGACGCGCCCGTTAGATTCAACAGATTGGCCCTGTTCGACCCGCTCGCCGGCACAAGTCGTGTGCTACCGCTGCTAGACACCAATGGGCCTCTCACAATCACCGGATGTGCCATTATAACAGATGCGGACGAACCGCGATGCCCGGCTCCGACGTCGTCAACCTACCCAGCTGTCTTCAAGGTGCTAATCATTGGTTTCTTCCAAGTTGGTGATCTGCCAGGGTACAAGCTATGCACGTTCACCTCCTCCGAGTCAAGGTGGAGCACGCCCGAAATTTTCTACGACCCTTGGGAGCGTCAAGTATATGCGGCGCCAATGCAAGCCAACGCTATTGTGTGCCAAGGCACGGCACACTGGCTATTCAAGAGCGCCTCAAATGACTATGTACTAGAAGTTAGCCTTGAGACCGCCCACATCTCCCTTACAGAGCTCCCGGTCACACTGAGCAACGCCGGTTGCAGATATTCTGGTACATCACTGCTTAGTGTCAATAGTGTTGGAAAGTTGTTGATGCTTTCCATACATAACAAATTCCGGTCGCTAGAGATCTGGACACGTCAAGGCGGCAACATGAGTGGAGATGGTACTGCAGACTGGCTCCACACTAAGACAATTGAGCTAAACCGACCACATCAAGGTTGCGTCGTCCCGACGCAATGCATCTGCCTGGGTGAGATGGGCGGTGCATTGCTCCTCAAGGACAACCAAGGTTGCGTGCACATTCTTGATCTCCAAACTGGGGCAATGGAGATGGTCCAAAGCTGGTTTCGCGGGGTTGTTGACATAGCTATCCCGTTTGAGATCGACTGGCCGGCCTTCTTCATGTCTCGCTTGGTGGGCGGTAGCATTGAGAGGATTAAATTTGGAGGAGCTATATTGGACTCTTTTGGGGAGGAATTGTTCGGCCAGTTACTTTTGGGTTAATAAGTTGTACTGCATGTGCCTCGTAAGAGCTACAAAAGTGTTAAATTTTGTGTGTGGCAGATGTTTTTTGTTTTGAACGTGAAGTGTGGCAAACTTGATGGACATGCAAAATAATTAAGATCATGCATGAACACTGGCTACGTGCTACGGCTTCTTTGTCGGGTCAAGAGGATGAAATTGCAGTATGCAACTTAATTTGTGCTTGGGGTGCAGAATGTCCTCTCTGGGTTCTTTCAAGCTGCCCGTTTTGACATGTTCTTCTTTAGACATGGTGTGCTAGCTCAACAAATAGTAATGAATGGTGTCGTCAGTATTATGTGAATATCAATTATACTATCTAAAAAGAAAAGTTTACATTTAATTGTGATTAAAATTGACATGATTGCATCTATTGCACTATCTTGTTTCTTAGTTCGTCAATACTTCTTGATAAACAAAGCTCAGTGAAACAGAGGACCATGGTGATCCCATCTGACACACGAGGGTAAGATTGTGAAATATGAATGGTTGTAAATGAGTTGGGATGTAGGCACACCTCAACTAAAAAAACCACTCTCCGATTAAAGTTAGTTGGCAGCGACACAAAATGGTGTCCTTTTCCCTATGATACGATGGAAGTCATGAATATGTTGAACCAGTGGCAATGATCAAAAGCCCCAAAGTACAGTACATAACAATGCGCTGAACCACACAGGATTCAGCCAAAGCAAACAAAAACTCAAACTGGATCAAAAGAGGAAAAGACCGTCGGCATATATCTAAACTATGCCTACAGTTTGGCTGTGGGGCATAGCCTGGCACATATGCCTACGGCATAGCCGTAGGCATAGCTTTAGATATATGCCGACAGCCAAGCTGTAGGCATAGCCGTGCCCACGGAGCTAGTAGACGCCGCCACGTGGCAGGGCTATGCCTACGGCCTAGCCGTAGGCATAGTTTCAAATCTATGCCGACGGCTACGCCGTAGGCATAGCCGTGCCCACGGAGCTAGTGGACGGCACCACGTTGTAGGGCTATGCCTACGGCCTAGCCGTAGGCATATTTTCCAATCTATGCCGACGGCTACGCCGTAGGCATAGCTCTGCCACGTGGCGTCTCCTCTATGGGCAGCACTTGACGGCGGCCACCGTTGGCCGTCGGCATAGATGTACGGACACCGTCGGCAAATCATCTATGCCGACGGCTTTTCTATACCGACGGCATCCCGAGATACGCCGACGTATATTATGCCGACGGCCCTATGCCTACGGGGGCCGTCGGCATAGGCCTATCCCGACGGGAATCAGGGCTATGCCTACGGCCTGGGCCGTAGGAATAGGGGTTTATTCTGGTAGTGCAAGGAAAAGAAGAAGAACAGAAAAAAATAGAGATGGGCTAGCCTCAAGTGATAGCCTCCCAAAGCAACGAAAGACGCTACAAAAGAAAGGGATATAACATCGAAGCAAATGAAGATCACTGGACTGAAATTAATAAACAACTCCATCTTTCTCAAAATATAAAACGTTTTTCGGCCGAGATCAGAATTTTGTACGATGAAGTGTTTCAAACTTCTTAAGATGAAAATACGTGCAGTAACACACGCAGAAGCAGAGTGTGCATGAAGTAGCTCAGAGAACATCTAACATGAAACAAGAATGGGGTAAGGTAGACTTAAATTATTTCGCAGATTTCGGTTGAAGCGTTTTCATCTTGCACTCTCCACCATTTACTTTCTCAAATTTCCCATGGCTGTGTGCATCATGATGATGCAGAGGCCGGGGTGTTTCTCATTTTCGAAAAAAAAACTTACTCAAATTTCCCTTTCTTTTTTTCTAGGTCACAACTCACAAATCCCTAGAGAAAATCTTAAACCCTAAGAAAACATCGAGCACAAGATCCTCTCTCCCGTCTTCACATTTGTCTCCTTTGGGGTGCCATCTGTGGTGTTGACCCAGCAGATCTATCTCTATTCACCTTGAACCATGCATTCCATTTTACGTTGAAAATCCACCAACTAGTGATTGTTTTCCCTTTGTATGGACTAACCGAATGTTTCCATCATTCATAGAAGTTCATCCAGCTAATTGATATGACATGTGCGAGAATGAGCCGTCACCTAAATGTGATGAGCCAGTGCTAGCCATGATTTTGCATTTCAGTTTCAAAACTATTCAATCCATAGGCAAAATCACTAAATTCCATTGAATTTCTGTGATTTTGGCTTTCATTAATTCCGGCCAAAAGTTCCAGCAGAATTTGATTGAGATCTGAAAATTTAAAAAATAATTTGAGAAGTATTTGAATTTGCGTGTGCTACTGTAATTGCCGAAATAGTTTGGCTGGAAGTTAGGCAATTATTTTATTTTAGTACCTTATTAAATGACTGAAGTTTTCGAATTTTGGGTAAAATTCACTGAAAGAGAAAACCACTGTGCCAAGGGATGGCAGTAGGTTGTTAATCCACGCACATCTGAACAAAAAAAAAGGGAAACAAATATCTTAATCCAAATACTTTAGACCAGGGTATCACGCACGTCATGCTGGGTAGTCTTATCAAGAAAAAGAGTTGTACCAGAATGATGTAAAAAAAGAGTTGTACCAGAAATCCGGGATTAGCTCATGGAAAAGAATACGGGAAGGATCAAATCTCTGGAAAGATCAAGACCCAATGGAGAGCAAACGCACGATCGCACGTCGATCGCTCGCAAGTACACCGCGCGCCGGCCCTAGTGGAGAAGGATCGCTGGAGACGCTGCCGGACGACGTGGTGGTGGAGATCCTGGTGCGCGTGACGGATGTGGCAGACCTCTTCCGCTGCGCCGCGACGTGCAAGCGATGCCGCCTCCTCATCGCCGAGCCGTCTTTCCTCCGCCGCCGCTGGCCGGAGGGCGTGAGCCACCTGTCCTCCCTGCTCGGCCTCTTCACCGTGCAACATCCCCGTGAAGAACCAACAGAAGGGGACTCTACGGCTGCGCCCATGCCGCCCTTCACCCCGGTGCCATGGTGCTCCATCGGCGAACGCTACAGCTTCCTCACATGCCCTTGGTCTCCAGACAGCCAGGCAGCGGTGCTCACCTCGCGCCATGGCCTTCTTGTTCTGCGCTTCGTCCCACTAAACGAACCCACCGATGGGTACGAGAAGACCATGAACCTGGCATTGTACGATCCAATCGCCGGCAAAGGCCGTGACCTGCCTGAGTTGAAGAGCGACAGACCTTTCCGAATAGAAGGATGCACCCTTCTAACCCGTGCGGATTGTTGCCCGGACGAAACGCGAGGGTCGTCCTTCTTCCAAGTGCTAATCATCGGGGGGCGCCCCTGGATCCTCCCTTCCCGCCCGTCTCCGGGACACGCCAAAAGCACCAAAGCAAGATCCTTTTCGGCCAGTCTTCTGTATGTATGTAGTCTTGCTGCATCAACTAAACGAGAAGAAGCGGAGTACATACACAGACACACCATCGCCTCTAGCCTCTCGCCGTCACCCAAGCCCCAAGTCCAAGTCGCACACGCACCCCGCACGCGGATGTATCACTTTCTCTTGTATATATAGAGAGCAGGAGAGGCCCATGGAGAAAAGAAGCTCTAGCTCTTTGAGGGATGACGCGGATCAATGAGGTGGCACCCAGTTGTCTGGGCGGAGTTAATACTCGTCCTTGTTAGTCGCAGCGAATTGGCTGATGGTTGGATGCCCGCTGCTGCATGCACAGGCCCAAAAATCAGGGATATGCTGGATATACGTGGCTGCATGCATAGGGAGCCCAAAGACCGGGGCATTGACCAGGGATATATTATCATTTGTTGTTTGGCGAAGTTAATACTCGTCCCTGTTAGTCACAGCCAATTGGCTCACCCGACTAAAATACACGTCTTTTTTGCTTCTTATTCCGGTGCCCAAGTTGGTCTTAATCGCAGACTATTATCGGTTGTTGTCTGGTAAATTTAATACTCGTCCTTGTTAGTCACAGCGAATTGGCTCACCCGACTAAAACACACATCATGTATGCTTCTTATTCCGGTGCCAAGTTGGTTCCTCAGTTTTACATAAATGTTACCTGCTTTTACAATAGCCTCAAGAATGTGGTTCCTCGGTTTTCTAGCAAATTAACAACTTTCCAAGTCAGTCCACTTTCTTTGTGAACGTCGCAAACAGACAAAGGTGAATTACACTCAATTGTTCTCACAAGCCCTCTCTTGTTTGATGTTGATGGGCATGTGCAGGCTCTTTTCTCTTGTTTTCACAAGAATCACAAGCAAGTGTTTTCTCTTATGTAATCACAGACATCACAAACAAGCGTATATGCTAGCTAGCTAGAGTTTACAAGCAAATGGACAACAAATGAATCCTCAAACTGATTGTGCTACAAACAAGACAAGCCCTTCATTTAGATCATCAAAAAGGAAAACATTCCGGTTTTTTATTGCATCTTCCAAAGACATGGTACACAATAATTCTATCCAACCTATACATAAATTCATTCATTGGCTGTTCACAAATATTTCTGATTCAACCAACAAAGCAACAAACAAAAGACAAGCGCAGCCACTCGATGATTAATGCCCTTCAAGGAGGCAAGGGTCACCCAGGGTAAATGTCACACCACACAACTTCTGTTTACAATACAAGTATTGTGCATGCACAAGATTGCAGCAAAGACTCATCATTTCCCCTACTTTTCCTCGACAACCCATCATCATCACACCATGCAGAGACGGCAGCTTCAGCTTTGACAACCAACTCACCAGGTGGCCCTTGGCTTGAGCATACCAAAGTTCCCTCCCTCGCCTTGTAACAGCCAGGCATTTCTCTTCTTTCCTTAGATATGCCCTCCCTCCTGTAATCATATACAAAGAAACAAGTCAAGTTTCTTTAACAAAACAAGACAATGCAAAGAATAACCTTTAGTATCCAGTAGGATATTTAGCAAGGTTATCTTGCAAAAGTGGGTTTACATTTCAGTTTAGTAACAGAAAAAAAACCTCAATCATCGTCTCAGCAAATGAAATACCAAAGGGAACTATCTAGTTGACAAACCAAGTAGATTATGCTGATGCCAGCTAAGTAGAACTCCTGCTATACATAACGTAAATTTAGAGAAATATCCATTCCCAAAACAGTTGTGAATTTCCCCTAAAAAACATTGAGAATTATTCTAATCTCGATGACTAAAGTACCAATGTAGCGGGATGCAACCCGTCACAAAAGAAACAAAAATTTGAAGTATTTTCGACTGAAAAGACACAATCTTTCATAGTTGTCTAGTGCTCATACAAGCAGCTAGTTAAAGAATAGAGTAAGCATACTTGTCAGAGTAAGCATACTCAGACTTGCAACCCTAGTGGAATATTGGTCGCCACACATGTCAAGATCATATGTTCTGATAATCTTGAACACAGCATACAGAATTACGAGCGTAACAGTTGTCGCCTATAACCATATCACGCAAGCTACCGCGTACCAATAACATAGCATTACTATATGATGCATTACCATATGGACAGAATTTCTACCTTGTCCTCCGTGAACAACAGGAAGTGGAGGAAGATTTCGAGCTACCATCACCACAAATTATGGTATTCTGCAGGCAGGAGCAAATATGATGTGAGTTAGAACCAAAGTTGACCTGACCAGCCTCATGCAAGACCTCAACAGGCAAGAACCAAAAACTAGAGAATTTCATCCTGCAAGTACACAAGAAAGAACCTAGGGGTCCAGTGGCAGCATCCAATCAAGCAACAAACCAAATTAACCCATAAACGGATGTAGTTTGGTTTCATAAGTGGAATAGAAACTAGGCTAGATCCTAGAGCAGAGCCTCGACAGCTTGGGTAAACCACCAAACACAAGACTTGTAAGCATATTGGCAAGTTTTGACAAACATATCTAATTCAAATGACCAAAGTTCAACTAGATGACCTCACCAGGCACGAACCACCCCAGCCATGGTATGCAAAATAAGAATTTCGTCATGCTCCTACACAATAACCTGGGCTGGGGTCCAGCGGCACCAATCAAGCAAAGCAATAAACTAAACCTGGGATAGACCTCACCATGGCAGTTTAGTTTCGCAACCAGAATATAAACGGATGTAATTTGACAAACACATGTAGTTCACATGAGCATCCAGTACGGATAAATAATTCATTTTCTAAATGCAAGCAGCAAATAGCATTACGAGGCCCATAAAGTCTTGGGCAATTCTGCAAATAGCAAATAGCATTCGTTACTAGAGGACTGCAAACATCCATGTGCGCTACTTTACTAGCAGTATAACCAAACATAGCATCCAGGTTCAACTAGCCTCATACAAGACCACCTCAACAGGCAGGAACCAACGGTCCGTCGTACGCCAACTAGAGAATTTAGTCATGCTCCTACCTACACGGGAAAGAACATGCGAGTACAACGGCATCAAGCAAGCAAGCAGTAAACCAAAATAACCCAGGACGGACCGGACCTCGTAATTTGGTTTCACAACAAGAAAATGATAGAAAGTAGGCAAGCTATAGCAACTTGAGGGGATGATACCTTGAGGAGCTCCATTGCCTTATAATTCTCCAATTTTCGGCAATGGGAAATTCGAAGAAGAAAACATCAAACCATGAGTCTAATTTTGGCGAGCTTATATTATGATTGTTTTGACATTTGAAAAATAGATGCCCTCATGTCATGGATAAGAGATCCCAACAATGTACCATGTTGTTCATGGTTTCAACAGTTACAGAAGAATCTATCAACACAACTCATACATAACTAATGAAGAATCTATCAACACAGCTAGTACACAAGGACTAGAGTGGGAGGCAATTAGAAAGAAAGCATCAGATGGAAATGCAACAGTTCCTTTCCATCCAATATCCAGTGGCATTCAAACATCATAATCCGCTTGTAAAGACAACACCACCCAGTGCAAGTGAACATAATAGTAACATGCATCGTCAGAAGAGAGAGAGAGGCAAAATTAAGTGGTGTTCCTCATACCCATGACGGACCTCACCCAACCATGAATCATCTGTTGAACTCTGATCCTCCTCCATCTTCACCAATATTTTTTGTACTCACAGCTCCAGTACCACGACTACAAAATTAGCAACTAAGCACACACGTCATTAGCCAGACACACCACTTGCTGCTGGGACTAGCTAGCTTCTCCAGCGAAACTAACTGATCATACTATTAACATATGCTACATTCTCGATAGATAGGCACTCACAGTTTGAGTCGGTGGTGATCCACTGCGGCATCCGGCAAATCGATGCAAACGAGCTCTTCTGGCTCACCGACGATAGCCAGAACGAGCACCCATTGCAGTGGCTGTAATTCCCGTTCCCCCAAGACGGCATCTGCTGCTCCTTCCTCCTGGCCGGCGCCGACGCGAACGACAGCGGCAAGTACACCGCCGACGACGCCGAGGAGCAGTTGCCGGCCTCCCACTTGAAGCTCAGCTTGCCGCCCGACCAGCCCAAGCTTGCGTCATCGTCGCACTTTGTTCCTGCTGCTGCTGTAGGGGCACCACCACCGTCCCTTGCCTGGAAGCTCATACAAAGAAGATCGATCAGATTATAAGATACATGTGGTTTTAGAGAAAGCAAAACTGTCGCAAACTATGCTTGATTGATGCCCAACCTACCCTTCACGCTAGGAAACAACAATATCCCCTCTATTTTCAGTTCAGAACGACAAAAAAAAGTTATATAGCACTAACTGAACACTGACCATAGTTATTAGTAGCAGCAACACACATAGTAATAATATATGTATGTATGAAAGATTCGTACTTGTGGGCACCTTATTTATCAACCAACCAATCAATGACACGCATATGTATGTAGCTAGTCTATATACACTCAACTCAATTCGACAGCCCCATCATTGCTTGCTTTGCTGCTGGATCATGCATCATCGTTGCTTCTCTGTCGGGCTAATCACACTATTAAGTTAGGCTCGCACATGCATCTCTGATATGTATTTATCTAGCTTACTAAGCTCACTCCCGGACTAAGTAAAAAAGATCACTAGATAAGCTCTTGGTGCTACACACACCACTTGCTGCCTGGATTAGCTAGCGTCTCCAACAAAACTAACTGATCATACTATTAACATATGCTACAGCCAAGATAGATAGGCACTCACAGTCGTCTGTGGTGATCAACTGCGCCATATGGCATGCCTTCAACGCAGACGAGCTCTTCCGGCTCACTGACAATAGCCAGGATGCGCAACCATCAGTGGTTGTAGTTCCCGTTCCCCCGACACAGCGTCAGCTGCTCCGTCCTCTTAGCCGGCGCTGGTGCGAACGACAGAGGCAAGTACACCACCGACGATGCCGACGGGTAGCTGCTGGCCTCCTACTTGAAGCTCAGCTTCCCGCCGGACCCATCAGAGCTCATATCATCGTCACGCTATGATTGTACGGTTGCAGAACATCTAACTTGTGATGGTGATGGGGCAGCATAATGATGGTGGAGTCTAGATACAGAATAGCGTATTTTTCTAGTATAAGTACACACTCCAATCCAGTTTGCATGCCCATTAAACGAGGTAAAAAACAGAGGTGAACAAGATAACTGTTCATCAAATTGGTGTTAAATAAACTAGATGTGGGTGCTTGGGCTTCAAAACTTACATCTAGTGTCCATAGGAGAGGGGTTCCAGCGGTGGTTAGTGTTGTTTGACATTATTTCCAGTTGCTGCATGCGTGCACGAGGCACCAAACTGGGAGGAAATGGAGACATCATCCTTGGCGAGTCGTCATGCAAGAGCCAAATCCCTGGCCACCAATGAGAATAAAAACAGAGATCACAGTTGGGAGAAGATACAAGAGCCACACACTTTCTGTAATTAGTAAGCCGTGTGTAGAGAGACAGCTACCCCCGAAGCATTTAGCATGCAGAAAGAAAACCACACATTCATTCACCGCACAGAACAAGTAATTCACAAAGTCATTCACGAATGGCAGAAACTCATACTTGATTAGGTCTACAAGGGCATCATTCCAGCAGAACAAGCCATATGCATGGAGATAAAATACAGGCTTTATTGCTTACACATATATGAGCATAGTACTGTCCAATCAATATTGCCACTGAGCTAAACATCTTATTGTTCAAAGCTTCAACTCAAAGCAATTAAACAAGGTAATAGATCCAGTTCAAAGATTACATGTGTTAGAAAAAGCTATATTTGAAGCAATGAGGCAGCGTATCAAGCACAAATTTTCTATTGATGTTCTGCAGAAGACATAGCAATAGTTTTCACGAGAACTAAATTTAATGAAGACTGATAAAAGTAGCCGAATACATTTAGAAATCCTAATACACACACAAACATGCCTAAAGTAACTAAGGATGGCACCATACTCTGCTGATCAAATGTCACAGATAACCACGGCTCGATGGCCAGCAGACAACATATGTAAGTCTTGAACAAAAACTCATGTTTAACAATGCAAAGGTTTGGATCAACATAAGAGGGGAAGTGGCTCTCACCAGTGGCCAGTGCCGGTGTAGGCAATGCGAACACGACAGAGGAAGGCATCTCCTCTCAAAGCACGGGATTGTGGAGGAAATCGGCTTGGTCTTGGGCGGCGGCTATTGAGATGGCTTGTCCTTGTGGACCAGCCCATGCCCATCAGGCATGTGGCCCAGAAAAGAAATCTTACAGCCTCTGCAGCTCGGTGAGTCTGCCGATGCTTAGCAAGATGATGCCTCTGAGCGTGCAGATTTCTGCGACACACACACAACAACAGAGTCATTTCACCAGAGAAAGCGCGAAATCATAATGAAATTCAAACGTCAAGACAAGATCAAATCTAAGGGGTCACAAGTTGAAAAATATTGCAAGATTAGCTATCTTCCTGGAAAACATAAATTGCAGTATTTCTTTCTCCCCAATGTGATGCACAAAGAAGGGATTGTCAGTTACATCTTACCCGTATAACTATTATCAAGGATTTCTAGTTGAAAACTTTTCGTGTTACATCTAGTACTTCATTATTTGTCAACTCAATATAAAGAATAACAGGGCATAACACCATATACAATGGCATAAATATAACTATATAATATGAAGATAGCACTTTCCAAATAATGTCACTGCTGACTATAAACAATTTTGGTTGAAGACTTCAACTGAAACTACTGATAAGGTAACAGATTCAGTTCAATGATTACATATGTTAAGATAAGCTTTATTTGAAGCAATAAGATAGTGTATCAAGCACACATTTTTATTGATGTTCTGCAGAAAGAAAGAGGTAACTATGGCTTTCAAGAAAACTAAATTTAATGAAGAATGATAAAAGTAGCAGAGCACGCACACACACACACACACACACACACACACACACACACACACACACACACACACACACACACACACTCAAATATGCCTAAAGTAGCTAAGGATGGCACCATACTCTGCTGACCAAATGTCACAAATAGCCACGGCTGGATGGCCGGCAGACAACATATGTAAGTCTTGAACAAAAACGAATGTTTAACAATGCAAAGGCTTGGATCAACAGAGAGGGGAAGTGGTTTTCACCAGCGGCCTGGTGCCCGTGTAGGCGATGCCAACACGGCGGAGGAAGGCCTATTCTCTCGCGGCGTGCGATTGTGGAGGACGCCGGCTTGGTCTTGGGCAGCGGCGACCACCTCGAGCACCTACCGAGAAGGCTCGTCCTTGTGGACTAGCCCGTGCCCGTCAGCCGTGCAAGCACACACACAAAAAAAAACTCACGGATGGGGCGGGGCAACCCCAAACTTCCTAGATTTCTGTCTAGAATCTGTGAAGCAAAAAAAGCTAGAAGTTCAAAAAAGCTATGATATGTATGCAACAATACAAAAAGCTTGAGATACTCATTACCAAGAACAATTGGTCATTACACAGAGCTTAGAAAAACCTATTTGAGCAAGGGTCGGAATTAGAAGTTGCAATAATAACTAGCTCCAAAGGGAAAGGGCAAAAATATTGTTCTGGACAGCATCCATGGACATCAACTAAATGCATTACCAATAAACTACAATAGAATTCATTTATAATCTATAGTACAATAAAGAAGATAGCCAAATGAGGAATCATTATTTCCCTGGAAGCACATGGTGTGTGGTCATATGAAGAGTATTCTTCCGCAGGCAAGTTTCATCCATTTGTTTTGTTAAGTTGTTGACAGGTTGCTCATACAAACAAATAAACTGGCTACACACATCCCTTGACAATATGTACGTACACAGCTATTGCTACATGTACTAAAGCTGATTTGTTAGTCTAGCTAAGGAGAATAAATTCATCCACAATCATGCTTGGACCAAGTGTTTATTCAGCTTTATGTGATCAGCAACATACATACTCCATGTATTATCACCACGAACCAAGAAAGCTATCTACACAAAGATGCCGCTGCTAGTTGCGGATCCAAGGACAAACATGTATGATTGTGTCAGATAAAAAAAGCTTCTCTTTGCTATGCGAGTCTTCACTTTCAGTTTCAAATATTCAATGATTATCTCAATATTTACTCCTGGGATCTGGTTGAAAAGGGTACAAAGGCAAGAATATATTCAGAACATCAAGAACTCCTGGATTGGATGGGATAACATGACACTGACACAAATCCATATATGAACAGTGATTGTAATTATTATTCCCATCAATAACAGGAAGGATTATTAAAAGCCAACGTCTTCCTAAGAGACCTACTACTCACATCTTTCTCCACCTCCCTTACATAAAACACACAGTACAACCATGCAACGCAGTGCCGTCGCCAACCCACGCAAATCAATGATGACCCATTCAGCAATCAATCTGTGCACTACAAATCAAGGATGAAGCTGTTCGGAATTCAGAAATTCAATCATTCATGAACAAAAAAAAAACACCACGGCTCGATTTCCGGGGCACACAGAGCATGAGAGGGAGAGCATAGGAAAGGAGAGGGTGAGGTACCTACACCAGATGGAGGCATCGGAGATGTTCACCCCACAAGACAACACAGGCAGCTCCTGTGCACGATATCTGACAGGAAGAAATAGCTTTTTCAGAGCATGTTGCGTATATCCTTCGGAAATTTTTTGTTTGTGGGGAGCTCAGAGAAGAGGAAATCTTACCTCTTCTGCAGCATGAATGAGCCTCATGATGCCTCCGAGATGCAGATTTCTGCCACACACACGTGCACACAAGAGAAAGAGAGAGAGATTATTCATCCACGAGTGATGTTGTGCAAGGAAGGAATCCAACAAGGAACACGGGCGTACATGCATACATGTTAAAACTCCCATTTAGAAAGAAAAAAACCTAATTTAGTTGTGAGCACACATTATATCAATAGGTTTTGCTTTTAAAAAAGAGTTTCTACACAACTCGGGAGCTATCCTGAATTCTGCGACATCCCTTGGAATCAGAACAACAGTCAGGAGATATATTTCCCAGGATCTTGGCCCTTGGGGCCTTGGAAACTGTGAACTGTATTTTCAGTAAGCAATATATGTAAGAGAAAAAAAAAGCTAAGGTTTATTTCATTTACAAACAAGCTAAACTTCACTGCGACTTAGAATTGGTACCATGTGTCGTGTGGGTATAGGTCGGTTTAGAAAAGCAAACATATTTATCATGCCCCAAAAGGTCACAACTGTAGAGCCAGACAAATTAATTCACCATTTCATATGGCAAATAACAATGAGCCCAACGAGCAGGCGAACACCGAAATGGGCAAGAAATGACGACTTTGTTTCCAAAGCACGTACCTTCACAATAACCTTGCTCTTCACTTGGTTTTCCAATGCCTCCATCATGGACTGCACAAACAAGAAACACAGACAAATAATAATCAAATCAAATCAGCCACAAGATAAGGAGAACTATGTTCCCCATCAAGGGGAACAGGCCATAACCGAAGAAAAAGTGATTGATGACGCAGCAGCACCTTGTCGAACTGGACGAACACTTGGATGGCGAGCTCAGGGACTGAGGGTGCCACTCGAGACCATCTCGTCGAAGCGTCTCAGTGAGACACATGCTGATGGTGGACGACCTGTACAGCTCAAAGGTGGCCATCACCTGCGCCAAACAAACAGTAGGGAATCAGAAACATGTTCCCAGCCAACGTATCCACCGTTCTTCATGGGAAAAAATAACCGCAATTTACAAATTGCTAACACGTGGCTCCAAAGCATAGACATGAATAATAAAACAATCATGCTTAACCTAAAAAGCACATCTAACATTATTTGTCAAGCCTAAGCCAAAACAAAAGGGATTTCCAAATTTTCCGGCAATAACGGAGACGATAATCATGGCATACAGTAAACATGAGCATAACAGTGACTCCACGCATATAGCTAGGCCATAATTAATGTGTGCTGATTAAGAGGGGCCGGATCAGTTGGAACAAGCATTGCTCATTGGAGCTTGATCCAATTCTCAAAAGGAATCAATAAATGATGATGCAATCTACATATGTATGTACTACTCTGCTGACTGCAATTAGCTGTCAAGTAAATTAGGTACTCTGAATTCCATTTTGGAGTGGTTCTTCACTAGTGTCAGCAAGCACAAGCTAATAGATGGGAATCCTACATGTACAGTACATGCTGCCTCTTGCAGTCTGTCTTATACTCTTGTAGCAGCATGGTTTGAATCAAACACACGAACATGGTCCATGGATGAGCAGAGAGGGAAATGGTTCACCTGTGACAGAAGCGGTCCGGTGTCGGTTGAGGCGATGTGAACTTTTTCAGCGAAGTCCTGAACATGGCGATGCAAACAAAGTCCTGGCAATTCATGACACAAGTCAACAACTGAATCCTCAACTGTAATTGCCTATGCAGAAAAACAAGATTGATTTTTTGGGGGGGAATTGATGTGCTGCCACCCACACCCACACATGCATGCATCAATCAAAAAGAAACCCACAGTCTGAGGTTTAGTTAAGTGTGATCATGGGTGTCCTGGTTCACCAAGAATTATACCTGCGCCATTATGGTGAAAGAAATCAGTACCAAAAACCTGAATCATCTTCATGTCACGCTGACAAGACGTCATCTAACTTGTCTAGACAAATATGTAATTACCTTGCTCCTACATCAAAATTGCACAAGTACGTTCCGGCAACTGATCTGCAACATCCAAGTCACGAATCATATAAATTTTCAGTCAAAATTAAACCAAAAATTTTGAGACATAGAAGCTGAAGCAAAGCATGGTGCTGGCTTATTCATGAGTTTGCAGAGAAGATGCTACCTATAGTTGTTTTGACAGCAGCGTACAGAAATCGAATCTGAGTCACCACGCACATACATGCATGTTCAAGAGAAGATGGGGATGGAGACGGGGACGGGGACGGGGAAGTGGAGACGAACCTCAGCCACGCACGCACGCACGCCTACAGGAAGGAGGCCAAGCCAAGGTCGTCGGGGAAGAGCTCCTCCCTCCGAGTCCGAGAGGCGCGCACCAAATCTCCGTCCGTCAAGGACAAACCTTGAGGAGGGGGAGAGGGTGCCCTCGTCCATGGTGTCCAGGCGAATCACACTGAGCCGACCCCTCGTGGACTGTAACCGTGGGAGCAGAGTAAGGGCGGCGGGCGGCCCTCATCCCCTGCTCGGTCACTCCATGGCCGATCTCTCGACGACGACGGCCAGAGGAAGGGCAGATCTGGGCGCGCCATGGCCGCCGGCGCACCTGCTGGGTAGCGGTGGCGGTGGCGGTCCTCTTCTCGCGGTCGGGGAGGCCATGGCCGGCGGCGGCGGCGGCGGGCGGCGTGGGAGGTGAATCGGTCTTGGGTTTCATTGGGTGTATTGTATTCACTAATGGGGTGTGGGTGGGAGTTTCCTCTGTCACACATCCCATCTCACAAAAAAAAAAGCAAAGTTTTGGATGATTTGATTGGTGAGTGTGCGGATCAGTGACGTGGATATCGGCATCACTGGATTCACTCTTCGATGAGTGATTTAATTGGTGGTTGTGGGATCCCACGGATCAATGCCTAGTATTGCTGGTTTGTGATTGATCCATCTATCTAACCCACGGATCCATCTCCACTTTGACTAATCCCAGCCGCATATGCATATCCGACGGTTCGAACGAGTATTGGTTGTTTGTTGCTCCCTCATTGGCCCATCTCCGTCTCCCACGGATCGATCCCCCTTCTTGAGCCGATCTCAACCGTAAGCCAACATCCAACGGACCGGTTTCATTTATTTGGCTGGTGTAAATGGGTTCACATTTCTACCATTTTTTTATTCTCATATCATACAATTAAATAATCAAGTTGGACGAAAGAAAAATTGCACTCACAAATTGTCAATTTTCTCGAAATATGTTGAATGTGAACCATCGTTGAATGAGCGGATAGGCCGGGAGGAACGCGCTTGATTCATAGCAACACACATAAGTACATGCGCCAATGGTCATTGTCAAATCGGTTTTTTCATGAATGCATGCATATATACTGTGTTGTATAATGATCACTTTCCTTGTTATTTCTGTTATGTGTCTTCTGAAATATAAGTGGTATTTTATGTCATGGGCCTCTCATAGCGAGACCGTGGCGGCCATGTTCGTGTTAGTTTGGAATGAATGGCATTCCGCTCTTCACTGTATAGGAAAAGAAAAGGAATATGATTCTTCGGCCAATTAAAGTCACGTGCTTGTGTACACGCGTCCAGAAAAGAAAAAGAAGAAGTGGTGCACGACACCTTGTTATGATGGGCCATGTTAGGCTTTATGGGCCGTATTAACGAGCATGTATGCGCGTTCGGAGAAAGTAAATGGAGGCATTATCACATGCTCAGTTCGTGAAGCTAGCCGTCACATTGTGGCCTATCTGGTCCGCGAGGAGGAAGACTATCCACGAGGGAATTTTTGAGAGTCTTCAATCATTTTTCACTTTCACCACAAGGTTCATTCGAGAGCTGGAAAGTATTGAAGAAAGCAAACCGGTTGGGGTCTCAAGGGTAGACGGGGGCACACACAGAAGGAAACTCGCCCAAGAGCCCCTTCGGCAAACCATGCTAAGCTTCATGTGGACGCCGTCGTGAGACCAGGACGGGGTGGTTCTGCAGCGGTGGTGTGCAGGGATGCTGGCGAAACTGTTTGGGTGCAAGGAATGGATGATCCAATGACCATGGAGGCGCTGGCCTGTAGGTAGGCACTCTGTGTAGCCGAGGACCTCCTTCTGCAGCAATTTGTGGTGGCGTCGGATGCAAAACAAGTAGCGGGACATTGGTCAAGGCTCTCAAGGCAAACATGGTGCGATCATCAGCGAGATCAAAGCTCGTTCTACCGCTTTTTTCGTAGTTTTATTTTTGAAAAGTCGAGATAGTAACATCGAAGCTCATAGCTCAGCCAGATATGCTCTTAATCTAGCCCCGGGGCGTTATGTGTGGTTTGGCCAACCATATAATGTAAGCATGATCCCGTTCTCCGTGGAATTTGATCAATAAAGTACAGGTTTTTCCCTAAAAAAAGTAAAAGAGGTTACTCAAAAAATATGTTAAAGAGTATTTGTGTCTCAAAAAGAAAAAGGGTAGTTTCTCAACAAAAACAAAAGAGAGAAAGTAAAAGAGTAGTAGTAGAATAAAAGAATAAATAATGGAGATAAGGGAAACGAGAAAAACGAGAGAGCAGAGCTCGGCCCCCTGCCCCTTGGCTGCTCTGCTCGATCCGCACCGCACCCAACGCAGGTCGGTCGGAGCCACGCCGCGCCGGCGACCGGAAGAATTTGTTTTTCCTCCCCACAACTAGTGAGTCAATCTCCCACCGTAGCGTAGGGTAGCGGCGGAGGGAGACACTGATTCGTACTGAGGGCAGGGCAGGGGAGGGGAGGATTGGGTGGTGGCCAAAGCAGAGGGAGGGGCGGCGGCGAGGAATGGAGGTGCTCCACGCGCGAGCGAGGAAGGAATCGCTGCCGGAATCGACGATCCCGTCGCGGCGGCGGACGGTGAGGGAGGAGACGAGGTGGATTGATGGCGGCCCCGGCGAAGCATGCGGCAGTTGGGGATGGCCGTCCGGCGAGGTCCGCGATCTCGGCGAAGCATGCAGCAGTTGGCGAGGTGAGGTTCTCTTGTCCCCGGAAAACAAGAAGGGAAAGGATGGAGAGAGTTGAGGTTGTCCCGACGGACGCCCGCCGCGGCGCCAGCGAGCGGAGCGGTGAAGCCTCACCGGTTGGTGAGGTCACGGCCGTGGTGGCACCTGCAGCTGTAGGTCCGAGCGAGCGCGCGAGGCTCTGCTGCTCCTGCCCTTGCCTGAATCCGCATGGTGCGGTGGTCCATTGTCGTCCTTGTCGCAGCGGGCGTCTTGGCTGGCCGGCGTGGAGGAGAGAGGGGGGATGGAATAGGAAGAAGATGCGGCCTTTTTTTCTTGCTGGTGCTGTATTGTTTGTGCGACGGATGGAATCAGCGCGACGGCGCGAGAGAGAGAGAGATAGATGATGTGGACGCATACGCACCGGCGAGGATGGACGGGGACTCAGGGCGGCGATTCCCGGCGAGCTGAACCGGGGTGGCGCCGGAGAGAGAGGAAAAGAAGGTTGGCTCCGGGCGGCGAAACTGAGAAAAGGATGCGGGCGGGCGGCCGGCTTGGTGAGGTCGAAATCGAGGACGGAGCTCCAAGCGGCGTGGAGTGTGGACCTCTGAATCGATCGCTGCAGGCATTCCATGGTGGGCTGGTTGTTTTCCTCGCCCGCCGGCGTGAATGGAATCGAGTGGAGGTGGTCCGTGGTGTGGGGATGGAAAAGGAAGGAGGAATTGCAGGCGGCGCTGACCGGACCGGAGATGGGAGGAGGGAAAGAGAAGTTGGGTGGGCGGGCGGGCCGGCGTGGAGGCGAGAGGCGTGCCTCCGTATTCTCAAGTATACAAGGAAGTAGTCGTCGTTTAGTAGTACGAGTAGTAGTACAACGAACGAGACGAAGCAGGCGTGCGTGCGTACTCTCCAGCCACAAGTCTCGGTAATAGTAAGACCCAATCAGCGGTTGCAAAGAAACGCACGATCGCTCGCAGGTCCCCCCTCGGAGAGCGCCGGCGCTTCCTCGCCATCCCTGATCAGATCAGCCTCAGGGCAACCAGGCAGTGGTGCTCACCTCGCGCCGTGGCCTTGTTGTTGTGTGCGCCGTCTCACTCGACGCCCCCAACAGCGTGATCCTGACAGTGTGCGATCCAATCGCCGGCACAACCCGCCGGCTGCCTCCGTTGAAATTCGACAATACGTCTTCTCGAATAAATGGATGTACCATTGTAACCCGTGCGGATTGTTGCCCGGCCAAACGGCTGAGGGCGGCGCCTTCCGTCTACTCGTCCTTCAAAGTGTTCATCATCAGCTTCGACACACAGTACAATTTTCACGTGTTCGCGTCCAATGAGTCGAGCTGGAGAACGCCTATAAACTGGTTTAAGCCTGTGGATTATGCCGGACATGTGGTGCCCCAGCAGGTCAACATTGTCGTGTGCCGAGGCATGGCACACTGGCTCTTTGGGTACATGTCAAACTTCTACACACTCAATGTGTGTGCTAAGACCACGCGGATGTCTTTAACAAAGCTACCAGTCACACCGAACCACCTCGGCTTCAAGTTTTCCAGTGCCCTGCTTAATGTCACCAATGACGGGAAGCTATCGTTGCTTGGTTTATATACGGACTGCGCCGGGCTGGAGATCTGGACACATCAAGGTGACAACAAGAGTGAAGATGGCACGGCAGACTGCTGGCACTACACCAAGATGATTGACCTAAAACAACCCAAGCACAGTAGTGCGGTCGACCCGGTGCAATGCGTGTGCGTGAGCGAGATAAGCGGTAAACTGCTTGTTAAGGACAATCAAGACTGCGTGCACATTGTAGATCTCCAAACTGGGGCGATGGACACTGTCACCGACTGGTTTTGCGGCATTGTCACGATGGCTGTCCCATTTGAGCTGGATTGGCCAGCCTTGTTCATGTCTCGCTTGGCGCGCGGTAGAATCAAGCGGAATAAACTAAGAAGAGCTATATCAAAAATTGCTTACCATTTATGGGGACCAATAGTTGTGTCAATTATCTTTGGGTCAGTTGCTATGAGTCGGTACTATTAGGAACAGCTACAGAAATCTTAAGATCTGAGTGTGGCAGACTTATTGAAGATGCAAGTTAATTTATTTATTACGTGTACCTGCGCATTGGCTACGACATTGATCCTGGCGCAGCGTCAAGGCAAAGAACAAATGTTGCAAGCGTTGCCCTGCTAAATAGGATATAACTGCCATGTGCAGAATGATTTGGTCTTGCGGTGCAGAATGTTGCCTCTGTGTTTCATTCTTAGTTTTAGACTTTTTTTAACACTTGCTGTGCTAGCTGAATCTTTGATGTTCTGTTGAACAAATAGTAGTTGACATTTCATTCGCACCTGTAGCACTATCTCCTGGATTGCTGCTTAATTTGCTATTTATGTTCTTTGCTATAAGTAGAGATTAAGTTAAAAACATGTGGTATTTGACCAGGAAGCGCCGAGCAGGCAATTTTTAATCTAAAATTAGATCTTTTGTCGAATATGCATGCACAGTCCACAAAAAATGTCTTTTTTGACGTTTTGAAATGCATTTTGTTTATAATGGGTGTATCTAGACCTACAAGCCAAAACGGGCCAATACACCATGTCCAAACAGTAGGACAATATTGCACGAACAAAACGAGTAGCTTTATCAAAAAGCAATCAACAATTAAAAAAAGTTCAAATATAGTAGCAAGAACTTAATAATAGAAAGACACATAATAAATATAGATAGTTCGGACCAACCAAAGCCCACATCACGAGAAATAGTATGCTTACAACTTAAATAACTTAAGACAAATATAGATAGATAGACTTAGCTAAAAATATATAGATAGATAGATGACCTCCTCGACTCGGTACATCCTTGGAGATCCTCGGGGAGGTGGCGGTAGCCGCTCTAAGGAAGAAGTCGGTGAACTCCTTGCGCCCTCCACCTTGACATCGCCCACACACGGAGGGTGTTCTCGACGTACACCCCGGCGGGGTAGAACATCTCCGGTATGGTGGTGGTGGTAGGGGAAGTGATAGGTTGGCCCGGTGTACTGCATGGCTGTGGTGGGATGGTTCTTGGGGTTGTTTGTGGTGAAGAAGAAGAAGGGCAGATGCAAGATGCAGATGGGAGAGGATGGGAGATGGATGAAAGGTGTGAGAGGAAGAGGAATATGATAGGTGGCTTAAATAGCCATAGTGTGAGTGTTATTTCACCATGGCGGTAATGGGGTAAAATGTGAACAAGTTTTTCCACCCACCATGGCATCGGGAGTGTACACGCGTGGAAAACCGTAAATTGTATTCTGGGCTATGCAAACGAGTTAACTAAGATTGCATGTTCAAGAATGAAATATATGCAGTTGCAATAAACCAAAAGTAAGGCACTTACCTACTTGAATCCAGGTAGAGGGGGCCAACAGCCTAGTTGGTCGCAAAACTTGAACGACCAAATAGGAGGCGTGCGCCGCACGCCGCGGGAGGCAGCGGGCGAGGGACATGGTGGGGCTGGCGGTGGCAACTTCCTCCGGCAGGTCCTGCGTTGCCGTGTCGGTCGATCCGGAGGAGCAGCTCCTCACGGCGGTCCTCCGCCATGCTCTGGCTCGACGTTGAGCAATCGGAGCGCGAAGCGGAAGATAGGGTGGCTGCCGAAGCGAAAGGCGCACAGCTAGCGAAGCAGCAGGCGCGTGTCGTCCATTGGATGGCCGTCTTCATCTCCTCCCCTTCCGATGACTCCGACGACACCGCTCCACCACCGGAGTAAAATTTATCCTCCCTTAGACCGGATAGGGGATCGATTAGATGGGGTAGAAGGAGCAAAATGGAATGTGCCCCCCCCCCCCTATAGGGTTATTGGGGATCGGTTAGAAATGCCCTAAACAAGCTCGAGTCTGCTTTGTGCCAAGACGGTACTGCAACCGGGCCATCCTATAAATTTGTTTAATGAGTATATGCTGTATTTATCGAACAATGTAAAATCAGCAACTAGTTTTCTTTTTTGAGGAAAAGAGTGATACAAATCACGCAAATGGTACAATACAACAATCATTTAGATTTTAAGAGAATCTCTGGCCGCTTCTAGGACACTAGCCACTAGATATTGATCTCCCTCTGATTTTGCTACAGCAGCCAAGTTGTTGTGAGCCACCTTGTTATGATCCCTCGTGGCCGAGTAAATTGCCAAAAATCACCACAATTGTATCTGACAATATCAGGAACCACCGTTTTCATTCTCGCAAAAAAAAAGAACCACCGTTTTTATAAAAAAAATTTGCTGAAAATATCAATTTTGAGTAATTGTTTGCTGAAAGCACTAAAAACAACAACGCTTGACCATGTTTTAGCACAAAAAAACTGACAATGGAACCAATCCATCAGAGCCACGTGGCATGGGATAACGGTTGGAGAGGCGGGGTTGCTGCCATATGGTCGCTCATAGAAAGAGAAAATAAAAATATCTGGATAAAGAATAAAATAAATTTCTTTTCTCTTTTTTTTAGGGTTAAATAAATTTCTTTTATCTAACGCACGTCACGCTGAGTACTCTCCACAAGTCTCGAGAAAAAAAAAGTTGTGGCAGGATTAGCTCATGGAAAAGAATACGGGAAAGACTAAATCTCTGGAAAAAGTCTATATATTTCCAATCAAGACCCAATCAGCGTTTGCAAAGAAAACGGGGAAACACTTCTTATCTGTAGAATAATCCCACGGTGGGGACATCAAGCACTAGGCCTTGTTTATAATCTATATCTATACCTACTATTAAAGGGAATAGGTATTCTTGGTTTGGTCATGTTTTGTTTCATCCCGTTTTAAGTTTTTTTATATGTATTCTATTTTTTTACTTATTTTTTTTTTTACTTTTGTCCGTTTGACGAACATGTGCAAACAAAGAAAACTGGGACGTCACTATGCAAAGTCAATTGTTCCACTACTTATTTAGTGATTATTCTTCTTAATAATATACGGCAAAGAAAGTGCGGCAACACATGGTCGCATTGTTTTTTCCTGGCTTCAAGTGCTAAAAATTAATGCGTCTGGCGGAAGTCGAACTCAGAACCACGCAAACTACTCCAACCTCGGTATCCAGCAAGGCAAACTAGATGTTGTGAATTAGCATGTTGTATTAAACTTCAAATTTGTATGCACGGCTAGGTTTGCTTCGTTTTTTTAGAGGAAGCTAGGTTTGCTTTGTATCAATTCTCCAGCTGCTCATCACCTATATTGGGCCAATACACTCCTAACTGGGATTTTTCTACAGCCACCAAATTTCTCTGATGGGCTTCATATTCCTTGGTTTTCTTTTCGATTGCACAGGCTCCATCATTGTCCCCGAGGATCAAACATAGAAATTGGGTTAGTTACTCAAAAAAGTACCACCTTGCTTTTTAAAATCAAATTTCACAAATTTAAATACGTCCACGAGTTACCTGAAAATCAGCAAGCCATCGCAAGAAAAGGATGAAGTGTGGGTCCCATATATATTAGAAAATGAAGGAAGAAATTAATGCATGTATGCCCCAATAAAATAGAGGAATATCCCATGAAAGAGGACCCGATTGGTGAATAAAAGAGGAAGATTAGATGAAAAGGACCTGGTTGGCGATGCCAATAAAATAGAGGACTATTTGATGAAAAAGGACCCGATTCATCATGAAATAAAACAAAAGGAAGATCCGATAAAAGATGACCTGGTTTGCAATGAAAGTGCATGGCTTATGTGAGATTGCTGAAGCTTTGAGTATGCATCCAGGAATAAAAGAGGAGGGAGTGACTAATGTTGACCAAAGGTGTTGTATAAAAGGGCACCTATCTAGCATTTAAAAGAGAGAAAGAGCCCATATATATACAAAAATCATAGCCAAGCAATTTCAAAATGTTTTGCTGAGGGATGTTCTTTCTAAAATTTGAGTTTTGTGGTGTTTACGGTGCAAATGTCAATTATCTATCCCGTGCAACGACGGGCATATGTGCTAGTATAGAATAATAAATGTTAATTCCTCTCAGCCGGTGCTAATTACCCGTGAGTACCCGTATGTCACGCATGCATGATTGCATATATGTCTTATATTTCTCGTCTGATCCATCCCTCCGTTCCTCTCTCCATCGTTTCTTCCGCATGCGTCTCCATCCGAGCACGCCGTCAACATTGCCGCCTAATCCCTCGACTTCTTCGCCCAGATTAAACATGTTGCACCCATACTTCCTTCCGACCTTGTTGCCGGCCACACTATCCACCGCACGACCCAGATCCAAATCGAAACCCATGCGTGACCTGCTCCACGATGCGGCCCCGGCGACCTCGTCGGCGCGGCATCCCTGCAGGACGTGGTTGTGCCCACCATTTTCATCGCTGCATCACCAGGTTGCATGGAGGTTGTACGGTGTGGCCACCATATCTCGACCACCCCTCGACCGGTGAACCAGCAGTTGTCCCTGATAGTTTGTTCTTCCTTTTTTGTTTTTGATTTGAATACATTTTCACCATGATTGATGGTAATTTATTTTTATTGAGTCCATGTCTTTATCATGCTCTGCCTCATTTTTATGTGTGTGAAAAAATAAAACCGATCAATTTGGATAGAATTGGTTTGCAGATCACAGTGATGCACCTGCATGTTGGCAATAATTATTGTCAATTTCTAGTTTCTGTTTTTATGCTTCCATTGGCCATGACTTATGTTGAGATAGCATGAAATTGATGCTTCCAGATATCCATGCTTCTTAATCTGATGTATCTTTCTTTAGTTCAGTTAATTTACCACAATCATGCTTCGAGATATTTATTCTTAAGCATCCAAGTTTCGGTACATGTATTTTGAACCCTCTTTCTAGTACTAGTTGTTGCTTCCCACCTTCTATTGTTATGCATCATGCCTAAAGTTTTTATGCTTCAAAGGTGCTTAAAGGTTGTCGACGCCAGCCGAGTGACAAGCTAGCCAACGGGCCCGAGGAGCTCAAGGATAAGCGGCACCGGTGGCACGACAACTTGGCAAGTAGACAAATCGGTAATGCAAACTGGTGGCAATGGGGACTTCTGGCACCATAAAAACCTAGTTCAAGAAGATGGCACTGGTTGCTTCCTAACACAAGGAAATAACAAGCCACATGGAAAGGTATTGCACTGCATGAATCGCCCGCCGGTCCATCATCATATCTCTCCATGCACTGATTATTTGCAATTTGATATTTCAGTTATCCATGATTAGTAAGCATCATATATGTGCTTTGACATTCCACTTTGTTTGCATGGATGGAAGAAATTTGTCTGTATTAGATCACACAATTATTGATTCACATTTTTACACACATGTTGTCACTGCTAGTTTCTAGTCACAATACATATGCTTTTTCTAGGTATGAGTTATGTTGAGATGACAAATAATGGATGCTTCCTAACTTTACTATATGTTTTCTTTAGCCGACATAGTTTATCGCAATAGAAACATACTGCTACTTTTTATATACTTTTTCTTACAATGTCAAGAGCATTATTTCCATTTAAAAACTCCCATCATGCTTCACATATTTCATATATTTGTTGTATGCTTCAAGCAGTTGGGCGCCACCGGGGACATATATGGAAGCATATTTGGAAGCGACAGATGCATGCACCTAGAAGTGTGAGACACCTGGATCTTCCCTACAATGAAGACACCGCACACGAAGAGAAGCAAGTCTACAATCTATGAAACATATGATATTAACTTAGAAGCAGTGTATGTACTATTGGGGACTTGGAAGAAAATAACTTTGTATCATGCCTTGAACTTAAATATATGAACGAATTAAGCAGGAAAAAAACTTATGTTCTGTTGGAGACAAATTGTTTTTACTGTGGAAACACATGCATTCAGAAGCAAAGTTTTCTTTGTGTTGGACATACTTACACGATTTTTTTTCCATTGAAGCAAAGTGCTTCCGCACAAATTTTCGTTTCCTGAAACCAGTATTAGATTGCAACAGCAGCAAATTTTTCTCATCGTTCATTGCAAAAATATGTTGCATTGAAAACAAGATAAAATGTTACATGTGATGCATTTTAATTACATTAAAAGTTGAATAAATTTCCCAAAATTTGCGGTATATGAAGCATCACCCAGCTATGTATGAAGCACAAAAATGTGTACATAACACCTAGTTTTTCTCGTGTTGAACCAGCCAATTTAATTTTCTGAATAAAATTTCTATCTCAGAAAATGGAAGCGGATTATTCTAGCCACGGAAACATTTTTTGGAATTGTTTGATTGTTTACCCGTGTATCACGTGGTTGTAGCCATGGAAACGTAATTGCTTCGATGGAAGCAAAACCATTATTACATTTCACATAAATTATCCTTCCCAGTTTCGGTTGACAGCAATTCTCATTCCCAGTTACCCTTGTTGCAAAGGAAAAACAAAACAAAAATGAAGCATGGACGTGGATGAAGGACGAAGTGTATGGCGGATCACACGTGATTGACAGAAGCAGATATAGGAAGCAGCAATCAGGGAGATACATGCATCATGCATGTAAGGTAACAACCCAGGACGGCCGCCCCGGAGACAATCATGCATGCAGATATAGGAAGCAGCAATTAGGGAGCAATCAATTAACGAAGCCCCCAGAGCAATCCAAGGATCATGCATATTAACTACTAGTATATCGAACGTTCATCATGCATTTGATCGGACGGCCAATCACTAGTCTGATAAAAGCCTAACATCAGTAGTCTGATGCCTAGTGATGAAAACGCACGATCGCTCGGGCGCCGGCCCTACGCACTGAAGATCTACATGGAGACGCTGCCGGACGACGTGGTGGTGGAGATCCTGGTGCGCGTGACGGATGTGGCAGCCCTCTTCCGCTGCGCCGCGACGTGCAAGCGATGCCGCCTCCTCGTCGCCGAGCCGTCTTTCCTCTGCCGCCGCTGGCCGGAGGGCGTGAGCCGCCCGTCCTCCCTGCTCGGCTTCTTCTCCGTGCAACAACCCCGTGAAGAACCAACAGAAGGGAGCTCTACGGCTATGCCCATCTCGCCCTACACCCCGGCGCCATGGTCCCCCCTCGGACAGGGCAACCGCTTCCCCAATTTTCCTGGTCCTCGCGGCACCCGGGCAGCGCTGCTCACCTCGCGCCGCGGCCTTCTTGTTGGGCGCAGGGTCCGACTGGACGAACCCGGCAATGGACAAATGAAGACCATGATCCTGGAATTGTGCGATCCAATCGCCGGTAAAAGCCACCGGCTGCCTGCGTTGAAGAGCAATAGACATTTCCGAATTGAAGGATGTGCCCTTCTAACCGGTGCGGATTGTTGCCCGGCCAAAAGGCGAGAGGCGGCGGCGGCGTTCCACTCGTCATTTTTCAAAGTGCTAATCATCGCCGCCGATCGAGATGAGCCACGGCACAGTCTCCACGTTTTCACTTCGACCGAGTCGGGCTCGAGCTGGAGCACGCCTAGGGAGTGCTTGGACTCTTTGGAATTGGAGCACGACACGCGTCTGGTGTCTCAGAAGACCAGTGCTGTTGTGTGCCAAGGCGTCGCACATTGGCTCTTCAGAATACGCCCAACTTGTACGCGACTCGGTGTGTGCGGTAAGACCACGGAGATGTCCTTAACAAGGCTCCCACCAAGCCGACCAAACTCGGCTCATTCTTGGAATCACCGATGACGGGCGCCATCGTTGCTTCGCTTGGACGGAAATGCACCATGCTAGAGATCCGACACGCCGGAGTGACAACGTGAGTGGAGTTAACAACACGCACCGCTGGCATCGCACCAAGATGATCGAGTTACAGCCACCCGAGTGGGGCAAGATGGACCAGCTGCGCGGCATGTGCGCGGGTGAAACGAGCGCATAACGCTCATCAAGGACAATCAAGAAGACATGTACATCGTAGATCTCCAAACAGGGGCAATGGAGGCGGTCACCAACTGGTTTCGCGGCATTGTCTTGATGGCTATCCCTTTTGAGATGGACTGGCCAGCCTTCTTCACGCACCGCTTGGCAAACACTAGGGTCAAGCGAACCAAACCGAGAGGAGCTCTATCGAAAATTGGAGGAGTTCTATCAAAAATTGCTGACCCTTTTTGGGGACCAATAGTTGTGTCACTTATCATTGGGTCAATTGCTATGAGCTGGGCCTAGTAAGATCTACACACTGGATACGGCATTGAGCATGGTGCAGTGTCAAGGCAAGAAACAAATGTTGCAAGGATTGTCGTGCTTCATCAGATGAAGGGCATAAAACTGTCATGTGCAGATTAATTTTTGCTTGTGGTCCAGAATAATGTAGCCTCTGTGTTTTATTGTCAGTTTTAACTTTAACCTCTGCTTGTTAAGACTTGGTGTGCTAGCTGAACCTTTGATATTCTGTTGAACAAAGACTAATGAGTGCTGAATAGTATGCCTGTGAAAAATATTTATGGCTGTGAAGAATGTTTTGTCCAACAGAGGCAACGTTTACAATGCTCATCCACATTTCTTTTTTTGAAAAGGGGGATACCCCGGCCTCTGCATCAGCATGATGCATACGGCCCTCTTATTAACCAAATAGAGTAGTATCAAAATGGTTCCAAAGGTCCTGAAAGGTGAAAAAAAGCAAAACAAGCTCACACAGAGCCCGCATAAGCTAGATACATCAAACTAGCCACATCATAAAGCCACAACCGGCTGGGCAGATTAGATAGGAAAACTAAATGCCTATCCTATTACATGACCGCCATCCAAACCGGTTGAAGATATCCCGAACTACCATCTCCCAACGGACAGACCCAGTAACCAAATGCTCCCTGGCCTCCGTCGGGGTGAGTAGCGACCACGAACGAATCAGAGCCGTAGTCCGGAATAAAACCTGCAAAAACCTGCAAAAAACATGCCGGAGGGGCGGGTGCGGACGCTGCGGTAGCGGGAGCTGCTCCGGGCGCGCAGCGGCATGTCGGCGGCGGGGGAGAAGGCACGGCGGCAGCGGTGGGGTGCTGAAGGTGAGGAAGAAGGGGACAGCGGGGAAGAAGAAGGCCCTGGAGTGGGGCTGCTTTTTCGCGCGCGCGCGATTTTTTTCCCGCGCCTGCTTGAGCGCGCCAAACTGCCCCCGCGCTAAAACATGCTTTTTCCCCACGTGCGACATATAGCGTGGCTGTTGAAGATGCTTTAAACAGGGAAACCCAATCTCAAACAAATAATAGTACCACGCACGGTCTTCTCGGTACCCTTTTTCCAAGTCGTGATCAAAAAGATAACTCCTAATCAAAAGACGCTACGCCGTAGGCATAGCCGTGCCCACGGAGCTAGTGGACGCCACCACGTTGTAGGGCTATGCCTATGGCCTAGCCGTAGGCATATTTTCAAATCTATGCCGACGGCTACGCCGTAGGCATAGCTCTGCCACGTGGCGTCTCCTCTATGGGCAGCACTTGACGGCGGCCACCGTTGGCCGTCGGCATAGATGTACGGACACCGTCGGCAAATCATCTATGCCGACGGCTTTTCTATACCGACGGCATCCCGAGATACGCCGACGTATATTATGCCGACGGCCCTATGCCTACGGGGGCCGTCGGCATAGGCCTATCCCGACGGGAATCAGGGCTATGCCTACGGCCTGGGCCGTAGGAATAGGGGTTTATTCTGGTAGTGCAAGGAAAAGAAGAAGAACAGAAAAAAATAGAGATGGGCTAGCCTCAAGTGATAGCCTCCCAAAGCAACGAAAGACGCTACAAAAGAAAGGGATATAACATCGAAGCAAATGAAGATCACTGGACTGAAATTAATAAACAACTCCATCTTTCTCAAAATATAAAACGTTTTTCGGCCGAGATCAGAATTTTGTACGATGAAGTGTTTCAAACTTCTTAAGATGAAAATACGTGCAATAACACGCAGAAGCAGTGTGCATGAAGTAGCTCAGAGAACATCTAACATGAAACAAGAATGGGGTAAGGTAGACTTAAATTATTTCGCAGATTTCGGTTGAAGCGTTTTCATCTTGCACTCTCCACCATTTACTTTCTCAAATTTCCCATGGCTGTGTGCATCATGATGATGCAGAGGCCGGGGTGTTTCTCATTTTCGAAAAAAAAACTTACTCAAATTTCCCTTTCTTTTTTTCTAGGTCACAACTCACAAATCCCTAGAGAAAATCTTAAACCCTAAGAAAACATCGAGCACAAGATCCTCTCTCCCGTCTTCACATTTGTCTCCTTTGGGGTGCCATCTGTGGTGTTGACCCAGCAGATCTATCTCTATTCACCTTGAACCATGCATTCCATTTTACGTTGAAAATCCACCAACTAGTGATTGTTTTCCCTTTGTATGGACTAACCGAATGTTTCCATCATTCATAGAAGTTCATCCAGCTAATTGATATGACATGTGCGAGAATGAGCCGTCACCTAAATGTGATGAGCCAGTGCTAGCCATGATTTTGCATTTCAGTTTCAAAACTATTCAATCCATAGGCATAGCCGTGCCCACGGAGCTAGTGGACGCCACCACGTTGTAGGGCTATGCCTATGGCCTAGCCGTAGGCATATTTTCAAATCTATGCCGACGGCTACGCCGTAGGCATAGCTCTGCCACGTGGCGTCTCCTTTATGGGCAGCACTTGACGGCGGCCACCGTTGGCCGTCGGCATAGATGTACGGACACCGTCGGCAAATCATCTATGCCGACGGCTTTTCTATACCGACGGCATCCCGAGATACGCCGACGTATATTATGCCGACGGCCCTATGCCTACGGGGGCCGTCGGCATAGGCCTATCCCGACGGGAATCAGGGCTATGCCTACGGCCTGGGCCGTAGGAATAGGGGTTTATTCTGGTAGTGCAAGGAAAAGAAGAAGAATAGAAAAAAATAGAGATGGGCTAGCCTCAAGTGATAGCCTCCCAAAGCAACGAAAGACGCTACAAAAGAAAGGGATATAACATCGAAGCAAATGAAGATCACTGGACTGAAATTAATAAACAACTCCATCTTTCTCAAAATATAAAACGTTTTTCGGCCGAGATCAGAATTTTGTACGATGAAGTGTTTCAAACTTCTTAAGATGAAAATCGTGCAAGAACACACGCAGAAGCGAGTGTGCATGAAGTAGCTCAGAGAACATCTAACATGAAACAAGAATGGGGTAAGGTAGACTTAAATTATTTCGCAGATTTCGGTTGAAGCGTTTTCATCTTGCACTCTCCACCATTTACTTTCTCAAATTTCCCATGGCTGTGTGCATCATGATGATGCAGAGGCCGGGGTGTTTCTCATTTTCGAAAAAAAAACTTACTCAAATTTCCCTTTCTTTTTTTCTAGGTCACAACTCACAAATCCCTAGAGAAAATCTTAAACCCTAAGAAAACATCGAGCACAAGATCCTCTCTCCCGTCTTCACATTTGTCTCCTTTGGGGTGCCATCTGTGGTGTTGACCCAGCAGATCTATCTCTATTCACCTTGAACCATGCATTCCATTTTACGTTGAAAATCCACCAACTAGTGATTGTTTTCCCTTTGTATGGACTAACACCAATGTTTCCATCATTCATAGAAGTTCATCCAGCTAATTGATATGACATGTGCGAGAATGAGCCGTCACCTAAATGTGATGAGCCGATGCTAGCCATGATTTTGCATTTCAGTTTCAAAACTATTCAATCCATAGGCAAAATCACTAAATTCCATTGAATTTCTGTGATTTTGGCTTTCATTAATTCCGCCAAAAGTTCCAGCAGAATTTGATTGAGATCTGAAAATTTAAAAATAATTTGAGAAGTATTTGAATTTATGTGCTACTCTTGTAATTGCGAAATAGTTTGGCTGGAAGTTAGGCAATTATTTTATTTTAGTACCTTATTAAATGATGAAGTTTTGAATTTTGGGTAAAATTCATTGAAAGAGAAACCAACGTGCCAAGGGATGGCGAGGGTTGTTAATCCACGCACATCTGAACAAAAAAAGGGAAACAAATATCTTAATCCAAATACTTTAGACCAGGGTATCACGCACGTCATCTTTGGGTAGTCTTATCAAGAAAAAGAGTTGTACCGAATGATGTAAAAAAAAAATTGTACCGAAATCCGGGATTAGCTCATGGAAAAGAATACGGAAGGATCAAATCTCGGAAAGATCAAGACCCAATGGAGAGCAAGCGACGATCGCACGTCGATCGCTCGCAAATACACCGCGCCGCCCCCTAGTGGAGAAGGATCGCTGGAGACGCTGCCGACGGCGTGGTGGTGGAGATCTGGTGCGCGTGACGGATGTGGCAGACCTCTTCCGCTGCGCCGCGGCGCAAGCGATGCCGCCTCCTCATCGCCGAGCCGTCTTTCCTCCGCCGCCGGGCCGGAGGGCGTGAGCCACCTGTCCTCCTGCTCGGCCTCTTCACCGCAACATCCCGTGAAGAACCAACGAAGGGGACTCTCGGCTGCGCCCATGCCGCCCTTCACCCGGTGCCATGGTGCTCCATCGGCGAACGCTTCTGACTTCCTCACATGCCCTTGGTCTCGTGACAGCCAGCAGCGGTGCTCACCTCGCGCCATGGCCTTCTTGTTCTGCGCTTCGTCCCACTAAACGAACCCACCGATGGGTACGAGAAGACCATGAACCTGGCATTGTACGATCCAATCGCCGGCAAAGGCCGTGACCTGCCTGAGTTGAAGAGCGACAGACCTTTCCGAATAGAAGGATGCACCCTTCTAACCCGTGCGGATTGTTGCCCGGACGAAACGCGAGGGTCGTCCTTCTTCCAAGTGCTAATCATCGGGGGGCGCCCCTGGATCCTCCCTTCCCGCCCGTCTCCGGGACACGCCAAAAGCACCAAAGCAAGATCCTTTTCGGCCAGTCTTCTGTATGTATGTAGTCTTGCTGCATCAACTAAACGAGAAGAAGCGGAGTACATACACAGACACACCATCGCCTCTAGCCTCTCGCCGTCACCCAAGCCCCAAGTCCAAGTCGCTACACGCATTTCGCACGCGGATGTATCACTTTCTCTTGTATATATAGAGAGCGAGAGGCCCATGGAGAAAAGAAGCTCTAGCTCTTTGAGGATGACGCGGATCAATGAGGTGGCACCCAGGTTATGCGGGCGGAGTTAATACTCGCCCTTGTTAGTCGCAGCGAATTGGCTGATGGTTGGATGCCCGCTGCTGCATGCACAGCCCAAAAATCAGGGATATGCTGGATATACGTGGCTGCATGCATAGGGAGCCCAAAGACCGGGCATTGACCAGGGATATATTATCATTTGTTGTTTGGCGAAGTTAATACTCGTCCCTGTTAGTCACAGCCAATTGGCTCACCCGACTAAAATACACGTCTTTTTTGCTTCTTATTCCGGTGCCCAAGTTGGTCTTAATCGCAGACTATTATCGGTTGTTGTCTGGTAAATTTAATACTCGTCCTTGTTAGTCACAGCGAATTGGCTCACCCGACTAAAACACACATCATGTATGCTTCTTATTCCGTGCCAAGTTGGTTCCTCAGTTTTACATAAATGTTACCTGCTTTTACAATAGCCTCAAGAATGTGGTTCCTCGGTTTTCTAGCAAATTAACAACTTTCCAAGTCAGTCCACTTTCTTTGTGAGCGCCGCAAATGCAGACAAGGTGAATTACACTCAATTGTTCTCACAAGCCCTCTCTTGTTTGATGTTGATGGGCATGTGCAGGCTCTTTTCTCTTGTTTTCACAAGAATCACAAGCAAGTGTTTTCTCTTATGTAATCACAGACATCACAAACAAGCGTATATGCTAGCTAGCTAGAGTTTACAAGCAAATGGACAACAAATGAATCCTCAAACTGATTGTGCTACAAACAAGACAAGCCCTTCATTTAGATCATCAAAAAGGAAAACATTCCGGTTTTTTATTGCATCTTCCAAAGACATGGTACACAATAATTCTATCCAACCTATACATAAATTCATTCATTGGCTGTTCACAAATATTTCTGATTCAACCAACAAAGCAACAAACAAAAGACAAGCGCAGCCACTCGATGATTAATGCCCTTCAAGGAGGCAAGGGTCACCCAGGGTAAATGTCACACCACACAACTTCTGTTTACAATACAAGTATTGTGCATGCACAAGATTGCAGCAAAGACTCATCATTTCCCTACTTTTCCTCGACAACCCATCATCATCACACCATGCAGAGGCGGCAGCTTCAGCTTTGACAACCAACTCACCGTGTGGCCCTTGGCTTGAGCATACCAAAGTTCCTCCCTCGCCTTGTAACAGCCAGGCATTTCTCTTCTTTCCTTAGATATGCCCTCCCTCCTGTAATCATATACAAAGAAACAAGTCAAGTTTCTTTAACAAAACAAGACAATGCAAAGAATAACCTTTAGTATCCAGTAGGATATTTAGCAAGGTTATCTTGCAAAAGTGGGTTTACATTTCAGTTTAGTAACAGAAAAAAAACCTCAATCATCGTCTCAGCAAATGAAATACCAAAGGGAACTATCTAGTTGACAAACCAAGTAGATTATGCTGATGCCACTAAGTAGAACTCCTGCTATACATAACGTAAATTTAGAGAAATATCCATTCCCAAAACAGTTGTGAATTTCCCCTAAAAAACATTGAGAATTATTCTAATCTCGATGACTAAAGTACCAATGTAGCGGGATGCAACCCGTCACAAAAGAAACAAAAATTTGAAGTATTTTCGACTGAAAAGACACAATCTTTCATAGTTGTCTAGTGCTCATACAAGCAGCTAGTTAAAGAATAGAGTAAGCATACTTGTCAGAGTAAGCATACTCAGACTTGCAACCCTAGTGGAATATTGGTCGCCACACATGTCAAGATCATATGTTCGATAATCTTGAACACAAAGATACGAAATTACGAGCGTAATAGTTGTCGCCTATAACCATATCACGCAAGCTACCGCGTACCAATAACATAGCATTACTATATGATGCATTACCATATGGACAGAATTTCTACCTTGTCCTCCGTGAACAACAGGAAGTGGAGGAAGATTTGAGCTACCATCACCACAAATTATGGTATTCTGCAGCAGGAGCAAATATGATGTGAGTTAGAACCAAAGTTGACCTGACCAGCCTCATGCAAGACCTCAACAGCAAGAACCAAAAACTAGAGAATTTCATCCTGCAAGTACACAAGAAAGAACCTAGGGGTCCAATGGCAGCATCCAATCAAGCAACAAACCAAATTAACCCATAAGCGGATGTAGTTTGGTTTCATAAGTGGAATAGAAACTAGGCTAGATCCTAGAGCGAGCCTCGACAGCTTGGGTAAACCACCAAACACAAGACTTGTAAGCATATTGGCAAGTTTTGACAAACATATCTAATTCAAATGACCAAAGTTCAACTAGATGACCTCACCAGGCACGAACCACCCCAGCCATGGTATGCAAAATAAGAATTTCGTCATGCTCCTACACAATAACCTGGGCTGGGGTCCAGCGGCACCAATCAAGCAAAGCAATAAACTAAACCTGGATAGACCTCACCATGGCGGTTTAGTTTCAAACCGAATATAAACGGATGTAATTTGACAAACACATGTAGTTCACATGAGCATCCAGTACGGATAAATAATTCATTTTCTAAATGCAAGCAGCAAATAGCATTACGAGGCCCATAAAGTCTTGGGCAATTCTGCAAATAGCAAATAGCATTCGTTACTAGAGGACTGCAAACATCCATGTGCGCTACTTTACTAGCAGTATAACCAAACATAGCATCCAGGTTCAACTAGCCTCATACAAGACCACCTCAACAGGCAGGAACCAACGGTCCGTCGTACGCCAACTAGAGAATTTAGTCATGCTCCTACCTACACGGGAAAGAACATGCGAGTACAACGGCATCAAGCAAGCAAGCAGTAAACCAAAATAACCCAGGACGGACCGGACCTCGTAATTTGGTTTCACAACAAGAAAATGATAGAAAGTAGGCAAGCTATAGCAACTTGAGGATGATACCTTGAGGAGCTCCATTGCCTTATAATTCTCCAATTTTCGCAATGGGAAATTCAAGAAGAAAACATCAAACCATGAGTCTAATTTTGGCGAGCTTATATATGATTGTTTTGACATTTGAAAAATATATGCCCTCATGTCATGGATAAGGGATCCCAACAATCTACCATGTTGTTCATGGTTACAACAGTTACAGAAGAATCTATCGACACAACTCATACATAACTGATGAAGAATCTATCAACACAACTCATACACAAAGACTAGAGTGGGAGGCAATTAGAGAGAAAGGACCAGATGGAAATGCATCAGTTCCTTTCCATCCAATAACCAGTGGCATTCAAACATCATATCCTCTTGTAAAGACAACACCACCCAATGCAAGTGTACATAATAGGAACATGTGTTATCATCATAAGAGAGGCAAAATAAAGTGGTGTTCCTCGTACCCATGACGGACCTCACCCAGCCATGAATCCTCTGTTGAACTCTGATCCTCCTCCATCTTCACCAATATTTTTTGTACTCACAGCTCCAGTACCACGACTACAAAATTAGCAACTAAGCACACACGTCATTAGCCAGACACACCACTTGCTGCTGGGACTAGCTAGCTTCTCCAGCGAAACTAACTGATCATACTATTAACATATGCTACATTCTCGATAGATAGGCACTCACAGTTTGAGTCGGTGGTGATCCACTGCGGCATCCGGCAAATCGATGCAAACGAGCTCTTCTGGCTCACCGACGATAGCCAGAACGAGCACCCATTGCAGTGGCTGTAATTCCCGTTCCCCCAAGACGGCATCTGCTGCTCCTTCCTCCTGGCCGGCGCCGACGCGAACGACAGCGGCAAGTACACCGCCGACGACGCCGAGGAGCAGTTGCCGGCCTCCCACTTGAAGCTCAGCTTGCCGCCCGACCAGCCCAAGCTTGCGTCATCGTCGCACTTTGTTCCTGCTTTGCTGCTGAGGGGCACCACCACCGTCCCTTGCACGAAGCTCATACAAAGAAGATCGATCAGATTATAAGATACATGTGGTTTTAGAGAAAGCAAAACTGTCGCAAACTATGCTTGATTGATGCCCAACCTACCCTTCACGCTAGGAAACAACAATATCCCCTCTATTTTCAGTTCAGAACGACAAAAAAAAGTTATATAGCACTAACTGAACACCGACCATAGTTATTAGTAGCAGCAACACACATAGTAATAATATATGTATGTATGAAAGATTCGTACTTGTGGGCACCTTATTTATCAACCAACCAATCAATGACACGCATATGTATGTAGCTAGTCTATATACACTCAACTCAATTCGACAGCCCCATCATTGCTTGCTTTGCTGCTGGATCATGCATCATCGTTGCTTCTCTGTCGGGCTAATCACACTATTAAGTTAGGCTCGCACATGCATCTCTGATATGTATTTATCTAGCTTACTAAGCTCACTCCCGGACTAAGTAAAAAAGATCACTAGATAAGCTCTTGGTGCTACACACACCACTTGCTGCCTGGATTAGCTAGCGTCTCCAACAAAACTAACTGATCATACTATTAACATATGCTACAGCCAAGATAGATAGGCACTCACACTCGTCTGTGGTGATCAACTGCGCCATATGGCATGCCTTCAACGCAGACGAGCTCTTCCGGCTCACTGACAATAGCCAGGATGCGCAACCATCAGTGGTTGTAGTTCCCGTTCCCCCGACACAGCGTCAGCTGCTCCGTCCTCTTAACCGGCGCTGGTGCGAACGACAGAGGCAAGTACACCACCGACGATGCCGACGGGTAGCTGCTGGCCTCCTACTTGAAGCTCAGCTTCCGCGGACCCATCGAGCTCATATCATCGTCACGCTATGATTGTACGGTTGCAGAACATCTAACTTGTGATGGTGATGGGGCAGCATAATGATGGTGGAGTCTAGATACAGAATAGCGTATTTTTCTAGTATAAGTACACACTCCAATCCAGTTTGCATGCCCATTAAACGAGGTAAAAAACAGAGGTGAACAAGATAACTGTTCATCAAATTGGTGTTAAATAAACTAGATGTGGGTGCTTGGGCTTCAAAACTTACATCTAGTGTCCATAGGAGAGGGGTTCCAGCGGTGGTTAGTGTTGTTTGACATTATTTCCAGTTGCTGCATGCGTGCACGAGGCACCAAACTGGGAGGAAATGGAGACATCATCCTTGGCGAGTCGTCATGCAAGAGCCAAATCCCTGGCCACCAATGAGAATAAAAACAGAGATCACAGTTGGGAGAAGATACAAGAGCCACACACTTTCTGTAATTAGTAAGCCGTGTGTAGAGAGACAGCTACCCACGAAGCATTTAGCATGCAGAAAAAACCACACATTCATTCACCGCACAGAACAAGTAATTCACAAAGTCATTCACGAATGGCGAAACTCATACTTGATTAGGTCTACAAGGGCATCATTCCAGCAGAACAAGCCATATGCATGGAGATAAAATACAGGCTTTATTGCTTACACATATATGAGCATAGTACTGTCCAATCAATATTGCCACTGAGCTAAACATCTTATTGTTCAAAGCTTCAACTCAAAGCAATTAAACAAGGTAATAGATCCAGTTCAAAGATTACATGTGTTAGAAAAAGCTATATTTGAAGCAATGAGGCAGCGTATCAAGCACAAATTTTCTATTGATGTTCTGCAGAAGACATAGCAATAGTTTTCACGAGAACTAAATTTAATGAAGACTGATAAAAGTAGCCGAATACATTTAGAAATCCTAATACACACACAAACATGCCTAAAGTAACTAAGGATGGCACCATACTCTGCTGATCAAATGTCACAGATAACCACGGCTCGATGGCCAGCAGACAACATATGTAAGTCTTGAACAAAAACTCATGTTTAACAATGCAAAGGTTTGGATCAACATAAGAGGGGAAGTGGCTCTCACCAGTGGCCAGTGCCGGTGTAGGCAATGCGAACACGACAGAGGAAGGCATCTCCTCTCAAAGCACGGGATTGTGGAGGAAATCGGCTTGGTCTTGGGCGGCGGCTATTGAGATGGCTTGTCCTTGTGGACCAGCCCATGCCCATCAGGCATGTGGCCCAGAAAAGAAATCTTACAGCCTCTGCAGCTCGGTGAGTCTGCCGATGCTTAGCAAGATGATGCCTCTGGCGTGCAGATTTCTGCGACACACACACAACAACAGTCATTTCACCAGAGAAAGCGAAATCATAATGAAATTCAAACGTCAAGACAAGATCAAATCTAAGGGTCACAAGTTGAAAAATATTGCAAGATTAGCTATCTTCCTGGAAAACATAAATTGCAGTATTTCTTTCTCCCCAATGTGATGCACAAAGAAGGGATTGTCAGTTACATCTTACCCGTATAACTATTATCAAGGATTTCTAGTTGAAAACTTTTCGTGTTACATCTAGTACTTCATTATTTGTCAACTCAATATAAAGAATAACAGGGCATAACACCATATACAATGGCATAAATATAACTATATAATATGAAGATAGCACTTTCCAAATAATGTCACTGCTGACTATAAACAATTTTTGGTTGAAGACTTCAACTGGAAACTACTGATAAGGTAACAGATTCAGTTCAATGATTACATATGTTAAGATAAGCTTTATTTGAAGCAATAAGATAGTGTATCAAGCACACATTTTTTATTGATGTTCTGCAGAAAGAAAGAGGTAACTATGGCTTTCAAGAAAACTAAATTTAATGAAGAATGATAAAAGTAGCAGAGCGCGCACACACACACACACACACACACACACACACACACACACACACACACACACACACACACACACTCAAATATGCCTAAAGTAGCTAAGGATGGCACCATACTCTGCTGACCAAATGTCACAAATAGCCACGGCTGGATGGCCGGCAGACAACATATGTAAGTCTTGAACAAAAACGAATGTTTAACAATGCAAAGGCTTGGATCAACAGAGAGGGGAAGTGGTTTTCACCAGCGGCCTGGTGCCCGTGTAGGCGATGCCAACACGGCGGAGGAAGGCCTATTCTCTCATGGCGTCACGATTGTGGAGGACGCCGGCTTGGTCTTGGGCAGCGGCGACCACCTCGAGCACCTACCGAGAAGGCTCGTCCTTGTGGACTAGCCCGTGCCCGTCAGCCGTGCAAGCACACACACAAAAAAAAACTCACGGATGGGGCGGGGCAACCCCAAACTTCCTAGATTTCTGTCTAGAATCTGTGAAGCAAAAAAAGCTAGAAGTTCAAAAAAGCTATGATATGTATGCAACAATACAAAAAGCTTGAGATACTCATTACCAAGAACAATTGGTCATTACACAGAGCTTAGAAAAACCTATTTGAGCAAGGGTCGGAATTAGAAGTTGCAATAATAACTAGCTCCAAAGGGAAAGGGCAAAAATATTGTTCTGGACAGCATCCATGGACATCAACTAAATGCATTACCAATAAACTACAATAGAATTCATTTATAATCTATAGTACAATAAAGAAGATAGCCAAATGAGGAATCATTATTTCCCTGGAAGCACATGGTGTGTGGTCATATGAAGAGTATTCTTCCGCAGGCAAGTTTCATCCATTTGTTTTGTTAAGTTGTTGACAGGTTGCTCATACAAACAAATAAACTGGCTACACACATCCCTTGACAATATGTACGTACACAGCTATTGCTACATGTACTAAAGCTGATTTGTTAGTCTAGCTAAGGAGAATAAATTCATCCACAATCATGCTTGGACCAAGTGTTTATTCAGCTTTATGTGATCAGCAACATACATACTCCATGTATTATCACCACGAACCAAGAAAGCTATCTACACAAAGATGCCGCTGCTAGTTGCCAGATCCAAGGACAAACATGTATGATTGTGTCAGATAAAAAAAGCTTCTCTTTGCTATGCGAGTCTTCACTTTCAGTTTCAAATATTCAATGATTATCTCAATATTTACTCCTGGGATCTGGTTGAAAAGGGTACAAAGGCAAGAATATATTCAGAACATCAAGAACTCCTGGATTGGATGGGATAACATGACACTGACACAAATCCATATATGAACAGTGATTGTAATTATTATTCCCATCAATAACAGGAAGGATTATTAAAAGCCAACGTCTTCCTAAGAGACCTACTACTCACATCTTTCTCCACCTCCCTTACATAAAACACACAAGTACAACCATGCAACGCATGCCGCCGCCAACCCACGCAAATCAATGATGACCCATTCAGCAATCAATCTGTGCACTACAAATCAAGGATGAAGCTGTTCGGAATTCAGAAATTCAATCATTCATGAACAAAAAAAAAACACCACGGCTCGATTTCCGGGGCACACAGAGCATGAGAGGGAGAGCATAGGAAAGGAGAGGGTGAGGTACCTACACCAGATGGAGGCATCGGAGATGTTCACCCCCGCGCACAACACAGGGCAGCTCCCTGTGCACCTGATATGCGACAGGGAAGAAATAGCTTTTTCAGAGCATGTTGCGTATATCCTTCGGAAATTTTTTGTTTGTGGGGAGCTCAGAGAAGAGGAAATCTTACCTCTTCTGCAGCATGAATGAGCCTCATGATGCCTCCGAGATGCAGATTTCTGCCACACACACGTGCACACAAGAGAAAGAGAGAGAGATTATTCATCCACGAGTGATGTTGTGCAAGGAAGGAATCCAACAAGGAACACGGGCGTACATGCATACATGTTAAAACTCCCATTTAGAAAGAAAAAAACCTAATTTAGTTGTGAGCACACATTATATCAACAGGTTTTGCTTTTAAAAAAGAGTTTCTACACAACTCGGGAGCTATCCTGAATTGTGCAACATCCCTTGGAGTCAGAACAACACTGGGCAGATATATTTCCCAGGATCTGGGCCCTTGGGGCCTTGGAAACTGTGAACCGTACCTTCAGTAAGCAATATATGTAAGACGAAAATAAACTACTAAGGTTTATTTTCATTTAAAAACAAGCTAAATTGCACTGCGACATAGAATTGGTACCACGTGTCGTGCGGGTATAGTTCGGTTTAGAAAAAGCAAACATATTTATCATGCCCCAAAAGATCACAACATTAGAACCAAACAAATTAATTCACCGTTGCTTATGGCAAATAATAAAGAGCCAACCAAGCAGGCGAACACCGAGATGCTACGAAGAATGACAACTTTGTTTCCAAAGCACGTGCCTTGACAGTAACCTTGCTCTTCACTTGGTTTTCCCATGCCTCCGTTCCGTCATATAGACTGCACACATGAGAAACACAAACAAATAATAAACAAATCAAATCAGCCACAAGATAAGGAGAACTATGTTCCCCAGTCTGAAGGGGAACAGGGCCATAACCGAAGAAAAAAGTGATTGATGACGCAGCAGAGCACCTTGTCGAACTGGACGAACACTTGGATGGCGAGCTCAGGACTGAGGGTGCCACTGGAGACCATCTCGTCGAGCGTCTCAGTGAGACACATGCTGATGGTGGACGACCTGTACAGCTCAAAGGTGGCCATCACCTGCGCCAAACAAACAGTAGGGAATTAGAAACATGTTCCTAGCCAACGTATCCACTGTTCTTCATGGGAAAAAAATAACCGCAATTTATAAATTGCTAACACGTGGCTCCAAAGCATAGACATGAATAATAAAACAATCATGCTTAACCTAAAAAAGCAGATCTAACATTATTTGTCAAGCCTGAACCCACACAAAAGGGATTTCCAAATTTTCCGGCAATAACGGAGACGCTAATCATGGCATACAGTAAACATGAGCATAACAGTGACTCAAAGCATATAGCTAGGCCATAATTAATGTGTGCTGATTAAGAGGGGCCGGATCACTTGGAAAAAGCATTGCTCATTGGAGCTTGATCCAATTCTCAATAGGAATCAATAAATGTTGATGCAATCTACATATGTATGTACTACTCTGCTGACTGCAATTAGCTGTCAAGTAAATTAGGTACTCTGAATTCCATTTTGGAGCGGTTCTTCACAACTGTCAGCAAGCACAAGCTAATAGATGGAAATCCTACATGTACAGTACATGCTGCCTCGTGCAGTCTGTCTTATACTCTTGTAACAGCATCGTTTGAATCAAGCACACGAACATGGTCCATGGAAGGGAAGAGAGGGGAAATGGTTCACCTGTACAGGAAGCGGTCTGGTGTCGGTTGAGGCGATGTGAACTTTTTCAGCGAAGTCCTGAACATGGCGATGCAAACAAAGTCCTGGCAATTCATGACACAAGTCAACAACTGAATCCTCAACTGTAATTGCCTATGCAGAAAAACAAGATTGATTTTTTGGGGGGGAATTGATGTGCTGCCACCCACACCCACACATGCATGCATCAATCAAAAAGAAACCCACAGTCTGAGGTTTAGTTAAGTGTGATCATGGGTGTCCTGGTTCACCAAGAATTATACCTGCGCCATTATGGTGAAAGAAATCAGTACCAAAAACCTGAATCATCTTCATGTCACGCCTGACAAGACGTCATCTAACTTGTCTAGACAAATATGTAATTACCTTGCTCCTACATCAAAATTGCACAAGTACGTTCCGGCAACTGATCTGCAACATCCAAGTCACGAATCATATAAATTTTCAGTCAAAATTAAACCAAAAATTTTGAGACATAGAAGCTGAAGCAAAGCATGGTGCTGGCTTATTCATGAGTTTGCAGAGAAGATGCTACCTATAGTTGTTTTGACAGCAGCGGTACAGAAATCGAACTGAGTCACCACGCACATACATGCATGTTCAAGAGAAGATGGGGATGGAGACGGGGACGGGGACGGGGAAGTGGAGACGAACCTCAGCCACGCACGCACGCACGCCTACAGGAAGGAGGCCAAGCCAAGGTCGTCGGGGAAGAGCTCCTCCCTCCGAGTCCGAGAGGCGCGCACCAAATCTCCGTCCGTCAAGGACAAACCTTGAGGAGGGGGAGAGGGTGCCCTCGTCCATGGTGTCCAGGCGAATCACACTGAGCCGACCCCTCGTGGACTGTAACCGTGGGAGCAGAGTAAGGGCGGCGGGCGGCCCTCATCCCCTGCTCGGTCACTCCATGGCCGATCTCTCGACGACGACGGCCAGAGGAAGGGCAGATCTGGGCGCGCCATGGCCGCCGGCGCACCTGCTGGGTAGCGGTGGCGGTGGCGGTCCTCTTCTCGCGGTCGGGGAGGCCATGGCCGGCGGCGGCGGCGGCGGGCGGCGTGGGAGGTGAATCGGGTCTTGGGTTTCGTTGGGTGTATTGTATTCACTAATGGGGTGTGGGTGGGAGTTTCCTCTGTCACACATCCCATCTCACAAAAAAAAAAGCAAAGTTTTGGATGATTTGATTGGTGAGTGTGCGGATCAGTGACGTGGATATCGGCATCACTGGATTCACTCTTCGATGAGTGATTTAATTGGTGGTTGTGGGATCCCACGGATCAATGCCTAGTATTGCTGGTTTGTGATTGATCCATCTATCTAACCCACGGATCCATCTCCACTTTGACTAATCCCAGCCGCATATGCATATCCGACGGTTCGAACGAGTATTGGTTGTTTGTTGCTCCCTCATTGGCCCATCTCCGTCTCCCACGGATCGATCCCCCTTCTTGAGCCGATCTCAACCGTAAGCCAACATCCAACGGACCGGTTTCATTTATTTGGCTGGTGTAAATGGGTTCACATTTCTACCATTTTTTTATTCTCATATCATACAATTAAATAATCAAGTTGGACGAAAGAAAAATTGCACTCACAAATTGTCAATTTTCTCGAAATATGTTGAATGTGAACCATCGTTGAATGAGCGGATAGGCCGGGAGGAACGCGCTTGATTCATAGCAACACACATAAGTACATGCGCCAATGGTCATTGTCAAATCGGTTTTTTCATGAATGCATGCATATATACTGTGTTGTATAATGATCACTTTCCTTGTTATTTCTGTTATGTGTCTTCTGAAATATAAGTGGTATTTTATGTCATGGGCCTCTCATAGCGAGACCGTGGCGGCCATGTTCGTGTTAGTTTGGAATGAATGGCATTCCGCTCTTCACTGTATAGGAAAAGAAAAGGAATATGATTCTTCGGCCAATTAAAGTCACGTGCTTGTGTACACGCGTCCAGAAAAGAAAAAGAAGAAGTGGTGCACGACACCTTGTTATGATGGGCCATGTTAGGCTTTATGGGCCGTATTAACGAGCATGTATGCGCGTTCGGAGAAAGTAAATGGAGGCATTATCACATGCTCAGTTCGTGAAGCTAGCCGTCACATTGTGGCCTATCTGGTCCGCGAGGAGGAAGACTATCCACGAGGGAATTTTTGAGAGTCTTCAATCATTTTTCACTTTCACCACAAGGTTCATTCGAGAGCTGGAAAGTATTGAAGAAAGCAAACCGGTTGGGGTCTCAAGGGTAGACGGGGGCACACACAGAAGGAAACTCGCCCAAGAGCCCCTTCGGCAAACCATGCTAAGCTTCATGTGGACGCCGTCGTGAGACCAGGACGGGGTGGTTCTGCAGCGGTGGTGTGCAGGGATGCTGGCGGAAACTGTTTGGGTGCAAGGAATGGATGATCCAATGACCATGGAGGCGCTGGCCTGTAGGTAGGCACTCTGTGTAGCCGAGGACCTCCTTCTGCAGCAATTTGTGGTGGCGTCGGATGCAAAACAAGTAGTGCGGGACATTGGTCAAGGCTCTCAAGGCAAACATGGTGCGATCATCAGCGAGATCAAAGCTCGTTCTACCGCTTTTTTCGTAGTTTTATTTTTGAAAAGTCGAGATAGTAACATCGAAGCTCATAGCTCAGCCAGATATGCTCTTAATCTAGCCCCGGGGCGTTATGTGTGGTTTGGCCAACCATATAATGTAAGCATGATCCCGTTCTCCGTGGAATTTGATCAATAAAGTACAGGTTTTTCCCTAAAAAAAGTAAAAGAGGTTACTCAAAAAATATGTTAAAGAGTATTTGTGTCTCAAAAGAAAAAGGGTAGTTTCTCAACAAAAACAAAAGAGAGAAAGTAAAAGAGTAGTAGTAGAATAAAAGAATAAATAATGGAGATAAGGGAAACGAGAAAAACGAGAGAGCAGAGCTCGGCCCCTGCCCCTTGGCTGCTCTGCTCGATCCGCACCGCACCCAACGCAGGTCGGTCGGAGCCACGCCGCGCCGGCGACCGGAAGAATTTGTTTTCCTCCCACAACTAGTGAGTCAATCTCCCACCGTAGCGTAGGGTAGCGGCGGAGGGAGACACTGATTCGTACTGAGGGCAGGGCAGGGAAGGGGAGGATTGGGTGGTGGCCAAAGCAGAGGGAGGGGCGGCGGCGAGGAATGGAGGTGCTCCACGCGCGAGCGAGGAAGGAATCGCTGCCGGAATCGACGATCCCGTCGCGGCGGCGGACGGTGAGGGAGGAGACGAGGTGGATTGATGGCGGCCCCGGCGAAGCATGCGGCAGTTGGGGATGGCCGTCCGGCGAGGTCCGCGATCTCGGCGAAGCATGCAGCAGTTGGCGAGGTGAGGTTCTCTTGTCCCCGGAAAACAAGAAGGGAAAGGATGGAGAGAGTTGAGGTTGTCCCGACGGACGCCCGCCGCGGCGCCAGCGAGCGGAGCGGTGAAGCCTCACCGGTTGGTGAGGTCACGGCCGTGGTGGCACCTGCAGCTGTAGGTCCGAGCGAGCGCGCGAGGCTCTGCTGCTCCTGCCCTTGCCTGAATCCGCATGGTGCGGTGGTCCATTGTCGTCCTTGTCGCAGCGGGCGTCTTGGCTGGCCGGCGTGGAGGAGAGAGGGGGGATGGAATAGGAAGAAGATGCGGCCTTTTTTTCTTGCTGGTGCTGTATTGTTTGTGCGACGGATGGAATCGCGCGCGACGGCGCGAGAGAGAGAGAGATAGATGATGTGGACGCATACGCACCGGCGAGGATGGACGGGGACTCAGGGCGGCGATTCCCGGCGAGCTGAACCGGGGTGGCGCCGGAGAGAGAGGAAAAGAAGGTTGGCTCCGGGCGGCGAAACTGAGAAAAGGATGCGGGCGGGCGGCCGGCTTGGTGAGGTCGAAATCGAGGACGGAGCTCCAAGCGGCGTGGAGTGTGGACCTCTGAATCGATCGCTGCAGGCATTCCATGGTGGGCTGGTTGTTTTCCTCGCCCGCCGGCGTGAATGGAATCGAGTGGAGGTGGTCCGTGGTGTGGGGATGGAAAAGGGAAGGAGGAATTGCAGGCGGCGCTGACCGGACCGGAGATGGGAGGAGGGAAAGAGAAGTTGGGTGGGCGGGCGGGCCGGCGTGGAGGCGAGAGGCGTGCCTCCGTATTCTCAAGTATACAAGGAAGTAGTCGTCGTTTAGTAGTACGAGTAGTAGTACAACGAACGAGACGAAGCAGGCGTGCGTGCGTACTCTCCAGCCACAAGTCTCGGTAATAGTAAGACCCAATCAGCGGTTGCAAAGAAACGCACGATCGCTCGCAGGTCCCCCCTCGGAGAGCGCCGGCGCTTCCTCGCCATCCCTGATCAGATCAGCCTCAGGGCAACCAGGCAGTGGTGCTCACCTCGCGCCGTGGCCTTGTTGTTGTGTGCGCCGTCTCACTCGACGCCCCCAACAGCGTGATCCTGACAGTGTGCGATCCAATCGCCGGCACAACCCGCCGGCTGCCTCCGTTGAAATTCGACAATACGTCTTCTCGAATAAATGGATGTACCATTGTAACCCGTGCGGATTGTTGCCCGGCCAAACGGCTGAGGGCGGCGCCTTCCGTCTACTCGTCCTTCAAAGTGTTCATCATCAGCTTCGACACACAGTACAATTTTCACGTGTTCGCGTCCAATGAGTCGAGCTGGAGAACGCCTATAAACTGGTTTAAGCCTGTGGATTATGCCGGACATGTGGTGCCCCAGCAGGTCAACATTGTCGTGTGCCGAGGCATGGCACACTGGCTCTTTGGGTACATGTCAAACTTCTACACACTCAATGTGTGTGCTAAGACCACGCGGATGTCTTTAACAAAGCTACCAGTCACACCGAACCACCTCGGCTTCAAGTTTTCCAGTGCCCTGCTTAATGTCACCAATGACGGGAAGCTATCGTTGCTTGGTTTATATACGGACTGCGCCGGCCGGAGATCTGGACACATCAAGGTGACAACAAGAGTGAAGATGGCACGGCAGACTGCTGGCACTACACCAAGATGATTGACCTAAAACAACCCAAGCACAGTAGTGCGGTCGACCCGGTGCAATGCGTGTGCGTGAGCGAGATAAGCGGTAAACTGCTTGTTAAGGACAATCAAGACTGCGTGCACATTGTAGATCTCCAAACTGGGGCGATGGACACTGTCACCGACTGGTTTTGCGGCATTGTCACGATGGCTGTCCCATTTGAGCTGGATTGGCCAGCCTTGTTCATGTCTCGCTTGGCGCGCGGTAGAATCAAGCGGAATAAACTAAGAAGAGCTATATCAAAAATTGCTTACCATTTATGGGGACCAATAGTTGTGTCAATTATCTTTGGGTCAGTTGCTATGAGTCGGTACTATTAGGAACAGCTACAGAAATCTTAAGATCTGAGTGTGGCAGACTTATTGAAGATGCAAGTTAATTTATTTATTACGTGTACCTGCGCATTGGCTACGACATTGATCCTGGCGCAGCGTCAAGGCAAAGAACAAATGTTGCAAGCGTTGCCCTGCTAAATAGGATATAACTGCCATGTGCAGAATGATTTGTCTTGCGGTGCAGAATGTTGCCTCTGTGTTTCATTCTTAGTTTTAGACTTTTTAACACTTGCTGTGCTAGCTGAATCTTTGATGTTCTGTTGAACAAATAGTAGTTGACATTTCATTCGCACCTGTAGCACTATCTCCTGGATTGCTGCTTAATTTGCTATTTATGTTCTTTGCTATAAGTAGAGATTAAGTTAAAAACATGTGGTATTTGACCAGGAAGCGCCGAGCAGGCAATTTTTAATCTAAAATTAGATCTTTTGTCGAATATGCATGCACAGTCCACAAAAAATGTCTTTTTTGACGTTTTGAAATGCATTTTGTTTATAATGGGTGTATCTAGACCTACAAGCCAAAACGGGCCAATACACCATGTCCAAACAGTAGGACAATATTGCACGAACAAAACGAGTAGCTTTATCAAAAAGCAATCAACAATTAAAAAAAGTTCAAATATAGTAGCAAGAACTTAATAATAGAAAGACACATAATAAATATAGATAGTTCGGACCAACCAAAGCCCACATCACGAGAAATAGTATGCTTACAACTTAAATAACTTAAGACAAATATAGATAGATAGACTTAGCTAAAAATATATAGATAGATAGATGACCTCCTCGACTCGGTACATCCTTGGAGATCCTCGGGGGAGGTGGCGGTAGCCGGCTCTAAGGAAGAAGTCGGTGAACTCCCTTGCGCCCCTCCACCTTGACATCGCCCACACACGGAGGGTGTTCTCGACGTACACCCCGGCGGGGTAGAACATCTCCGGTATGGTGGTGGTGGTAGGGGAAGTGATAGGTTGGCCCGGTGTACTGCATGGCTGTGGTGGGATGGTTCTTGGGGTTGTTTGTGGTGAAGAAGAAGAAGGGCAGATGCAAGATGCAGATGGGAGAGGATGGGAGATGGATGAAAGGTGTGAGAGGAAGAGGAATATGATAGGTGGCTTAAATAGCCATAGTGTGAGTGTTATTTCACCATGGCGGTAATGGGGTAAAATGTGAACAAGTTTTTCCACCCACCATGGCATCGGGAGTGTACACGCGTGGAAAACCGTAAATTGTATTCTGGGCTATGCAAACGAGTTAACTAAGATTGCATGTTCAAGAATGAAATATATGCAGTTGCAATAAACCAAAAGTAAGGCACTTACCTACTTGAATCCAGGTAGAGGGGGCCAACAGCCTAGTTGGTCGCAAAACTTGAACGACCAAATAGGAGGCGTGCGCCGCACGCCGCGGAGGCAGCGGGCGAGGGACATGGTGGGGCTGGCGGTGGCAACTTCCTCCGGCAGTCTGCGTTGCCGTGTCGGTCGATCCGGAGGAGCAGCTCACGGCGGTCCTCCGCCATGCTCGCTCGACGTTGAGCAATCGGAGCCTGGCGGAAGATAGGGTGGCTGCCGGCGCGAAGGCGCACAGCTAGCGAAGCAAAGGTAGCGTGTCGCCCATTGGATGGCCGTCTTCATCTCCTCCCTTCCGATGACTCCGACGACACCGCCCACCACCGAGTAAAATTTATCCTCCCTTAGACCGGATAGGGATCGATTAGATGGGGTAGAAGGAGCAAATGGAATGTGCCCCCCTATAGGGTTATTGGGGATCGGTTAGAAATGCCCTAAACAAGCTCGAGTCTGCTTTGTGCCAAGACGGTACTGCAACCGGGCCATCCTATAAATTTGTTTAATGAGTATATGCTGTATTTATCGAACAATGTAAAATCAGCAACTAGTTTTCTTTTTTGAGGAAAAGAGTGATACAAATCACGCAAATGGTACAATACAACAATCATTTAGATTTTAAGAGAATCTCTGGCCGCTTCTAGGACACTAGCCACTAGATATTGATCTCCCTCTGATTTTGCTACAGCAGCCAAGTTGTTGTGAGCCACCTTGTTATGATCCTCGTGGCCGAGTAAATTGCCAAAATCACCACAATTGTATCTGACAATATCAGGAACCACCGTTTTCATTCTCGCAAAAAAAAGAACCACCGTTTTTATAAAAAAATTTGCTGAAAATATCAATTTTGAGTAATTGTTTGCTGAAAGCACTAAAACAACAACGCTTGACCATGTTTTAGCACAAAAAACTGACAATGGAACCAATCCATCAGAGCCACGTGGCATGGGATAACGGTTGGAGAGGCGGGGTTGCTGCCATATGGTCGCTCATAGAAAGAGAAAATAAAAATATCTGGATAAAGAATAAAATAAATTTCTTTTCTCTTTTTTTAGGGTTAAATAAATTTCTTTTATCTAACGCACGTCACGCTGAGTACTCTCCACAAGTCTCGAGAAAAAAAGTTGTGGCAGGATTAGCTCATGGAAAAGAATACGGAAAGACTAAATCTCTGGAAAAAGTCTATATATTTCCAATCAAGACCCAATCAGCGTTTGCAAAGAAAACGGGGAAACACTTCTTATCTGTAGAATAATCCCACGGTGGGGACATCAAGCACTAGGCCTTGTTTATAATCTATATCTATACCTACTATTAAAGGGAATAGGTATTCTTGGTTTGGTCATGTTTTGTTTCATCCCGTTTTAAGTTTTTTTATATGTATTCTATTTTTTTACTTATTTTTTTTTTTACTTTTGTCCGTTTGACGAACATGTGCAAACAAAGAAAACTGGGACGTCACTATGCAAAGTCAATTGTTCCACTACTTATTTAGTGATTATTCTTCTTAATAATATACGGCAAAGAAAGTGCGGCAACACATGGTCGCATTGTTTTTTCCTGGCTTCAAGTGCTAAAAATTAATGCGTCTGGCGGAAGTCGAACTCGTAACCACGCAAACTACTCCAACCTCGGTATCCAGCAAGGCAAACTAGATGTTGTGAATTAGCATGTTGTATTAAACTTCAAATTTGTATGCACGGCTAGGTTTGCTTCGTTTTTTTAGAGGAAGCTAGGTTTGCTTTGTATCAATTCTCCAGCTGCTCTGTCACCTATACTGGGCCAATACACTCCTAACTGGGATTTTTCTACAGCCACCAAATTTCTCTGATGGGCTTCATATTCCTTGGTTTTCCTTTCGATTGCACAGGCTCCGTCATTGTCCCCGAGGATCGAACATAGAAATTGGGTTAGTTACTCAAAAAAAGTACCACCTTGCTTTTTAAAATCAAATTTCACAAATTTAAATACGTCCACGAGTTACCTGAAAATCAGCAAGCCATCGCAAGAAAAGGATGAAGCGTGGGTCCCATATATATTAGAAAATGAAGGAAGAAATTAATGCATGTATGCCCCAATAAAATAGAGGAATATCCCATGAAAGAGGACCCGATTGGTGAATAAAAGAGGAAGATTAGATGAAAAAGGACCTGGTTGGCGCATGCCAATAAAATAGAGGACTATTTGATGAAAAAGGACCCGATTCATCATGAAATAAAACAAAAGGAAGATCCGATAAAAGATGACCTGGTTTGCAATGAAAGTGCATGGCTTATGTGAGATTGCTGAAGCTTTGAGTATGCATCCAGGAATAAAAGAGGAGGGAGTGACTAATGTTGACCAAAGGTGTTGTATAAAAAGGGCACCTATCTAGCATTTAAAAGAGAGAAAGAGCCCATATATATACAAAAATCATAGCCAAGCAATTTCAAAAATGTTTTGCTGAGGGATGTTCTTTCTAAAATTTGAGTTTTTGTGGTGTTTACGGTGCAAATGTCAATTATCTATCCCGGTGCAACGCACGGGCATATGTGCTAGTATAGAATAATAAATGTTAATTCCTCTTGGCCGGTGCTAATTAACCACCCGTATGTCACGCATGCATTATTGCATATATGTCTTATATTTCTCGTCTGATCCATCCCTCCCGTTCCTCTCTCCATCGTTTCTTCCGCATGCGTCTCCATCTGAGCACGCCGTCAACATTGCCGCCTCTAATCCCTGACTTCTTCACCCAGATTGAACCTGTTGCACCACATGCTTCCTTCCCACCTTGTTGCCGGCCACACTATCCACTGCATGGCTCAGATCCAAATCGAAACCCATGCGTGACCGGCTCCATGATGCGGCCCCGGCGACCTCGTCGGCGCGGCATCCCTGCAGGAGGCGGTTGTGCCCACCATCTCTCCACCGCTGCATCACCAGGTTGCACGGAGGCTGTAGGGTGTGCCCACCATCTCCACCACCCCTCGGCTGGTGAACAGCAGTTGTCTCTGATATGTTCTTTCTTTTTGTTCTTTGATTTGAATACAATTTCACTTGATTGATGGTAATTTATTTTAATTGAGCCCATGTTTTTATCATGCTCTGCCTCATTTTTTGTGGCAGAAAAATAGAACCAATCAATTTGGATAGAATTGGTTTGCAGATTACAATGATGCACCTGCGTGTTGGCAATAACTTTTGTCAATTTCTAGTTTCTATTTTTGTGCTTCTATTGGGCATGACTTATGTTGAGATAACATGAAATTGACACTTCCAGATATCCATGCTTCTTAATCTGATGTATCTTTCTTTAGTTCAGTTAATTTACCACAATCATGCTTCGAGATATTTATTCTTAAGCATCCAAGTTTCGGTACATGTATTTTGAACCCTCTTTCTAGTACTAGTTGTTGCTTCCCACCTTCTATTGTTATGCATCATGCCTAAAGTTTTTATGCTTCAAAGGTGCTTAAAGGTTGTCGACGCCAGCCGAGTGACAAGCTAGCCAACGGGCCCGAGGAGCTCAAGGATAAGCGGCACCGGTGGCACGACAACTTGGCAAGTAGACAAATCGGTAATGCAAACTGGTGGCAATGGGGACTTCTGGCACCATAAAAACCTAGTTCAAGAAGATGGCACTGGTTGCTTCCTAACACAAGGAAATAACAAGCCACATGGAAAGGTATTGCACTGCATGAATCGCCCGCCGGTCCATCATCATATCTCTCCATGCACTGATTATTTGCAATTTGATATTTCAGTTATCCATGATTAGTAAGCATCATATATGTGCTTTGACATTCCACTTTGTTTGCATGGATGGAAGAAATTTGTCTGTATTAGATCACACAATTATTGATTCACATTTTTACACACATGTTGTCACTGCTAGTTTCTAGTCACAATACATATGCTTTTTCTAGGTATGAGTTATGTTGAGATGACAAATAATGGATGCTTCCTAACTTTACTATATGTTTTCTTTAGCCGACATAGTTTATCTAATAGAAACATACTGCTACTTTTATATACTTTTTCTTACAATGTCAAGAGCATTATTTCCATTTAAAAACTCCCATCATGCTTCACATATTTCATATATTTGTTGTATGCTTCAAGCAGTTGGGCGCCACCGGGGACATATATGGAAGCATATTTGGAAGCGACAGATGCATGCACCTAGAAGTGTGAGACACCTGGATCTTCCCTACAATGAAGACACCGCACACGAAGAGAAGCAAGTCTACAATCTATGAAACATATGATATTAACTTAGAAGCAGTGTATGTACTATTGGGGACTTGGAAGAAAATAACTTTGTATCATGCCTTGAACTTAAATATATGAACGAATTAAGCAGGAAAAAAACTTATGTTCTGTTGGAGACAAATTGTTTTTACTGTGGAAACACATGCATTCAGAAGCAAAGTTTTCTTTGTGTTGGACATACTTACACGATTTTTTTTCCATTGAAGCAAAGTGCTTCCGCACAAATTTTCGTTTCCTGAAACCAGTATTAGATTGCAACAGCAGCAAATTTTTCTCATCGTTCATTGCAAAAATATGTTGCATTGAAAACAAGATAAAATGTTACATGTGATGCATTTTTAATTACATTAAAAAGTTGAATAAATTTCCCCAAAATTTGCCGGTATATGAAGCATCACCCAGCTATGTATGAAGCACAAAAAATGTGTACATAACACCTAGTTTTTCTGCGTTGAACCAGCCAATTTAATTTTCTGAATAAAATTTCTATCTCAAAAAATGGAAGCAAATTATTCTAGCGATGGAAACATTTTTTTGGAATTGTTTGGATTGTTTACCCCGTGTATCACGTGGTTGTAGCCATGGAAACGTAATTCGTTTCGATGGAAGCAAAACCATTATTACATTTCACATAAATTATCCTTCCCAGTTTCTGGTTGACAGCAATTCTCATTCCCAGTTACCCTTGTTGCAAAGGAAAAACAAAACAAAAATGAAGCATGGACGTGGATGAAGGACGAAGTGTATGGCGGATCACACGTGATTGACAGAAGCAGATATAGGAAGCAGCAATCAGGGAGATGCATGCATCATGCATGTAAGGTAACAACCCAGGACGGCCGCCCCGGAGACAATCATGCATGCAGATATAGGAAGCAGCAATTAGGGAGCAATCAATTAACGAAGCCCCAGAGCAATCCAAGGATCATGCATATTAACTACTAGTATATCGAACGTTCATCATGCATTTGATCGGACGGCCAATCACTAGTCTGATAAAAGCCTAACACCAGTAGTCTGATGCCTAGTGATGCCCAAGAAAACGCACGATCGCTCGCGCGCCGGCCCTACGCACTTTAGATCTACATGGAGACGCTGCCGGACGACGTGGTGGTGGAGATCCTGGTGCGCATGACGGATGTGGCAGCCCTCTTCCGCTGCGCCGCGACGTGCAAGCGATGCCGCCTCCTCGTCGCCGATCCGTCTTTCCTCTGCCGCCGCTGGCCGGAGGGCGTGAGCCGCCCGTCCTCCCTGCTCGGCTTCTTCTCCGTGCAACAACCCCGTGAAGAACCAACAGAAGGGAGCTCTACGGCTACGCCCATCTCGCCCTACACCCCGGCGCCATGGTCCCCCCTCGGACAGGGCAACCGCTTCCCCAATTTTCCTGGTCCTCGCGGCACCCGGGCAGCGCTGCTCACCTCGCGCCGCGGCCTTCTTGTTGGGCGCAGGGTCCGACTGGACGAACCCGGCAATGGACACATGAAGACCATGATCCTGGAATTGTGCGATCCAATCGCCGGTAAAAGCCACCGGCTGCCTGCGTTGAAGAGCAATAGACATTTCCGAATTGAAAGATGTGCCCTTCTAACCGGTGCGGATTGTTGCCCGGCCAAAAGGCGAGAGGCGGCGGCGGCGTTCCACTCGTCATTTTTCAAAGTGCTAATCATCGCCGCCGATCGAGATGAGCCACGGCACAGTCTCCACGTTTTCACTTCGACCGAGTCGGGCTCGAGCTGGAGCACGCCTAGGGAGTGCTTGGACTCTTTGGAATTGGAGCACGGCACGCGTCTGGTGTCTCAGAAGACCAGTGCTGTTGTGTGCCAAGGCGTCGCACATTGGCTCTTCAGGAATACGTCCAACTTGTACGCACTCAGTGTGTGCGGTAAGACCACGGAGATGTCCTTAACAAGGCTCCCAGTCAAGCCGGACCAAACTTGGCTCATTCTTGGAATCACTGATGACGGGGCGCCATCGTTGCTTCGCTTGGACGGGAAATGCACCATGCTAGAGATCTGGACACGCCGGAGTGACAACATGAGTGGAGTCAACAACACAGACCGTTGGCATTGCACCAAGATGATCGAGTTACAGCCACCCGAGTGGGGCAAGATGGACCAGCTGCAGTGCATGTGCGCGGGTGAAACGAGCGGCATACTGCTCATCAAGGACAATCAAGAAGACATGTACATCGTAGATCTCCAAACAGGGGCAATGGAGGCGGTCACGAACTGGTTTCGCGGCATTGTCTTGATGGCTATCCCTTTTGAGATGGACTGGCCAGCCTTCTTCACGCGCCGCTTGGCAAACACTAGGGTCAAGCGAACCAAACCGAGAGGAGCTCTATCGAAAATTGGAGGAGTTCTATTAAAAATTTCTGACCCTTTTTGGGGACTAATAGCTGTGTCACTTATCATTGGGTCAATTGCTATGAGCTGGGCCTAGTAAGATCTACATGAATCTAAGTTCTGCGTGGAAGATTTCACAAACTTGCAAGTTAATGAAGTAACCTACACACTGGATACGGCATTGAGCATGGTGCAGCGTCAAGGCAAGAAACAAATGTTGCAAGGATTGTCGTGCTTCATCAGATGAAGGGCATAAAACTGTCATGTGCAGATTAATTTTTGCTTGTGGTCCAGAATAATGTAGCCTCTGTGTTTTATTGTCAGTTTTAACTTTAACCTCTGCTTGTTAAGACTTGGTGTGCTAGCTGAACCTTTGATATTCTGTTGAACAAAGAGTAATGAGTGCTGAATAGTATGCCTGTGAAGAATGTTTTGTTCAACTGAGGCAACGTTTACGATGCTCATCCACATCAAGAAGACTTCTCTTTTACCATTATGGAAGAGACATGTCCCATCAAATAAATCGAGGATATTTTATATATGAGAAATTTAACAAAACTCGATATAAATTAACTGGAAGTTGATTTTCGCACCAAAGCACAAATGGCAAAACTATAAAACATATGATTGTACCACCGTCAGTTTGGGACACTGTGGTCTTTTTATATTTCATGATGAATATTACAAGAAGAACAGAAATACTCCCTCTATAAACATATGTAAGACATTTCTTTATATTTGTTTACAGAGGGAGTACCAATTAATCTTAATTGGAAGACGAAGTGGAAAAATAAACCCATGGATGCTCGGTTTTTCATATAGTGAGGAATAATTCGGTGGCAAACAGTAATATATATCAGGAAACAAAGAACTTTAACCATTTACATACTAACTAGCAAAAATGTCCATGTGTTACAACGGGAAGAAAACATATTACATACTTCTGGCACAATAAGCATGTTTCACGAAACACACCCTCGCCATACCACCTCCACTTGTGCTTTTTCCACATGCCTGTTGGTTTTGAAACCCTAGCTCGAATCCTCCCATAGTTGTGCACACGTACGTGCAAAACTATCACACAAGCAAGCAGGCAGACTGCTTGATTGATGTGCACGTAGACTATGTATACTGCTGCTCTGGCTAGCTAGCTTTGCTATGGATCGAAACGATCTTTGACGGAGCGACTTTCTTGTAACTTCCGATCGGGTCTCTCGGTGGAACGTAAGGATTCGATGGAAACTGTTTTTGCGGTGCGTGACTTGCATAGCAATTGGTATCTAGAGCCCAGACGATCTACGATCTACGATGGAGACAACGACAAATAGTCGGCCAACTCCAAGTCCAGCAACAACGGTTTCAAGGCGAACAAGAACGGCGACAAGGTGAAGAAGGACGGTAAGTCAGCGACTAGTGGTGACGGAACCGGGCGGCGCCAACATACTGGTGCATCGCAACATCCCCATGCAGTACCCGATGCTCACCGACGCCGACTACAACATTGTCAATTGTCTTTGTGTTTGGCGCTTGTGTGAATTTCATTGAAATTGTGTGTCCTATGTAAAAAACGTTGTCTTTTCCCTTGCGCTAAACTGCGCCTCCAACAAAAACCATTGCAAATTGCAAAAAAAGAACAATTGAGTGTGGCATAACTAACGCCCGCAACCCAGCGACCAATTTACATCCACGAGAAAAGTAGACCCAACAAGTGAGGCAAAGCGCGCGCAGCTTCCAGTCCAATTGAAAATCAGTCAGATGAATGAAAATAAACACGTTTCCGATAGTCGTGCCGGGCCAAGCTAGCTTTGCCAGTAACCCAGCCCCGTCCGGACATGGGTTTAGAACGAAGAGCGTGATGAAACTTGCAGCCCGGCCCAATAGCGGCACTGTATCGTGATAGCCGTTTTCAGTTTTCAAGAGAACAAAGGACTCGATCGTGGTAGCCTGCTCACGTAAAAATCCTACCCCGACACCAACACGAGACGATATGTACCACTATATACACACCGGCAGACGCACGATCGCTCTCGTCGCTTCCCCAAACATCTCCTCCCGATTCAACTACAAACACACGTAGCCGGCGGGGAATCGTCGATCGAGTTCGCTATTAGGTACTTGACGGCGTCGATTGGCATGGACATCGCCCACGAATTCCAACTGTTGCTACGACAATCACAAGCAGTACAAGACTTTATACTCCCGGCCGAAGTACAAGACCTGCTGCGACAACTACAACAAGAAGAAGGTGACTTTCTACCTGACCCCGATGCCATAATTCGCGAGATTGTCCGCCTCGGCTATACCTATATTACCGAGGCGAACATGGACGACATCACTCCACACGTCAGCGTCGCTGGTGCTCCAGCAGCGTTGGCCGTGGCGGTTGCGGAGGCGCTCAAGACTGTGGACGTGCCAGCCGACGGGCACGACTGCCCGATTTGCATGAAGGACCACGACTCGGCAGCGTGGAAGGAGACGCCGTACGTGCGGGCACCGGTTCCATGGGCGATGCGTGGAGAGGTGGCTGCAAGCCAAGGGGAGCTGCCCCATGTGCCGGCGCCAGGTGGTGACCATGGCCCCCCACTGCCCCTAGTACCGTTGTATTCTCAGATTTAGAGCTGGATGTCATCATGGACGTCATGAATTAGTTGCCTCTCTAGGGAAATTAACCCCCAGTTCCATATTTTAACAGTTAAGAAAAATATCCTCATACCTCTGATGTTGCAGGCTGGCCAAAGAATGCATGAAATAACCTTTTACATGTACTAGCAAAAGAGCCCGTGCGTTGCAACGGGACAGAAAACACACACGCTCTTAACCCAATAACCACGACTTGAGAGCTTGATACGTAGACGCTCTTTATTTTAAAATGGCATCACATTTGTGTTCCCGACGGTGGTCTCAGTGCTCACACAACGAAAACACATTTGAATGTGGTCAGTCCTAAGACGTCTCTCTCTCACATACATACACACAAACACACACACACGCGCGCGCGCGCGCTCGCACGCACACAATCACTGAGAATAAGATGAGAAAAATGTTGTTTTTCCCTGCGAGGTTTTTCAGAGTTGTGCATGCGTGGTTATCAATGTTTTTTCCCTCTCAATCTGGTTTTAATGTGTGTTTATTTGCAATTTGGAACGCCGCCAGTGCGGACAAAAAACCGGACCGTGCACTATAGATTAAGTTTGCATCCAAATTAATAGTTTAGAAATATTTCGCAGCTAAAAGTAACAACATATTTGGATTCTACACATTTTTCTAATCAAATTTCATATATAATATGTTAAAATCGGAGTTACGATTTAAAAGATATGGATAATTTTGTTTTAGATAAATTGCGGATTGTTTAACCGAAAGGTCAGGGGGGATTCTGTTAAAACAGAAAAAAACAATTCGTATGACTTAAATATGTACGGCGGGTTGATTACCTAAAAGCTAGGGGGGGGGGGGGTTCTGAGAAAACTAAAAAAACGGTTCGGTAGGACTTAAAGATGGACTGCGGGTTGATTTCAACAAACTGCAGGGACTTTTTTGCAAATAAGGGTGACGGACGATCCAAAATTTTGTAAAATCCACATCATATTCCTCGTCTAACGCGAGAATATGTCTCCAAAGATTCAATCAAGAATCCAAAACAGAATGAATTCTCTGTTTAGGTCATAAGCACATCCACGTAACAGATTAGATAATCCAAACAAGCCAATAGAACTACTCAACAGTGCAAACACATTGTAGATCCACGGTACCAAAGCGAAGAAAACAAATCCACCGGAAGGAGCTGACTAGGGCCACACCAATATACCCATGCATGAAGTTGCGTTCATGGAAAGGTCGGATAAAACAGCACAACCGGCGAGCAAGTTGGCTGCAGATGAGTACGTCCACCCACTGCTATGCGGAGGGGTCGGAGAGAGCAGCGGCGACGCCGCCACCGCCAGCGGCGGTCGCGCGCGAGACCTAGACCGCCTCTTGTTTCACGAGAGCTCGTGTACGTATCGGTTCAACTTGTTTTGGCCTGGGGGCTAAGAGCATCTATAGTTGGCCGCCTCAAACCCCCCCTCCCCCCCCCCCCTACAAACGGGCGGACACCCCGGTCAGTGACCCGTCAGGAAAAGTCAACTCAGACGGGCGCCTCTATTAGAATTGTGTTGAATATTATTGCACAAGGTAGGTTATAGTTGGACTTGAAGTCGTACAGTGTGTAAACAGGATATGATGTAGTGTCCTAGTCGGACTATTGTATTCTAGACCTCATATAATACGAGGGTAGACACATACGATTAAACTTATGCCAACATAATAGCACAGGCATGTAGGGGGAGCCGACGGCGTGTGCCGGCGTCCAGGCGGTTGGTGTGCGGTATTGTAGTGGTGTCACTAGGAGGAGCGCCCGTAGTAAGGCCCCGGGGAAGTAGCCATATCGGTGAACCTTGTTAACAAACTCGGTGTCATGCTCGTGTGATTGTTTGATCCTCGGTAGATCAACTATGTGCGCTAATGTTTGAGTTACGCGCTTAAAAAAATGTTATGTAAGAACTATGTATTTTTTATATAAACTTTTGTTATTTATGTATGACATTGACATGTATGATGGACACACATGAATTTGCATGAATTTGAGAGTCAAATTTAAGATATGTGGCTGCCGGGCACGAGATATGACATAGTAGAAGATTTGTGTCACCGCACAATCGCAAAAGCGTGGGCTTTGAAACGATGCGATGGTGGCGGCACGAGTAATTAGGGGTTGTTTGGTTCCTAGCCACACCTTGCCACACTTTGCCACACCCAATCTTAGGCAAGTTTGACCAAGTTAGGTAGGTATTTGGTTCTAGCCATACCGAAGGCAAGGATTTTTTTTATGAGCAGTGAGCCCCACATGTCATAGACACAAAAGGTGTGGTAAGATTTTCTTAGGCAAGCCAAAGTGTGGCTAACAATTTGAGCAACTCAACTAAGCCAAGTGTGGCAAGTGTGGTAAAAATCATGTGGTAATATATGACAAAGATATTCATAATCCAAACAACCCCTATGTGCGAGACACTCATAATTACAGTGTGTGCCACATTGGCCCACTGTAAAAAGATCAAGGATGAATCTGAAATCCAGCGCACGCATACATATGTTGATCAAATAGACAATGCAAATGCCAGCCTATCAAATAGACCGAGCACGCAAAACAGTACTAAGGCTGGTCATAGTGGGGAGTAACATATACTAGTATCATGCATATAATACTAGTGTATGATACTACATCCATAGTGCATAGTATCATAAAGTAATATTATAGATGGTCTCGTTTATTGTCATGCATGACACATAGTAGCATAACATTTATTATGTTATGATATCTACGTATGTTACTATGACCCTCTCTCTCTTCTTTAATTTCATGCCACGTAATCATGTTTGCGAGTCCCAAGTATATGATACTAGTTATGTTACCCCCACTATGGCCAGCCTAACAGAACCAGCAACTTGTCCCTGGGACATAATTTTCCAACAACCTCTTTGAATCGTGCATTGATGAATTGTTAATGAAATGCATTGAAGGACGATTGAACCTGAACGAAGCCCGCCGAGTCAATAGCCCGCGTGTTCATCATCAACAAATTGGGGGTGAAGTCTATTTTAAACCTTGAACTCGTACGCGTCGTCGTTTTTAAACCCCAACCTCCAAATCCCTGAAATCGGCACCCTCAACTCCCTAATCACGGTCGTTTTTGTCCTTGCTGGCGTATCCAAACGGAGGAAAGGCTGGGATCGCTGAGTCAGCTGTCGTTGTGGGTCCCCTCGGTCGCTGAAAACGCTAAATGGTCGAGCCAGACCAGCTCGCACCTCTCCTCGCTCGATTCGCCCCTCGCCTTCCCTTCTCTCCTGACGACGCACTTCCTCCTGCGGGCGGCAATGGCAACGCCCATGGATGATCGCAGCGAGCTCCGACGTCCACGCCGGCGGAAAAGGAACAGGTGAGTCATCCTCATCATCTGTGATTGCTTGGTCGACCTTTTTCTTTCCGCCTGTAGTTAGGTTTAGGGTTCTACAGTGGCGCAAGGTGGTTCTTTTTTGCGATTTAGTGGCCTGTTGAATGGAAGGATTTGGGGCCAAATACATACTAATGGACCGATGCCTTACATGGATTGTAGGTTTAATCGTTTTTTGTAGTCTTTTAGTCAGTTTTGTGACTGTGATTTCTGAAGGTGTTAATATTGTCTGAAATTAAATCTTGCACTGTAGATTATTGAATGTAGGTGAACCTGATTGCATATATGTGTTTCTGTAGGTTTTTTAGTCAATTCATGGATCCAGCAGAGGTGCTCAATGTGAGGTTTCACTATGGAGGGCAGTTTATTCATATTGGGCCATCTCTTGATTATGTTGGGGGAGATACTGCAATGTCAGAGATAGAGAGGGATAAGTTGTCACTGCCAGAGCTCAGAGGATATTTAGGAGATCATTTGACAGTCAAAGACAGCATGAAGTTGTATTTTCTTATGCCAGGAAGAGAGTTGGTTAATGGACTAGTGTTTCTATACACTGATGAAGGTTGCCTGAAGATGTCAGAGTACATTACAAATGGAGGGGTTGCTGATGTTTTTGTGGAGTACAATGGTGAGCAAGATGAACCAGAGGCAGAAGATAGTGGCTCTGATTTTGAAGAAGATGAGTTGAATGACATGTTGAACAATGCTAGTGAGGAAGAACAAGATGCAGTTATCACTGCAGAAGAAGGAGATAATGTTCAGCAAGTGATTTCAGTACCACAGTCAGACATTTTGGAACATATCTTAGTTCCTAATGAGGGTGGTGTTGTTACTGCAGTGATACACGGCCCTGTGAAGAACAGTTTCAGAGTGCATGATCTGTCCCAAAGTTCTCAAATAATCAATCCCTCTCAGCCTGTTGTTGCTAGCCAAACTGTAGCTCCAATTGCAGAAGATGCAGAGCATGGTTCAGAATCTGAAGATTCAGATGATCCTGATTATGTGGCACATACTGATGACAGTGGAGAGGAATCTGAGGTAGTAGAGCTGAGAAAACATGCAAGGAAATTTAAGAAGAAGATGAAAGCTTCAGAAGTTTGGTTCTCCAAGGAGTCAACAGGTCCTGTTCCTATAGAAGTTAATTGCTAATGTAGAAGAAGCTGTACAAGACCAAGAGTTTGAGTCTTCTGATGAGGATTACAGTTATGATGAAGATGAGATGGTCAGATGGTTAGGAGGAAAAGCAAGTATGTTAGGTTCAATCCAGAGACAGAGATTCCCCATTTTAGCTTGGGAATGGTGTTTAGAAGCAAGAACCAATTAGTTAAAGCACTGAAGAGGTATGGGCTAGCTACTAAGAGGAGCATATCATTTGTAAAATCTGAGGAGCAGAGGGTGAGAGCAAAATGTGACTGGCCTGGTTGCCCTTGGATGTTGTATGGTGCCAAGACTAGTAGATGTTCTAGGTTTCAAGTAGTTACCTATGAAGATGAGCACCAGTGTGCACAGAACAGGGAGAACAAGCTTGTTACTGCTAAGGTCATTGCAAACAGATATGAACACATTATCCTAGCAAATCCAATGTGGAAAATTGACAGCATTAAAGCCACAGTGCTCAAAGATATGTTTGCTGATGTGTCAATTTCAAAATGTAAGGCAGCAAAGAAAATAGTACTTGACAAGCTCATGTGTGGCATGAAAAGTGAGTATACAAAGGTGTTTGACTACCAACTAGAACTGCTCAGGAGCAACCCTGGCAGTACTGTGGCCATTACATTAGATCCCACAGACCTGCAGCAGAACATTTTTCAACAGTTTTATGTCTGTTTTGATGTTATGAAGAAAGGAGTTAAAGCAGGGTGCAGAAAGTCATAGGATTGGATTGCTGCTTTTTCAAGGGAGCTTGTCAAGGTGAATTGTTGGCTGCTATTGCAAGGGATGCAAATAACCAGATGTACCCAGTGGCTTGGGCTGTGGTGGAGAAAGAAACCAATGAAAGCTGGAAGTGGTTTATTGCTCTGTTAATCAAAGATTTGGATATTAATGACCAAGGAGCAGGTTGGGTTTTCATTTCTGACCAGCAGAAGGTAATGACATGCTTGCTTTGCTTGCTTTACTTACATCTTAATGACTTGCTTGCCGTGCTTTCTTTACTTACTTGATTTACTTAAATATCACTTTTACAGGGCTTGATTAACAACATGAGTGACTATTTGCCCAAGGCAGAGCACAGAATGTGTGCCAGGCATATATATGCCAACTGGAGGAAGAAATACAAGGACCATGAGTACCAAAAGAGATTTTGGGCAATTGCTAAAGCTGCAAACAAAGAAGATTTTAACTACAACAAGGCAAGGCTAGCTCAGCTCACTCCTGATGGTGCAAAGGATATCATGAGGACTGAACCAGTTCATTGGGCTAGGGCATTTTTCCCTACAGGAGCTAACTGTGAATCTGTGGACAATAATCTGTGTGAGTCATTTAACAATGCCATTATAGAATCAAGGTTCTACCCAATTATTTCACAGCAAGAGATGATAAGAAAGAAGATGCTTGTTAGGGTGCAAGAGCAGAGAGCCAAATCAGCAACATGGAAGGGCAAAATTTGCCCAAATGTTTTCAAGAAGCTAAAGGTGAGTATAAGGTTGACACAGTACATTGAGGTGCTCTGGAATGGCAAGGAGGGATTTGAGGTGCAGCACATGAAGGGCAGAAAAAAGAAGTACACATTAAATCTTGAAAAATGGGTATGTACTTGTGGATACTTTCAACTGGCAGGCCTCCCTTGCTGTCATGCAATTGCAGCTATTTACAAGAGTGGTAGAAAGTTAGAAGACTACATAGCCAAGTGCTACTGGATTGAGACATTCAATAAGATTTATGAGCATTGTCTCCAGCCTGTTCTAGGAGAAGAAAAGCGGCGGTGTCTCAAAACCCTAGGCCAGCTTGCACTGGATACATTGCCATGCCAGAGCAAGGAAGAAGAACAATGACAGAGGAGAGAAGAGGGTGAAGCTCCAAAGGAAAGAAAATGAGCAAGCATGGCATACAAATCACTTGTGGATCTTGTGGTGCTAAGGGACAAAACAAAAGTGGTTGTAAGAAGAATGGGGATATAACCCGAAAAACTAAATCATTTCTTAGAAAAAGAGGGAGAAAGCAAAGGGAAACGGAGGTACTACCACGATCATTGCTCTGCTTTTTCTTACTTTTTAGCTATGCAAATACATAATTAGTTAGCTCGATCATTCATTTCCTCTGTTTGCAAAGAAGCTCGGTGATGGATCAAAACTTCAGCTCCCACTAGGTCTAAAGCTGCAAGAACTCAAGCTCCAAAGAACAAGCTTTCAACCTCCTAGAACTACAACAGCAAGCTCTCAACCTGGCACATCAGCATCTCAACCTAGAAGCACTACTGCTGGGAGAGGAGCAGGCAGAGGAGCAGGGAGAGGAGCAGGGAGAGGATCAGGGAGAGGATCAGGCAGAGGAGCAGGGAGAGGACCACCAACAACAGGCTTGGGAAGCTACTTTTATGCTAGTGGCAATTTCTGAAGATGTTTTTCAGTTTATGGATTAGATCTTCACTAATTGTGGCTTGGATGATGGATTAGATCTTTACTACTATATGAACTTGTGGTTTAGATGTCACTTTTGAACTATGTAGTACTGCCAATGCCTTTTGAACTTGTGGCTTGGATGTTATGTTGGCATTCTCAACTAGTTGTCAACCAAGATATATGCTGCCAAATTTATGGTGATGTGTCTGAGTAAATGTCATCTCAATTCCATTTGCATTTAACCATTCCATATGTTCTGTCATCGACAATTCATCAACCATTTGGTACTCATCGACCATTTGGTAGTCATCGACAAGTCATCTACCATTTGGTAGTCATCGACAAGTCATCGACCATTTTGGTAGTCATCGACCATTTGGTAGTCATCGACAATTCATCAACCATTTGGTAGTCATCGACAATTCATCAACCATTTGGTACTCATCGACCATTTGGTAGTCATCGACAACTCATCGACCATTTGATAGTCATCGACTCGTCGACGACTCCAAAACCTTGGGTTGCCATTATATATACACACATGCTGCCAAAATAACTATATATATGCTGCCAAAATAACTATTGTTGGCACACATGCTTCCAAAAGCCCATTCACAAGAACATTCACAATTAAAATTCACACAAAATGTTGCCAAAAGCCCAAAAGATCTCTTTCATATTCATTCAGCCATCGGCATATCCAATTACACCATTGAACTACATAACTAGAAACATCTAACACTACTGAGACATGAGGAAACCTGCAACTAAACCAGCAACAAAGAGAAATAAACCATAAAATGCAGACACTTGTACATCTCATCTCATCTCTGCTAGCACTTCTAGCTCTACTTTCTGCTACCAAATCATTTTTCTTCTCCAATTCCTCTTTCAAAACAGCAACCTCTCCTTCCTTGATCGGCCAGCAAGCTCATCCTCCAGCCTCCACACTTTATCCCGTAGGTCTCCTAGCAATTGACGAACAAATGGAGTTGTGGGGCGTCATGCCACCAATGAATCCATGTTGTTCGATTCATGACACGAAAAATTTAGAGTTTGACAGAACAAAAAAAGAGAGAAAGAGGACATGTGAGGAATCAAGCTTACCTGCAAATCCACGCAGGAATAATATCTCCTACCAGGGTTCGCCGGACTCCAGGATATCCACCGCGGCGCCTTCCTGCCGCACCGAGCGCAAATCACCGCCGGCTCGTAAGCCATTGGTTGCTCCCGATAGGGCACCGGAGACCTTGCTGTTGCGCCTCTCCTTCGGAGCCCACCACCGCCTCGAGAAGCTGACGAATCACCGGAGAAGCAAGACATCTCTCTGTCGCGGCGGCGGCTGCGCGGCAGCGGCGGCGGCGGCGGCGCCACACTCTCTCTGTCGCTGATGAACCCTAGAACGAGAGAAAGAGAGAGCTGGCAGAGAGGGGAGGGGGTAATCAAGTCGCAAACCCGGCGGCCCGCACTGCCACGCCATCTAATCCTCCTCTCAGATGCATTAAGAACAAAAACGACCGGGATTAGGGAGTTGAGGGTGCCGATTTCAGGGATTTGGAGGTTAGGGTTTAAAAACGACGACGCGTACGAGTTCGAGGTTTAAAATAGACTTCACCCACAAGTTGGAGCATTCTCATTAGTGAAGGCCGGTCAGAAAGTTGCACCCACTCGTTTGACAGTGTCCCCAAATCAGACGATGGTGGCGGGCCGATTAATCTCTTGTGTCAGTAGAAAATGGCAACCCCCCTCCAACCGCGCGAGGCGATCGCGTTGCTCCGGAGCCAGCCAGCAGCGACTGTGCGAGCGCAGTCGCTGGAAGCAAGCCGGCACTGGAGCCTGTCGACCGGCCGGGTAACGGATTTTTTTTTGAGAAAAACCGGGTCCGTTGGTGAAGCCACATGCGGATGCGGTGGGCCGTGGCGCTGGAGGGCAGCCACCAAACCAACCATCGGTGTCGACGTCCACCTTGACAACTTCTCTCGAATAGTTGCCGAGAGCCTTTCCAAAAGTTTTTCATCTCTTGTCCAATGAAAGATATGTCACCCTAACCCATGTTTCCAATCCCCTTCACTATTGAATCAGAGCACACAATTGTTACCTTCTACTCCCTCCGTTCAGAAATACTTGTCGGAAAAACGAAGGTATCTAGACGTATTTTAGTTCAAGATACATCCATTTTTACCTATTTCTCCGACAAGTATTTCAGAACGGAGCGAGTATATCCTTTAACGGTGCCTCAAAATGTCCTATGCATAGCCCTTTCAAGAGCATGGATGTCCAATGGACGTGGAGACCACACCTTACCAACGACTGGCCATTTCTTCACCGGTGTCATCGCTGGACCTGGTTCTGAGAAGGTGAAGCTTTGAATCTCTTTCTCTGTCAGAACAAGGTCAACCAGCCTTGTCGAAAGTTTCGGCGCCTCCTCTGATGCTTTCCCATTTGCAGGGGATCGAGATGATCCTCTACTCGAAGATCACGTCGCGTCCTGTTTTCCTGGCGTCAAAGCATTATTCACCCGGGTGGCTGTCTTTATCGGAGTCGTTGTCTTTCCGCAGGTCGACCACCAACGTCTCTCCTGATCCGCCATTGGAAATGCAACAGAGGAGGGAAGCCCTGAACTGCGTCTGCGTTGGACAATGTTGTCGTGATCCTTTGCGTCGTCGTAGATCGCCTCAACCCGAGCGAAACCATAGCTCACCGCGGCTGCCTCTGAATTGCCCAAGCAATCGCCTCTCAACCACCTAGGTTTTTTTTGTGTGGTTGAGCCACACACAACAAAATATAAATCACTGTTTTTGTAAGAATGCGTTGTGCAGTGCATGAAAATGACACATCCATGACGTCATTTTATTATACTAGCAAAAGGGTCCGTGTGTTACAACAGAAAAAAAAACATAATCTCCAATGACCATGACCACATTTTGCTGCATCACCGAAATACACTATCACTCTCAATTTCATGAAATCATGAAAACTTTTCAAAACTCGTGAACATTTTTCATATCTGTGTATACTTTTAAAAAAATCGAACATTTTCTAAAATCAAGATTTCTTTTTGAATTCATAACATTTTATACTATTTGTAAACATTTCTTTAAACAATTTTCTTGAATCGGCACGCATTTCTAGAATCGTCATTTTTTTTGGAAATTGGTCGAGCAATTTTTAAAATTCACAAACATTTTTTCATCTAACAAACATTTTTTGAAATGCATGAATATTTTATGAATGAATAAACTATTTTGTAAGTCACAAACAGTTTTTGAATTTTTAGGATATTTTTCCTTTCATGAACGTTCTTTGAATTGGCGAAATTTGTTCAATTTTATTAACATTTTTGATTTTTTTCATACATGAACTTCTTAAAAACAAATCATGAACATTTTTAGATTTCTCAAACATTTTTCTTCAAAATTTCAAACATTTTTTTCACGAAATCACAAACATTTTTTTTGAATCCACAAATATTCTATAATTTATGAACCATTTTATTTAAAAATAGTATTTTTTTTATTTTGAGAAATTTTCGAAGTCCCAAATTATTTAAATTAGAAAAAAAGTAAGAAAATAAAAAAATTAAAACACAGGCCGCCCGAACATGGGCCGACTCAAAGCGGGCACGATGCGGCGTCTGCCAGTATACAAAGGAGGTCCGTACTGCATGGGCCGGCCCAGACGAGGATGCCCCTATATAAAACATTTTTTATCATTTATTGGTGGTATTGATGGGTAATATTTTACAACTTTGGGGGTTGTTTTCATGATGTACCGCCAGAAGCAATGGCACATTTATTATTAGGTATAGTTATAGAAGTGCAGTGCATGTAATAGGAGACGCTTCGGCTCGCTAGGTTCCAGGAAACCTAGCCGCCGCCGCAAGAGATCCAACTTTTCCGGCGCCGTCTTTCGGCGGCTTCCCTCCGCGCGGCGACTTCTTAGTAGTCGGTGGTGAGGGGGGTCGCTGGATCCCGCATGTGCAGATCGTTTTAGCTGCAGGTTCTGGGGCCCTAGTAGCTTAGGGTTTTAGATCATTCGACGTCATGGCTTCGGTGGCGGCGACGACGACGATGCTGAATAAAGAAGCTCTGGATTCTTCTCCAGCGAGGCGGTCATCTCTTTGATCGGTGATGAATTTGGGAATCAGTCTGTTCAAGCAGGGATATCGCGGCGGCGGCGGATCCTTGTGTCCTCGGGCTTCGTCGTTGCAACGGCGTCTGGTCCAGCGTCGGCGCGGAGCTTGGGAGGTAGTCTAGGAACGAATGCATAATGTGGTCTGCATTGATGACATCTGGAAGACGGAACGTGTGTAGGGTTCGTGGTTGATGGATGGCAGGTATGGCTTCCACCTTCGGCGTCTTAGTCGTGGTGGGGTGCTTGATCTGAAATTCGATGGCGTGTCCGGGGTGTTGCCCATGTTTGATCCGTTCAACGGCAATGGCTTCACCTTCAGTGAGCCACCTTGAAGGTCCGCAAAACTGCATATAAGTGATGGAGCCGCGTCGAGCTCGGGTGAGAAGGTGATCCGTCGTTTTTTTTTTCCTTTGGTGGCTGTTCTAGTGGTGCCGGAGGCAGGTGACAGATGTTGGTGTCAAGCTCAGAGATGTTTTATTGTCTTTTCAGTTTTGATATGTCGGTCTTTACGCGGCTTGTACTTTGATCTTTAAGCAGGGGGCCTCGAGGTGGCAAAGCAGGGGGCCTCGAGGTGGCAGGGGCCCCCAAATTAGCAGCACATCAGCAGCTAGGCCTAGTCGAACCAGCAGGCCGAAAGTCCCTGATAGCGTCGCCGCAGCCGGTCATTCGCATTAAACCCATGACCCATCAGAATACCCATCGTTTCGCCCTAACCCTAACGACGCCGCAGCCGGTCGACAGATGCAACCGGACGACGCAACAGAGGAACGGCGGCCGCCGGCATCGGCAGTGCCCGCAACGCTGGCAGCAACAACCAACAGGTAAATAGGGCAGGCACATGGCTGTATTCCGGCGATGCGCTAAATCCACTTAATCAAATTAACTAATCAACATCACTGTATCCTTCAGAACAGGTGCTATCTTGCTTGTTGTTACTTTTCCTCTTCTGCTGGATGAAGCGAGATGGACTGAAGGAGAGACAAGGAACAGTTTGACCAGGTCAAGTTTGACGTCCGTGAGTTCATCGGTCCAGTTTTTTACAAATAGTTTGCTGGTAAGTGTTGGATGTATATCCCTTTAGTCTTGTTTTCCCATCATTTATACTCTTTTATATTAATTGGTGTAGAAGTCATGTGTTTCAAGATCCAAGTTATGTCCTTGAAAAATCTATCTAAAATATATGAATCTGGTTACAAGAAATATAAGATTTTTTAGAAAATTTAGTGGATTTAATTCAACATCATAAAGGACTTATCGATAACTTGAATATACAGTAGTTTTATTTTTATAAGGAAGTAGGCCTCAGTTTAGTGTTTGGCACAGGGCCCCGAATTTTGCCGGCTCGGCCCTGTCTTTAAGATATGAATTAGACACAATTTACCATGTAAAAGAAGAAGAAGAAGTGCACTACATAAAAAAGGCATCAGTATCAAGGCTTCTGACCTAAGATTTAGTTTTTGATTCTCCAAATGGGTGAAAAAATTGACCCATAAACAGCTTGGGAATTTATCTGTAAACAGAAGTAATTTATTTGGCGGCGCAATCACAAAGACGTGTACTTAAGTGAAACGATTTACATCGCTGGTGGCGTAAGAGTAAAAAAGAACATGTGGGCCACATTCGCACAGTAAAAGATCAAGGATGAATCTGAAATCCAATGCACACATTGTTCAAATAGACAGACAATGCAGAAACCAGCCTGTCAAAATAGATGGAGCATATGCTTCGAAGGACCACTAACCGAGCCTGCAACTTGCCTCCGGGACATAATTTTCCAACAACTTGCTTGCATCGCGCATTGATGAATTATTAATGAAATGCATTGAAGGACGACTAGATCTGAACGAGGCCGGCAGGGTCAATAGCCCGCGTGCTCATCGTCATCTGGCCGATCAGAAAGTCGCACCCGCTCGTTTGACAGTGTCCCCAAATCAGACGCGAGCTGCACATGCCTCTAAGAGCATGGTTAATAGTATAGCCAGTTGCTGGCTATATGATCTTGTCATGTCATCTACAGTCAGTCTTATAGCCAACTAGTACAATAAATACATATAAATTTATACTACTTTGTTAATCCATAATCCACCTTCCTCTCTCACAAAGTGTTTAGGAGCATGTGCTACAGCCGACCGTTAGTGAGTAGCCTGCTTCTCTTCTCTCTCCACCAACTCATCAAAAATATACTCCCTCTGTCCCATTATGAGACGGAGGGAGTAATATTTAAAGCCTTATACAGTCTGCCTATGTCATCCTATTGTACTTGCTCTAACCTTGGTCTCTGCTACGATTAATTTCGTGTCACAGTGTCAGTAGAAAACGATCCGTGGCTGGCTGTCTGGTGGGAGGCGCGTGCAAGTTGCAAGTTGCAACTCCCTGGAACCGCGCGAGGCGATCGCGTTGATCCGCAGCCAGCCAGCAGCGACCGACTGTGCGAGCTCAGTCGCTGGAAGCAAGCAGGCAGAGGCAAGGCAGGCCGCACGGTTCCACTGGGGCCTGTCGACCGGCCGGGTGGCGGACGCGCACGGCGACCGGGTCCGTCCGTTGGTGAAGCCACCCACATGCGGTGGGCAGCAACCAAACCAACCAACGGCCTTCTCCATCCATCCATCCATCATCATCATTTCATTGCACCAACTGCTGCTGCTGCTGGAAGCGTCACGATCACGATGATCGACGGAGGTGGTTGCCCGGCGCTGCGGCGTACGTTCACATCAGGGTACGACTCGGCAAACCGGAGCAGTTGATGGCAGCTGGAGCTCACAAAGATCAAGATGGATAGCCGGCGGACGGATGGCGACCGGTCAAGCTGACCGGCAGCAAGCAGGCAGATGTATTTTCCATCAACGAAAGCGGATAAAATAGCACCATCATACAATCACGAGAAGAAAATATATTCCGATTCTCTGTTTGAGCCCCTACGTACCTGAAGCTGGGTGGACCGGCCAGTGCATTCATCCCGCATTATTTGCAGTCGGTTGGTGTCACGCGGCCGGGCCGGGCCGGTCAGTAGGCCGGGCCCACGCGTCATCCCATCCACCACCCCACCCCCTCTCCGTCTGTCCGTCACCTAGTATAAACCCATTTGCCGGTGGCAGAGGCCAAGCACAAGCACCAAACCCCACACCCGCACCCAAGAAAGCAAGCAGAGCATCCCCCATCCCCCGCTCCACTTTCCCCTTCCTCGCCATGGCAACCAAGGCCCCCGCCCTCGCGGCGGCGCTCCTCCTCCTCGCCGCCGCCGCCCTCCTGCTCGCCCGCGGCGCCGAGGCCGGGGCCGGGGAGGTGCCGCTGAGCTGGGAGCTGGGCGTGGAAGGCGTCGGGGACGACGGGTTCGGCTTCGCGGGCGCCGCCGGCGACGAGGCGGTGGCGCGGCGCGTGCTGCAGAGCGGCAACGGCTACATCAGCTACGGCGCGCTGCGGCGGGACAACGTGCCCTGCTCCGTGCGCGGCTCCTCCTACTACAACTGCCGCCCCGGCGGCCAGGCCAACCCCTACTCCCGCGGCTGCTCCGCCATCACGCGCTGCCGCGGCTGATTGAGCCACCCGCCGATCTGCCCCCGTATGATTGATTGAGATGCTGCTCCGTGTCCTTCGCCCGCTCGCTCCGCCGCAGATGCAGAGTACATTTCTTTCATGCTGCTGTTTTAGTACCCGATTCCAAGAGGTCGCGTCTGTTGATGTAAATCGAAATCCAAGTCGTATTTGTATAAACTGGTGGATGATTGATTGATTTCCTGTGGCCGTGAATCTGTGATCCGCTGCTTGTTGATTTGGGAGGGAATCCGGCGATTGCCCTCTCGATTGTCTGCTTATTTTTGGTGCTTCTGTCGGTCTGAATGTCTGATAATTAGGATAGCACTAAGCTGCTGCGACGATTCTTTCTTCCACTTGCAAATTTCGGTCGTGCCATCCATGATTGCTTGTTAGTTTGGGTGGGAATCCAGCGAGTGCCTTTCTGATTGTCTCCCCACCTTTGGTGGTTCAGTCAGTCTGATAATACTAATTAGCCTAGCTGCTGTAATGATTCATACTTGCTTTTGAAATTTTCGATTTGTGCCATCCCTCAGTTGCATTGGTATGCTTGCTATTGCCTCGAACAGAGCGAGGGTCAACTACTGGAGTAGTGTAAATTAGAATGGTTCTAGGAGGGAGATTGTGCCCCCCTGCCCCCATTTTCTTTGGAAAATAGGAGTACTCCTGCAAGTATAGTTTATGCTTGCATGATTGAAACTCATGAGGATTCTGCAAACTGGCCATGGGATTGCACAGCTTTAAGATTCGATCTCCTTCTGCGGCGGGTGGCCATCGGATTGCAAAACTCATGACAACGTGTCTCTCGATCTCCTCTGTCCAGAACGTGCCCCTCTTGCTTCTCAAATCCTCATCATATTCAGCATTAGTATTAATCTCTACCTAATAATAAAGCAGCTACGGTTTCTGTTCGTCCGTCGTCACTAGCGATTTTTGCACTTTTTGCAGAAAAGCCCTTGACTTTTATAAAAAATAAACCCGCAGTCCAAAATAAGCGAGGAAAAAAAAAGATTCAACAATTTGGCGCTACGCGCTCCTGCCTATTTCATCATCCGTTCCAATTAATAGTCCCACGTTTACATCGAATCCTAGCAACTTATATACCTTCACAATTGGAGCAAAAAAGAGGAGAGGCGCACCACCAATGAAAATGAGCAAAGAGCCGATCTAAAAATACAAAAAATCATAGTCCGACGAGCAGGACGCTGCCTTCAGGCCCGCCACAGCCACTGGGTCCGGAGGGTGGCCAGCGAGAGAGGGATGATGTGTCGGCCTCCTGTGTTGGGGCTGGCTGCGGTTGGCCTCGGGCATGGCCAAGGACGAGGCCGAGGTGGAGCAAAGGGGCCCCGAGCTCATGGACCGGAGATCTCTGCTCCGGTTGTTTGATCTCGTCAAAGTCGTCGGTGACTGCAGAGAGACGGCCATGGCGGGAAATCGAGAAGAGGTAGCAGGAAAGAGAGTAAACAAGCGAAGGAGGTGGGAGTAAGCGGTCGGGCTTCAGCCGACGCAGGACTTGGACTAGAGCGGCGTGGTCGAATGGATCTGGTTGTGTCGGGTTCATCCATGGCGGCCGGGACATGCTTTGCTCGAACAGAGAGAAAGAGGTGAGAGAGAGAAAGAACGCGAGAGGGGAGAGAAGCAATGGCGGGGCTCACCGGAGCACATGGGGGCAAGGAGGTCGTCTTCATTGGCGGCGAGCTTGATGGCGAAGCCGCAAAGACGGGCGGCGAGTGGCAAATGGTGGGGATCGGGAACTTGTCTGTGGTGTGCTGAGGGAGGACAAGGAGGAGATTGGGAGGATCGGCCGAGTGGGGCGATCTTGGTCTGGTGGCTAGGGTTAGCTAGGGCGAAGCCGGGCCTTGGGCGGCTAGTCATTTCTTGAGCTTTTGCAACGCAGGAAGCTGGGCTCGCTCTATTCTCGCGTCGTCGCGGATGGAAACAATCGATCCTGTCTCTCAAAAAGTAAACAACCGATCTTCTTTTAAAGGAAATATCTAATCAATTATCATTACATGAGGAGCACATGTGGAGGAAGGTGAGGCGTGTGTGTGCGTCCCTCAACGAAAAGAGCATGAATCTCTGCTGCTGATCCGCTAGCTCACACGTGCTTCTACCGCTAGACATACATGTCCTGCTATCGCTAATCAACCTCATTCTGCTCGACAAGCTTTGTACATGTCTTGCTTATGGCGAAAATCGATTTAGTGCCTTTGTCGACGGTCAAGGTTCGTCGGCGTCTCAATGATCAATGGCCCGATGTCTTCACCGTCACCATCTAAGCTTGATCAACGGAAGATACCTTACTATTGCATTTAGTGCATCGTGGACGTCCGAAGGTCCGACCTTCACCGCCACGAGCCCTCCCGTGTACCCTTCGAGTTGCTCATCCCGAGCATAAGCGGCACTCGCGCGATTCGCTTCCGGATGAGTGAAGGATGTTACGCCGCCCTGTCGCATTCTCGCTTCCGGATGAGTGAAGGATGTTAGGCGGCGTCAACGACACAGCGCGGCTCGTCCTGTTTAGTACAACTACTATGAGACAGAGGTGGTGGTGTCGACACCCATGATTACATTATACTTTGGGTTCGGGGTTTATGACATTTCTTTTCCCCCGCTGCAACGCACGTCCATATTTACTATAATAAAGAAGGAATGAGGAGAATTTAACGTAGACGCAAACAGAAACAAAAGTAGGCAGCGAATTGGATCTTTTTTATAATTTTTCTATTTTTCTATCAAGTTTAAAGTGGGAAAAAAGAAGAAGACGTGAACTCTTTTTTAGCCGACTGGAGTCATAAACATGTAGGAGTATGTGTCGAAGAGGATGCATCTTTTTTGTCAATTGTTTTTTCTTTTTTCATCAAGTTAAAAATTGGTTACAAAAGTGTAAAAAATTTGGCCGCTCGCAAACATTAAAACAATGCATGGCTGTTAAAGTAAATAATTAATACATGCAGTTTCCTTAACAAACAAATAAAAAATGTACAATGGATGAAAATAAATAACATGATTATTTTCACAAATATTAATGAGGTAAAATGTGAGTACGCACAATTTTCCTAGATCCACAATCAGTACACTTTTGTATGCCATATGTTTGAGCATGACAATAGCTAGCTTGGGAAGAAAAGTTAGTGCAAGTCTCGAAACTGCATCGTGTGGCAATTGCTTCATTTTATTTGTACTAACATCGTGTGGCAAGTCTCAAAATTGTTTCAGTTCACAAATATTAATGGGGTAGAATACCATTTTATTTTTATAAGGACAAACTCAATTAGTGCACGTTAGGGTTACAGATGTGCAAAAAAATGTTCACTCACAAATATTAAAACTTTTTTTGCGGTGTTACAAACATTAAAACTTAATGCATGGCCGGTTAAATTAAATAATTAACAAATGCAGTTTAGTTAATACAAAATCAAAAAATGTATAGTGGATTAAAATAAATAACATGATTTTTTCTTGAGTAAATAGCAATAATATGAGTAACAAAACATTAATTTAATTCAATTATATAATAGATATTCCAACTGGTTGCTCATGTAATGGTTTGATCCTTTATTGAGGAAAATCATTAATTTTCTTCATAATGTCAAAGTGATTTTTCCCATAAAAAATATCGGAGTGATTTGGTTAGCTAGCCAAAACATTTAGTTACATTAAAAGGTCACAAAATTGATTGTATGTACTATTAATAATCTAAGTGCTATTTTATTATTCATGATAGGAAATTATGTTAGTAAACATGCGCTACTCATTTCTAGCAGCGTTTGCTTTGCTCAGTAGCAAAAGTACAAAAGTAGCCTTAAGACTTCGACAATCGTCAACGACAGTAGGAAGGAAGATAGGCGGTGACACGAAAGGGCATCATGTTAAAAAAGGATGTGGACCTGTGGAGGTCTTGGGACTATGCTTATTGAGATAGGGACATGCAAATTTTTTTCTTCCGTTGCAACGCACGGGCATTTTTGCTAGTAACTAACTAAACACGAACTGCTCGGTTAAGAAGGGAGATTTCCCTGTCATGCGATTCACGTGTGTTTCCCCATCTAGCGCGCCATTTCTTCCAATTTTTATCCATGGAGGCCTTTCTGTTTAGGAACAGAACACGCGTGCGCAGACAGCGAAGACTTTTACGAGCCGGCCGGCCAGTGCCCGCCAGCCGGCCGGGATGGCATGAATGATTAGCGGCAGCGAACTGGTCAGGGGCGAATCTCAATTCTCAATGGAGCCGTTGGCTTGGGAACCATCTTTTTATTCCCATGATGAGGCCGCGTCAGGCGTGACACGGTCGGCCGGGCTTTATATTGCGAACTACTACAACGGTCATGCACGCGCCTTCACCGGCCGGCTTTATTATTGCCAAGGGGAACACAATTTCTATGGAAGGCCTCCATCCAACGGGCAGATCCACAAGCGTCGGGGACCATTGTCGAATGGGCGACGTGTGTGGACGCGACTATCTCGCGATCGTCCGCCATGGAGGAGCTCCAAATGAACGACTCTATTGGATCGACCAGCGTAATGTTTTTAAGAATAAAATGCCATTAACGAAAAATAAAAGATTTTTTTCTGATACAAGAAAAGACAAAAAGAAAACGTAGTTTAGAGCAGCAATGCTCTACTTGCATTAAAAACGCCATGCTATACCTTATAAAAATTGTCTTCCTCATACTTACTTCCACTGTCCCATAATATAAGAGCGTTTCGATACGAGGGAGTATAAAATTACCAGAGAATATTCAATAAAAAGAAGAGCTATGGTATCTAAAAAATAAAATTGCCATGCTATAATATACTCCCTCCATTCCTAAATATTAGTCTTTTTTGAGATTTCACTATGGACTACATACAGATGTATATAGATATATTTTAGAGTGTAGATTCACTCATTTTGCTCCGTATGTAGTCCCTTATTGAAATCTCTAAAAGACTTACATTTAGGAACGGAGGGAGTATAAACAAACATAATGGCCTGATGCCAATTTCATCAAAGAGAAATGATTACTCCTCCATTTTTAAATACAAGACCACTCTGAAAAATACATTGTGCGTCAATACAAGGCCACCAACAATAATCGAGGCAAAAATTGATGGCGTTACCTCGCACGAGCAACCCATGTTTTAACTACTCGCATGCATACAATGGACGATACGTCCTCGCTCACGTGCACTCAATTTCCTCTAATTTGCATGTGCCCTATTATTTAACCTGATAGACGAGAAGATAAGCTAGCTTGCAAACTAGATATTGATTTTTTATCTTGGTACCTGTAATTTGAGTTTGCGTCCTTGTATAAGTAAATGGAGGGAGTATCTAGGTCGAAGGCAAATCTTAAAGCTTTTCCTTCCTATCCTCCACGCTTCGCCGGCGACCCTGTGGATTCCCCTCCCTTGTACATGCTGTTCCGGTGGCTGATGGCGGGGAGGGTGATCTCGGTGCCTCCGTTGCGGTTAGTAGTCTAGGTTAGGGTCAGGCAGATGACAACGTTTTTTCTTCGAGTTTGTCTTCCGGGCTCGGATCCTCCTCGAGTTCGTCCGTGTGGACATAGTTGGAGCTCCGACGTAAATTCCATTCGTCTCCTTGGGGCCGTGAGGTTAGGATTTCTCATCGTGTGGCGATATTTGGTGTTAGGTGCCACAAATCAATTCAAGGGTTCAATGGCAACGATTACGGCTCCAGGGCGCTTGTCCTTAATGGCACGTGCACGGAGATTTCCCAGCTGTCATCGACAAGGTCAACCCGACTCTGGTAGAGGAGCGGTGGTAGCGGCGCATCAGCGATAGTCATCGTTCGGCGGTGTTAGAATCTCAATGTAATTTATTATGTTTTAGATGTTTTTGTACTTCCGGGTGAACTGTGATAATAGATCTGGATCATTTTCGCAAAAAAGGCAAATCTCGTAGAAAAACATTAAGGTGTTCTGCAAAAATGAACAATAAAAGAAACGTATCATCGCTTTAATAATAATTATAATGCCATCCTTCCAATATTTGTTTGCCACGCAACCTACAGTAAAACTACCATAGTCTACTAGTAAGCGTGCACGTGCAATGCACGTCTTGACTAATATAAATGGTAACAACCATGCATATTTATAAACTATATTGGATGTTGTACAGTCGCCATAACTTCAAATATTGTGTCAACTAAAACTGATTTCCATCCATTGTTCACAATCAGATTATATTGTAATGAGTATATCTATTATTGTTTGTAATGCAATGCAACTTGTGTTAAGGACAAAAAATGGAAAACATTTCTCATAAAAAGATAATCCAGAGAACTTTTTGAACAGTCATAAAATTAAGACAATGAACAAATGAATAGGTCATCTAATTTAGGCTCCAGGCAATGTGGAGGTAGCTCCGGTAATACTTGTTCGGCTTCGGCCGCACCCAACTCTTCTCGTCTGTCCTCTTAACCGGCCACAAAGTGTACTCAACCACATCAGCGATGCGTCGATGCAACTATCCCATCATCTGCACCATCACCATGACAACCAACACCAACACCTTTATGCTCTCCCATCAACTTCTCGTTTGTCCTTTCTTTAAGTAGCAAAAAAAATGATGATGTTCTGCTAAAGGAGTGTATGGAAAGCAAGAGCAAGATAGCCCTATATGATATATGAATTGAAGAGTGTAAAAGGGAAAAGTCAATTCTAGCGATCCATGGTACATAACATAACTATTAGCACCTTTGAGTACCCAAAGTTGCAAACTTTCCCTCCAGATGTTGGATTCTCATCCAAGAGGGCGCAATCCAGCTTAAGATCACAGTGGCAGATTTCCAGCATTTCAAGCATCAGTTCATGGGCAATTGTTTTCTGCATTGGTTCCCTCTCACAATTTTCAACAGAAAAGTGTACCATGAAATGGCAGTAGCAGCCTTCGAAAGTAGTTGTTGAAAGAAGTACCTTGTTTGTTGACAAGAAAAAAGGATAGAAGTTAAATGATTACATCATTAGAGAATAAATAGAAGCACCTCTGATTAAATTTATTTTTTCTTTATTAATAATGTAAGTGTCGTACATTAGCTGGAATCACCAAGTAATAAACATATCATAAAAATAAACTTTCAGCTGGTCGATCTGCATTAAGTCTGATGTACTAACTCCATTCCTAAATATAAGATGTTGGGGCATTTTAATTAAGGTAGTATGACTCGTCGGAAAATAACTAAAATACTCAGTGGTTACTCTTGATTCAGCTCCAAAGTTCAGAGAAAAATATGTGCTTGCAGTGAAATCTGAAATGTTGGTAGTTCTGGCATCATGCAGAATCAAGGTAACCCCTCACCGTGTTGTGAGCTCAACCTGAAGTTTACATTGGTGCACGTCAGCCTTATCCAGCAACAGCTCTGACAGACAAACATAGCAGAGAAATGCAAATTTAGAGATATATCAGTAGCAAACACAAAAGAAATCATATTAATAACTTCATTCAGCACCAATCCGCAGTTTCCCAGGTTGACTTATCAAATAGGATTAGTAAGTAGGCGCGCCCAACACAAAGTGCTGAAAGATGCAACCTTTGATGCAGAAATCGTTGTAACTCATCTTCTAGTTATTCTAGAGAGTCGGATGAACACCACGAGCCACAGAAACTGTGAGAAACCCATCCACCTCTTCTACAGCCTTCGCGGCCCCCGCAACAACGTGCCTCATGCGCCTTCCTTAGCGCTCCTCCTATTGAAGTGACACCTGCCCAAGATTGGAGGACCACAAGAATTTTAATCAGAAAAGGAATTTCCTCACAAATAGAGTGCTAAGAAACCATTAAAAATCCAATGAATTCGAATCCTACAAATCACTCGAGCTGCAGAGCGCTAAGGCACCTGCTCTCGCAGAGGCGGTGGCGTGCCTGGAGTAGCAGAGGAGGAACGGCGGGGGCTGCGGCCTGCTCTCGTGTCCGGCAGAAGAGGAACGGCGGGGGCTGCGGCCTGCTCTCGTGTCCGGCAGAAGAGGATCGGCGGGGGCGGCGGCCTACGTGGGGCAGGAGAGGAGTAGCTGTGGGGCCAGAGATAGGGCAGGGAGGTGCGAGCGAGGTAGCTATGGGGCGCTGAGGACCTTGTGGGGCAGGGGTTGCCGGTGAGTTGTCATGCCCGACCTATCCACTAGTCAACACGCCTGTGTGGTGGGCCATCTCTTGGAGGCTGGTCCCACCTGGAAGTCACATGGAGGCAAGGCTACATATACAGCAGGGGAAGCACAGGAGGGGGGATGGAAAGGATTGTGAATCGTCTTCGTCTTCTCATCCTTGCTCTGCTCCTCATCTCCTGCTCCTTGTACCTTCCCCTTTGCTTTGCTGATTTCTCACCTCAAAATCTCTTTGTATCCCCAAAATATATCTGATTATTGGTACTAATCCAGTTGTTCATCCCATCCTTGTGCTTGGGTCATGACAATTTGGTAATCAGAGCCAGTTGATCCCAAAAAAAAATCGCTGCCCCGTGATTTGTTCGTCCGCTCGATCGGTAACATCCATCGCGTCTGGTGCGGCTTCTTCCGGGAGGCCGCTTGAAATCCGTCGCGAGGTTCGATCCTCGGCAACAGTCGCGACGGAGCCGTTCCAGCCATCTGCCCGGACCCGCCACGTTCCCTCCGACATGGCCGCGAACACCGATGAACTGAAGGCGTTGCTCAAGTCCCTTCTCACCAGGTTCGATGAGAGTAAAGCCACCAACGACAAGCACCTGGAAGTGCAACTCGCCTTCAACGAGCAAATCCGCCATCTGCAGAAGCAAATCGATCCCATCCAGTCGGATGTGGACGATGTCTCCAAGGCGCGCGACACCTCGATGGCCTCCACGACGTCTCCGGCAGGCTCGCCCGTGTCGGATCTGGCACGTTCACCTGCGGCAGCACCACCGCTCCACCCTCACTAGGGGTCCAACTCATACGCACGGCTGGTGACTGACTTGCCCCCGCTCCTTTCGACTAGTCCTGCAATCACCACCCTAGTTCCTGTCTACCACCTGTTCGACGAAATGCCCGAGAGTGAGTTTCACCTGCGTATGTGCTCACTGCTCGAGCTGACGTAGATGGGAACCGTGGCTGAGTACACGGCGATGTTTTGGGAGCGTCTACACCATGTGCTGCATCTCAGACCTGGCATAACAAGCAAGTGCTTCATCCACCAGTATATTGACGGCTTGCACAAGAATATTCAAGCAGCTGTGAAGTTGCAATCTCCGTCTAGTATCACCAGAGCATCTTGCCTTGCTCGAATAAGGGAGGAAGAGATCATGAAGGATGAGGTGATGGGCGCGGAGGGGCGTGGCGGTAGCTACGACCACGGGATGCACGGTCACATGCCTACTGAGGCCCTCAACATCGTCTCCGCTGAGCTAACTACCCTAGTGATGTGGAGTGCAGACTGCGGCGTCGACACCAACAGTTTTGCTGCTCCGGCACCGACCATGGTGCTCGACACAAACCACAACACCGACATCATCGACGGGAAGTACCTGGCTGCTTCGACGCCTACCACCCATTTGACAGATGGCCCGGGCCAGGTTGTCGACATGCCACTCTCAGGGTCCCCAACCACCACTACCCCGAGGTCTTCACTGCATCCAGCGGTTGAACCAGTGCTCATTCGGAATTCTGCAACACCTACTACAAACTTGTCCACATCTCTGGCTGCAGATGTGAACCACAGTGTCAGCCTCGACACCGCCAGCCATTATGTAACAAAGGTTCCCTTTGCCATGGAGGATGATCTCGGGCCAGACCGTAGGTGTGCGTACGCCTCTACCTGGAGCTGGAATGGTGAGACCATGGTGGGCGCCATGCTTTCACTGCTGCTGTTCGGCAACCACCAAGCCAACGCCCCACCAAAACCACCATGGTCTTTCCTGGTGCAAGAACAGATCAGGGGGGATGGCGATGAGGTCGCCACCTTCGCCAATGTCGCCCAGGTCAGGTGGTGCAAGAGTTAGTGTGCAGTGTTATCATGTTCACTGTCAATGAAGATGGTTGCACCCCAACCATGGCTGCCACCTCCGCAAGTGGAGCTCTGTGCCCAGGGAGTTGGCCAGCCATCATGGCCGCCACCAAAAACATGCGCTATATTGTTGTTGTCAGGGAATGGTTTTATTATGCCACTAGTTGAGTTTAAGACATGGCCGGATCCTCGACAGAGTCAGGGTAGTGCAAGTGTGGTGAACAAACTGCAACATTATGGATTTTGGATGTCAAATCGGGTCCATGTGTTCATTTGGAGAAAGGCTGGGGCAAGCAACCTTGTCCTGGACTTTCAAAGGGTAGCAGTTGAGTGTTGCTCACATGCCACAAAATGGGAATTGGAATTCTTGAAGCTCTATGAAATGATAAATGTCAATGAGAACAGAACACCGAGACTATGTGCAGATAACAAGTTTCTCATGGCAACACAATACAAAGGGTTTGATTACTGGTGGAAAGTGAAATGGCTTGCATATGATTGGTGGGGCTCTAAGAGTTCAAGTGTGTATGTTGTATGGTTGACCATGGAGAGATCCAGTTTCATATACCTGGTGTTGTTCTCACTGTCCTTTGTTGAGCTAAAATCTTGGGCACCACCTCAGTGCAGCAGAAGTTTAGTTGGGTCATTACTCCAATTTTTTGCAGCTATACAGGGATTCATACTCAAGGTACAATGCTCTATCTCCTCTGTAAGTGTCATGGTGGAATCAACAGATTGTTTGCCAGTCAATTCTTCCGGATATTTCTCTGGCAACGTCTTATGGTTTTTGGAAGTAATGTTTTGGAAGAGCAGATTCGACCAAGATGAGCTTGCTTGCTATAATCATGAGTAGTTGTTGCTTATTTGTATAGACCCTGCAAGAGTTTGTGTGAGCAGGTTCAGTTTTTTGTGCACAAACGATCACTTTAGTGTTTGGTTGGGCGACTGTAGTATAAGTGTTGGGCAGCTGAATGTTAGTAGCGATCTGAACAAGCTAGTGCAGTTGAACCGTGCTGCTTTTCATACTCATACGTATGGAGGCTACTTTATACATCAAGAATATTGGGGACAAGGATTGCATAGTGGACAACAAGTCACCTTGGGAGGCATCCGTACATATCATCATCCTTTTGTTGTTATGACATGGAGTTCTGATACAGCTAAAGGGATCTTGCTCCAATTGTTTGATGGGTTTTTAGAAACTTTTCCTAGGCATGAACACTTCAACGGGTAGGTCATTCTTAGTTCAGTGAAGGACATTTTGGCACAAGCTATCAGTGCTAGGTGTGGGCATAGGCTATGGGATCTTGGTGTTTCAGCAGTAATAGCAATACGTGAAGTCAATAGAAGTTTGTGGAGCTCAACCAAAATATATTGTTTATGCTCGACATGTCAGATGTCCAGTGGCTTTTATGTTGACAACTTCTGGGATCTGAATGACATATTCTTGAGGAAACAAAACATGGTCTGCGATTCTTTTATGGTGAACCATTTGTCAACGGCAACACAAGAAGACCATTGTCCAGCGATGCCTCTCATTACCGGAATACAACATCGACTGACCCCAGACTATGTGCTTCGGACATGGGACCCTGGCGGCTTTTAACATTGCCCGGCTTGGGGGCAAGCCGGATTTTAAGAGGGCGAGAGTGTCATGCCCGACCTATCCACTAGTCAGCACGCCTGGGTGGTGGGCCATCTCTTGGAGGCTGGTCCCACCTGGAAGTCACATGGAGGCAAGGCTACATATACAACAGGGGAAGCACAGGAGGGGGGATGGAAAGGATTGTGAATCGTCTTCGTCTTCTCGTCCTTGCTCTGCTCCTCATCTCCTGCTCCTTGTACCTTCCCCTTTGCTTTGCTGATTTCTCACCTCAAAATCTCTTGTATCCCCAAAATATATCTGATTATCGGTACTAATCCAGTTGTTCATCCCATCCTTGTGCTTGGGTCATGACATGAGTGCAGGGATGAGAGGCATCGGTGGGCTGTCGCCTGGGGAAGAACCGGGCAGGGAGCTGTTGCGGTCGCAGGCTGGTGAGGGTCGGCGTTGCGGGCGCCAGGAATAGTTGCAGCGCGGGTGCCGGGGATTGCGGGATGGAATGCGGATCATGCGGTGGTGGGAGGCGTCGTGCAGGGGCGATTGGGTCTACAGGTGTGATCGCACATAAGTTTTCGTCACCCGCAGAGTTTTCGCCTATTGTAATCGTTAAGTGCACCCATGAGATCTCATTAAATTAATCTAGTCTGTTAGATTTGATTAATTTAGATAATCAGATGGTGCTAATTAGCCGTGTACACCAAACACCAAACGGGGTGGTTACAGAAAAGTAGTAGTATAGAATAATAATAAATTGACATAGTTTAAACAATAATAATGCCATTGTCTAAAATAAATGGCATGCTACCTACAGTAAACCTACCATGGTCTAATTGATGGAAATTGCCATGGTCTAGCAATTAAAATTTAGAGAAAGTGCCATGTTACCTTAGTAATATAATCATGTAAATTTTAGGAAATTTGTTCTTTGGAATCAACCGAGGTAGTAGCAGCTCCCTAGGGATCCAGTTACAAACCCATATAGGCGTAGTATAGCCATCCCCGATGCGTTTGATGATACCTTGGCGCACAACATCTCGGCCATCCGATATTGCACGCCATACCTATGAGGGGCCGGAGCCCAAATTTGCTTCAAGGATAGAAGTTGTTGGGAAGTAGACAGCCTCCAAAATACATGCACATAAATGCGGCAGATTGGCGGGGCTTCGCACAGGTTAGGCTTCCTCTAGGCCGGCCCACGCAGGTGGAAAAAATACAATGCAAAAAGGGCAGACCTCGCCCAGGACTTGAACTCGCGACCCAACATTAATAGAGAGGGTACCTAAGCACAGGAGCTGATCAGCACTACGGTTACATATGCAATGCGAAATCTTTTAGCAACAAGAATACCGACAGATAACAAAATCTATTTCTTCGGACATTTAAATAAAAATTTGAATACTTATAAAAGAAATTCTGAACAAATTTCAAAATATACGAACAAGTATTGAATATTTTTTCCCAATTTTTGGATTTGTTACCAAATTTCAAAATGGAAAGAATGTGTGAATTTGTGAAGAAATTTTGGAAAATGGGAACATTTTTTCAATTTCATTTTCTTGACAAACACAACATTTTTTAATTTTCGAATAAATTTTAAAAGAGGCTTTTTCCGAATTTATGAGAAATTTTTCGAAAAATGAACAAAAACAAAAACATTTTTGACAGAAGGAAACATTTTTTTGCATCTATGAAAAAAATCAATTCTCTGAACAGAATTTAGGAAAAGCGAACATTATGATCATTAATGGAATTTGTGAACAAAAATTGAATAGCGGAACATATTTTGAAACGCAAACATTTTTACAAATTAAGAACTTATTTTGAAACAGCATTGTTTTTCAATTTATGAACATTTTTTAAATATGAACATTTTTTTCAAATATGCAAACATTTTGTCCGCTGAACTTCAAAAATTCGTTTGAAATTTCAAAAAAGTTCTGAATTTAAAAAGTTGTTCCTTTTTTTTCATTTGGTTCAGATGTTCCAAAAAAAAATATGTTCTTGTTTTCAAAAATTTGTACGAGAAATGCTATTTTTGATTAAAAAAACATGAAGGTTGTATGAAACAGCGAACACTTTTAGAAATTGTGAATAAAATTTTAAAAAACTCAACAATTACAAAAATGCAAACAATTTCTGGAAATGGAAACATTTTAGTTAAATCTCCCAAAAATATAAAACGTGAAAGATTTTCTGAAATCCCAAACATTTTTCAAATTCGAAAACAAATTTTGGATACTCAAACATTTTTTAAAACTGGGAACTTTTTTTAAATTTCCAAACAAAATTTGAACAGATGAACAATTTTTAAAACTTGCGTACATTTTTTGAAACTCCCGAACAAAAATTGAAACATGAACATTTTTTGTAATCTGCGAACAATTCTTTAAATGGAAATATTTACGGGAACTCGCATTTTTTTTTTGAAAACATGACCATATTTTTGAATTTTGTGAACAAATTTTGAAATGGGAAGATTTTTTGAAACAAAAAGAAAATAAAAAGAGAAGAAAAAAGAATTGAAAGATGAAATAAAGAAACTGAAAAACGAAGAAAGAAAAAGAAAAAACAACAAAGTAAAAGCAAACAGAGAAAAACCAGTGAAAACCTGGTTCAAGAACCTTCTGGAAGGTTCCAAAAACTGTTCAGGAACCCTCTAGAAGGTTCCCAAAACCGGACGCTGTAGCGCTGCGCTATCTCGATCGCTAGTCGCACGCCTCTCTGTGCGAAGCCTTGACAACTCGACGCAGCTAGCGTCCGTTAGGAAATTCCGTCGCTAGATCCGCCTTTTTTGATTTGATCGTTCCTACCAGTCTATATGGCCCAACAAACTAATGGTGGATCCACCTGAAACACATCATGGTCTCCAAATAGTCTTTATATAAAAATAAAAACAAACAATTCCACCATTGCCCACCCTGGTCCATTGGGCTGGATCTGCTACTACAACAATAAATCTCGGGACTAGACAACAAGAGCTTGGTCTTCCCTAAAAAAAGCAAGACCTTGGTAGATCACGAGGAACTTAGAAAACAAATTCTTGGATCCCACAAACATTGAAGGAACTCTCAAAAACTAAATTCAGCAAGGACGCTTCCATAGAAATTGTGTTCGTTGTGGAAAAAAGCCGGTTGGTGAAGGCGCATGACCGTTACTTCGCAATATAAAGCCTGGCCTTCCGTATTTTATTCTCCATGTCACGCCTAACACAGCTTCATCATGGGAATAAAAAGAATGAAGATTTTAAAAATACATGATGAACATTTTTTAAACACACGTTTGAATTTTTTAATACATGTTAAACATACTTCAAATACAGTTTAAAAATAATTTTATTCATTTCTTGAATACAGTGGGCCGGACCAGTATTGTAGCGCGAGAATTTTATTTCTTTATATTTTTCGTATTAGTTTTCTGTTTTCCTTCATTTCTTGACCTGTTTTTCTACGGTTTTTCTGTGTTTCTCTCTTTGTTTTCTCAACACATGTCTACTATTTTCAATACACATTGTACATTTTAAGTGTACATGTGGAATATTTTTCTGATACACGTTGAGCATTTTTCAAATACACATTGTACTACTTGTTTTGAAATATTCGTTTGGAAATTTGTTTGAATAAACATTATTTTTTTTCAAAATACACATTGCCCGTTTTTAATGCAATGAAACTTTTTCTCAACTATGCCAACATTCTTTTATGTAGTATATCTTTATCAATGTCAGGAACATTTTTTGGAAACACGTGAATATTTCTTATATGACGGTCATATGGGACACCTAGGTGCCCAGGCTCCTTGCCTTTCGACCATCTGATTGCATTACGGGTCAATCCATTGCAAGTTACTGATTTGGAAATACAAATGGGAGAGAGAAAACTAGAAATTATGACCTCATTATTGTACCTTAAAGTCCATGACGTTGGGTATATGTACATTTTTTCATATGTGTGTATACACATTGGGTTGATACGTACAACATTTTTATTATTTCAAATTAAGATACTATTTTTTGCCAACCATTTTACGACTTTGGGTATCACATACCTATGGATGCCATATTTCACGTAGCCAGGTATATACATAGCCATATTTTTCTTTATATACGTTGACGAGATACCTATAACATTTTCGTATCCTTTTCCACATAATTGGGTATATACGTGTGCATACACAATGGGTATCACATACTTATCGATGCCATATTTCACGTAGCCAGGTATATACGTACCATATTTTACTTCATATACGTTGAAAAACTACCTATGACATTTGCGTACCCTTTTTCACATAGCCGGGTATATACGTGTTCATATACATTGGGTATATTTGGACTTGAGGTATTTCATTTATAGGAATATCGTATGTTCTAATCTGGTAATAAGTACGCTAGGACTCGGGTATATCATTTTTTAAGTTACATGTTAGTGAGTTATTTTTAGGTATACTATTTTATTTTTAGGTTCGTTGGGTATATACTATGGGATTATGTGAGTATGTTGTATATTTCTAATAAAAGTAAAAAATCGTGTGTGGGTAACAGTATGCATCATAAATTTTAATAAAAGTAAAAAAATTAGGATCACATTTTATATTATTTGATCACCTTAATTTGTATAGGAAAATTAGTCGTCAAAATGTATGACCTTGCCTTCAAAAAAATACTAGATACGTTGAAATGTAAAATATTATAAAAAGACATAAAAACGTCCTAACTCTACATACAAACATTTTGGGACGACGTTTTGTATTATTAGCTCATTCTGGTATCTTAAGAAACTAGAGGGTATGTACATATCTTTTTTCTTTCAATAGGTATATACATACATAACCAGCAATATGTTGGGTGCATATGTGGGCACGCCATATGTTTTGACTGTATAATACAATGCATTATTATAGAAAAAAACAATACGTGGTTTTCATTTGGAAAGTAACCATTGTTGGGAACCGGTGGTATATTATTGTTGGGAAAGCATTGATTGACTGATGATGGTTGTAGCGCATGCTACTAAAACTTGGAAAGCCATCATGGCATGGATTACACATCATGCACCAACGTATATGACTTACTATAACAGACATATATATATATAACCATGCGACACATGAGGTAAGCAATCTAAACAATTAAAAAACACATATTTTGTCAAATGGTACTTACATTTTTTGTACTATGTAGACATTTCCTAAAATCGTGATCTACCAAGGACAGTTGTTTGGTGTTTGGTCAAACACACTCACCGTCGCGTGTCATCTCTCTCTCTCTCTCTCTCTCTCTCTCTCTCTCTCTCTCTCTCTCTCTCTCTCTCTCTCTCTCTCTCTCTCTCTCTCTCTCTCTCTCTGAGCACCCATCCCACACCCGACAACCTTCTTCCACCCCGCACTGCCTCACCACCGGCGAGATCCATGATCTAGCGACCGTATCGGCAACACCAACAAGTGAAGGAGGGAGGCCGCACCCCTCCCTTCCTCGACCTCCTACACATCCCCACCATCCCCCATGCAACGACCTCCAATCCCTGCTGAGGGCGAGCTCGACCACGAGATGAGGGTGAGGGCGAGCCTCGGTACCCCTCCTTGCGCGCCGCCCCGACCTCCCACCATGGGATATGGCTCCTATGCTACCGCCCTTCCATTGCCCCCTTCCTGTGGTTTCCTACACAACAATCTCCCGTATTGATGCCCTAGCTTCCTCCTTGCTGCACCGAAAACCATCTTCCCCGGATCCGAGCTCTGCCATTGTTGACGACCCCCCCCCCCCAACGAGCTCCTTATCTCCACCACGCGACGACGACCTCGGATCCGTCCGCCCCTCTACCCTCACATTTTGTCTTCGTCGTGGTCCTCCCATCTTTCTGCTCACTGAAGAGCACCCTGTGTGGCTCCAGGTGACGATGGGAGCATGGGCTCCAGCACTCCAGTGATAAGTGTGTTTGACCAAACTGTCTGTCCTACGTGGCAAATGAAGAGTGAGAAAACTACTTCCAAAGTGGCGGATTTTCCTGCAGATCTGGTTTTCGACAAAACTTAATCGGTTTTGGGACTTGCGGGACGAAATAACGCCCAGTAAATATGAAGGACCCGATGTATACTTTCGGTAAACATAAGGGACTAAAAACATTTTCTCTTAAATAAATTGGTCTTCCATGTGTTTAGTTACGAACTTACAATGGTGTTTGCTTTCATTAGCAACTACATGTCCGGTCTCTGCATCAGAATAGAATACGTAACCAGGCAAATTCGCGAATCAACCTGTGGTTGAGTTGGTTAGGTGGACAGTGGTATCCCCAACCCACCAGGGTTCAAATCCTGGTGCTCGCATTATTCCCGGTTTATTTCAGGATTTCGGCGATCGCTTTCGATGGGAGGAGACGTTCCGTCGATGACGAGGCGCCTCGGTGACTTCGTAAATCTCAAGATGATATGCCGGCTCAGTCTCTCGAAGGTGCTCATAGGGGTAGGGTGTGCGTGTGTGCGTTCATAGGGATGAGTGTATGCGCGTGTATATGAGCGCTTGTGTCTGTACTGATGCTAAAAAAAAAACCAGGCAAATTCTTTTGTAACAAACAAAATCTGAAGCAAAGAGTAACACGCACGGCACGCTGGGTCCAGGAGAACTCTCGGACTCGGACTGTCAACATGATTCGAACGTCAACAGTACGTGAATTCCAAATAAATAGAAGTCGCATCGAGAAAGGAGAAACATATATAGAGAACTCACGTAAAACTGCAGGCAAAGGTATATATATCATCCGTATAGCAATCAGATTGGCCTTCAATCGTACGTAGAGAGCTCTCGCAAGTCGCAAGCACCAACCCGCATGGCCCAAGGAAGATCGATGGAGACGCTGCCGGATGACATGGTCCTGGAAATCCTGGTGCGCATGCCGGATGCCCCGCACCTCTTCCGCTGCGCGGCGACGTGCAAGCGATGGTGGTTCCTCGTAGCACAACCCTCCTTCCTCCGCCGCCGCTGGCCAGAGGACACGCACCATCCCTCCTCCCTCCTCGGCTTCTTCGCCGAGGAATATCGATCACCTGATCCACGGAGCTACAAAACTAGGTATGTGCCATCCTTTATTCCGGCGCCCTCGTCGCCCTTTCGGCCTCGCAGCCCCATCGCGAGCTTCGCCGACGCCGGCGACTTACGGGAGCTGCCACTCGCCTCGCGCCGCGGCTTTCTTCTCGTGCATCTCGTCGCGGGCCATCACCTTCGGGACGCATACAAAGAATTCAACCTGGCCGTGTGCGACCCGCTCAGTGGCACGAGCCGCGTGCTACCCACGCTGAAGTACGACAGGCTTTTCAGAATCAAAGGTTGTGCTATTCTAACCAGTGCAGATTGTTGCTCCAAGGAACAACAACAACAACAACAACAACAACAACAACAACAACAACTGATGTTATCAACCTACTCAGCCTTCTCCAAAGTGTTAATAATTGGCTTCGACAACGATGACCAACAGTACAGCATCTCTACGTTCTCGTCCGATGAGTCGAGCTGGAGCACGCCTGAAAACTGCTTCGACCCTTCGGAGCACGGCATTCAGCTGGCGCCTTTACAGTTCAACGCGGTCGTGTGCCAAGGAGCGGCGCACTGGCTCTTCAGGGACAATTCAAGCTTCTACACGCTGGACGCGAGCGTTGAGACGGGCCATGCCACCTTGACGAAGCTCTCGGTCACACTCGGCCGCCTCGGCCGCAACTTTAGGGACGTGCCACGGCTCAGCGTCACAAGCGGAGTTCTATCGCTGCTCGCCTTGCATAAGAAATGCCTCAGAGTGCAGATCTGGACATGTCGAGGTGACACAAGGAGCGGAGATTGCACCAGAGACTGGCGCCACAGTAAGATGATCAAGCTAGAACGACCGAAACAGAATCATACCAAGATATTAGTGCATTACATGTGGGCAGGGGAGAGGAGCGGTGCATTGCTTATCAAGGCAAGCCCCTACTTCAAACGGTGCGTATATGTTGCTAACCTTCAAACCGGGACAGTGGAGGAGGTCATCGACAAGTTTTGCGACGAGTGCACGACGCCTATCCCGTTTGAGATTGATTGGCCGGCCTTCTTCATGTCTCGCTTGGCACGTGGTAGCATCAAGCAGCAGGCTAAATTGGGAGAAACCATACCCAGCATTGCCAACCTTCTTGGGGGCCAATAGTTCGGGCCTATAATTTTCGGTTTGCTATGAGTTGTGTCACATAAGAGCTACAGGAGATATAGGTTATGTATGAATGGAAGACTTGATGAACCGACAACCCTTTTCTTTGCATGTCAATTAAACAAGAATATACCACGTGCACATTGGTTAAGAGGTTTTTCTTGGTCATATCAAGCATATGCAATTGCGGTACTATATGTATTCTCTCTCTCATATCAAAAATATACATCTCCTTTTATCCATTTTGATGACAAGTATTTCCGGATGGAGGGAGTATTAGTTTGTGCTTGAGGTGCAGAATGTTGTCTCTGCGATCTTGTTGTCCGATTGACCCCGTGCTTGTTTACTTGGTGTGCTAAATGAGCCTCTGATGTTTTGTCTAGTGATAAGGTGTTGCATGGTCGTTGTGTTCTGTGAATCGCCGCTATCTAAAATGGAAGTTTCCAGTTTGTTGTAACTAAATAAAAAAATCAGTTGCATCTTTGGCACTATCTTGGTTGCTTAATTAATTAACTTGCTCAATACATTTTCACCAAGTAGATATCAAGGTAAACTTGCAGAAATTGTGCTATTTAGCTAGCTCACACGCTAAGTCGTCTGCTCATGATTAAATACACAAGCACCAGGACACCAGTTGAACATGCACCAGGAGAGGATGAGTTCATGGTTCATATCGCTGGACAATGACTTACTTGTCGAGGCAACGAATCAAGCAGTGAGTATTAGGGGTATGAATAGGAGCGGAACCTAGCTACCACACAGGTGTGACACTCGGATTTTACGAGTTCAGGCCCCGCGCGGAGAGGTAAAATCCCGACGTCTCGAGCCCTGAGGCTATACTTTCTCTGGGGTGTCTGATTACAGAAGGTTTGCGAACCCTTGTCACAGCGCTAGGGGGCGGCTTATATAGAGTGCGCCGTCCCTCATCAAAGCTATGTTACAAGGGAGGTAAAGAGGATGATTAACACATGTGTTACTGGTAACTGCCATCATAACTACACTTGAAGCATGGCGTCATGTTCCTCGAACATTGCAGGTTCTGTGTTCCCCTTTTGCCTTCCATGTCTGAATGCTGGCGAGTGAGGCCGACTAGTAGTGAAGCGTCTGAGTGAGCTACTACCATCGGAGTGGGTGGATGATAACCCACAAGTATAGGAGATCGCGACAGTTCGAGGGCAGTATTTTACCCAAATTTATTGATTCGACGCAAGGGGACCCAAAGAATATTTATGAGTCTTAGCAGTTGAGTTGTCAATTCAACCAGACCTGGAAATTTTACCTCTGCAACAAAGTGTTTAGTAGCACAGCAGTTTGATAGTTTTGATAGCAGTAGTAAGAGTAGCAACAGTAACAGGAATAGTAACAGTAGCAGTTTGTGAAGATTGTAACAACAGCAGCAGTAGTAACCTAGCAAATATCAATATGAGAAAACGTAGACATGGGAGAATCGATGGATATTTGTGTTGGATGACATTCATCATATAATAGTCACAACCTAGAGAGATACACAGTAGCTTCAACTCATCAATTTAATGTAGGCATGTATTCCGTATTGTTGGGGAACGTAGTAATTCAAAAAAAATCCTACGATCACACAAGATCTATCTAGGAGATGCATAGCAACGAGACGAGAGAGTGTGTTCACGTACCCTCGTAGACCGAAAGCGGAAGCGTTTATTAACGCGGTTGATGTAGTCGAACGTCTTCACGATCCAACCGATCCAAGTACCGAACATATGGCACCTCCGTGTTCAGCACACGTTCAGCATGATGACGTCCCTCGAGCTCTTGATCCAGTAGAGGGTCGAGGGAGAGTTCCGTCAGCATGATGGCGTGGCGACGGTGTTGATGAAGTTATCGGCGCAGGGCTTCGCCTAAGCACTACGACGATATGACCGAGGTGTTAAACTGTGGAGGGGGCACCACACACGGCTAAGAGATTGTGCTTTGGGGTGCCCCCTGCCCTTGTATATAAAGGAGGGAGGGAGGAGGCGGCCGGCCTAGAGGGGCGCGCCAAAGGGGGAAGTCCTACTAGGACTCCCGGTCCTAGTAGGAGTCCCCCTTCCTTTTCGGAGTAGGAGAAGGGGAAGGGAAAGAGAGGGGGAGAAGGAAAGGGGAGGGGGGTCGCGCCCCCTCCCCTAGTCCAATTCGGTTTGGCTAGGGGGGGGGGCGCCACCTCCTGGCCGCTGGCCTCCTCTTCCCACTAAGGCCCATGAAGGCCCAATACTCTCCCGGGGTCCGGTAACCTCCCGGTACTCTGAAAAATGTCCAAACCTATCCGAAACCTTTCTGGTGTCCGAACATAACCTTCCAATATATCAATCTTTATGTCTCGACCATTTCGAGACTTCTCGTCATGTCTATGATCTCATCCGGGACTCTGAACAATTCAGTCATCAAAAACACTTAACTCTTAATACAAATCGTCATCGAATGTTAAGCGTGCGGACCCTACGGGTTCGAGAACTATGTAGACATCATCAAGACACATCTTTGATCAATAACCAATAGCGGAACCTGGATGCTCATATTGGCTCCCACATATTCTACGAAGATCTTTATCGGTCAAACCGCACAATAACATACGTTGTTCCCTTTGTCATCGGTATGTTACTTGCCCGAGATTCGATCATCGGTATCATCATACCTAGTTCAATGTCATTACCAACAAGTCTCTTTACTCGTCCCGTAATGCTTCATCCTGCAACTAACTCATTAGCCACATTGCTTGGAAGGCTTATAGTGATGAGCATTACCGAGAGGGCCTAGAGATACATCTCCGAAACACATAGTGACAAATCCTAATCTTGATCTATGCCAACCCAACAAACACCTTCAGACACACCTGTAGAGCATCTTTATAGTCACCCAGTTACGTTGTGACGTTTGATAACACACAAGGTGTTCCTCCAGTATTCAGGAGTTGCATAATCTCATAGTCTGAGGAACATGTATAAGTCATGAAGAAAGTAGTAGCAATGAAACTGTAACGATCATAATGCTAAGCTAACGAATGGGTCTTGTCCATCACATCATTTTCCTAATGATGTGATCCCGTTCATCAAATGACAACACATGTCTATCGTTAGGAGACATAACCATCTTTGGTTAATGAGCTAGTCAAGTAGAGACATACTAGGGACACTGTGTATTGTCTATGTATTCACACATGTACTAAGTTTCTGGTTAATACAATTCTAGCATGAATAATAAACATTTATCATGATATAAGGAAATATAAATAACAACTTTATTATTGCCTCTAGGGCATATTTCCTTCAGTCTCCCACTTGCACTAGAGTTAATAATCTAGATTACAAAGTAATGATTCTAACACCCATGGAGTCTTGTTGCTGATCATGTTTTGCTCTTGGAAGAGGCTTAGTCAATGGGTCTGCAACATTCAGATCCGTATGTATCTTGCAAATCTCTATGTCTCCCTCCGCGACTTGATGACGGATGTAATTGAAGCGTCTCTTGATGTGTTTGGTTCTCTTGTGAAATCTGGATTCCTTTGCCAAGGCAATTGCACTAGTATTGTCACAAAAGATTTCCATTGGACCCGATGCACTAGGTATACCACCTAGATCGGATATGAACTCCTTCATCCAGACTCCTTCATTCGCTGCTTCCGAAGCAGATATGTACTCCGCTTCACACGTAGATCCCACCACAATGCTTTATTTGGAACTGCACCAGCTGACAGCTCCACCATTCAATATAAATACGTATCCGGGTTGTGACTTAGAGTCATCCGGATCAGTGTCAAAGCATGCATCGACGTAACCATTTACGACAAGCTCTTTATCACCTCCATAAACGAGAAACATATCCTTAGTCCTTTTCAGGTATTTTAGGATGCTCTTGACCACTGTCCAGTGCTCCACTCCTGGATTACTTTGGTACCTCCCTACTATACTTATAGCAAGGCACACATCAGGTCTGGTACACAGCATTGCATACATGATAGAACCTATGGCTGAAGCATAGGGAATGACTTTCATTTTCTCTCTATCTTCTATAGTGGTTGGGCATTGAGTCTGGCTCAACTTCACATCTTGCAACTGTAGGATCGAAAGTATGTCTAGAGGGGGGTGATTAGACTACTTGACAATTTAAAAGTTTAGCCTTTTGATTAGGACAAGTTTTTAGCAAGTTCACAATGATGATCAAGTCAAGTATCACCCTACACATGCAATTCTAGAGTAATGGCAGCGGAAAGTAAATTGCACATGTAGTAATGGAGAGGTGGAGAAGAGCAAACGCAATTTGGAGACACGGAGATTTTTCTCGTGGTTCCGATAGGTGGTGCTATCGTCAATCCACGTTGATGGAGACTTCAACCCACGGAGGGTAACGGCTGCGAGAGTCCACGGAGGGCTCCACCCACGAAGGGTCCACGAAGAAGCAACCTTGTCTATGCCATCATGGCATACGCCCACGGAGGACTAGCCTTACTCGGGGTAGATCTTCACGAAGTAGGCAATCTCCTTGCCCTTACAAACTTCTTGGTTCAACTCCACATCTTGACGGAGGCTCCCAAGCGACACCTAACCAATCTAGGAGGCACCACCCTCCAAAAGGTAATAGATGGTGTTGGTGATGATGAACTCCTTGCTCTTGTGCTTCAAATGATAATCTCCCCAACACTCAACTCTCCTCACTGATTTGGCTGTGGTGGAAGAAAGGATTGAGTGGAAAGCAACTTGGGAAGGCTAGAGATCAAGTTTCATATGGTGGGAGTGGAGCAACTTGATCTCAACACAAGGGTAGGTAGTTTTCTTCTCGAAATGTAAGGTAGGAGTGGTAGTTCTTTCGATGGCTCTCTCCACGAATGAAGAGGAGGTGGAGGGTATTTATAGCCTCCACACAAAATCCAACTGTTACACACATTTGACCAATCTCGGTCGGACCGAAGTTGACAACTCGGTGAGACCGAAAGTTCAAATCTTGTGAGCGTTGGGATTTTCGTGGGACCGAAATACAATCTCGGTTTGTCCGATTCTTCCAAAGACTAGGGTTTGCAATTCTCGGTGGGACCGACTTTATCATCTCGGTGACACCGATTTGATTCTGAAGGTTCTGAAGGTTGGCAACACTAGTTTCGGTGAGACCGAGTTTGGAATCGGAAAATCCGAAATTACTAGGGTTTGGTTATATGGTGAGGTGGTTCATCTCGGTGTGGTGAGTTTATGGAATCGGTGGGACCGAGATTACTTATGAGTATATGTTGGAATGAAAGATTGCTGATAGTTTGGGAGATAAATCACTAAGCACTTTGAGCAACCAGATCATCATCATAACCTCATCCCTTTTAATAGTATTGGCTTTCCTATGGACTCAATGTGATCTTGGATCACTAAACCAAAAATGGAGTCTTGAGCTTTTGCCAATGTTTTCCTTAGCATTTTGAGGGTCCACATCTTCAGTCATTGCCATACCCATATCACTTGAACTTTCGAAATGTTCTCAAGAAAATATTAGTTCAATGATATATATGTTGTTATTAATTACCAAAACCACCCGGGATTAGTTGCACTTTCAATCTCCCCTTTTGGTAATTGATGACAACATATAGATCAAAGCTTTGACAAATGATATAATCAATGAATAATATAAATCGCTTTGAGAAGTATGTGATAAGCAAGAGCTCCCCTAAATTTGTGCATTATTTAAGATTTGCGTTTGAATGCAAATGCACAATCGATTAGGATCATGGGTCACTCTTCCATGTCACATACATCTTGGTGGAGCGCACAAAATGATAGGAGTGAATAGCATGCACCCAATCACCAAGACATGAGTAAATGATCATACAAGATATGAATAGCATATGATAAGCATTAAGCACACATTAAGGCATAGTATGATCAAGCACTCATCAAAGTAGAGCAAACGTAGTATCAAACACACGGAATGTCTCGAAAAACTCAAAAGTATCTCAAAGAAAACCGCAAACGAAAGAGCAAAAGCGAGCAGCACTCTCTCTCTCGAAGTCCTATGATCTATACAATTTCTCCCCCTTTGGCAACAAGTTACCAAAAAGTTCGAAAGGTATAGAGCTAAACGTCACTAGGGACTCTGCTGGCGGCTCTATGCAGGTTGATGGAGTGGAGATAGCTGCATCTGCAAAGGCTTCTGCTGAAGTCTGTGGAGCTGGAGGAGGGACACCGGAGCTGGAGCTGGGCCCGATGGAGCTGTGGGAGGTCTTGATGTAGTAGCCACGTGTCTGCATCATTTGGAATAGCAAATGATCTGGGCTTTGTGGGGACCGGAGCAGGCTGCTCGTAGTCATCCTTGACAAGGTCATCCTGCATCTCCTTCATGAGCTCTGCCTTCTCCCTCTTGGCTTCCTCGATATCTGCCTCAAGCTTGTTGACAGTGACTTGCACTTGATCGACTTGACATCCAGAGCATGGAACTTGTCTTCAACTATCCTCTCAAGACTCTCCACGAGACTGCACTATCTGGCCAGGCGTAGTTCAATCCTCTGGGTAGCTTCAAGGAGCTGTTCTCCAACGCTCTTGGGTTTAGCTGCTGCTGCTGCTGCTTTCTTCTCAGCTTTGGCTTGTTTGGCAGCTTCAGACTTAGCTTGACCTTCAACAGACGTGGGATCATCCTCAGTCATCACGACTTCATTATCCTCATGTTCAGGATGCAGTGGCAAGTGGGGTCTATCCAACAAGTAGGTGCCCGTGCCAAACTTGGCATTGATGAGCATCTGAATGTGCGGGGCAAACCCACATGACCTCTTCTGGTCTGCTGCAGTCCTCTTGATAGTCTCAACTATCAGGTCCATCACCTTGAAAGGTGTCTTCTGATCTAGAATATGCAGCATGTTGATAGAATAGCCTCTTATCATGCGATGGTCTCCAGACTTGGGCATCAATGTATGCCTCAGAATCGTGTTTGTGGTAGGGAGACCTGCCTGGAGGTGATACACTGAGCCGAGCTTCCATATCTCTACATCCTTGGCTGGTACCTCATTGTACATGTTCTTCATAGACTCATGGTTTTTCTTGGGGATTCCATAGACATCAACATCATCATCTCTTTGCCTTTGGAGCATTCAGCGGGCAGCCCACTCTTCAACAGTTGAAGAGAATCTACGCCTTCATCATCCATACAATTCGCCATCCGGATAGAAATGTCTTGTGGCATAGAACGCATGATCATCTCATCATTCCATCTTTCGTCGGTTTCGACCAACGAACTCAGCAACTCCACATGCGGTGAAGCTCTCATGCACATGTGGAAAGTAGTCTCTGTGCTCTTCACTTGTCAATGTATGCCCAATCAACATATCTTGTGTCAAGAACAATGGGCTTCTTGTCCATGAGCACTTTATCTCATAGAAATCTTGTTGCTCTCGGTGTGGAACCTTGGGTCAACAGCTGTCCTTCTCCGGTGGCATATGGATCAGCTTGCCTCCATAGCTCGAGACCTTTGTCTTTCCTTTCCTTCATGTTTTCAGCTCGAGGATGAGCATCATTGTGGACTAGCAGTTTACATCGAGTTTCACAACACATGTGCCTCATCATCGACTCACTGGTGGCACATTGTCCTTCTTCTTCTCTGAAGCAGGAATGTTTCTTACTGTTTTCTTGTGCTTGGCAGCAGGTTTGGCTTGAGCTGCCTTTGCTGGAGCTGATGGCTTAGATTTAGTAGGTGCTCCTGCCCTGATGGCATCTCCCATCAACTTAGGCTTCTGAGGAGGCTGGGGTGCTTCCTCATCAGAATCATCAGAAGCTACTTCATCATGTACAATCCTCTTCCTCTTGGAAGTTTTCTTCACCTTGCTGGAGGTTTCTTCTTCCATGCTCAACTTCTTAGCAACTGTGGACTTCTTCACTTTGCTGGTGCCTTTCTTGGTTTGTTGCCCTTGATGCTCTTTGGCAACCACTTTCCTCTTAGGCTTAGATGTGATCTCTTCCTCAAAGAACAAAGTCGAGTCTTCTTCATCGAATTTCTCTTCTTCCGCCCTGGTGGCGGCAGGAGGCAAACCACTTGGTGTGCTCCTCTCACCATCATCGTAAAAAGCTGCTGGCTTCGGGACTAGTGCCCGCCTCGGGAATCTCAATTGGTGATTCGGACTGTTACGCTGTCACGGCATCGACATGGTGACAACCCGTGAATAGATAAGGTATAGGCGAAAAGAAGAGTTATCACAAACTGCGAAGATTTTGCAAAAGAATGAGTTCAAATTTCAGTTTTAGGTTTTCACGAGAATGCATTTCGGTCGACCGAGTCTAAAATTCGTGAATCCGAAGTGTCTAAACAGAACCATTCACACCACTTTCGGTTGGACGAAATGGGTTTCGATCTAGCCGAGAACACTAGGGTTTCACTAAATCCTCATTTCGGTCTTACCGATTTGCACAACTTCGGTTGGACCGAAAAGTGCGATCTAATGGCGAGAGGCCAAATCGGTCGATCCGAGAATGTAGAATCGGTCACACCGAGATGTGTTCGTGAAACCTAACCCTAAAACTTTTACTCGAATTTCGTTCTAAGAACAAATCTGCTGGATAGGAAGATTTCAAACGTGTCAAGAAGCTAGGCAAACCTATCGTGCATTGAATCGGAGGTTGAAACACGAGAGGGATCGAAACTCACCCTAACTTGGTGGAGTTTCTCTACGGCGGCAACGGCACGGTGAGATTGACCGTTGACGGCGACGGAGACCTGCGGCGAGGGCGCACAGGCGATGACGGAGACGATCCGGAGACCACGGCGACGACAGCAAAGGGTTTGGGGGCGAGGCGTTTTGAAGAAAGAATCAACGCGCTGCCCTCGGTATATATACCCTTCAACAGTCGGTGGGACCGAGTTGAAAAACTTCGGTGGCACCGAGATGGTTAACGCAAGCGATTACTCACTTGATCACGCTGAAATTTGCAACTCGGTTTCACCGAGGTGAAAACCTAGATCAATCCAAGTGATTTGGTCATCCGATTTGAGTATATTGGTTTGACCGAAAATACTTAGAAGGTTTTGGAAGTTAATTTTTGACGGATCGGTGGCTCAAAGTGCTCCTCACTCGGTCTGTCCAAAAAGACTTGTTCAAAGTTTGTGATATAAGCATGAATAGAGTTTGAGACAAGAAAGCATAGATAGCTAGGGGAGGAACTTAGGCATTCTTGTCCATCCATTTGGTCAAAAAGAATAAATCCAAAAAGACCAAAGCAACAAATGGATGTCCTCGAATGGATAAAGTCATGCATCCAACATGCTCACACAATAAGATAGCAAATGAAATATGTGTCAAACATGCACAAACAAAACACTAGCTACTATCACACAATTTGGCGATGACTAGGTCATCTATATATGAGTATATTGACTTAGGAGTCAAATGAGAACATTTGATCATAGGTCATACTCATCGTTTAAGCACAAGTGGGGTTACCACTTTTACATAAAGCATTAATGTGTTCACATCATTTGAAGATGCTTTAGCTCAATTCTTTAGAGCAAAGCTCCCCCTTGATGTGAGAACCCCTTTTAAAGGGTCAAACTAACCTTGGGTTGTCGTAGAAGACTTCATGTAGATGTTGAAGATGTGGATGCTCAATGTTGATGAAGATCATCAAGAGTTGGGAGCAATCCTTTGGATTCGGGCACTTTCAATACCTACATGGGTTAGTCCCACAAGGAACAAACAAGGATATCCATGGACATAGATTGAAGTACACAAAAGATGATGTCCATGAAAGCAATGATTACCTTGTTCCTTGACTTACCAACAAGAGGGTTTGTGATTCCATGAACTAGTGCAAGATGTGGAAGTTGATTGCACAAGTTCTTGCCAAAATGAATGTGAGTGAAGTATGTTGGCGGAGTCACCCTCAAGAACTCTCTAGTTCTTCTTCTTCGGGATCCACATCATCTTGATGGGAATCCTTGGGGTAGTAGTTGAGCTTGACGAAGTAGAACTTGAAGTTTCCTTGGGAACCCACTTGACCATGGCTTTGGGTGCTTCAATGAATGCATCAATCTCCTCTTGAAGCTTGTCCTTGCCTTTTAGCTTGTGGTCTTGTGGTGGAAGGTCATCTTGAGCTTGTTCCACATTGGAAGAAGTAGGATCATACTTCTCCTTTTGAGAAACAAACTTTGGAGTGGGATATTGACCTTCTTCCCATTCAACACCCTCGGCGTTGAACTTTCGCTCAAAACCAATTCCTTGATTCTTCCGATGTCTTCCTTGCTTGCGAACAATTTCCTCAAAGTTCTTGCTTCCGGCAAGGCTCTTGTAGACACCTTTCTCTATAATCCCTTTCAATAAACTATTTTCTTGCTCAAGTGAAACTTGGCTTGAAACATTGTTAGTGGAATCAAGAGAATTACTAGAAGTAACAACATTAGATTTAGCATGGTTATTGTTACTACTAGATGAAGAATTTTTCTTATGCTTGTCATGCTTAGTTTTAATAGGTGGCAAGAAATTAGACAAGAGAAGTCGTTTGGCAAGATATGAAGAACTCTTCTTTCGAAGATCGTCATTGATAGCTTTTAGAAACTCATGTTCTTGCTCTAGATTGAGCTTCTCGAGCGTAGCTTCTCATGAGATCTTAGGAGCTCTCTATGATCTTCTTGAGTTGTTTCATGAGCTAACTTAAGAGTGTTTAGTTCTTTAGTTAGACGCTCAATCTCCTTCATAGCATTGTCATTCGACTCTTCTCGACTATAAAGACTACTAGCATGTTCATCATTACTAGGCTCACTAGATTTGTCATGTAAAAGCTCATCTTCACCAAGCAAGTCATCCTCATCACTATCAAAGTCAATAAATTCAGGGTGTGATACCTTGGGGCCTTTAGCCATGAAGCATCTTCCAATTCCCTCATTTGGTGAATCAAACAAGTCATAGGAGTTGGAGTTGGAGGATCTGAGAGCAAGACCGCAACACCTTCATCTTGACTGTATTCGGAGTTGGACTGATAGCTTCTTTCGGAGTGATTGTCGAGAGTCGGAGCCGGAGACCCATTCACCAACATGAGCTTGATGTTTTCTTCTTGTGTAGCTCCTTGATGACTTGTCTTTCCTTTCCGAATCCTTGCTTCTCCGAGAGGATCTTCGTTCATAACGATCATCTCTACTCCTTCTCTCTTTCGAGGCGACTCTTCTCTTGAGCTTCTTCTTCTTGGAGATTCTTCTCTTCTCTTGTGGGGAGTCGAACACTCATTTGAGTAGTGTCCGGTCTTCCACAATTGTAGCAGTTTCGATCACGACTAGAAGATCTCTTTTCATCATATGATCTAGACTTTGAGCTTCTTTCCTTGCTTCTACTCTTGTAGAATTTGTTGAAGTTCTTCACCATTAGGCTTATCTCTTCATTGGAAACTAGCTTGTCACTTGAGGTTGTGGGAGCTTCAACTGTAGCTTTGTAAGCACCACTTGACTTGTTGTCAAGCTCTTCCTTATCTTTAAGTGTCATCTCATGAGCAACAATTCTTCCAATGACTTGGTAGGCTTGAGATTCTTGTAGTTTGGCATCATTTGGATCAAAGTGCACACGGTGTCATACTTTCCATCCAAAGCTCGAGAATCTTCTTGATGATGAATCGATCGGTCATTTCTTCGCTTCCTAAGCCGGCAATCTCATTTGTGATGAGAGCAAGCCTAGAGTACATTTCAGCGACTCCTTCACCTTCCTTCATCTTGAACTTGTCAAGTTGACCTTGAAGAACATCTAGCTTTGATTCCTTCACGGACTCGGTACCTTCGTGCATTTCGACCAAAGTATCCCAAATCTCTTTTGCATTCTCAAGACGGCTGATCTTGTTGAACTCCTCGGGACACAAAGCATTGAAGAGAATGTCACAAGCTTGAGCATTGTTTTGCAACATCCGCAATTCATCCGCTGTAGCTTCACGATCCGGAACTTTTCCTTCCTCGAAGAACTCACCTTGCAAGCCAACACAAATAATGCCCCATGTGGCAGGGTTATGTCCAAGAATATGCATTTTCATTTTATGCTTCCAACTAGCAAAATTTGAACCATCAAAGTAAGGACCTCTCTGAAAATTACCCTCACTAGGCGCCATACTCTCCTAGGTTGTGAAACCAAGCTTATGGAGTCAATGCAATGGAAACCAATCCAATGGAGACCAAAGCTCGATACCACTTGTAGGATCGAAAGTATGTCTAGAGGGGGTGATTAGACTACTTGACAATTTAAAAGTTTAGCCTTTTGATTAGGACAAGTTTTAGCAAGTTCACAATGATGATCAAGTCAAGTATCACCCTACACATGCAATTCTAGAGTAATGGCAGCGGAAAGTAAATTGCACATGTAGTAATGGAGAGGTGGAGAAGAGCAAACGCAATTTGGAGACACGGAGATTTTTCTCGTGGTTCCGATAGGTGGTGCTATCGTCAATCCACGTTGATGGAGACTTCAACCCACGGAGGGTAACGGCTGCGAGAGTCCACGGAGGGCTCCACCCACGAAGGGTCCACGAAGAAGCAACCTTGTCTATGCCATCATGGCATACGCCCACGGAGGACTAGCCTTACTCGGGTAGATCTTCACGAAGTAGGCGATCTCCTTGCCCTTACAAACTTCTTGGTTCAACTCCACATCTTGTGGAGGCTCCCAAGCGACACCTAACCAATCTAGGAGGCACCACCCTCCAAAAGGTAATAGATGGTGTTGGTGATGATGAACTCCTTGCTCTTGTGCTTCAAATGATAATCTCCCCAACACTCAACTCTCCTCACCGATTTGGCTGTGGTGGAAGAAAGGATTGAGTGGAAAGCAACTTGGGAAGGCTAGAGATCAAGTTTCATATGGTGGGAGTGGAGCAACTTGATCTCAACACAAGGGTAGGTAGTTTTCTTCTCGAAATGTAAGGTAGGAGTGGTAGTTCTTTCGATGGCTCTCTCCACGAATGAAGAGGAGGTGGAGGGTATTTATAGCCTCCACACAAAATCCAACCGTTACACATTTGACCAATCTCGGTCGGACCGAAGTTGACAACTCGGTGAGACCGAAAGTTCAAATCTTGTGAGCGTTGGGATTTTCGTGGGACCGAAAATACAATCTCGGTTTGTCCGATTCTTCCAAAGACTAGGGTTTGCAATTCTCGGTGGGACCGACTTTATCATCTCGGTGACACCGATTTGATTACAGAAGGTTACAGAAGGTTGGCAACACTAGTTTCGGTGAGACCGAGTTTGGAATCGGAAAATCCAAATTACTAGGGTTTGGTTATATGGTGAGGTGGTTCATCTCGGTGTGGTGAGTTTATGGAATCGGTGGGACCGAGATTACTTATGAGTATATGTTGGAATGAAAGATTGCTGATAGTTTGGGAGATAAATCACTAAGCACTTTGAGCAACCAGATCATCATCATAACCTCATCCCCTTTTAATAGTATTGGCTTTCCTATGGACTCAATGTGATCTTGGATCACTAAACCAAAAATGGAGTCTTGAGCTTTTGCCAATGTTTTCCTTAGCATTTTGAGGGGTCCACATCTTCAGTCATTGCCATACCCATATCACTGAACTTTCTGAAATGTTCTCAAGAAAATATTAGTTCAATGATATATATGTTGTTATTAATTACCAAAACCACCCGGGGATTAGTTGCACTTTCAGCAACACAGGAAAGAACCCTTTCTTTGACTGCCATTTTGAACTTCTTCAAAACTTTATCAAGGTATGTGCTTTGTGAAAGTCCAATTAAGCGTCTTGATCTATCTCTATAGATCTTGATGCACAATATGTAAGTAGCTTCACCGAGGTCTTCCATTGAAAAATTCTTATTCAAGTATCCTTTTATGCTATCCAGAAATTATGTATCATTTCCAATCAACAATATGTCATCCATATATAATATTAGAAATGCTACAGAGCTCCCACTCATTTTCTTGTAAATACAGCCTTCTCCAAAAGTCTGTATAAAACCATATGCTTTGATCACACAATCAAAGCATATATTCTAACTCTGAGAGGCCTTGCAACAGTCCATAAATGGATCACTGGATCTTGCACACTTTTTTAGCACCTTTTGGATCGACAAAACCTTCTAGTTGCATCATATACAACTCTTCTTTAAGAAATCCACTAAGGAATGCAGTTTTGACATCCATTTGCCAAACATAAAATGCGGCAATTGCTAACATGATTCGGACAGACTTAAGCATCGCTACGGGTGAGAAGGTCTCATCGTAGTCAACTCCTTGAACTTGTCGAAAACCTTTCGCAACAAGTCGAGCTTTGTAGACAGTAACATTACCGTCAGCGTCAGTCTTCTTCTTGAAGATACATTTATTTTCTATGGCTTGCCGATCATCACGCAAGTCCACCAAAGTCCACACTTTGTTCTCATACATGGATCCCATCTCAGATTTCATGGCCTCAAGCCATTTCATGGAATCTGGGCTCATCATCACTTCCTGATAGTTCATAGGTTCATCATGGTCTAGTAACATGACTTCCAGAACAGGATTACCGTACCACTCTGGTGCAGACCGTACTCTGGAAGACCTACGAGGTTCGGTAGTAACTTGATCCGAAGTTTCATGATCATCATCATTAACTTCCTCACTAATTGGTGTAGGAATCACTGGAACTGATTTTTGTGATGAACTACTTTCCAATTCGGGAGAAGGTACTATTACCTCATCAAGTTCTACTTTCCTCCCACTCACTTCTTTCGATAGAAACTCCTTCTCTAGAAAGTATCCATTCTTAGCAACAAATATCTTGCCTTCGGATCTGTGATAGAAGGTGCACCCAACAGTTTCCTTTGGGTATCCTATGAAGACACACTTCTCTGATTTATGTTCGAGCTTATCAGGTTGAAGCTTTTTCACATAAGCATCCCAGCCCCAAACTTTAAGAAACGACAACTTTGGTTTCTTGCCAAACCACAGTTCATATGTCGTCGTCTCAACGGATTTCAATGGTAAGCATAACCCCAAAACGACAGCGGTAAATCAGTAAGAGACATCATAGATCGCACCATATCCAACAAAGTATGGTTACGATGTTCGGACACACCATTACGCTGTGGTGTTCCAGGTGGCGTGAGCTGCGAAACTATTCCACATTGTTTCAAATGAAGACCAAAATCGTAACTCAAATATTCACCTCCACGATCAGATCGAAGAAACTTTATTTTCTTGTTATGATGATTTTCCACTTCACTCTGAAATTCTTTGAACTTTTCAAATGTTTCAGACTTATGTTTCGTTAAGTAGATATACCCATATCTGCTCAAATCATCTGTGAAGGTAAGAAAATAACGATACCCGCCACGAGCCTCAACACTCATTGGACCGCATACATCGGTATGTATTATTTCCAATAAGTCAGTAGCTCTTTCCATTGTTCTGGAGAACGGAGTTTTAGTCATCTTGGCCGTGAGGCATGGTTCGCAAGCACCAAGTGATTCATAATCAAGTGATTCCAAAATCCCATCAGCATGGAGTTTCTTCATGCGCTTTACACCAATATGACCTAAACGGTAATGCCACAAATAAGTTGCACTAACATTATAAACTTTGCATCTTTTGGCCTCAATATTATGAACATGTGTATCACCACGATCGAGATTCAACAAAAATAGACCACTCAACAAGGGTGCATGACCATAAAAGATATTACTCATATAAATAGAACAACCATTATTCTCTGATTTAAATGAATAACCATCTCGCATCAAACAAGATCCAGGTATAATGTTCATGCTCAACGCTGGCACCAAATAACAATTTTTGAGGTCTAAAACTAATCCTGAAGGTAGATGTAGAGGTAGCATGCCGACGGTGATCACATCAACCTTGAAACCATTTCCGACGCGCATCGTCACCTCGTTCTGAGCCAATCTTTTTTTAATCTGTAGCCCCTGTTTCGATTCGCAAATATGAGCAACAGAACCAGTATCAAATACCCAGGCGCTACTATGAGCATTAGTAAGGTACACATCAATAACATGTATATCAAATATACCTTTCACTCTGCCATCCTTTTTATTCCGCCAAATACTTGGGGCAGTTCCGCTTCCAGTGACCAGTCCCTTTGCAGTAGAAGCACTCAGTTTCAGGCTTAGGTCCAGAATTGGGCTTCTTCCCTTGAGCAACAACTTGCTTGCCGTTCTTCTTGAAGTTCCCCTTCTTCCCTTTACCCCTTTTCTTGAAACTAGTGGTCTTGTTAACTATCAACACTTGATGCTCCTTCTTGATTTCTACCTCCGCAGCCTTTAGCATTGCGAAGGGCTCGGGAATCGTTTCCGTCATCCCTTACATATTATAGTTCATCACGAAGCCTTTATAGCTTGGTGGCAGTGATTGAAGAACTCTGTCAATGACACTATCATAAGGAAGATTAACTCCCAGCCGAGTCAAGTGGTTATGATACCCCAGACATTGTGAGTATATGTTCACTGACAGAACTATTCTCCTCCATCTTGCAGCTATAGAACTTGTTGGAGACTTCATATCTCTCAACTCAGGCATTTGCTTGAAATATCAACTTCAACTCCTGGAACATCTCATATGCTCCATGACGTTCAAAACATCTTTGAGGTCCCGATTCTAAGCCGTAAAGCATGGCACACTGAACTATTGAGTAGTCATCAGCTTTGCTTTGCCAGATGTTCATAACGTCCGCAGTTGCTCCTGCAGTAGGCCTTGCACCTAGCGGTGCTTCCAGGGCATAATTCTTCGGTGCAGCAATGAGGATAATCCTCAAGTTACGGACCCAGTCCGTGTAATTGCTACCATCATCTTTCAACTTAGCTTTCTCAAGGAACACATTAAAATTCAAGGGAACGGTAGCACGTACGGTCCATTGATCTACAATAACATAGATATGCAAGAAATCTATTAGGACTAATTCATGATAAATTAAAGTTCAATTAATCATATTACTAAAGAACTCCCACTTAGATAGACATCCCTCTAGTCATCTAAATGATCATGTGACCCAAATCAACTAAACCATGTCCGATCATCACGTGAGATGGAGTAGTTTTCAATGGTGAACATCACTATGTTGATCATATCTACTATATGATTCATGTTCGACCTTTCGGTCTTAGTGTTCCGAGGCCATATCTGCATATGTTAGGCTCGTCAAGTTTAACCTGAGTATTCTGCATGTGCAAAACTGGCTTGCACCCGTTGTATGTGAACGTAGAGCTTATCACAGCCGATCATCACGTGGTGTCTCGGCACGACGAACTATAGCAACGGTGCATACTCAGGGAGAACACTTATACCTTGAAATTTAGTAAGGGATCATCTTATAATGCTACCTCCGTACTAAGAAAAATAAGATGCATAAAAGATAAACATCACATGTAATCAAAATATGTGACATGATATGGCCATCATCATCTTGTGCTCATGATCTCCATCACCGAAGCATCGTCATGATCTCCATCGTCACCGGCTTGACACCTTAATCTCCATCGTAGCATCGTTGTCGTCTTGCCAACTATTTCTTCTACGACTATCAGTACCGCTTAGTGATAAAGTAAAGCAATTACATGGCGGTTGCATTTCATACAATAAAGCGACAACCATATGGCTCCTGCCAGTTGCCGATAACTCTGTTACAAAACATGATCATCTCATACAACAATTTATATCACGTCAAGTCTTGACCATATCACATCACAACAAGCCCTGCAAAAACAAGTTAGACGTCCTCTACTTTGTTTTGCAAGTTTTACGTGGCTGCTACGGGCTTCTAGCAAGAACCATTCTTACCTACGCATCAAAACCAAAGCAATTTTTCGTCAAGTGTGCTGTTTTAACCTTCAACAAGGACCGGCCGTAGTCAAACTTGATTCGACTAAAGTTAGAGAAACAGACACCCGCCAGTAAGGATGGCAATGGGCAGGGTATGGGTAGGGTAGAGCAATACCGTACCCATACCCGTATAATCAGTGGGTACAAAATTCTACCCATACCCTTACCCATGGGTATGAAACTTTACCCATACCCATACCAAAGGGTACCCGTACCCATTGGGTACCCAGCGGGAAGAACTAATAGTACACAAATTTTCACAATTTTACACTCAATGATAGCACATTTGACAAAAAAAATCAGTTATCTCAGCTCAATAACAAGGCAGATATGTACATGACCACTCTCAAAATATAAAAATCACAAACATACTCATAAGTCAATAGGAGTAGATGAGTGATATGAAAAATTAATGACTAATTGAGACAAGTTAACATTAATTCACAAGTGGGCAGGGTATGGGTATACCCGTGGGTACAAGGCTATACATGTACCCTACCCATGACTTAACAGGTAGGGTATGGGTACTACCCATGGGTATAAAAGTTTGCCCATACCCTACCCATGCGGGTACGGTACCCGCGGGTACCCGTACCCATGGGTAAAATTGCCATCCTTACCCGCCAGCCACCTATGTGCAAAGCACGTCGATAGAACCAGTCTTATGAACGCGGTCACGTAATGTCGGTCTGGGCCGCTTCATCCAACAATACCGCCGAAGCAAAGTAAGACGTTGGTGGTAAGCCGTATGACTATTATCGCCCATAACACTTTGTGTTCTACACGTGCATATATCATCCACGCATAGACCTGGCTTGGATGCCGCTATTGGGGAACGTAGTAATTCAAAAAAAAATCCTACGATCACGCAAGATCTATCAAGGATATGCATAGCAACGAGACGGGAGAGTGTGTCCACGTACCCTCCTAGACCGAAAGTGGAAGCGTTTAGTAACATGGCTGATGTAGTCGAACGTCTTCACGATCCAACCGATCCAAGTACCGAACGTACGACACCTCCATGTTCAGCACACGTTCAGCACGATGACATCCCTCGAGCTCTTGATCCAGTAGAGGGCCGAGGGAGAGTTCCGTCAGCATGACGGCGTGGCGACGGTGTTGAAGAAGTTACCAGCACAGGGCTTCGCCTAAGCACTATGACAATATGACCGAGGTGTTAAGTTGTGGAAGGGGGCACCGCACACGGCTAAGAGATTGTTTGTTGTGCTTTGGGGTGCCCTCCTACCCCTGTATATAAAGGAGGGATGGAGGATGCGTCCGGCCTAGAGGGGCGCGCCAAAGGGGGGAGTCCTACTAGGACTTCCAGTCCTAGTAGGAGTCCCCCTTCCTTTTCGGAGTAGGAGAAGGCGAAACGAAAAGAGAGAGGGAGAAGGAAAGGGGTGCCGTGCCCCCTCCCCTAGTCCAATTCGGTTTGTCTAGGGGGGTGCGAGCCACCTCCTGGCCGCTGGCCTCCTCTTCCCACTAAGGCCCATGAAGGCCCAATACTCTACCGGGGGGTTCCAGTAACCTCCTGGTACTCTGTAAAATGTTCGAACCTATCCGAAACCTTTCCGGTGTCCAAACATAACCTTCCAATATATCAATCTTTATGTCTCGACTATTTCGAGACTCCTCGTCATGTCCGTGATCTCTACTGGTACTCCGAACAAACTTCAGTCATAAAAAACACATAACTCTTAATACAAATCGTCATCGAATGTTAAGCGTGCGGACCCTACGGGTTCGAGAAGTATGTAGACTGTTGGAAATATGCCCTAGAGGCAATAATAAAAGTATTATTATATTTCAATGTTCATGATAATTGTCTTTTGTTCATGCTAGAACTGTATTATCCGGAAATCGTAATACACGTGTGAACACTTAGACCACAAATGTCCCTAGTGAGCCTCTAGTAGACTAGCTCGTTGTGATCAACAGATAGTCATGGTTTCCTGACTATGGACATTGGATGTCGTTGATAACGGGATCACATCATTAGGAGAATGATGTGATGGACAAGACCCAATCCTAAGCATAGCATAAAAGATCGTGTAGTTCGTTTGCTAGAGCTTTGCCAATGTCAAGTATCTCTTCCTTCGACCATGAGATCGTGTAACTCCCGGTTACCGTAGGAGTGCCTTGGGTGTATCAAACGTCACAACGTAACTGGGTGACTATAAAGGTGCATTACGGTATCTCCGAAAGTATCTGTTGGGTTGACACGGATCGAGGCGGGATTTGTCACTCCGTATGACGGAGAGGTATCTCTGGGCCCACTCGGTAATGCATCATCATAATGAGCTCAAGTTGACCAAGGTGTTGGCCACGGATCATGCATTACTGATGCGAGTAAAGTGACTTGCGATAACGAGACTGAACAAGGTATTGGGATACCGACGATCGAGTCTCGGGCAAGTAACGCATCGATTGACAAAGGAATTGCATACGAGGTTTGATCGAATCCTCGACATCGTGGTTCAACCGATGAAATCATCGAGGAGCATGTAGAGCCAACATGGGTATCCGGACCCGCTGTTGGTTATTGCCCGAGAGTCGTCTCGGTCATGTCTGCGTGTCTCCCAAACCCGTGGGGTCTACACACTTAAGGTTCGGTGGCGCTAGGGTTAGTAGGAAGTCAAGTATGTGACTACCGAATGTTGTTCGGAGTCCCGGATGAGATCCCGGACGTCACGAGGAGTTTCAGAATGGTCCGGAGGTAAAGAATTATATATAGGAAGTGGTATTTCGGCCATCGGGAAAGTTTCGGGGTCACCCGGTAATGTACCGGGACCACCGGAAGGGTCCCGGGGTCCACCGGTGGGGCCACCTATCCGGAGGGCCCGTGGGCTGAAGTGGGAGGGGAACCAGCCCATAGTGGGCTGGTGCACCCCCCTAAGCCCACCCCCTGCGCCTAGGGTTGAAACCCTAGGGGTGGGGGGCCCACTTGGCTTGGGGGGCACTCCACCCCCTTGGCCGCCGCCCCCCCTTGGAGATTGGATCTCCAGGGGCCGCCTCCCAGGGGCCTATATAAAGGGGGAGGGGGGGCTGCTGTACCCATCTCCAAGGCGCAGCCCCTCCCCTCCCCTCCCCAACACTTCTCCAATGCAACAACAATTAGAGGACGTCTAACTTGTTTTTGCAGCGATTGATCATGTGATGTGATATGGCCAGAAGTTGTGATGAATGATGAATTGTGATGTATGAGATCATGTTCTTGTAATAGGATTCACGACTTGCATGTCGATGAGTATTACAACCGGCAGGAGCCATAGGAGTTGTCTTTATTTTTTGTATGACCTGCGTGTCATTGAAGAACGCCATGTAAACTACTTTACTTCATTGCTAAACGCGTTAGTCATAGAAGTAGAAGTAGTCGTTGGCGTGACAACTTCATGAAGACACGATGATGGAGATCATGATGATGGAGATCATGGTGTCAAGCGGTGACAAGATGATCATGGAGCCCAAGATGGAGATCAATGGAGCTTTATGATATTGGCCATATCATGTCACAACTATATAATTGCATGTGATGTTTATTATGTTTATGCATCTTGTTTACTTAGGACGACGGTAGTAAATAAGATGATCCTTACAAAATTTCAAGAAGTGTTCTCCCTAACGTGCACCGTTGCTACAGTTAAGTCGCTTCTAAGCACCACGTGATGATCGGGTGTGATGGATTCTTACGTTCACATACAACGGGTGTAAGACAGTTTTACACAAAAAAACACTTAGGGTTAACTTGACGAGCCTAGCATGTGCGACATGGCCTCGAACACGAGAGACCGAAAGGTCGAACACGAGTCGTATGGAAGATACGATCAACATGAAGATGTTCACCGACAATGACTAGTCCGTCTCACGTGATGATCGGACACGGGCTAGTCGACTCGGATCGTGTAACACTTAGATGACTAGAGGGATGTCTAATCTAAGTGGGAGTTCATAATTTTGATTAGAACTTTATTATCATGAACTTAGTCTAAAACCTTTGCAAATATGTCTTGTAGATCAATGGCCAACGCTAATGTCAACATGAACTTCAACGCTTCCTAGAAAACCAAGCTGAAAGATGATGGCAGCAACTATACGGATCGGGTCCTAACACGAGATCATCCTCATAGCTGCCGAGAAGCAATATGTCCTAGAAGGACCGCTAGGTGACGCCCCGTCCCTGAGAACCAAGGCGTTATGAGCGCTGGCAAGCTCGTGCTTATGATTACTCCCTCGTTCAGTGCGGCATGCTTTACAGCTTAGAACCGGGGCTCCAAAAGCGTTTTGAGCACCATGGAGCATATGAGATGTTTGAAGAGCTGAAACTAGTTTTCCAAGCTCATGCCCGGGTCGAGAAATATGATGTCTCTGACAAGTTCTACAGTTGTAAGATGGAGGAAAACAGTTACACAAGTGAGCACATCCTCAAGATGTCCAGGTTGCACAACCGTATGACCCAAATGAACATAAACCTCCCGGATGAGGCGGTCATTGACAGAATCCTCGATCGCTCCCACCAAGCTACAAGAGCTTTGTGATGAACTACAACATGCAGGGGATGGTAAAGACCATTCCTGAAGTGTTCTCGATGCTAAAGTCAGCAGAGGCTGAAATCAAGACAAAACATCAAGTGTTGATGGTCAATAAGACCACTAAGTTCAAGAAGAGCAAGGGTAAGAAGAACTTCAAGAAGGACGGCAAAGATGTTGCCGCCCCCAAGCCTGCTGCGGGAGGAAGTCAAAGAATGGACCCAAGCACGAGGCCAGAGTGCTTTTATTGCAAGGGAAGGGTCACCGAAGCGGAACTGCCCCAAATACTTAGCGGATAAGAAGGCCGGCAACAACAAAGGTATATTTGATATACATGTAATTGATGTATACCTTACCATTACTCGTAGTAACTCCCGGTATTTGATACGGTGCTGTTGCTCATATTTGTAACTCACAGCAGAGCTGCGGAATAAGCGGAGATGGCGAAGGGCGAGGTGACGATCTTGCGTCGGGAATGGTTCCAGAGTCGATGTGATCGCCGTCGACACGCTGCCTCTACATTTACCTCGGAATTAGTTTTGAACCTCAATAATTGTTATTTAGTGCCAAGTTTGAGCATGAACATTGTATCCGGATCTCGTTTAATCGAGATGGCTACTCATTTAAGTCTGAGAATAATGGTTGTTCGATTTATATGAGAGATATGTTTTATGGTCATGCTCCGATGGTCAATGGTTTATTCTTAATGAATCTCGAGCGTAATATTACACATGTTCATAGTGTAGATGCCAAAACATGTAAAATTGATAACGATAGTCCCACATACTTGTGGCACTGCCGCCTTGGTCACATTGGTGTCAAGCGCATGAAGAAGCTCCATGCTGATGGACTTTTGGAGTCTCTTGATTATGAATCGTTTGACACATGCGAACCATGCCTCTTAGGCAAAATGACCAAGACTCCGTTCTCCTAACAATGGAGCGAGCAACCAACTTGTTGGAAATCATACATACCGATGTGTGCGGTCCAATGGCGTTGAGGCTCATGGAGGTTATCGTTATGTTCTCACTCTCACTGATGACTTGAGTAGATATGGGTATGTCTACTTAATGAAACACAAGTCTGAGACCTTTGAAAAGTTCAAGGAATTTCAGAGTGAGGTGGAGAATCAACGTGACCGAAAGATAAAGTTCCTACGATTAGATCATGGAGGAGAATACTTAAGTCACGAGTTTGGCACACACTTGAGGAAATGTGGAATCGTTTCACAACTCACGCCGCCTGGAACACCTCAGCGAAACGGTGTGTCCGAACGTCGTAATCGCACTCTATTGGATATGGTGCGGTCTATGATGTCTCTTACCGATTTACCGCTATCATTTTGGGGATACGCTCTAGAGACAGCTACATTCACTTTAAATAGGGCACCGTCTAAATCCGTTGAGACGACACCGTATGAATTATGGTTTGGGAAGAAACCTAAGCTGTCGTTTCTAAAAGTTTGGGGATGCGATGCTTATGTCAAGAAACTTCAACCTGAAAAGCTCGAACCCAAGTCGGAAAAATGCGTATTCATAGGATACCCTAAGGAAACTGTTGGGTATACCTTCTACTTAAGATCCGAAGGCAAGATCTTTGTTGCCAAGAACGGATGCTTTCTGGAAAAAGAGTTTCTCTCGAAAGAAGTAAGTAGGAGGAAAGTAGAACTCGATGAAGTACTGCCTCTCGAATGGGAAAGTGGTGCAGCGCAGGAAACCGTTCCTGTGATGCCCACGCCAGCTGAAGAGGAAAACAATGATGATGATCAAAGTACTTCGGATCAAGTTGCTACTGAACCTCGAAGGTCCACAAGGACACGTTCCGCACTGAGTGGTACGGCAACCTGTCATGGAAATCATGTTGTTAGACAACAATGAACCTTGAACTATGAAGAAGCAATGGCGGGCCCAGATTCCAATAAATGGCTTGAGGCCATGAAATCCGAGATAGAATCCATGTATGAAAACAAAGTATGGACTTTGACAGACTTGCCCGATGATCGGCGACGATAGAAAACAAATGGATTTTTAAGAAGAAGACGGACGCGGATGGAAATGTTACCATCTATAAGGCTCGACTTGTCGCTAAGGGTTATCGACAAGTTCAAGGGATTGACTACTGACGAGACATTCTCTCCGTGGCGAAGCTTAAGTCCGTCCGAATCATGTTAGCAATTGCCGCATACTATGATTATGAGATATGGCGATGGACGTCAAAACGGCATTCCTTAACGGACATCTTAAGGAAGAGCTGTATATGATGCAGCGGAAGGTTTTGTCGATCCTCGAGCGCTAACAAAGTATGCAAGCTCCAGCGATCCATTTATGGGCTGGTGCAAGCATCTCGGAGTTGGAACATTCGCTTTGATGAGATGATCAAAGCGTTTGGGTTTATGAGACTTATGGAGAAGCCTGCGTTTACAAGAAAGTGAGTGGGAGCTCAGTAGCATTTCTCATATTATATGTAGATGACATACTCTTGATGGGAAATGATACGAAATTCTGACAACATTAAGGCCTACTTGAACAAGTGTTTTTCAATGAAGGACCTTGGAGAAGCTGCTTATATATTAGGCATCAAGATCTATAGAGATAGATCGAGGCGCCTCATAGGTCTTTCACAAAGCACATACCTTGATAAGATTTTGAAGAGGTTCAAAATGGATCAGTCTAAGAAGGGTTCTTGCCTATGTTACAAGGTGTGAGATTGAGCTCAGCTCGATCACCGACCACGGCAAAAGATAAAGAAGAGATGAGTGTCATCCCTATGCTTCAGCCATAGGATCTATTATGTATGCCATCTTGTGTACGGACCGATGTAAACCTTGCCGTAAGTTTGGTGGCAAGATACCAAAGTAATCCCGCAAGGAACACCGGACAGCGGTCAAGAATATCTGAAGTACCGAAAAGGACAAAGGACATGTTTCTCGTTTATGGAGGAGACGAAGAGCTCATCGTAAAGGGTTACGTCGGCGCTAGCTTCGACTCAGATCTGATGACTCTAAGTCACAAACCGGATACGTGTATATGTTGAATGGTGGAGCGATGGCTGGTGCAGCTGCAAGCAGAGCGTCGTGGCGGGATCTACGTGTGAAGTGGAGTACATGGCAGCCTCGGAGGCAGCGCATGAAGCGATTTGGGTGAAGGAGTTCATCACCGACCTAGGAGTCATACCCAATGCGTCGGGGCCGATCAAACTCTTCTGTGACAACACTGGAGCTATTGCCCTTGCCAAGGAGCCTGGTTTCACAAGAAGACCGAGCACATCAAGCGTCGTTTCAACTCCATCCGCGAAAATGTTCAAGATGGAGACATAGAGATTTGCAAAGTACACACGGATCTGAATGTCGCAGATCCGTTGACTAAACCTCTCTCGCGTGCAAAACATGATCAACACCAGAACTCTATGGGTGTTCGATTCATCACAATGTAACTAGATTGGTGACTCTAGTGCAAGTGGGAGACTGTTGGAAATATGCCCTAGAGGCAATAATAAAAGTATTATTATATTTCAATGTTCATGATAATTGTCTTTTGTTCATGCTAGAACTGTATTATCCGGAAATCGTAATACACGTGTGAACACTTAGACCACAAATGTCCCTAGTGAGCCTCTAGTAGACTAGCTCATTGTGATCAACAGATAGTCATGGTTTCCTGACTATGGACATTGGATGTCGTTGATAACGGGATCACATCATTAGGAGAATGATGTGATGGACAAGACAATCCTAAGCATAGCATAAAAGATCGTGTAGTTCGTTTGCTAGAGCTTTGCCAATGTCAAGTATCTCTTCCTTCGACCATGAGATCGTGTAACTCCCGGTTACCGTAGGAGTGCCTTGGGTGTATCAAACGTCACAACGTAACTGGGTGACTATAAAGGTGCATTACAGGTATCTCCGAAAGTATCTGCTGGGTTGACACGGATCGAGACTGGGATTTGTCACTCCGTATGACGGAGAGGTATCTCTGGGCCCACTCGGTAATGCATCATCATAATGAGCTCAAGTTGACCAAGGTGTTGGCCACGGGATCATGCATTACGATACGAGTAAAGTGACTTGCCGATAACGAGACTGAACAAGGTATTGGGATACCGACGATCGAGTCTCGGGCAAGTAACGTACCGATTGACAAAGGGAATTGCATACAGGGTTTGATCGAATCCTCGACATCGTGGTTCAACCGATGAAATCATCGAGGAGCATGTGGGAGCCAACATGGGTATCCGACCCGCTGTTGGTTATTGCCCGAGAGTCGTCTTGGTCATGTCTGCGTGTCTCCCGAACCCGTAGGGTCTACACACTAAGGTTCGGTGGCGCTAGGGTTAGTAGGAAGTCAAGTATGTGACTACCGAATGTTGTTCGAGTCCGGATGAGATCCGGACGTCACGAGGAGTTTCGAATGGTCCGGAGGTAAAGAATAATATATAGGAAGTGGTATTTCGCCATCGGGAAAGTTTGGGTCACCGGTAATGTCTGGGACCACCGGAAGGGTCCCGGGTCCACCGGTGGGGCCACCTATCCGGAGGGCCCGTGGGCTGAAGTGGGAGGAACCAGCCCATAGTGGGCTGGTGCGCCCCTAGGCCCACCCCCGCGCCTAGGGTTGAAACCCTAGGGGTGAGGCGCCCACTTGGCTTGGGGCACTCCACCCCTTGGCCGCCCCCTTGGAGATTGGATCTCGGGGGCGGCCTCCCAGGGGCCTATATAAAGGGGGAGGGAGGGGGCTGCTGTACCCATCTCCAAGGCACAGCCCTCCCTCCCCAACACTTCTCCTCCTCCGTGGGCGCTTGGCGAAGCCACGCCGAGATCTTGCTTCTCCACCATCACCACGCCGTCGTGCTGCCGGTGGAGCTGTCTTCCTCAACCTCTCCTTCCTCCTTGCTGGATCAAGACGGAGGAGACATCCGTCGTCCCGTACGTGTGTTGAACGCGGAGGTGCTGTCCGTTCAGCACTTGGACATCGGTGATCTGAATCACGTTCGAGTACGACTCCATCATCACCTTGCAAGCTTCCGCACGCGATCTACAAGTGGTATGTAGATGCAATCTCTCTCCCAATACTCGTTGCTTAGATGAACTCATAGATGGATCTTGGTGAAACCGTAGGAAAATTTTTAATTTTCTGCAACGTTCCTCAACATAGACATGATCGAGACACATCTCCGATCAATAACCAATAGCGGAACCTGGATGCTCATGTTGGCTCCCACATATTCTATGAAGCTCTTTATCGGTCAAACCGCACAACAACATACGTTGTTTCCTTTGTCATCGGTATGTTACTTGCCCGAGATTCGATCGTCGGTATCATCATACCTAGTTCAATCTCGTTACCGGAAAGTCTCTTTACTCGTTCCGTAATGCTTCATCCTGTAACAAACTCATTAGTCAAATTGCTTGCAAGGCTTATAGTGATGAGCATTACCGAGAGGGCCCAGAGATACCTCTCCGAAACACGGAGTGACAAATCCTAATCTTGATCTATGCTAACCCAACAAACACCTTCAGAGACACCTGTAGAGCATCTTTACAGTCACGCAGTTACGTTGTGACGTTTAATAGAACACAAGGTGTTCCAGCACTATCCGGGAGTTGCATAATCTCATAGACTGAGGAACATGTATAAGTTATGAAGAAAACAGTAGCAATGAAACTGTAATGATCATAATGCTAAGCTAACGGATGGGTCTTGTCCATCACATCATTCTCCTAATGATGTGATCCCGTTCATCAAATGACAACACATGTCTATGGTTAGGAAACATAACCATCTTTGATTAACAAGCTAGTCAAGTAGAGGCATACTAGGGACACTTTGTATTGTCTATGTATGCACACATGTACTAAGTTTCTGGTTAATACAATTCTAGCATGAATAGTAAACATTTATCATGATATAAGGAAATATAAATAACAACTTTATTATTGCCTCTAGGGCATATTTCCTTCACATATATAGTCATACATTCTTATAATAAGAACTTTCATGACATCGTTTGTCCTACCCTCCCGTGGCAGCGGGGTCCAAAGGAAAACTAAAGTATATTAAGGACTTATTTTAATAGAGAACCGGAATAAAGCATTAACACATGGTAAATACATGAACTCCTCGAATTACAGTCGTCCTCGGAGAGTATCCCAATTATTGTCACTTTGGGGTCTACGGAGCAGATAGTATTAAGAACTCAAATATATTCATGAACAAAATAGAGGGTTCTGATTTGAAATCATGGCACTTGGGCTCTAGTGACAAGCATTAAGCATATCATAGTCACCGCAACATCAATCTCAGAATATAGTGGATACTAGGGATCAAGTCCTAACAAATTGACTCGATTAAATGATATATCTCATCCATCTTCATCACCGTCCAGCAGGCCTACAAAGAAATTACTCACTTCCGGTGGTGAGCATCATGAAATTGTTAATTAAGGATGGTTGATGACGACGATGGTATCGAATCCCATGAGCTCACAGGGTCCTAATATTAATGTATTCATATGATTTCTCAATGTTTTCTAGTCAAAATGTATTATTTTTTACATGCTTGTTTCACACGTGACTATCATCCTTGAGGATATAAGGGGCTAGATTGCCCCAAGTTGGTCTCTAACTAATACTCCCTCCATTTTGGATTATAGTATGTTTTGGATATTTCAGTATGAACTACATACATGATGAAATGTGTGAGCAAACACACTAAAACACGTCTATATGCAGCTGATTCAGAAAATAGTTAGAACATCTTATAATAGGGAACGGAGGGAGTATAATTTTGTTTGCTTCCATGTTTTTTCTATAGACTTATAGGTTAGAAGATAGCTTGAGCGTTGTACTTAGTGGATTATATGACTTGACAATTGTTCGCATTTTGTGTAAAATGAATTTACAACGTGTTGACTACTAATCCGATGCAGCAAATTTGAGTCTTTTACAATACAACAAATCATTTTTGGTCATTTTTATTTCTATGATCGAGGGGTCTAGATACAACAATACTACACTGCAATTTGCATACTCCCTCCGATTCATATTACTTGTTTTAGATTTGTCAAAATATAGATGTATCTACGTGTCTAGATACATCCTTATCTAAACAAATCTGAGACAAGTAATATGAACTGGGGGTAGTACTATAAGTAGGCCTCATGGCAAAAAGGGTATGTCAAGCACTAGGTGCCGGCCGGCAGGCCCAAACTTTTGGATGGTCGCAACCTAGCTGCCAGATACAATGATTCCTAGTCGCCGGATTAAGGCTTCGCTTCCATCCCAGAGACAACTTCGTCCCCAAATCACACGGGCACAAATGGACGAGAGCGTAACGAATCGAGCGTCACTGACCTCGCCAAGGACAAGCGCCACTAGCCTTGCCGCAGAATAGCTTGTTGTCGTCATCATCTAGTATTTGGTGGCCGCCCTTGCCACCGGTCGAACATGCCGTCAAGTCATCGCGACTGTTGTGCCCCTTGCAGCAAAATCACCTTGCGTAGCTCGCCCTACTCCCCATTCATGTTTTAAGCATACCCAACTCGGACCATCGCCATAGCTAGCAGCTGACAGTCCCCAGCTCCAGTATCACGTGCTTCCCCTCGCAGCCATGGTGGTTGCACACCGTAGCCTCCTAGCCGGTCATAGCATCCAGCACAATGGTTCCAACATCTCATGTCATCTGTATCGTGGTTGTAGCATCTGTGCAAAATGGTTCCAACTTCTCCCAAAATGGTTATAGCATATACACAAAATGGTTCCAGCTTCTCCCAAAATGGTTGTAGCCTCTGATATAGGGAGTTGAAGTTTTGCGCTTTCACCGACGAGAATTCCAGGGAAAAAAATGCCGATTGCAGCTCCCGTGGAAGTAGGTTCCAGCAAAACAAAATGTCGGTTGAAGCTACGGTAGAAGCCGATCCCAGCAAAATAAATTTGTACCTCCCCACTGATCGGAGCACCGTCAGCTGTGGTTCCAGCTCCTTCACCGGACGGTTGCAGTAAAAATTGATGCTAGTTCTAGCATCGTCGACTCTCCGACTCAGTTCTAACATTTATGATGCATGGTTCTGATGTATGCTAGAACTACGTCGGTATTTCCCCAAAGAGGAAGGGATGATGCAGTATAGAGATGGTAAGTATTTCCCTCAGTTATGAGACCTAGGTTATCGAACCAGTAGGAGAACCTCCTAACACCACGTAAACATCCCCTGCACACAAATAATAAATATTCGCAACCCGACGTGTTAAAGGGGTTGTCAATCCCTTTCGGGTAACGATGCCTCAAGTCGGCGAGAAGACGTGATAAAGTTGTGATACATAGGATAACTAGATCACGAAATAAATAAATTGCAGCAAGGTATTTTTGTATTTTTGATTTAATAGATCTGAAAAATAAAAGCAAAGGAAAATATGATGAAACGAGACCCGGGGGCCGTAGGTTTCACTAGTGGCTTCTCTCGAGAAAAATAGCAAACGGTGGGAAAACAATTACTGTTGGGCAATTGATAGAACTTCAAATAATCATGACGATATCCAGGCAATGATCATTATATAGGCATCAAGTCCAAGATTAGTACATCAACTCTTGCCTGCATCTACTACTATTACTACACACATCGACCGCTATCCAACATGCATCTAGTGTATTAAGTGAAGGAAATATGCCCTAGAGGCAATAATAAAGTTATTATTTATTTCCTCATATCATCATAAATGTTTATTATTCATGCTAGAATTGTATTACCCGGAAAAATAATACATGTGTGAATACATAGACAAACATAGTGTCACTAGTATGCCTCTACTTGACTAGCACGTGAATCAAAGATGGTTAAGTTTCCTAACCATAGACATGAGTTGTCATTTGATTAACGAGATCACATCATTAGGAGAATGATGTGATTGACTTGACCCATTCTGTTAGCTTAGCACTTGATCATTTAGTATGTTGCTATTGCTTTCTTCATGACTTATACATGTTCCTATGACTATGAGATTATGTAACTCCCGCTTACCGGAGGAACACTTTGTGTGCTACCAAACGTCACAACATAACTGGAGATTATAAAGGTGCTCTATAGGTGTCTCCAAAGGTACTTGTTGAGTTGACATATTTCGAGATTAGGATTTGTCACTCTGATTGTCGGAGAGGTATCTGTGGGCCCTCTCGGTAATGCACATCTCTATAAGCCTTGCAAGCAATGTAGCTAATGAGTTAGTTACGGGACGATGCATTACGTAACGAGTAAAGAGACTTGCCGGTAACGAGATTGAACTAGGTATTGATATACCGATGTTCGAATCTCGGGCAAGTGACATATCGATGACAAAGGGAACAACATATGTTGTTATGCAGTTTGACAGATAAAGATCTTCGTAGAATATGTAGGAGTCAATATGAGCATCCAGGTTCCGCTATTGGTTATTGATCGGAAACGTGTCTCAGTCATGTCTACATAGTTCTCAAACCCGTAGGGTCTGCATGCTTAAAGTTAGATGACAGTTATATTATGAGTTTATGTGTTTTGATGTACCGAAGGTTGTTCGGAGTCCCGGATGTGATCACGAACATGACGGGGAGTCTCGAAATGGTCGAGACATGAAGATCGATATATTGGACGACTATATTTTGACACCGGAAAGGTTCCGGGTGAGATTGGGACAATACCGGAGCTCCGGGAGGTTATCGGAACCCCCCGAGAGGTATATGGGCCTTAATGGGCTTTAGTGGAAAGGAGGGGAAAGGAGCAAGGGAGGGGGCGCCCCCCAAGCCCAATCCGAATTGGGAGGGGGTCGGCCCCCCCTTTCCTTCCTCCCTCCTTCCTCTTCATTCCCTCTCCCTCTCCAAATAGGAAAGGAAGGAGTCCTACTCCCGGTGGGAGTAGGACTCCCCCCCTTGGGCGCGCCTCCTCCCCTTGGCCGCCCCCCTCCTCCACTCCATTATATACGGGGGAGGGGGCACTACTAGGGAAAAGCCTATACACAGAATCTTAGCAGCAGCGCGGTTCAAAATAGAGCGCTGCTGGTAAGTAGTTGTAGCGCTCTTTAGTAAACTTCGCTGCTTTGCTAAATATTTAGCGATGGCCAGCTCGCCGTAAACACGCTGCTACAAATATCGACCGCGGTGTTCCCCACCTCTAAGTAGCGATGGCAGCGGTGGCGAAACAGCCATCTTGCTAAGTGCATAGTAGTAGCGCGGTTTCCTCGAGATCGCTTCTTGGTAAGTTTCAAATTGCCGCCATTTTTTTCCCGATTAGCGATGGCGCCTTACCTAGAAGCGCGTTGCTGCTAAGTTTTAGCAGCAGCAGCAGTTTCTCACCAGCGCCATCTGCTAACCCCACCAACCCCAACCCGTCCCTCCCCTCCCCTTGCTTTTTTCCCTTCCCCTACCTCCCCTCTCCTCTCTTCCCTCCACCACATGCTCCCACTCTCACTTTTTCCCCTTCCCCTACCTCCCCTCTCCTCTCTTCCCTCCACCACATGCTCCCACTCTCACTCTTCTTCTTCTCAATACTTCTCCCCATTACTCCCTCTCTTCTCTATCCACCTTCTCTCTCTTCATTACTCCTACATAACTACACCACCTCCATTAATGCATCTCCTTTCTCTTTTTCCTTCCCCCTCCACTAGTTGAAGTTGTCTCCTTCCAAATTAGGTAGCTAGGTAGATGTAGGATTTAGTTAAGTGACCTATTTGCCCCTATATAACTAGATCTATCTTTGTCAAGAAGAGCTTAATTTGTGCACTTTTGATCTCCCTACAACATCATCTTGACCATCAAGATAGAGGTGATGAAACTTTCATGCTTTTGCAAAATGGAAATGTGTTTATGTGTGTGTGATATGTTTGTGGAAATTGTGTGTGTGGCATGAGTTGACGCCAAATTGTGCTTTTGAGTTGCCTATGTTTTTTGAAATGTCGATTTATTTCCGTTTGCTAATTCGGCAAACTCTAGATCCATATATGTCCTATTTTTAGGGAAGGTCATGCCAAATTTTTTTATGACTTTGATGCATGCATGCATTTTTACAATCAATTTTTTATTATTACCGTGCAGAGTTGGCGATGGTCGATGGAGCGATGGTGGACAGGTGGTTGCGGTCGGCGGTGCAAGACATGAAAGAAAATAACCGGACAGAGGTTTTATGTCCGTGTCGAAAATGCAAAGGAATAGTTTGGCTCGACCCCCATGACGATGGTCGTGTCGAAGCGCACCTGCTCATGACTGGTTTCATGGATGGCTATACTAGGTGGATAATTGAAGATGAGGATAACGATGTTGAGGATGCCGACGGGCAGGAAATGATGACACGGGCAAGACGAAGAGATGATCGATAATGGCGGCGGGAAGAGGCGGACATGGCGGCGGAGAAGGGGCCGACATGGCGGAGGAGAAGGGCCGGACATGGCGGCGGAGAGAACGACATGGACTCCACGCAGCAGAGTTCGCTCGGTACTAAGTTCAATTGTGGGGACCCTCATGTTCAAGCATTGCTTCGCAAGGAGACGATCTTGAGAGAGCTGCTTCTAGAGAGGAGGCTAAGCTGGAGCAACTGGTGGTAGACTCGAACACTCCATTGTATGATGGTTGCAATCTGAGGTGACCGGTTGAGTTTCACGCCCAACTCCTCAAGATGAAGGCTAAAACAAATGGACCGACACTAGCCTCGATGAGCATCTCAAGTACCTAAAGGATGTTCTTCCCATGGGTAATCTATGTCCTACTAGTGTTGATGAGGCCAAGAAGATCGTGTGCCCTCTTGATCTGCCACACGTTAGATACCATGCATGCATCAACGATTGCATAATTTATCGGAAGAAGCACGCGGAAAAACAAGCTGTCCGGTGTGCAATGCTTCTCGATACAAGAAGGCCGGAAGAAATGTCCCCGAGAAAGTTGTATGGTACTTACCGATCACTCCCGTCTCGAGGTATTTTGTAGATCCCAAGGAAGCAAAGCTAATGCGCTAGCACGCGGAGAGGAAGAAGCCCGACGATGGAGATGATCCGTCGAGACACGTGAAGGATGGAAGCCGTGGAGAGCGTTGAACAGCTTCTATCGGTATTTTGAATGTGATGCAAGGAACATCGTGCTCGGCGCGTGTACCGATGGCATGAATCCGTTTACAACCGAACACCAACCATAGTACATGGCCCGTGTTTGTATGGATGTACAACCTCCCCCTGGTTGTGCATGAAATCAAGTACATTCACATGAGCATGCTTATTCAAGGGCCAAAACAACCAGGAAATAATATTAATTTGTATCCGGGCTACTTCAAGAGGAGTTAGACACGTTATGGAAAATACCGCCAAGACATGGGGCGCCAAACAAAGGTGAGTATTTCAACATGAGAGCAGCGCTGATCACGACGAAGGCGAGGACTATCTCGATTCTGAGATATGTGGCGGCCGGTGTGCCATGGATATTGAGGATGCACGCGGTGCATGGATGATACAACGTCTCGGCAGCTAACGTCAAGGAAAGATGGCGGTGCAGGAAAATCGTGTACATGGGGCATCGAAGATGGCTTGAACAGACGCGACCCGTGGAGAAACCGTGGAGATCTATTCAATGGTCACGCTGAGCATCGAGGACCTCCACGTAAGCGGGCGGTGCCGAAATCGATGAGCTGTTGAAAAAGCTGGAATGAGTGCCCCGCGCCGAAATACGATGAGAAAGGCGCCAGAGCCGCTGCTGAAGGTATGGAAGGCGAGGTCGTGTTGCGGGACTTGAGTATCGCACAAACTCGATACACCTCATTGCCTAGATCAAATGCATATCTGTAAGAATGTCCTTGAGAGCTTGCTCGCAACACCGATGAACATGCCGGATAAGACCAAGGATGGGCGAAGGCAAGAAAAGACTTGCAAGATTTGAAAATCGGGGAAGATCTGCACATGCCGCCCGTAAAATGTCGACGAGACAGAGGCGGAGACAGAGGCACGGAGAAGAAGGGCAAGAAATTAAAGAAAGAAGATTATTGCCCCCTCTTGCTTCACCTTAAGTCGGTGAGATCAATCAATTCTTTAAGTGCCTTACGGAGTGAAAGTTAGTTCGATTCTTGTGGCAAGATAAGCGGATATCTAGACACGGACAAGAAAAGGTTCAGCGGGATGAAGTCTCATGACTGTCATGTGATGATGACGCAGATACTACTGTTGCCCTTAGAGGGATAATGGACAAGCACGTCCGTGACACGCTTATTGGTCTCTGCAACTTTTTGACGTCATCTCTCGAAAGTCGATCGGTGTGAAGCAGCTCCAAAGGCTACAGGAAGAGATCGTTGTGATCTTGAATGAGCTTGAGATGTACTTCCGCCCGCGTTCTTGACGTGATGGTGCATCTGTGTGTCCATATTGTGGATGACATAATAGACACAGGGCCGTCATTCCTGCACAACATGATGCCGTTTGAGAGGATGAATGGGATCATCAAAGGATTCGTTCGTAACATGTCCCGTCCGGATGGAAGCATCGTCCAGGGCTATTTGGCACAAGAGTGCATCTCTTTCTGTGAGAATTTTCTATATGGTGCAGACCAGCCGCCTGGTGTTAGTGTTGGTTTGCCCGTTAACAAGCACGATGGGAGGCTCGAAGGAGATGGTCACTGTAACGGTCGCAGGGAACTGCACGTGGCATACTCAGATCGACGCAGCGATTTTGACAGAGCAAACTTGGTAGTGCTACAACACCTAGACGAGGTAGATCCTTTCGTGGCACTGCACAAAGAAATTATCGCAAAGAAGTATCGTGACCGGGGGGTATGCAGGACGGACGCCGAAGTTACTAGAGAGCACAACTCCACTTTCCTGCATTGGTTCAAAGAGCATATTATTGCTAATCCCCCGGAGGAGGGCTCTAAGGACGGATTGCTCATATACGCCTTAGCACATGGCCCCTCGCCCAACCTCGTAACCTATCAGGCATATGATATCAACGGATACACGTTCTACACGGAGGCAAAAGATATGGACAAGATGATCGTAACTCGGGGTGACGATGGAATGCATGACCGGCAGCGACAACGCACAACCGAGCGATTTTATGGAAGGGTCGAGGAGATCAGGGAGCTTGACTACTCGGACTGCACAACACGGCGATGTTCCGTGTCGGATGGGCTAAGAATGTCGAAAGAGAAAGCGGATGTTCACTACCATGACTATACCCGACGCCAAGAGCGCTACCATCAACGCTATCGCAAAAAAAGCGAGCCATGGGTACACGCTAAGCACGTGACACAATGCTTCTTCATAATCGACCAGCGCAATCCCAGCCGTGTTGTCGTGAGGAGAGGCAAAAGGAACATCATTGGAATGGATGGAGTCGCCAACGAGGAAGACTATGATCAAGACGGCAACCCAATGAGGGAAGATGACGACGATGATGAAGTATCGTCAAAAGAAGAATCAATACTACATTACCTAAGAAAATCGCACTCCATGGAAAAGGCAAAGTCACAATGAGGGGCTCAATTATTCTCCGACGAACAAGAAGGAAAAGAAGCTGACTCAAAAACGAAAACGTCAGCACTGAGGAAACGTATGTTATGGGTCCAATGATGTGTAATATATATATGTTCCTATTTTGTATACACACTTAGCCATATGATGTGTAATATATATGTTCCTATTTTGCATACATATTTAACCGTCAAATGATGCAATATATATCGCCCTCCCTTCGTTCACTGCCTCGGAAATAAAAGTGGGATAAAATAAAGGAAAAGAAAATGAAAACTGGCAAGAAGCGACGGCGAGTAGCAGCGTTCCACAAAACCGCTGCTGCTACATACCATAGTAGTACCGCGTTTCTTATAAACCGCTGCCGCTACGCACAGTAGTAGCAGCGTGTTTACCATAAAGCGCTGCAGCTACAGATCATAGTAGTAGCGCGTTTACCATAACGCGCTACTGCTACGTCCACTTAACCCAAAATTTTCACTCGCGCAGCTTCATCCCGCCACATTTCCCCCCAAATCCCCACTCTCTCCGGCCCCGTCGCTCCGCGCCCGCCCGACCCGCCCGGCGCCGCGCCCCCAACTCCGCGCCGCCGGCGCTTAGCCGGCGCTTCGCCCCGTCGACCCTCGACCCGACTCGGCCTCGACCCGACTCGGCGCTCGCCGCCGCCTGACCAGCCTTCGCCCCGACCAGCGGCCCTCGCCTCCCTCCTCGCCTCTGCACTCTCTGTAAACCCCCCTCTCTGCTAGGGTTCATGTTAATTAATTAGGTTATCTATTTAGTTATGAATTTAGCTAGGTTTCAAAATTAGCTGAATTTATATGGAAATTTGAACTGGACATGTGATATGTGCATATGTCATGTTTTGGACATGTCATGTTTGGAAAATGATCCGAGTGGCCTATGTTACGCCGAAATGTTGATTCATTTCGTTTGGTGAATTTCAGCGCCGATATGTCCATTTTTAGCAAAGGTCATGCGAAATTTCCGTGAATAAAGGCATGATTTGTGCTACATAGTTGGCATATCGAGTCTTGGCACATAGATTTCTTTTCGTCATTTCTCATTTATTCATACTTTTAGAAATAAATGAGGCCACTTAATCATAGGAAACATGTCGAACAACGAAGAAACCGGGCCTTGACCAAGATGCGATTTAGATGGATTATGATGGTGAACAAGAGTACCTCGACTATTTGATGCTAAGCAAGGTTTGCGAGTGTCGGCCTCGATGATGGTATCGACGCCGACATCGACACCGACGGCGCCGGCATCGACGGCGCCGCACCGATGGCGGCGCCGAGACCGTGGGAAGGTACCGCCTCGATGCCGATACCGAAAAGAGGAAGCATAAGAAGCGAGAGGATACGAAAACCTAACAAACTAGGGATTGGACGACTTGTGATCACAAAGATGGCACCGCAAGTTTGAGCCGTTAGAGCGGAAGAACCTCGCAAGTGCTATGGGAACCAAGTAGGATGCATCCTACGGAATCTTGCGAGCATCAACGACGATGACTTAAGGAGTAAAGAACATTTGACGCAGCTTGCTCCTAACGAAGTTGCACAAGAGATTCAAGTTCCCGACCGGGATGATAACATAGAACAACCGTGGGATGATCCGAAGATGAAAAAGATTAACAATCACGCCATGGGCATGTTCAGAATGATTTGGCCTCCGGAAAGGGAGGGTGAAACGAGCTATTGAGGCTGATGAACCCCGTCCAAGATTCTCGAGGAAAATCCGACACTTACGGAAGAGGAGTTCAAAAGTTCAAGGACACTTGCGCTACCGAGGCAGCCAAGGCTAAGGCTGCGAAATTCAAAAGCCTTCAGCTCCGAACACGGGAAGCATCGCCTCGGAAGCCGTGGCTACCTCGGTAAAAGGCCCATATGGGATAAGGAGGACGCGAACGTGAAGCCGCGGGTCTCCTGCACCCCTTCGCGAAGTTCACCAACCCCTTGGAGCATGACTTCATCAGGCCCGCTACAAGTGGGACAAGGAGAAAAGGTTTTTACACGGACAAGATCACGAGGAAATTGATTAGACTCTCGGAGAAGCAACACCGCTTGCAGCCAAAGCCCTACTTCTCGATGAGGCCCAAGTGGGACACCCTCTCAACCGGCCTTGAACGAACTTAAGGGACTCCCGTTGGACCAGCGGCCGCAATATGGTCGTGTGCACGGCGCCGGAGACGGCGCCATGCGGAAGGTGTTTTACAACGACGGCCCGGAGGCCAAAAAGCAGAAAAAGAAGTTTAGTCAGGCAGACATCGACGCAAAGGTGAAGCTTGCGGTCGAGAAAAAGCAGCCGAGGACGCGAAAAAGCAGCCGAGGACAAATATGAGTTGCTACAAGAGGCGTCAATGCAGTTAGAATCGCTGCGAAATGATTTCGCTACTAACTTGGTTCCAGATTATCATCAATCGGGCGAAGGAAAATCGAGCACAAGACGGTACATGATTTCCGATGCCCGGTTTAAATCGAGCAACTCCATGAACAACAACACCATCGCACCATCACTTGCTCAAGCAACCGGGCCTCCTCTCGCAGCCGCTCCGCTCATAGCAGCCCGTCCTCGATCGCAGCGCGCTAGGTGGGCCTTCGTCTTTAGGCTGAGCTTGACGCCGTCCACGGTAATTACATGTCGCACCAACATATATATATATAGATAATATTCCATTTTGTTGCCTTTCGGTTGTTTTACACCACAAACATATGTGTTTGCAAAGTAAAGAAACCCCATGCACCATACTCTACTTGATCAAAGGCGGAAGGTGGGCGTGGGAAGGGGATGATAATGGACCCCTCTCAACGCACATTCCACAACCACCCGATCCCACTGGGCACTTCAGGGTTAGCTTGACCAGTGTGAAATCGGGGCACGAGGATTTGCCTCCTCCAGTACAGCATGTGGGAGCGGACGACGAGACCCCGCCATGGATTGGACGATGCAAGGGTGGGGTGCTGCTATGGCCGAAGAATCTTATTCGTCTGGAGCCGGCCGAGAGCACACCAATAACTACCACACATCAACAAGCATGTGCGGAGACCACCACCCCACCTACGCAATTACCAGCTCCTGTAGTAGTGCCGGGTGAGAGCGGCGGACGACATGATGAAGGGGTGCAATAGTCTTGGCTGATGTACCAGAGAATGAGAATGGATGATGAGACGGAGGTCGACCCTATGGATTACCTCAATACAAACGCTGTATGACTGTGACATAGATATGATGAGTCAACCATATGACGAATCGGGCTATCAACTTGCTAATGAGGATATGGATGATATGCCCGGCAGGGCCGTACCATGGAATGCAAAAGTCTCTCTTCATGAAATCCTCACAGACACGCTCAAGATGCCGCCTCAACACAGGCTCAACTAGCCGGGCGCGAGGGTCGTCTGAAGATTTAGCCCGGGAACACTTGGGCAGGGGTTAAGGAAGGGTCCGGAAGGTGTGCCCAAGAAAAAGGAGAGGAAGAGATCGGGAAGGTAATCGCCTCCAAACAAGCGAGCACACAAAGCAGCAGACGATGCATTCGAAGAGCGTGTACCCGTGAAAGGTGCGGTCATGTTCCATCTCACGGGCGAGCCGATGCTACCGTCGAAACCGCTGGAGGCACTATCGAGGATCTCGTGAGACTGCACGACCATGTCTTTGTCGACCGAGAAAAGCCTACTAGCCTCAAAGGATCCGGATATCGACATACGCGGCTCGTGTGCACGAGGGGAAGTGCTACGTCAACACACGGCCCGCGGAGGTGTTCTTCCCGCGGTTTGACCATATCTTTGAGATGTTTCTAACAAGGCGGCTTGATTTTACTATCGTCCGCCTTTTTGCGCTACATATGAGCTCCGTCGTGAAGAGTGAAGAAGTCTCGCAAATCTGTGTGGCGGATCCGTACTACATGCACGAGTCTTTCTTGAGTCTCGCGACTTTGAGCGTGAAACTGCTAGGAGTACCTCCAAAACTTCATGGTACGAATAAGGACCGGAAATTGTCCTCGTGCCTTATCATCCAAAGTAAGTCAGTTCGGACAACCCTTTCGTACATTTCAATCATTCCTTCTCTCTCATATGGGGAATAATTTGAGGTGTCTTTTCCTCGCAACAACGGGCGCGCCGTTCTTATCGTTCTTTACCCGCAAGTCTCCCACGCCGTATTTTGACCCTTCGAGAGACTACGAGAAAAGGACTACACCCACATAATGAATATTCTAGATGATGCTCTCCAAGGCTTCAGCTATAGAGGTGGCCACGTGCATATCGAAACAAAGGAACAAGAAGATGGGTTTCGAGCATAAAACTAACTTCTCCTGCATCCATGTCCCAAAACCAAGCAAGAAGGATGGATTCTACATCGTCCATCTCATGATTCAGTTCAACACGGATCACCAAAAGCTTCGCATTAACAGCAGAAATGATGATCATATCCACAAGTGGCTAGAATCTCATGGAGAAGCGAATTATAAACTTAGAGATGACTTCTTTCGCATCCAAAGCGACATTGCGACGATCATCATGAAAGAAGTCGTCGATGAGAAGGGGATGTTCCACCACGGCCCTATATCGCGAGTTGACGTCCGAACTCGCATAGGCATGCAACGTCTAGACCTCACGCCGTTCAAGCAGCTAGGGTTCGTCCTCGATGATATGGAAGGATGGAACTTCTAGTGAGTTATGATGCCGATGATGATGATATGTGTCGGTTGAACTTGTATACTTTTTGTAGCGATGAAACTTTGTGATGTCCACGGTCCATGTCGAACTTGCGTAACGCTACTTTGTTAGTTGGCGTACGATGACCTGCGTACCTCTAGTTAATTAATTTGCGTCTCGTATATGTTGCATCTAGTTGCTAACCTTTCTTTTTGGTGTTGCTCTAGTATATTTTTTGCATATATATGATTGTACATCCTCTTCATGAACATGCATCTCTAACAGGTACCTAGTTTCTTGATGGCGAGATGGAAATGCTATGTCGTGTACAAAGGAAGGTTCCGGGTGTACAACGAGTGGCATGAGTGTCGGCGCAAGTGAATGGGTTCACGGGCGCCAGCCATAAAACTTCAAAAGCATAAGAAGGAGAAGCTAGTTACTTGAGGTTCACGCTAGCGAGAGAGGACTCGTAATCGCCACCTCATGTATCTGCATGGTTCCGCTCTCACTCATAGTGATAGCACTTCTTGCGTATGCCTTTGTTTAGATGGATGACGTTGTTGTAGTTGCAAGTATTCGAGACTTGCATGTATTGCTATTTTCGAGATGATAACAAGATATCACTTTGTGTTGGATGATGATTATGAAGAGACTATTTGTATGTACATGCTATGATTACATTTGTGGTCTCGCAGCATTTGTATGTGTATCATGATGAAATTTCTATGTGCTAAAGATTCTTCTACAAAGCGGTTCAAATACAAAACAAATATGCCAAAAACTACTTAAATTAGCGATGGCGAGTGTACAAAAGTTAGCAGCAGCGCGTTATAGCGATGGCGCATCCGGACAAAGAGCGCTTAGCGCTAATAGCGATAGCGAAGCTTCCGCAACACAAGGCTGCGGCTACACTTGTATAGCAGTGGCGCGGGGGCACGCGCTCTCGCTATGAGTTAGTCAGAAGCGCCAGATAGTAGCGCGGGTACCGCCATCGATACATGTAAAACCCGCGCTGCTGCTAGCCTTTTCCCTAGTAGTGGGGGCACCCCATAGACACAACAATTGATCATTGATCTCTTAGCCGTGTGCGGTGCCCCCTCCACCATAGTCCTCCTCGATAATATCGTAGCAGTGCTTAGGCAAAGCCCTGCGTCGGTAGAACATCATCATCGTCACCACGCCGGCATGCTGACGGAACTCTCCCTCGACACTCGGCTGGATCGGAGTTCGAGGGACGTCATCGAGCTGAACGTGTGCAAGAACTCGGAGGTGCTGTGCTTTCGGTGCTTGATCGGTCATGCCATGAAGACGTACGACTACATCAACCACGTTGTGCTAACGCTTCCGCTTTCGGTCTACGAGGGTACGTGGACAACACTCTTCCCTCTCGTTGCTATGCATCACCATGATCTTGCGTGTGCATAGGATTTTTTTTGAAATTACTATGTTCCTAAACAGTGGCATCAGAGCCTAGGTTTTATGCATTGATGTTATATGCATGAGTAGAACACCAGTGAGTTGTGGGCGATACAAGTCATACTGCTTACCAGCATGTCATACTTTGGTTCAGTGGTATTGTTGGATGAAGCGGCCCGGACCGACATTACGCGTACGCTTACGCGAGACTGGTTCTACCGACGTGCTTTGCACACAGGTGGCTGACGGGGTGTCAGTTTCTCCAACTTTAGTTGAACCGAGTGTGGCTACGCCCGGTCCTTGAGAAGGTTAAAACAGCACTAACTTGACGAACTATCATTGTGGTTTTGATGCGTAGGTAAGAACGGTTCTTGCTCAGAGCAACCACGTAAAACTTGCAACAACAAAGTAGAGGACGTCTAACTTGTTTTTGCAGGGCATGTTGTGATGTGATATGGTCAAGATGTGATGCTATATTTTATTGTATGAGATGATCATGTTTTGTAACCGAGTTATCGGCAACTGCAGGAGCCATATGGTTGTCGCTTTATTGTATGCAATGCAATCGCCCTGTAATTGCTTTAATTTATCACTAAGCGGTAGCGATAGTCGTAGAAGCAATAGTTGGCGAGACGACAACGATGCTACGATGGAGATCAAGGTGTCGCGCCGGTGACGATGGTGATCATGACGGTGCTTCGGAGATGGAGATCACAAGCACAAGATGATGATGGCTATATCATATCACTTATATTGATTGCATGTGATGTTTATCTTTTATGCATCTTATCTTGCTTTGATTGACGGTAGCATTATAAGATGATCTCTCACTAAATTTCAAGATAAAAGTGTTCTCCCTGAGTATGCACCGTTGCCAAAGTTCATCGTGCCTAGACACCACGTGATGATCGGGTGTGATAAGCTCTATGTCCATCTACAACGGGTGCAAGCCAGTTTTGCACACGCAGAATACTCAGGCTAAACTTGACGAGCCTAGCATATGCGGATATGGCCTCGGAATAGTGAGACCGAAGGTCGAGCGTGAATCATATAGTATATATGATCAACATAGTGATGTTCACCATTGAAAACTACTCCATTTCACGTGATGATCGGTTATGGTTTAGTTGATTTGGATCACGTGATCACTTAGATGATTAGAGGGATGTCTATCTAAGTGGGAGTTCTTAAGTAATATGATTAATTGAACTTAAATTTATCATGAACTTAGTACCTGATAGTATTTTGCTTGTCTATGTTTGTTGTAGATAGATGGCCCGTGCTGTTGTTCCGTTGAATTTTAATGCGTTCCTTGAGAAATCAAAGTTGAAAGATGATGGTAACAATTACACGGACTGGGTCCATAACTTGAGGATTATCCTCATTGCTGCACAGAAGAATTACGTCCTGGAAGCACTGCTAGGTGCCAAACCTGCTGTAGGAGCAACACCAGATGTTATGAACGTCTGGCAGAGCAAAGCTGATGACTACTCGATAGTTCAGTGTGCCATGCTTTACGGCTTAGAACCGGGACTTCAATGATGTTTTGAACGTCATGGAGCATATGAGATGTTCCAGGAGTTGAAGTTAATATGTCAAGCAAATGCTCGGATTGAGAGATATGAAGTCTCCAATAAGTTCTACAGCTGCAAGATGGAGGAGAATGGTTCACAAGTGAGCATATACTCGTAATGTCCGGGTATAACAATCACTTGATTCAACTGGGAGTTAATCTTCCGGATGATAGCGTCATTGACAGAATTCTTCAATCACTGCCACCAAGCTACAAGAGCTTCATGATGAACTATAATATGCAAGGGATGGATAAGACAATTCCCGAGCTCTTCGCAATGCTAAAGGCTGCGGAGGTAGAAATCAAAAAGGAGCATCAAGTGTTGATGGTCAATAAGACCACCAGTTTCAAGAAAAAGGGCAATGGGAAAAAGAAGGGGAACTTCAAGAAGAACAACAAACAAGTTGCTGCTCAAGAGAAGAAACCCAAGTCTGGACCTAAGCTTGAGACTGGGTGGTTCTACTGCAAGTAGACTGGTCACTGGAAGCGGAACTGCCCCAAGTATTTGGCGGATAAGAAGGATGACAAGGTGAACAAAGGTATATGTGATATACATGTTATTGATGTGTACCTTACCAGAGCTCGCAGTAGCACCTAGGTATTTGATACCGGTTATGTTGCTAATATTTGCAACTTGAAACAGGGACTACGGATTAAGCGGACACTGGCTAAGGACGAGGTGACAATGCGCGTGGGAAATGGTTCCAAAGTCGATTTGATCGCCGTCGGCACGCTACCTCTACATCTACCTTCGGGATTAGTTTTAGACCAAAATAATTGTTATTTGGTGCCAGCGTTGAGCATGAACATTATATCTGGATCTTGTTTGATGCGAGACAGTTATTCATTTAAATCTGAGAATAATGGTTGTTCTATTTATATGAGTAATATCTTTTATGGTCATGCACCCTTAAAGAGTGGTCTATTTTTGATGAATCTCGATAGTAGTGATACACATATTCATAATGTTGAAGCCAAAAGATGCAGAGTTGATAATGATAGTGCAACTTATTTGTGGCACTACCGTTTAGGTCATACTGGTGTATAGCGCATGAAGAAACTCCATACTGATGGACTTTTGGAATCACTTGATGATGAATCACTTGGTACTTGCGAACCATGCCTCATGGGCAAGATGACTAAAACGCTGTTCTCCGAAACTATGGAGCGAGCAACTGATTTGTTGGAAATCATACATACTGATGTATGTGGTCCAATGAATGTTGAGTCTCACGGCGGGTATCGTTATTTTCTCACCTTCACAGATGATTTGAGCATATATGGGTATATCTACTTAATGAAACATAAGTCTGAAACATTTGAAAAGTTCAAAGAATTTTAGAGTGAAGTTGAAAATCATCGTAACAAGAAAATAAAGTTTCTATGATCTGATCGTGGAGGAGAATATTTGAGTTACGAGTTTGGTTTACATTTGAAGCAATGCGGAATAGTTTAACAACTCACGCCACTCGGAACACCACAGCGTAATGGTGTGTCCAAACATCGTAATCGTACTTTACTAGATATGGTGCGATCTATGATGTCCCTTACTGATTTACCGCTATTGTTTTGGGGTTATGCTTTAGAGACGACCGCATTCACGTTAAATAGGGCACTATCAAAATCCGTTATGACGACGCCTTATGAATTGTGGTTTGGCAAGAAACCAAACTTGTCGTTTCTTAAAGTTTGGGGCTGCGATGCTTATGTGAAAAATCTTCAACCCGATAAGCTTGAACCCAAATCAGAGAAATGTATCTTCATAGGATACTCAAAGGAAACTATTGGGTACACCTTCTATCATAGATCCGAAGGCAAGACATTTGTTGCCAAGAATGGATCCTTTCTAGAGAAGGAGTTTCTCTCGAAAGAAGTGAGTGGGAGAAAAGTAGAACTTGATGAGGTAACTGTACCTGCTCCTTTATTGGAAAATAGTTCATCATAGAAACCGGTTCCTGTGACGACTACACCAATAAGTGAGGAAGCTAATGATATTGATCATGAAGATCAAGTTACTACAGAACCTCGTAGGTCAACCAGAGTAAGATCCGCACCAGAGTGGTACGGTAATCCTATTCTGGAAGTCATGTTACTTGACCATGGCGAACCTACGAACTATGAGGAAGCAATGATGAGCCTAGATTCCGCAAAATGGCTTGAGACCATGAAATCTAAGATGGGATCCATGTATGAGAACAAAGTGTGGACTTTGGTTGACTTGCCCGATGATCGGCAAGCCATCAAGAATAAATGGATCTTCAAGAAGAAGACTGATGCTGATGGTAATGTTACTGTCTACAAAGCTCAACTTGTTGCAAAAGGTTTTCGACAAGTTCAAGGGGTTGACTACGATGAGACTTTCTCACCTGTAGCGATGTTTAAGTCTGTCCGAATCATGTTAGCAATTGTCGCATTTCATGATTATGAAATTTGGCAAATGGATGTCAAAACTGCATTCCTGAATGGATTTCTGGAAGAAGAGTTGTATATGATGCAACCACAAGGTTTTGTCGATCCAAAGGATGCTAACAAAGTGTGCAAGCTCCAGCGATCCATTTATGGACTGGTGCAAGCCTCTCGGAGTTGGAATAAATGCTTTGATAGTGTGATCAAAGCATATGGTTTTATACAGACTTTTGGAGAAGCCTGTATTTATAAGAAAGTGAGTGGGAGCTCTGTAGCACTTCTAATATTATATGTGGACGACACATTATTGATTGGAAATAATATAGAATTTCTGGACAACATAAAAGGATACTTGAATAAAAGTTTTTCAATGAAAGACCTCGGTGTAGGTGCTTACATATTGGGCATCAAGATCTATAGAGATAGATCAAGACGCTTAATAGGACTTTCACAAAGCACATACCTTGACAAAATTTTGAAAAAGTTCAAAATGGATCGAGCAAAGAAAGGATTCTTGCACGTGCTACAAGGTGTGAAGTTGAGTCAGACTCAATGCCCGACCACAGCAGAAGATAGAGAGAAAATGAAAGAAGTTCCCTATGCTTCAGCCATAGGCTCTATCATGTATGCAATGTTGTGTACCAGACCTGATGTGTGCCTTGCTATAAGTTTAGCAGGGAGGCACCAAAGTAATCCAGGAGTGGATCACTGGACAGCGGTCAAGAACATCCTGAAATACCTGAAAAGGACTAAGGATATGTTTCTCGTTTATGGAGGTGACAAAGAGCTAGTCATAAATGGTTACGTCGATGCAAGCTTTGACACTGATCCGGATGATTCTAAATCGCAAACCAGATACGTGTTTATATTGAACGGTGGAGTTGTCAGTTGGTGCAGTTCTAAACAAAGCGTCGTGGTGGGATCTACATGTGAAGCAGAGTACATAGCTGCTTCGGAAGCAGCAAATGAAGGAGTCTGGATGAAGGAGTTCATATCTGATCTAGGTGTCATACCTAGTGCATCGGGTCCAATGAAAATCTTTTGTGACAATACTGGTGCAATTGCCTTGGCAAAGGAATCCAGATTTCACAAGAGAACCAAGCACATCAAGAGACGCTTCAATTCCATCCGGGACCAAGTCCAGGTGGGAGACATAGAGATTTGCAAGATACATACGGATCTGAATGTTGCAGATCCGTTGACTAAGCCTCTTCCACGAGCAAAACATGATCAGCACCAAGGCTCCATGGGTGTTAGAATCATTACTGTGTAATCTAGATTATTGACTCTAGTGCAAGTGGGAGGCTGAAGGAAATATGCCCTAGAGGCAATAATAAAGTTATTATTTATTTTCCTCATATCATCATAAATGTTTATTATTCATGCTAGAATTGTATTACCCGGAAACATAATACATGTGTGAATACATAGACAAACATAGTGTCACTAGTATGCCTCTACTTGACTCGCTCAGATGGTTAAGTTTCCTAACCATAGACATGAGTTGTCATTTGATTAACGAGACCACATCATTAGGAGAATGATGTGATTGACTTGACCCATTCCGTTAGCTTAGCACTTGATCGTTTAGTATGTTGTTATTGCTTTCTTCATGACTTATACATGTTCCTATGACTATGAGATTATGTAACTCCCTCTTACCGGAGGAACACTTTGTGTGCTACCAAACGTCACAACATAGCTGGGTGATTATAAAGGTGCTCTACAGGTGTCTCCAAAGGTACTTGTTGAGTTGGCATATTTCGAGATTAGGATTTGTTACTCCGATTGTCGGAGAGGTATCTCTAGGGCCTCTCCATAATGCACATCACTATAAGCCTTGCAAGCAATGTAGCTAATGAGTTAGTTATGGGATGATGCATTACGTAATGAGTAAAGAGACTTGCCGGTAACGAGATTGAACTAGGTATCGAATCTCGGGCAAGTAACATACCGATGACAAAGGGAACAATGTGTGTTGTTATGCGGTTTGACCGATAAAGATCTTCGTAGAATATGTAGGAGCCAAGATGAGCATCCAGGTTCTGCTATTGGTTATTGACCGGAAACGTGTCTCGGTCATGTCTACATAGTTCTCGAACCCGTAGGGTCCGCACGCTTAAAGTTAGATGACAGTTATATTATGAGTTTATGTGTTTTGATGTACCGAAGGTAGTTCGGAGTCCCGGGTGTGATCACGGACATGACGAGGAGTCTCGAAATGGTCGAGACATGAAGATCGATATATTGGACGACTATATTTGGACACCGGGAAGGTTCCGGGTGAGATTGGGACAATACCCGAGCTCCAAGAGGTTATCAGAACCCCCCGGAGGTATATGGGCCTTAATGGGCCTTAGTGGAAAGGAGGGGAAAGATGCAAGGGAGGGGGCGCGCCCCCCCCCAAGCCCAATCCGAATTGGGAGGGGGCCCGCCCCCCTTTCCTTCCTTCCTCCTTCCTCTTCATTCCCTCTCCCTCTCCAAATAGGAAAGGGAGGAGTCCTACTCCCGGTGGGAGTAGGACTTCCCCCTTGGGTGCACCTCCTCCCCTTGGCCGGCCCCCTCCTCCACTCCTTTATATATGGGGGAGGGGGCACCCCATAGACACAACAATTGATCATTGATCTCTTAGCCGTGTGTGGTGCCCCCCTCCACCATAGTCCTCCTCGATAATATCGTAGCAGTGCTTAGGCGAAGCCCTGCGTCGGTAGAACATCATCATCGTCACCATGCCATTGTGCTGACGGAACTGTCCCTCGACACTCGGCTGGATCGGAGTTCGAGGGACGTCATCGAGCTGAACATGAGCAAGAACTTGGAGGTGCCATGCTTTCGGTGCTTTATCGGTCGGGCCGTGAAGACGTACGACTACATCAACCGTGTTGTGCTAACACTTCTGCTTTCGGTCTACGAGGGTACGTGGACAACACTCCCCCCTCTCGTTGCTATGCATCACCATGATCTTGCATGTGCGTAGGAATTTTTTTGAAATTACTACGTTCCCCAACATTAAGTTCATGGAAAAAGGGAGTAATGCAATAAGAACGATGACATGATGTAGACAAGATCTATTTATGAAGAAATAGACCCCATCTTGTTATCCTTAATAGCAATGATACATGCGTGTCGTTTTCCCTTCTGTCACTGGGATCAAACACCGTAAGATCGAACCCATCACAAAGCACCTCTTCCCATTGCAAGATAAATAGATCAAGTTGGCCAAAATAAAACCAAACATCAGAGAAGAAATACGATGCTATAATCAATCATGCATATAAGAGATCAAGGAAGACTTAAATAACTTTCATGGATAAAAACATATATCTAATCATAAACTCAAAGTTCATCGGATCCCAATGATACGTCTCCAACGTATCTATAATTTTTGAATGTTCCATGCTATTATATTACCCCTTTTGGATGTTTATGGACTTTATTTTACATATTTATATCATTTTTGGGACTAACCTACTAACCGAAGGCCCAGCCCATATTGTTGTTTTATTGCCTGTTTCAGTATTTCAAAGAAAAGGAATATCAAATGGAGTCCAAACGGAAGGAAACCTTCGACATCGTGATTTTTTGGCAGAATATCATCCTGGAGGCTTGGAGATCAAGTCAGAAGACCCTCGAGGAGCCCAGGAGATAGGGGGCGCCCCCCCCTACAGGGCGCCGCCCCCTATCTCGTGGAACCCTCGAGCACCCCCTGACCGACTTCTTTCGCCTATATAACCCTACGTACCCTAAAACCATCGAAAATGAAGATAGATCGGGAGTTCCGCCGCCGCAAGCCTCTGTAGCCACCAAAAACCTCTCGGGAGTCCGTTCCGGCACCCTGCCGGAGGGGCAATCCATCAACGGTGGCCATCTTCATCATCCCGACACTCTCCATGACGAGGAGGGAGTAGTTCACCCTCGGGGCTGAGGGTATGTACCAGTAGCTATGTGTTTGATCTCTCTCTCTCTTGTGTTCTCTCTCGTGTTCCCTCTATGGCACGATCTTGATGTATCCCGAGCTTTGCTATTGTAGTTGGATCTTATGATGTTTCTCCCCCTCTACTCTCTTGTGATGAATTGAGTTTCCCCTTTGAAGTTATCTTATCGGATTGAGTCTTTACTTTGAGAACACTTGATGTATGTCTTGCCGTGTTTATCTGTGGTGACAATGGGATATCACGTGCCACTTGATGTATGTTTTGGTGACCAACTTGCGGGTTCCGCCCATGAACCTATGCATAGGGGTTGGCACACATTTTCTTGACTCTCCGGTAGAAACTTTGGGGCACTCTTTGAAGTACATTATGTTGGTTGGATGAATCTGAGATTGTGTGATGCATATCATATAATCATGCCCATGGATACTTGAGGTGACAATGGAGTATCTAGGTGACATTGGGGTTTTGGTTGATTTGTGTCTTAAGGTGTTATTCTAGTACGGACTCTTTTATAGATCGATCCGAAAGAATAACTTTGAGGTGGTTTCGTACCCTACCATAATCTCTACGTTTGTTCTCCGCTATTAGTGGCTTTGGAGTGACTCTTTGTTGCATGTTGAGGGATTGTTATATGATCTATCGATGTTATTATTGTTGAGAGAACTTGCACTAGTGAAAGTATGAACCCTAGGCCTTGTTTCCTATCATTGCAATATCATTTGTGCTCACTTTTATCATTAGTTACCTTGCTGTTTTTATATTTTCAGATTACAAAAACCTATATCTACCATCCATATTGCACTTGTATCACCATCTCTTTGCCGAACTAGTGCACCTATACAATTTATCATTGTATTGGGTGTGTTGGGGACACAAGAGACTCTTTGTTATTTGGTTGCAGGGTTGTTTGAGGGAGACCATCTTCATCCTATGCCTCCTACGGATTGATAAACCTTAGGTCATCCACTTGAGGGAAATTTGCTACTGTCTTACAAACCTGAGCACTTGCAGGCCCAACAACGTCTACAAGAAGAAGGTTGTGTAGTAGACATCAAGCTCTTTTCTGGCGTCGTTGCCGGGGAGGTGAGTGCTTGAAGGTATATCTTTAGATCTTGCAATCGAATCTTTTTGTTTCTTGTTTTATCACTAGTTTAGTTTATAAAAGAAAACTACAAAAAAATGGAGTTAAGTTTGTCTCATACGCTTCGTCTTTTTAATATCTTTCATGAGTTTGATGGAAAGGAAAATTGTGCTCAAGTGCTAGAGGAAGAATGCATTAAAATTCTTAGTACTAAATCTTTGAATGATGAACATGATTGCAATGTTGTTAGTATAAACTCCTTGAATATCCATAGTATTAATGATGATTGCTCTAGTCATGATGAAAATATCTCTTATGAGCATGTAAACTTTTGTGGAGAGCATGTTTGCATGAACACACCAAATAGAGAAGATATATATTTCAAGAGGCATAAGCATTTAGAAACTAAATGGTTGCAAGAAAGGCTAGGTGTGAGTGCTGAAAATTTAAAATTCCTTTGCCGTACTTGTGAATTTTGCAATGAACGTGGTCATTTACATCTCCAATGCAAATTGTTTCATGACCGAATCCTGTCTAAAAATTGTGATGATTTGATTTCCCTTGCACATTATAATGAACTTAGTTTGCTTTTGGGTTATGAAGAGTTGAAACGTTTACTTAAGGACCTTCCAGAATTTTCCCATAAGAAATTCCTTGATATTGATCTAGAAAAGATTTTTTTTGTTTTGTGCGGAGAATTGCATTGAAAATCCTTATATTGCCAATTACCTAAAGAAAAGAAAGCAAATAGAAGACGATGAGAATACTAATGAAAGGGAAGAGACTTCCCAATATCCTCCTATTATTTCTTATGATGAATCAGGTAACGAGGAGGAGCTTTCTATTCAGCCAATCTCATCTATAAGGAGCTCAAAGAGGAAGGTTGAACCAACACATAATGTGAAGAAGAAAAAGGAAAGAAGGAGCAACAAAGGTAGAAAGGTATCCCTCCCAAATGATGTTGCTCCTACTACTCATTGTGATGATGATAATTGCTATACTATTGGTGCTATCAATATTTTTAATGATGAGAGTGATTATGCTTATGATATGAAAGGGCCCGAGCTTGGGGAAGCTATGTTTGATGAGGATGAAATATTTGAGAATTTATTTGCTTAAATTAATGTTTGTCCCAATCTTGGGGATGCTATGTTTAATGAAGATGATATTTTTAGCATCCCAAGTTTTGATATGCAAAGTTGGTATGATGATAGCATGCCTCCTACCTATGATGATTATATTGATGAAAGTGGGTTTGGAAGAGTGTCAACTTTAGGAATTAGTGATACCACTATTTTGGAGGATGTTGAATCTTATTGTGATGAATACGAAAGTGGATTTGGAAGAGTGTCAACTTTATTTAGTGATTCCACTATCTTGGGAGAGGTTTCAATCGATTATGATGAGAACGAAGTTGCTACTTATGATGATTATTGTGATGAAACTTATGCTACAAAAGTAGTGATGATTATATTTACAAATCTTGTCATGATTATGATTACCCTTTTTCTGAACATTACTCTTTTAATGTGGAAACAATTTTTAGTGTTCAAGTCTCTTATGATACTCCTACTATTCCGAATGAGAAGAATTTTGCTTATGTGGAGAGTAGTAAATTTTCTATGCTTGTAGATCATGAAAAGAATGCTTTAGGTGCTGGTTATATTATTGGATTCATTCATGATGCTACTGAAAATTATTATGAGGGAGGAATATATGCTTGTAGGAATTGCAATAATATCAAGTTTCCTCTCTATGTGCTTAAAATTTTGAAGTTATGCTTGTTTTACCTTCCTATGCTTGTTGATTATTGTTCCAATAAGTTGTTTGCTCACAAAATCCCTATTCATAGGAAGTGGGTTAGACTTAAATTTGCTAGCAATATGCTTCATGATGCTCCCGTTATGTTTCAATTCTTATCTTTTGTGTGAGCATCATTGCCATCATCATGCCTAGCTAGAAAGGCATAAAAGAAAAGCGCTTGTTGGGAGACAACCCGATATTTACCCTTACTGCTTTTGTGTGTCCACATGATTATGCTACTGTATTAATCATGTTTTATAGCTTTTGTTTCAATAAAGTGCCAAGTAAGACCTTTAGGATAGCTTACGGTGATAGTTGTGTTGATCCTGCTGAAAATCAGAAACTTCTGCACCCAGTAAATTAGTTTTGTTAATTTACATAAACGTGGTTCTGATCTGATTCTTTTTGATATGGATTGGCACACGAATTTCTTAGGACTTCCTAATTTGGTAGGATATTTGGAGTTCCATAAGTATACGTTTGATACAGATTACTACAGACTGTTCTATTTTTGACAGATTGTATTTTCTATGTGTTGTTTGCTTATTTTGATGAATCTATGAGTAGTATCGAAGGGTATGAACCATAGATAAGTTGAAGTACAATAGATATTACACAAATATGAATTTAGAGTGAGTTCATTACAGTACCTAAGTGGTGGTTTTATTTTCTTATACTAACGGAGCTTACGAGTTTTCTGTTGAGTTTCGTGTTGTGGAGTTTTCAAGTTTTGGGTGAAGATTCAATGGACTATGGAATAAAGAGTGGCAAGAGCCTAAGCTTGGGGATTTCCAAGTCACCCCAAGGTAATATTCAAGGACAACAAAGAGCCTAAGCTTGGGGATGCCCTGGAAGGCATCCCCTCTTTCGTCTTCGTTCATCGGTAACTTTACTTGGAGCTATATTTTTATTCACCACATGATATGTGTTTTGCTTGGAGCGTCATTTTCTTTTGTTAGTATTAGCTTGATGTTATTTAGAGTAATGTTTTGAATCTTTAGTTTCAATAAAAATGTTAAGGATAGCCTTTGCCATGCTTATTTTCCTAGTATACATGTTGCTGTTTGAAAACAGAAAGTTTACCGCTGTTGCAAAAATTCCCTAGAAAATTCAGAGCATGACATAATGTTTAAACTTTTTGAATAATGAGCTATGATAAATTTAATACAGTGGAAATTTTATTTCATAATTTTTGGAGTTAGGGAAGCATGATGAATCTTGCATTCTTTACAGACGGTACTGTTTTGACAGATTGCTGTTATGTTTGCATTGTTTGCATATGTTTGCTTGTTTAATGATTCTATTTGAGGATAGGAGTATAAAATATGCAGAGGCATTTAGTATGAAATGTGGAATAATAATTTTAGTGATATGTTACAGTAAAGAATGATAAGGTTTTGCATTGGTTTATACTAACCTATCTCACGAGTTCTTGTTGAGTTTGGTGTGGATGAAGCTTTTGATAAAAAGAGAAACCATGATATGAGAGGAATTAAGAAGACACAAAATTTCAAGCTTGGGGATGCCCAAGGCACCCCAAGATAATATTTCAAGAAGTCTCAAGCATCTAAGCTTGGGGATGCCCCGTTAGGCATCCCACCTTTCTTCTTCAACAACTATCGGTTAGTATCGGTTGAACCTTAGTTTTTGCTTCTGAACATGAGTTGTGCTATCCTTGCAATGTCATTTTATTTTGTTTTGCTTGATGTTTTAATACAATACCAAGATCTGAAATTCCTTAATGTTAGAGAGTCTTCACATAGTTGCACAATTATTCGACTACTCATTGATCTTCACTTATATCTTTCGGAGTAGTTTGTCATTTGCTCTAGTGCATCACTTATATCTTTTAGAGCACGGCGGTGGTTATATTTTGTAGAAATTGCTAGTCTCTCATACTTCACTTATATTATTTTGAGAGTCTTTTAGAACAGCATGGTATTTTCTATGGTTACAAAGTTGGTCCTAGAATGATGAGCATCCCAGTTGGGTATAATAAAAACTATCATAGGAAGTGAATTGGATGCTATGATCAATTTGATACTTGATAATTGTTTTGAGATATGGAGGTAGTGATACTAAAGTCATGCTAGTTGGGTGATTATGAATTTAAAGAATTCTTGTGTTGAAGTTAGCAAGTCCCATAGCAAGCACGTATGGTTAAAGTTGTATAACAAATTTGAAACATGAAGTGTACCTGGCTTGTGCATCCTTATGAGTGGCGGTCGGGGACGAGCGATGGTCTTTTCCTACCAATATATCCTCCTAGGAGCATGCGTGTAGTACTTGATTTTTTATGACTTTTAAATTTTTGCAATAAGTATATGAGTTCTTTTGACTAATGTTGAGTCCATGGATTATATGCACTTTTACCTTTCCACCTTTGCTAGCCTCTTCGGTACCATGCATTGCCCTTTCTCACCTTGAGAGTTGGTGCAAACTTCGCCGGTGCATCCAAACCCCATGATACGATACGCTCTATCACACATAAACCTCCTTATATCTTCCTCAAAACAGCCACCATACCTACCTATTATGGCATTTCCATAGCCATTCCGAGATATATTGCCATGCAACTTTCCACCGTTCCATTTATCATCATCATCACATACTTTATTTTTGTCATATTGCCATTGCATGTTCATGTAGTTGACATCGTATTTGTGGCAAAGCCACCATGTATTAATTTTCATACATGTCACTCTTGATTCATTGCACCATCCCGGTACACCGCCGGAGGCATTCATATAGAGTCATATCTTGTGCTAGTTTCGAGTTGTAATTCATATGTTGTAATCAATAGAAGTGTGATGATCATCATTATTAGAACATTGCCAAAAAAAGCCAAAAAGAAAAAAAAGATAGGCCCAAAGAAAATAAGAAAAAAAAGAAAATAAATAGAAAGGGCAATGTTACTATCTCTTTTTCCACACTTGTGCTTCAAAGTAGCACCTTGTTCTTCATGTAGTGAGTCTCATATATTGTGCTTCAAAGTAGCACCACGTTTTTCATATAGTGAGTCTCATAAGTTGTCTTTTTCATACTAGTGGGAATTTTTCATTATAGAACTTGGCTTGTATATTCCTACGATGGGCTTCCTCAAATGCCCTAGGTCTTCGTGAGCAAGCAAGTTGGATGCACACCCACTAGTTTTCTTTTGTGAACATTCATTTATAGCTCTTGTGCATCCGTTGCATGACAATCCCTACTCCTCATGTTGACATAAATTAATGGGCATCTCCATAGACCTTTGATTATCCTCGTCAATGTGAGACTTTCTCCTTTTTTTGTCTTCTCCACACAATCCCCATCATCATATTCTATTCCACCCATAGTGCTATATCCATGGCTCACGCTCATGTATTGCGTGAAGGTTGAAAAAGTTTGAGATTATTTAAGTATGAAACAATTGCTTGGCTTGTCATCGGGGGTATAGAAGTTGGGAACATCTTTGTGTGACGAAAATGAAGCATAGCCTAACTATATGATTTTGTAGGGATGAACTTTCTTTTGCCATGTTATTTTGAGAAGACATGATTATTTTGATTAGTATGCTTGAAATATTACTATTTCTTATGTCAATATGAACTTTTATTTTGAATCATTTGGATCTGAACATTCATGCCACAATAAAGAAAATTACATTGAGAATTATGCTAGGTAGCATTCCACATAAAAAATTCTGTTTTTATCATTTACCTACTCGAGGACGAGTAGGAATTAAGCTTGGGGATGCTTGATACGTCTCCAACATATCTATAATTTTTGATTGTTCCATGCTATTATATTACCCCTTTTGGATGTTTATGGGCTTTATTTTACATATTTATATCATTTTTTGGACTAACCTACTAACCGGAGGCCCAGCCCGTATTGCTCTTTTATTGCCTGTTTCAGTATTTCGAAGAAAAGGAATATCAAACGGAGTCCAAATGGAATGAAACCTTCGGCATCGTGATTTTTTGGAAGAATATCATCCTGGAGGCTTGGAGATCAAGTCAGAAGACCCTCGAGGAGCCCAAGAGATAGGGGGGCGCCCCCCCTACAGGGCGTGGCCCCCTGTCTCGTGGACCCCTCGAGCACCCCCTGACCGACTTCTTTCGCCTATATAACCCTACGTACCCTAAAACCATCGAAAATGAAGATAGATCGGGAGTTCCGCCGCTGCAAGCCTTTGTAGCCACCAAAAACCTCTCGGGAGTCCTTTCTGGCACCCTGCCGGAGGGGGAATCCATCACCGGTGGCCATCTTCATCATCCCGGCGCTCTCCATGACGAGGAGGGAGTAGTTCACCCTCGGGGCTGAGGGTATGTACCAGTAGCTATGTGTTTGATCTCTCTCTCTCTCTCTCTCTCTCTCTCTCTCTCGTGTTCTCTCTCGTGTTCCCTCTATGGCACGATCTTGATGTATCTGAGCTTTGCTATTGTAGTTGGATCTTATGATTTTTCTCCCCCTCTACTCTCTTGTGATTAATTGAGTTTCCCCTTTGAAGTTATCTTATCGGATGGAGTCTTTACTTTGAGAACACTTGATGTATGTCTTGCCGTGTTTATCTGTGGTGACAATGGGATATCACGTGCCACTTGATGTATGTTTTGGTGACCAACTTGCGGGTTCCGCCCATGAACCTATGCATAGGGGTTGGCACACATTTTCTCAACTCTCCGGTAGAAACTTTGGGGCACTCTTTGAAGTACTTTGTGTTGGTTCGATGAATCTGAGATTGTGTGACGCATATCGAATAATCATGCCCATGGATACTTGAGGTGACAATGTAGTATCTAGGTGACATTAGGGTTTTGGTTGATTTGTGTCTTAAGGTGTTATTCTAGTATGAACTCTTTTATAGATCGATCCGAAAGAATAACTTTGAGGTGGTTTCGTACCCTACCATAATCTCTACGTTTGTTCTCCGCTATTAGTGGCTTTGGAGTGACTCTTTGTTGCATGTTGAGGGATTGTTATATGATCTATCTATGTTATTATTGTTGAGAGAACTTGCACTAGTGAAAGTATGAACCCTAGGCCTTGTTTCCTATCATTGCAATACCGTTTGTGCTCACTTTTATCATTAGTTACCTTGCTGTTTTTATATTTTCAGATTACAAAAACCTATATCTACCATCCATATTGCACTTGTATCACCATCTCTTCGCCGAACTAGTGCACCTATACAATTTACCATTGTATTGGATGTGTTGGGGGACACAAGAGACTCTTTGTTATTTGGTTGCAGGGTTGTTTGAGAGAGACCATCTTCATCGTACGCCTCCTACGGATAATCCGTAGGTCATCCACTTGAGGGAAATTTGCTACTGTCCTACAAACCTGTGCACTTGCAGGCCAACAACATCTACAAGAAGAAGGTTGTGTAGTAGACGTCACCCAACAAACACACCGCAAAAAGACTTACATCATACGGGTCTCCAAGACCATTGTATTGATAATCAAGAGAGAGAGAGAGAGAGAGAGAGAGAGAGAGAGAGAGACATCTAACTACTAACTACGGCCCCGTAGGTCTACAAAGAACTACTCACACATCATCGGAGAGGCACCAATGGACATGATGAACCCCTCCGAGATGGTGCCTAGATTGGAACTGGTGTTTCTGAAACTTGCGGCGGCTGGAATTGAGTTTCGACGACTCCCCAGGGTTTCTGGAATATTGGGGTGTTTATAGAGCAAAGAGGCGGTGCAGGGGCCAGCGAGGAGGGCACAACCCACCGGGGAGCGCCTGGGCCCCCAGGCGTGCCCTGGTGGGTTGTGCTCCCCTTGGAGCTCCCCTCAGGTGTGTTCCTAGCCCACTGGATGTCTTCTAGTCCAAAAAAACCCACAAAAAGTTTCACTGCGTTTGGACTCCATTTGGTATTGATTTCCTGCGATGTAAAAAAATGCAAAAAACAACAACTGGCACTTGGAACTATGTCAATATGTTAGTATCAAAAAATAATATAAAATGACTATAAAATGATTGTAAAACATTCAAGAATGATAATAACAGCATGGAACAATCAAAAAGTATAAATACGTTGGGCATGTATCAGGTTCCATCAACACAAATTGCAGCTCCCAGCAGCACGACACGCCGTTTCCAACACCACAAACTCGCTGGTTCTAGCCGGTTCCAGCTTTGGTCCATGTTGCTGCTGACACTGGAGAAGCAGGTCCGCTGGAGTTCCAACACCTCTCGTCTCGCGTCAGTACGGTTGCCCCGGTGATCCTAGTATAACGAGCCAACTGTCATGTCACGACAGTGGCTGGCAGCTGAAACGGGAGATATGAGAGTTGAAGGAGAGGAGGGGAACGACCGAAGGAAGGCACGATGGGGCCCTACCAGCAGCGGTCTGCGACTGCAAGGCCACGACAGGGTTGGTCATCGGGACTTGAATTTATTGAGACATACACTTGCGTCCACATGTCATAACATAGAACTTAGGGATAATTAGATTTATGCCCCTACTTGTGTCCCACTCATCTGTTTTACCCCTAATTCCCAAAAGTCACCGGTTCTGTCCAAGTCACTATGCACCTCTTATGCTTTTGCCCTTTGACCGTTTGACCATCAATTTAAAAACTTCATAACTAATTCATACTAAATCAGAAAAATGCAAATAAAATACCAAAATGTTTAGAAAAGCATCACCTATATGTCACTGTCATTTGCATTCATGAAAAAAGTGTTAGGAAGTGCCCATCCAAGTTTTAGCTCTTATGCTACCACCATGAATAGTAAAATCTAAAAAAGTTCAAAAAATTCAAAAAAAATTGGTGTCAAAGAATGACAAATGTTTTAAGTGTATACTTAAGTTTCATTAGGAATAACATTAGTGGGTGCAGCGCAAAAAAAACAATCAACACTCCAAAATAGATTATTTTTTTGCCACGACTTCCACGAATGTCATTCCCTAATGAAACTTGGCAACCACTTAGAACATTTGTCGTTCTTTGCCACCATATTTTTTTTGAATTTTTTTTGAATTTTTTTAGAGTTTACTATTCATGGTGGTATCAAAAGAGCTAAAACTCGGATGTGCACTTTCCAACACATTTTTCATGAGTGCAAATGACACTGACATTTAGGTGATGTATTTCTGAACATTTTGGTATCTTATTTGTATTTTTCTGATTTAGTATGAATTAGTTATGAAGTTTTCAGACTGACGGTCAAACGGTCAAAGGGCAAAAGCATAAGACGAGCAAAGTGACTTGGACAGAACCTGTGACTTTTAGGAATTAGGGGTAAAACAGACGAGTGAGACACAACTAGTGGCATAAATCTAATTATCCCTAGAACTTAACGCTTTTTTAGGGGTGCAGAACTTAACAGTTAACCAAACGGAGTTCACCTTGGGGTGGCATGCGGACCTAACTAGTGGGTCAGCGTTGTCATAATCGAGTTTAATTTGGCCCAATCAGTCAAACTTAAAGGAGTAGTTTTTAAAAAAAATAATCAGGACCAACTTGGTAGTTTATAGGGAAAATTTGTCAAATGGTAGTTCGGTGGGACATATGAGTGGAATGTGGTATTTTTTTAAGAAAAATACTCGTGGGGAAGGGTCAGAATAATCATCAAGAAAAAGAATAATCATCGAGCTCTTCTTCTCCTCTCAGTGACCCACCCGATTCGATTTCCCTACGATCTCCCCCGGTCCGTGATGGATCTCTCATTCCCTCTACACAATATTTTCTTCTCGTTCCATGCTAATACTCCATCCGTTCGTAATTACTTGTCATGAAAATGGATGTATCTATAACTAAAATACATCTAAATACATTCATTTATTGGACGAGTAATTTCGAACGGAGGGAGTAGCTTCTTATGTACTACCTGTAAGGGCTGCTTTATTATTTTTTAGACAAACAAATCTCACGTGCCATCCTATTCCTACCTGTGGCAACGTTCTGCAGCTTGTCCGTTGACCTGTAAGTAAACGTCACGCTAGCTCCACACCAGCACAACACAGCGGGCGATGATATATAGCGCTCGCTGCGAGCGATACGAGCCCATCACCCACGTCGCTCCTTGGTGGATAGCTTGCTGTTCCGCTTGCTCGGCCTGATCGTTCTTTCTTTTTATCTTGCTGGCTCAGGGAAACAATGGCTACCGGTGTTTTAGTTTTAATTTGCTTTTGTGAAAATAAAAAATGTTCGTGAAATGAAAAACTGTTGACGAATTTGGAAAAAATATTCATAAATTTCAAAGCACTTCTCACATGTAAAAAAATGTATAAAAGTCGGTAAAAATATACAATAATTTAATAAACAATTTAAAACTATTTGCAGATTTAGAAAGGTTCAGGAATTCATAAAATGTTCATGGATTTCATCCTAACAAATTTTAAAAATATTTTTCATTTTAAAAGTGTGCAAAAATGTAAAAAATTTCATGACCTTAAAAGATGGTGAAAGGTTTGAGAATGTCATGAATTTCAAAATAATCGTTCACAAGCGAAAAAGAGAAAGAAAATCCAAAAATATGAAGTATAAACAATAAAAGAAGGAAAATAGCCGAAACAAGGAACAAAACAGGTAGACAAAACACATGAAAAAGAATAGAAACAAATTTATGGAACCTTTCAAAAACAAGTGGAAGATTCCTAGAATCGGACATACATGTTGAAGTACTACGTATTAAACTTTTCTGAAACTATATGTCCCAATCGCCGTTAGTCGTAAAGGTAATGGGCCTCCCTAGTTGCCATCTGCAGGTTAACGAGTAGTATCGTTTTGCTCGTAGTATCCCCTATGTATATCATTCAATGAGCTCCTATTTGTCGTGTTTTGTGGCGAATAGCAGCCCGACGCACACGCAGACAGCAAACTGGGCATCTAGTTAGTGTGCCCGACAACACAACAACTGGAGCACACTACAAATTCCAAATATTAGTGTGCTCTCTGGGGTCAAACACGGGACATCTAGTTCTCACACTCATTAGCCTAGTCTTAAGAACTATAAGCGGCGATAGATTTGAACGTTTATTGAAATTTTGACCATGTTTTTTGAAACATGAACATTTTTTTTAAAACACGAACAATCTTGAAACATTGCAACAAATCTGAAAAAATGAGATTATTTTTTAAATCATGGATGATTTCGGAAAATATGAATAAATTTTTAAACTAAAAAATTTCTTAAAATGAAACATAATTCAAATTCAGAACAATTTTTGAACACAAACAATTTTTTTGAAAATGAACAATTTGGGAAATTGGAACACATTTTGAAATTCTGAACCAAAATTTAAGAAAATGAGAACAAAATTTGAAATTATGATCAATTTATTAAACCATGAACAAATTTCGACAATTCAATTTTTCTAAAGCACAAACAAATTTTCAAAATATGAAAATTTTATGAAATTGCGATTTTCTATTGAAAAATACAGAAAATATTATGAAACTTCAAATGATTTGGAAAAGATGAAAAAACTTTAAATTCCGAATTTTTTTGAAAAACATGAACAAAAAATTGAAAGACTTCGATTGTTTTTGAAAACATAAGCAAATTTCAAAATTCCAAACATTTTCTCATAAACGCGATTAATATTTTAAATAGTGATTTTTTAGAATATTCGAACATTTTATGTAAAAGATGAACAAAATTTAAATATGTTGAACTTTTTGTAGTTTTTTATTTTCTTAAAAAGGAAAAAATCGAAAAAAACATGAAAATAAAAAAGGAATAAACAACTAGAAAACAGAAAACGAAACAAAAAAAGAAAACAGAAAACAGTGCCCAAGAAAAAAAAACTGGATTGCCGGTATATAAAAACATAAAACTGCTTTAGGTTTTTTTTTGAGCAGATATAAAACTGCTTTAGGTAAAGCTTCCGAGAACCCGTCTGCCTCGCTATTGGAAAGTGGCCCGGGCCAATTCTCAGGGTCGAGGATCAAGCGTCAAGCGTCAAATAGGAGTTTCCTATCATTTGGGCCACACAGCCGAAAATGCTCTACCGCGCCTACTGCAAGCCGGGAGAGTTTTCTAAATTTGATGCTGGTTTTCTCAGTTCCGGTCTTGTACGTTTTTGTCCTGTTTTAGGGTATTTGTTTTGTTTTTTGTCCGGTTTCAATGTTTCTATTTTGATTTTTTTCCAGTTTGCTTTAATTATTTTTGTTTTTATATTTTCTCCTATAGATTTTATGTTTGCAGTTTTCTATCTTCTTTTATGTATAAAAATATTATATTTTTTCAATTTAACATTTGTGTCACACCAATTTGATTTTAGATCTGCATGAATTTAAATTAGACATGTGTTGTGAAAAAGTTTTTAAATGGCATGATTTTTTTTTGAAAGTGCATGTACATTTTTTATGAATAACCTGGATATTCTTTTGAGAGTATTTGAACTATTCTCTAGTAGTGTAAATATTTTAACTAAGTAAGTGAACAATTTTCAGATAGTGCAAATGTTTTGAGTAAACAGCATGAACTTTTGTAAAGTACCGTCAAAATTTATTTAATGTGATTTTTTTTGTAAAATTGTATAAACATTTCTTTACACAGTATGAACTTTTTTTTTTGTAGCGTGAACATTCTATGTAATGTACGTGATGCTTTTTGCAAAATAGCGTAGACATGTTTTTTAGACTAAGTGTAAACACTTTTTGTAGACAGCGTGACCTTTTTTAGCTGTGTGAACATTCTGTTTAATATATGTGAAGATGATTTGTAAAACCGTGTGATTTTTTTTGTACACAGAGTGAACTTTTCCTTTGAGGGCGAGTGGACTGTTTTTAGTAGTCTCGACACTGTATTTAAAGAACAGACCATTTTTAGTAACCTCAACATTTCTTAATAACTTGATGATATTTGAAATATATATGTGTTCACTATTTCTTAAGTACACCGTAATTGGTTTTTACATATGACGAACATTTCTCTGAAATACATGATATATTTTTTTGGAAAAGGAGGATGTACCCCGGCCTCTGCATCTGGACGATGCATGCAGCCATATTATTAATTATTCCCAAAGACCTTATAAGATAATACATCAATAAGCCTGAAGTCACCATCTTGGCAACGCCGTTTGCTACTCCTATCCCTTGATGAAGGGGTACCGATGTCCGAGCCTAATACAACAAACATCACACCAAAGCCTAATATCTAAAGCCAGATGCCCCATCCAAGCCACTACCTAGACTGGTGTAGGATCGAAAGTATGTCTAGAGGGGGGGGGGGGGGTTGATTAGACTACTTGACCAAATAAAAATCTATCATTTTCCCAATTTTAGTTCTTGACAGATTTTAGCAACTTAGCACGGTTCAAGCAATCTTAACACAATTCAAGCAAGCATGCGAAGAGTATATGAGCAGCGAAAAGTAAAGCATGCAACTTGCAAGAATGTAAAGGGAAGGGTTTGGAGAGTGCAAACGCAATAGGAGACACGGATGCACTACTAGGAAAAAGCCTATACACAGAATCTTACCAGCAGCGCGCTATAAAATCAGGCGCTGCTGCTAAGTAGCAGTAGCGCGGGTTATAAAACCACGCTACTACTAAGTTGATAGTAGTAGCGCGGGGTATAAACCCACGCTACTACTAAGTGGTCTTCACTGTGCTCATCGGGACAAGAAAGTAGTGGTAGCGCAGGGTATGAACCCACGCTACTACTAAATTGACAGTAGTAGCGCGGTGTATAAACCCATCACTACTACTATAGACACGTAGCTCACGGAGGCACCGTTACCAGCCAAGTTCCCCTCCGCCTCAAATACCCCTCCGCCTCGCCTGACCACTCCGCCCGCTCTTCCTCTCCCTTTTCCCAAATCCCGGCGCCGCCGCCGCCGTCCCACCAAGCACCACCGTCGCCACACCACCGCCTCCCTCTCCCTCTCCACCTGCCGCCACCTCCCCAGCGCCCGCCCTCCTCGCCGTCTCCTCCGTGCGGACGGGGTCGGCCTCAGCGCACCGACGCTGGGCGATGTGTACTGGGCGGCAGCTCGTGGCTGCGGCCGTGATGGGCGCCCGCCGCACGCTGGAGAGGAGGACGCCGAGAGGCGCCGCCGACGCAGGGAGAAGCGGAGGCCACAGCAAGAAGACGCCCTCGGCGCGCTGCTACCTACCGGCGAGGAGGGGCGAGGCTGGCTGCGGTACTGCAAGCGGACAGCGGCGGAGGCGAGGGGCCAGCGGCAGAGGTGAGGAGCGGCGCGCGGCAGCGAGGCGAGGCGGGGCGGCGATTGATGCGAGGCGGGCTACACCGTCCACGAGGCGTTGTGGCTTGGGGCCATGGGGGAGGAGGCAGAGGAGACCCCCATGGCTGTGCCCCCACCGCCTGACTTCATCCTCATCTTCTCCCCCGGGGGTTCAGGCCGCTGCTCAACCGCTCTTCCCTTCAGGTCAGAGGTAGTGCTTTTTTTTTCTGAATCTCTTATTTTGTTTCCTCAATTTAGCATGGTCGCACCTCCGGTTCGTCTATGATGTATGAGCTACAGAGATGAATGCCCTAGATTTGTGTCCTGCTAATTGGTACAAATGTTTTGCCAAAGTGATTAAGCAGTTAGAATACAACTGCATTGTAATGAAAAACACACTAATTTGATATGCAGTTTATGTTTTTGCATTACACAACCTTAAGATTTTAATTCAGGCGTAAAAGTCGGTTTCAATTACAGGAAGTATCACACAAGGACGTGCATCATTGTCCACGACACCATACATCGAAAATAAGCAATAGGTCGATAAAAGAATACAGGGGCTGCTGCCTCGCCTCGCCTCTTGCCTTTTTAAGAAAAAGAAGCAAGCACGATGCATAGATCAGATTATCAAGGGAACAATGATCCCTTTGTCAATATATGCTTCCAATGGATAGATGGATATGATACTACTAATCAAAAAGAGAATAAGAGAGCACATTAGTTTGATATGACAAAACCAGTCCTGGATATGGTCATGGAACTATGTTTTGACTCTGAATTTTATAGATTGAGTCTTGCCGGTTATCCAAGAACAAAATCAGTGGTATGTGACTCTACCGTGTACTTAAATTAGTTCATATGTTCACCTACGCCAGTGGTATGTGATTCGTATGCATTTTGTAACTGCTAATCACATGAACAAACAAACATGACATTCAGTTTATGTAAAATTAGTAGTATGAACTAGTAAGAGCCTTCTACTGAATCAAGATGCTATTTTCTTCACATTTTGTCGGTTAAACTGTCCCAAATTATGTAAATTTAGTATGAACTAGTAAGAGTTAAATCAACTATATGGGCGGCATTAACATAGGTGCTCTAGACAGCTCTCGATACTAAATATTCCTGCCGACTCATACATTCGTGAGGCAGCTTGTATTCTTTACTATAAAATCTCCTAAAAGAGAGAAATTTAGGCATTGAGGCATTGAGCCATTGTATTATATCTTCCAAGTTTATGCATGGTTGTTTTGGCCACAAGATATTCACCGCCTGTGGCTGGTAGGTTTTGCTGGTCTTTGCCCTATTGGGGATCTTAAGTTGGTGCCGTAGTTATCTGGGACTATAGGAAAATTGGCACAGTAGGTTCTCGCATGGCTGTTTGTATGTGTCAAGTACTTGCTAATTGATGTTTTGAGGGTGCTCATATACACCGGTACTCGGCAACATGGAAAGTTTTCACATTTGTCCTAGCTGTTTCTATGGGTTAGCGACTTAGCATACATGTTGTAATAAGGTTTCACATTTGCTTCTCGACAAGTAAGGTCTGTTTTTATTCATAGGTAGAAGATAGCGACAGTCTGCCGCAGGATAATGAGATGTTGAAGCGGCAGATGAATCCATGACACGAAGTGCAATTGCGTGATTATCTCTATCTTTTCTTTTCATTTTCTTATTGTTGAGTGAGAACAAAATGAGGAACGTGTGATAGTACATACAACAAGCGTAGTAAAAAGAAACTTATGTTTGCAATTGTTAATGACATAGATACTTGCATGTTACGTGAAGTGGTCATTTGTGAGTTGCAATGCATAATGAGGTTTTTTGGCTGATTTATTTCCTTGGTTTCGGTTAACCATGAAATAGGAGCCCAGCAGTGCTCACTATTGTTGTGTTTATCGGGAACTGTATGCATAAAATGGAATTGGTGGATTTTATTTTTTTAATTATAAATTAGTTAGTAGTGGCGTGGGAAAAGACTGCGCTACTAGTATTTAGTATACTAGTAGCGTTGGTAGTATGGACACGGTGCTACTATTTTGTTAGCGATGGCGCGGGTACTAAATAGCGATGGCGTGGGTGGCTGCGCTACTACTAACTTTGTTAGTAGTAGCGGGGTTTAACCCATGCTATTACTAACTATTAGTCAGTGGCGCCTTATTGGTAGCGCGGGTACCCGCGCTGCTGATAGGCCTAAAACCCGCGCTGCTGCTAGGCTTTTTCCTAGTAGTGATGTTTTTGTCGTGGTTCCGATAGGTGGTGCTATCGTACATCCACGTTGATGGAGACTTCAACCCACGAAGGGTAACGGCTGCGCGAGTCCACGGAGGGCTCTACCCACGAAGGGTCCACGAAGAAGCAACCTTGTCTATCCCACCAATGGCCGTCGCCCATGAAGGACTTGCCTCACTAGGGGTAGATCTTCACGAAGTAGGCAATCTCCTTGCCCTTACAAACTCCTTGGTTCAACTCCACAATCTTGTCGGAGGCTCCCAAGTGACACCTAGCCAATCTAGGAGACACCACTCTCCAAAAAGTAACAAATGGTGTGTTGATGATGAACTCCTTACTCTTGTGCTTCAAATGATAGTCTCCCCAACACTCAACTCTCTCTCACAGGATTTGGATTTGGTGGAAAGAAGATTTGAGTGAAAAGCAACTTGGGGAAGGCTAGAGATCAAGATTCATATGGTAGGAATGGAATATCTTGGTCTCAACACATGAGTAGGTGGTTCTCTCTCAGAAAATATAGGCTGGAAGTGTAGGCACGTTCTGATGGCTCTCTCCACGAATGAAGAGTGGGTGGAAGGGTATATATAGCCTCCACACAAAATCTAACCGTTACACACAACTTACCAATCTCGGTGGGACCGAATTGAGGAACTCGGTCAGACCGATTTAGCAAATCATGTAACCGTTAGGATTTTCGGTGGGACCGACATGCAACTCGGTAGGACCAATATAGTTAGGGTTAGGGCATAACGTAATCTCGGTGAGACCGATTACACAAACTCGGTGAGACCGATTTTGGTAATGGACACACAGAGGGTTGGTCAGGCAAACTCGGTGGGACCGATTCGCTCATCTCGGTAAGACCGAAATGTTACAAGAAGGAAACAGAGAGTTTGCATTTTAATCTTGGTGGGACCGATCGCTCATCTCGGTTTGACCGAAATGTTACGAATGGAAACAGAGAGATTACAACCCCATCTCGGTGAGACCGAGATCCCTATCGGTGAGATCGACTTGCCTAGGGTTTGTGGCAGTGGCTATGACATCTGAACTCGGTGGCGCCGGATAGGAAGAATCAATGGGGACGAGTTTGACTTTTGGTTTAGGTCATATGTGGATGTGAGAAGGTAGTTGAGGGCTTTGGAGCATATCACTAAGCACTTTGAGCAAGCAAGCCATTAAGCAACACCTCATCCCCTCTTGATAGTATTGGCTTTTCCTATAGACTCAATGTGATCTTGGATCACTAAAATAGAAAAAGTAGAGTCTTGTGCTTTGAGCTTGAGCCAATCCTTTTGTCCTTTGCATTTTGAGGGATCCACTTTTCTCATCCATGCCATGCCAATCATTGAGCTTTCCTGAAATATTTATCTTGAAGTAGCATTTGCTCAATGAGATATATGCTGTTAGGAATTACCAAAACCACCTAGGGATAGTTGCACTTTCAATCTCCCCCTTTTTGGTAATTTATGACAACATATAGATCAAAGCTTCGACAAATGATAATAAGATTGAAAAACATTGTCGCTTTGAGAAGTATGTGAAAAGTAAGAGCTCCCCCTAAATTTGTGCATTATTTAAAATTTGCTTTGGACTGCAAATGCACAAAGAGTTAGAATTATGGGTTACTCTTCCATGTCACATACATCTTGGTGGAGCGCTCAAAATGATAATAATGAAATACATGCACTCATCACCAAGCAAAGTGAATGATCATATAGGGATATAAAAGGATAATGTCATCCAACAAGCATTAAGGTAGCATATGATCAAACACATGATCATCCAAGTATCTCACAAAAGGCATAGTGTGCCAAGCAAACAAGCAAATAACGAAGTTCAACCACCAAAAAGACAAGAGAGAACAAAAGAAACACTCTCTCTCGAAGCCTATGATCTATATTTTTTCTCCCCCTTTGGCAACAAGTTACCAAAAAGTTCATAAAAAATGCATAGTGTTGAACGACTCTCAGGCTTGGTCTTCATGGGATGGTGTAGAGATGGCTCCTTGGACGAAGACTTCTGTTGATGTAGCTGGAGCTGGTGGAGAGGGTGCTGGAGCTGGATGCACTGAAGCTGTAGCTGGTGCAGATGATGTAGCTCTGGTGTCTGCCATAGGCACTGTAGCAGATCTCTGTCCTCTGGGCACTCTAGCAAATGTATCAGTAGTTGAGCTGCCCTTCTTCTCCTCCACATCCTCCTGAAGTTGCTCAACTACAGTCTGGATCTCAGTCACTTTAACATCAAGAGCATAGAACTTCTGCTCTATGATTCTCTCCAAGCTCTCCTGGTTTTGAGTCAGGATGGCCAAGCCCTTCTCAATTCTCAGAGTGGAGGCAATCAAGTAGTCAAGCTAATCTTGCTTGCATTTCAGGAAAATCTGAGATGCCTCTTCAGCAGTTGGCATCTTAGCAGCCTTCTCAGCCCTTGCCTTCTCCTTCTTCTCTTGTGCTTGCACAGAAGATGGTTCATTCTCATCCATCACAACAGTGTTGCCCTCAAAATCAGGGTAGATGGGCAGGTGTTCCTTGTCCAAGAGATATGTGCCAATGCCCATCTTGGAGTTTCTAAGCTTCTGAATCTGTGGGGGCATACCCACAACTCCTCTTTTGATCAGCAATAGTCCTTTTGATTGTTTCCACAATCAGGATCACGAATTTGAACTTCTGAGGCACATCAAATATATGAAGCAAGTTAATTGCATAACCTCTGATCATCTTGTGATCACCTGACTTGGGCAGCAAAGTATGCCTTAAAATCCAGTTGATAGTGGGCAGTCGTGACAATAGATAGTGTACAGATCCAAACTTGTGTGTCTCAAGTGCAGCATCTGGGATCTCTTTGTACATGTGATCCATGGAGTTGTGATCTTTCTTCTTCTTGGCATAGACATCCAAGTCATCCTCATTCTCCTTTGGAGCATCGATCAATTCAGACCATTCCTCAACTGTTGAATGATACCTGGTACCCTCAAACATCCAGACTATCCTCCCATCTGGGTAGAAATGAGCTGTGGAGTAGAACTGCATAATGAGCTCATCATTCCACTTTGCGAGCTTCTTCCCAACAAAGTCTACTACTCCACAAGACTTGAAACTGTCATAAACTCCTGGATAATTATCTTCATTCTTCCTGATGTACTCCCAATCAACCCATCTCATGTCATAGACTATGGGCTTCTTGTCAAGCAGCTCTGTCTCATAGTAATCCTATTGTTCCTTAGTATGGAACCTGTAGTCCACAACAGTTCTTCTCCTGACTGCATAGGGGTCAGTCAATCTCCACTGTCTCAGACCTGCATCCTTCCTGAGCTTCATGTCTTCTGCAACTGGGTGAGCATCATTATGATCTGGGATCTTGGGCTTCAGCTTTCTCAAGACAAGTGAGTCTTCATCTTCTTCTTGGCAGCTTGAACCTTTGGGGCCTTGTTCTTCTCTGTAGCTAGAATACTCCTGGTGTTCCTCTTCGGTGCAGACTTGGGTTTTGGAGCAGCATCTTTGGGAGCATCTTTGGGCTTAGATGGAGCAGCCCCTGACCTTATAGCATCTCCCATAAACTTTTGAGCTTTAGGTGTTGGTGCAGCAACCTCTTCATCTTCATCTTCAGAGTCTCTCCTCATAGAGGGCTTGCCAAGTAGCTTGGCAGTGGTGGTTCTGACTCTCTGCTTCTTCTTTTCTTGGCCAGCAGCTTTATCTTCAGACTCAATGGTGAACTTCATGGTTTCACCAGTGGCAACCTTCCTAGGTTTGGAAGTTGGAATTCTCCTTGCATGTGCCTTCTTCTGCATTCCTGGCTTAGTGGTAGCAGTTGCGCCATATTCCTTCTTCAGCACTTTCTTCTTTGAGGTGGCCTCATCCTCAACAGCCACATAGTCCTCATCCTCAGTATCTAAGGTCTTCTTCTTTCTGGCCTTGGTGGCTGCCTTTGGCAAGTTGCTGGGTGTGCTCCTGCTTCCATCATCATAGCTGCTAGAGGGACTAGTGCCCTCACTCATCTGAACTTGCTCCTCAGACTTATTCTGACTGTCACTCTGATCTGACATGGTGCAAACTCTGACAGCAGACCCTGTGAATAGATATAGATGAGGTAGAGTGGATGAGGATCACAAAGTACAGAGGTTTTTGCAAAAGAATTGAGTCAAAAACTTAGTTTTAGTTTTCCACAGAAAGCATTTCGGAGCTACCGATTCATAAACTCGGTGATACCGAAGTAGCTTTTGGAACCTAAACTAGTGAACTCGGTCAGACCGGGTCACAGTTTGGTGGCACCGAGACTACTATGGTTTCACAAAGTCCTGAACTCGGTCACACCGATTTGCAATTCTCGTTCAGACCGAGAATCACGTGTGCACTGGCCTAAGCCAAATCGGTGGGACCAATTTCTACAACTCGGTCGGTCCGAGATGAGTTCGGCGGAAACCTAACCCTAAATTTTCAATCCAGAACTAATCTACGGAGTGTTTTCGCTGGATAGGAAGATCTCAATCGTGGCAAGATACATGGGAATGCAATGTGCTAGGAATCGGAGTGAGGAATAGCACAAGGTTTCAAATCCATACCCTAGTTCGGCGATGGATTTGCTACGGCGGCAACGGCGGAGTTGAGTCCCGCTGATGGCGGCAGAGACCAGCGGCTGGAGGTCGCTGGCGACGAGGAGGACGATCCGGAGACCCGAGGGGGCAGAGCAGGCAGTGCGCGGGCGAAGAGGTTCGGAAAAAATTTAAAATTTTGGCCCGGGGGTATATATAGCCTGACCCTGTCGGTGTGACCGAGTGGAACAACTCAGTGACACTGAGATGCATAACTGCAAGCAGTTATTGCAACTCGGTGTGACCGAAAAGTTCAAATCGATTGCACCGAGATTGAAAACCTAGATCAAATTAATGATCTCGGTGTGACCGAAATGGATGGATCGGTCAGACCAAAATGCACAAAGAGGTTTTGGAAGTTTAAGTCTATGACGAATCAGGGACTCCGAGTGCTCCTCACACAGAATGGTTCGAATCTGAGTTGATCAAACTTTGTGATGTAGCATGAATACAGTTTGAGACAAGAAAAGTATAGATAGCTAGATAAGGTTCTTAGGCATTCTTGTCCATCCACTTGGCAAAAGAAAAGAATCCAAACAATCAGAACTACAAGTGGATGTCCTCGAATGAGTAAAATATGCAACCAACATGCTCACACAATAAAATGACAAATGAAATATGTGGCAAAACATGCACAACCATTCTAGCATCTATCAAGCAATTGGCGATGACTAGGTCATCTATATATGAGTGTCGGTGTCAAAACCGGCGGATCTCGGGTAGGGGGTCCCGAACTGTGCGTCTAGGCGGATGGTAACAGGAGACATGGGACACGATGTTTTTACCCAGGTTTGGGCCCTCTTGATGGAGGTAAAACCCTACTCCTGATTGATTGATATTGATGATATGGGTAGTACAAGAGTGGATCTACCACGAGATCAAGGAGGCAAAACCCTAGAAGCTAGCCTATGGTATGATTGTTGTTCGTCCTATGGACTAAAACCCTCAGGTTTATATAGACACCGGAGAGGGCTAGGGTTACACAGAGTCGGTTACAATGGTAGGAGATCTACATATCCGTATTGCCAAGCTTGCCTTCCACGCCAAGGAAAGTCCCATCCGGACACGGGACGAAGTCTTCAATCTTGTATCTTCATAGTCTTGGAGTCCGCCGATGATGATAGTTCGCTATCCGGACACCCCTAGTCCAGACTCCTCAAGAGCCTGAACCAGGCTTCAATGACGACGAGTCGGCGCGATATTGTCTTCGGCATTGCAAGGCGGGTTCCTCCTCCGAATAATTCATAGAAGATTGTGAACACCAGGATAGTGTCCGGCTCTGTAAAATAAATTCCACATACCACCATAGAGAGAATAATATTTACACAAGTTCAATCTGCTGACGTATTTTGTGGCGTGACGTCACACCACTACCAAGCCTTTACTCGAATTGTTTTTATTATACCACCTCAGCGCGTTTAGCGAAGCGGTTTCCTTGGCACGTCTTGTCGAAGCAGAGATCGTGTTCCCCTTATTCCGGGATTCCCATCAATACGGACATGGGTAACCCAACCGCGCCATTGATTGTGGCGCTTGGGAGATAAGCGAGTTTTACCAGGCCGGTGGGGACGCATAGTTTTCGTCCGCCCATATATAAGGGGATAAGGATCCACCTCTTTTACCTACGCCTTCTTCCTCCTTTGCTTATCCATCTCCGCGCACTCGAGCTCCAGCGCCCAAGTCCGCACATCTCACCTCGACCTTCTCCAGCCATGTCCAGAGCGGGAGGCAAGTGGATGCCCTCCTCCGTTACGGAGGGGCACATTGAGAAGCTGCGCAGCGCCGGATATCTGTCCAGCGACATCGCGCATTGGCTCCCCGACGAGGGGCAGCTCATCCCCACCCCCAGGCCCCATGAGAGGGTCGTATTCCTTCCCCACTTCCTCCGCGGACTGGGATTCCCACTCCACCCCTTTGTCCGGGGGTTCATGTTCTACTACGGCCTGGATTTCCACGATCTGGCCCGAATTTCATCCTCAATATCTCGGCGTTTATCGTCATGTGTGAGGCCTTCCTCTGCATCCAGCCCCACTTCGCTTGTGGTCAAGACCTTCAATGTCAAGCGAAGGTTGTGAAGGGCAGCAAGCGGAGTCTTGAGGCGCCATGGTGGGCAAATGCCCAACGCCACTTGGCTCAAGGGTGCCTTCGTGGAATCCGTTAAAGGGTGGCAATCGGGGTGGTTCTACATCACTGAGCCGCGTGACCCTAAATGGGCAGTGGCCCCAATTCAGATCTGGCATCCCCATGCAGCTCACCTCCGGAAAGAGAAGGGCTTGCTATGGGGTAGTTCGAAGAGCGACCGGACTCGATCCTGTCTCTGACCACGTGAACAAGAAGCTCAAGCTTGTCAATGTGATCCAGTCATGCTCGTCTCACGGATTCTCCCCGCCAAAGAACGGGACTTCAATTTGTGGGAGTTTGATCCGCATAGCATCGACTTTGAGCGGGCTCTTGACACTACGCACGAAGCTGCCCGGAGGGTGTTGTTCAAGGCGCCGAAGCTCCGCATCCGCCATCAAGATCGCGGATTCAAAGACGCAGCGTCTGGTGGCGAGGTAAGCTATGTTATCCTTTATGGGACACTTGCTTTTCATAGTTTGACTCTATGCGGGATCTAAACTCCCAATACCTTTAACAGGACTGGCAGAAGACGTCCGGACAGGTTAACTGTCCGGCTCCCCTTCCAAAAGACCCAGCGGACACCCGTTTGACGGGGCTGCTGGTCCCAGCACTTTATGTGGTGCCAGAGAAGAAGGCCAAGAAGAAGGCCACGGGAACCCGAAGGAGTTCCTGGCGTCAGGTGGTATCGGACTCATCGTTCGATGACTCCAAGGCGGACTCCTCCCACGAGAACAAGGAGGAGAAGAAAGAGGCCTCTCCCCCAGCGGGGGGAGAGAAGAAGAGGAAGGCCTCCCCAACGAGGGAGGCCGAAGGGTCCAAGAAGGGAAGGACCCTTCCCCGGACTGCTTCGCCAGCGTCGGCGACGGCGACGAGGGGTGGCCCTCAAGGGCCAAGCCCTTGGCAAGATCGTAAGTATCCGGACTCCTGGATGATTTATAATTTTTCTTTTTGCCACACGATGTCTTTCTAATGCAGCATACAACCTGTAGTCCGCCCAAGGACGATCTTCCCGCTTCGTCGAGCGGGTCCTTGGGCACATCGGATATGGATTCTCTTCTGACCGTCTCGACCCCTCATGACGCTGACGACGTCGAGGTGGGGTCCCAGGAAGGGACCCGCCAGGAGGAGGAGGCCCAGGAGGTGCCGCAGGGAAACCTCCCGGACTTTGCACCGGACTCCGCACCAGAACTGCAGTGGTTCCGTAGTCTGGTGAGCGGCCCCTTCATAAGAAGGGCAAGACTGTGATGCCGGCGGCCTCCGTCCAATCGGAGGCGCTGGATAACTTGCTGGAGGCGCTCAACGGCGCTTCCATCAAAGAAGAACACCGCACTATCATGAGTGTGGTTATTGAGAAGGTTCAGCTCGCCAAGAGCAGGCTGACCGAAGCCTGCAGTAGCCTTCTAACAGGCTTTGAGGTAAGAATTTTAAGATGTGTAATATAATACCGCATAGACAGTAGCCCCTGATGCTCGGTTTGGTGTTCGGAAAGAAAAGCCGGACTGAGGATCTAAAAAGATATACGCAGGAGTCTAAAAAATATGTCAATATGGGATTGCAGGCTGCGCTGCCGACCTCTGCCAAGACTTGATCATGGAGGTCAATGCTTTGAAGCAAAGCCTCGAGCGGTCCGAGAGCGATCTCGGCCGTGCCAAGAAGCAGCTTGAGGACAAGGAAGGTGAGTAACACCTTATTAAAGTTGTACCTTATAGAAAAGGATTTGGTTGCAAGAGAAAATAACAAAGATAACATGGGTACTACAGGGGCGACGAACGAGCTGGCGACCCTGAAGGAGGCGGTGTCCGCGGCTGAATGCAATGCGGCCGTGGAACGAGCCGAGCGAGAGAAGCAGGAGGCGCGGGTGGCGGAGGTGCAGCAAGAGCTCCAGGCTCTCGTGGAAAAACATGAGAGTTTGGAGCGCGACTCAAAGACTCGAGAGTCCGAGCTTGCATTGGCTCTTGAGAGTGCCAAAGCCGCTAAGGCCAAAGCCCACAAGGCCCTCCAGGAAATCGAGGCGTTGAAGAAGATAGCGGTGGGCAAGGCATTTTTCATGCAAAGCAAGCATGTGAATGTGAATTACCTATTACTTACCCGAATTCGGAGCTCTCCAGGAGCGTTCACAGATCTCCCCCGCAGCGTGTCCGATGCTGCCGCATTCTACCGGGCCGAGGAGGGGAGCTCGACGGAGAAGGTCTTCTGGTCTTAGTATGCTGAGGCCGGACATCCGGTGCACCTTAGCGACCAGCTGAAGCAGCTGGTCGAGCTCAACAAGGTGGCCGAACAGGCCATGAAGGGCCTCATAGTTCGGCTGTGGCCCAAGGAGGCCATGCCTGGGAGCTACTTCGGCCTGGTGCGGCGGCTGGTGGATGCGTGTCCACAGGTTGAAGTCGCCAAGCACTCCGCTTTGCATTGAAGGTGCCCGTCGGGCCCTTGCCCGTGCAAAGGTGCATTGGGGCAGGATGGACGCTGAGAAGCTTGTGACGGACGCGCCACCGACGGGCAAGGAGTATCGCACGCCCGAAATGTATTATAAGAGTGTCCTGAAGGGTGCCCGCATGATTGCGGGTGAGTGCTCCAAAGATGTAATATTTGAGTAGACTCGCATTTTGTTATCCTGTGTGCTGAAAACTTTGTTCATATGCGCTAAGCAATGCTTGTTGATTTAAAATATTACCTTCTGTGTGGCCGTTTATGAAATTTGAGAGATGGCAAGTCGTTGGCTTCAGCCCCCATGCCACGAGTGCTGGGGTGTTCGGGATAAACTTGAGCGCTCTTGTTCCCATTTTTGGGTCCATCTAGGGAGACGCTCAACACAACGAACGAGGCAACCGGACTTATAATGCTTGAACACTCTCACTTAGCCATAGAATTCTATAATTTTAAATTTCGGCGAAGCCCCTAGTGTTTGGAAGACCGAGTTCGGGGCGCTATCCACGGCTGGGCCGGACAAAGCCGGTTCCTCGCTCTAAGCGGCATAAGTCTTTAGGGACTCGAAAAAACCTCTCGAACAGCGACCAGCTCTCGCCTTATCATGATGGTCAGTTTTAGCTTTCTCCACTGAGGCGCTCGCCCAGCTCAACTGGGGCGCAATCGCAGCGGTTCTCCTTGTGCTACCTTAGCAGATACAACGGAACGTAAGGTACCAAAACATGGGAGCCGGGCAAACCCAACTAGTGACCCAAGACATGATTCGGAGCCGATGCATATAATGCTATAAGTTCGGGGTGCCACACTTGTGAAAGTGTTTGGACTTATCACACCATAATGTGGGTAACTTAAGCCCCTGGTGTATTTAGCCGTACCAAAGTGTACGGATGCAACATCTCATAAATGAACATATGTATAAGAAGGAAATGCAATTATAAGCAAAAAGCAATGTATTGTTTAAAAAGGTGCTGCCTTGAATGCAGAACGATACAAATAGTGCGATAAGCAAGGGGTGAAACTATTAGCATGTCCCCCTCCAGGGGTAGGCTGCGGAATGGTGTATAAAACAGGTATAATGCTCATAATGGAGACCACCCGAGTATTCGTCGTAGCCTTTCTCCTTCCCTGGCTGTTGCATCGTGAATTCGGCAGCTCTACTGCCGGACAGGGCCTCTGGTGAACGGAGTCCTGTAGGAAAAAAAAGAAAAAGGAAAAAAGAATGACACACTTGGGAGCCCCTGGTGTGGTTAAGCCACACTCTGGGCCTGTCGTGGTCGTGCCCCTCCCCCTGTGCCCATGGTATCTCCAGAGCGTAGTGATGTACGCGAAGGACCAGTCTTGCAATTTTGCAAGGGCTGGGGTTGGGGCCGCATTGCTACGCGTTCTCGGAACATGCCAGGTGATCTTATTGTAGGTTACTCCGGGCGCGTTTGGCCGTGTCCGGTCGTTTAACGGCCGGACTCGAAAATTGCCTTAAGAGGCTGCTCTGTACTTCTTCTGCGAGAGCCGCTGTGTGTTCCTCCGTTCGGAGGGAGCGTTCAGTGTTTCCGTTGACCGTGATGACTCCTCGAGGGCCTGGCATCTTGAGCTTGAGGTATGCGTGTCGGCACGCGTTGAACTTTGCAAACGCGGTCCGTCCGAAAGCGAGCATGATAGCCGCTGCGAGCGGGACTATGTCAAAGATTAACTCCTCGCCGGAAGTTATCCGGGGATCCAAGACCACTTCTAGTGTGACCGAGCTCGCATAATTGGCCTCTACACCTGGTATGACGCCTTTGAAGGTCGTCTTTGTGGGTTTAATCCTTGAGGGGTCTATGCCCATCTTGCGCACTGTATCCTGATAAAGCAGGTTCAGGCTGCTGCTGCCATCCATCAGGACTCTAGTGAGGTGAAATCCATCGACGATTGGGTCTACAACCAATGCGGCGAATCCGCCATGGCGGATACTGCTGGGGTGGTCCCTTCGATCAAGAGTGATCGGGCAGGAGGACCATGGGTTGAACTTCGGGGCGACTGGCTCCATCGCATATACGTCCCTGAGTGCACGCTTCCGCTCCCTCTTGGGTATGTGGGTTGCGTATATCATGTTTACCGTCCGCACTTGTGGGGGGAAACCTTTCTATCCTCTATTGTTCGGCGGTCGGGTCTCTTCCTCGTCATCACTATGCAACCCCTTGTCATTGTTTTCGGCAATTAACTTGCCTGCCTGCTTGAATACCCAACAATCCCTGTTGGTGTGATTAGCTGGCTTTTCGGGGGTGCCGTGTATCTGGCATGAGCGGTCAAGTATTCGGTCCAAATTGGACGGACCCGAGTAGTTCTTTTGAATGGCTTGTTCCGCTGACCGGGTTTGGAGCCTCTGAATCCGGCGTTGACTGCCGTATCCTCAGTGTTATCGCTATTAACGCGGCGTTTGTTTTTTTTGCGACGCGACCTGCCATTGCGGTCCTTGTTATCCGGACTGCCAGAATTTTTGCTGAGGTTGTTACTGCGGGCTAGCCAGCTGTCCTCTCCCGCGTAGAAGCGGGTCATGAGTGATGTGAGGGCTGCCATGGATTTCGGCTTTTCCAGTCCTAGGTGCCGGGAAAGCCACTCGTCGCGGATGTTATGTTTGAAGGCTACGAGGGCCTCTGCATCCGGACAGTCGACAATTTGATTTTTCTTTGTTAAGAACCGTGTCCAGAATTGTTTGGCCGATTCGTCTAGCTGCTGAATTATGTGGCTTAGGTCATCGGCGTCTGGTGGTCGCACATATGTGCCCTGGAAGTTGTCAAGGAATGCGGCTTGCAGGTCCTCCCAACACCCAATTGATTCTGCTGGCAAGCTGTTAAGCCAATGCCGAGCTGGTCCTTTAAGCTTGAGTGGGAGGTATTTGATGGTGTGAAGATAATCGCCGCGGGCCATGTGGATATGAAGGAGATAGTCTTCGATCCAAACCGCGGGGTCTGTTGTGCCATCGTAGAGTTCAATATTCACGGGTTTAAATCCTTCGGGGATTTGATGATCCATTACTTCATCTGTGAAGCATAGTGGGTGTGCGGCACCTCTATATTGGGCTATATCACGACGTAGCTCAAGTGAGCTTTGTCTACTGTGTTCGGCCTGGCCGGAGTTGCTGTATCCGGCGCAACGGTCATTGTCGCGCATCGTGGGGCGCCCACGCGATCCGTAGATCGATCTTGATTGTCTTGCCTTATCCTCCAATAGGTCTTGCAAGTCCGGCGCATTCCCCCGTGGCTTCGTACTTTTCGAGCAATGCCGGGGTACGACTTTGGTGGAGGGCCTAGAGGCCTCTCTGTCGCGGCCACGAGGTGGTCGGTCAGCCGTATTGTGCGCTGGTGATGCAGGTTTATATGCCTCCTCCTCTAATCGGGGAGCAACTTGCGTTTGGGGTAGATTTTGGAGGGGAGTTCGAGTTCATGATCTTCGGCCGCAAGGACTTCAGTCCATCTGTCGGCTAGCAGATCTTGATCAGCTTTAAGCTGTTGCTGCTTTTTCCTGAGGCTGTTCGCCGTGGCCATAAGCCTGCGTTTAAAACACTCTTGTTCGACGGGATCCTCAGGCACGACGAATTCGTCGTTGTTGAGGCTTGCCTCGTCTCCGGAGGGAGGCATGTAATTATCATCCTCTACCTCATCGTCTGCCACTCTCTCATGAGGGCTGGCTTCTCCGTCCTCCTGTGCTGAATCTTGCTGGAGGGGGTTGTCTTCGACACTCTCTGGGGTGTTATTATCTCCGGTGCCGGAATCTCCATTCTTGCTATGGCGGGATTTAGAGCGGCGCCGCTGACGCCGGCGCTTGGGCTGTTTCTTGGAGGGCTCTTCCTCCGCCTTTCCTTCGCCATTCCCATCCTTTGGGATATCCACCATGTATATGTCATATGACGAGGTGGCTTTTCAGTGCCTAGTAGGCGCTGGTTCTTGGTCGTCTCTGGCATCGTCGTCCATACCGTCGATGTCTTCGGAGTCGAAGTCTAGCATGTCGGTTAGATCGTCGACAGTGGCTACTAAGTGGTTGTGGGTGGGGTTTGAATTTCTTCGTCGTCCGCATCCCAACCATCCTGACCGCAGTCCAGCCAGGGCTCTCCTGATAGCGAGAGATACTTTAGCGAATTCAGGATGTCGCCAAAAGGTGAGTGTCGGTGTCAAAACCGGCGGATCTCGGGTAGGGGGTCCCGAATTGTGCGTCTAGGCGGATGGTAACAGGAGACGAGGGACACGATGTTTTTACCCAGGTTTGGGCCCTCTCGATGGAGGTAAAACCCTACGTCCTACTTGATTAATATTGATGATATGGGTAGTACAAGAGTGGATCTACCACGAGATCAAGGAGGCTAAACCCTAGAAGCTAGCCTATGGTATGATTGTTGTAATGTATGTCGTCCTACGGACTAAAGCCCTCCGGTTTATATAGACACCGGAGGAGGCTAGGGTTACACAGAGTCGGTTACAATGGTAGGAGATCTACATATCCGTATCGCCAAGCTTGCCTTCCACGCCAAGGAAAGTCCCATCCGGACACGGGACGGAGTCTTCAATCTTGTATCTTCGTAGTCTTGGAGTCCGCGGATAATGATAGTCCGGCTGTCCGGACACCCCTAGTCCAGACTCCTCAAGAGCCCCCTAACTAGGCTTCAATGACGATAAGTCCGGTAGCGCATAATGTTCGGCATTGCAAGGCGGGTTCCTCCCTTGAATAATTCAGAGAAGATCATGAACACCAGGATAGTGTCCGGCTCTGCAAAAATAATTTCCACATTCCACCGTAGAGAGAATAAAATGTACACTTAGCTTTAATCTGCTGATGTATTATGCGGCGTGACATCACACCGCCACCAAGCCTTTGTTTGAATCGTTTTTTACTATACCACCTCAGCACGTTTAGCGAAGCGGTTTCCTTGGCATGTCTTGTCGAAGCAGAGATCGTGTTCCCCTTATCCCGGGATTCTCATCAATACGTGCGTGGGTAACCCAACCGTTCCCGTCGCCACGCCTCCTCTATTGAAGGTGAATCCCGAACGGTCACGGAGACGGCTCTTGGTATTTTTCCTCTTTATAAGAGGACCAAGGCTTGTCCTTGTTCTTCAATCTCGCATCGAATCTCTTCCTCGCTCCCAGTTCCAACACCTAGAGCCTCAGATTCGAGCGCTTCGGATCCTCAACCATGTCCAGCTCCGACCTCCAGGGCCGGTGAATGCCCTCCTCCGTCACAGAGGAGGACATATTGAAGTTGCGTGAGGCCAAGTACCTGGCCTACGAGGTTTCGCACAGGTTGCCCGCCCAAGGGCAGGCCGTGCCCACCCCCGAGCCCGGTGAGTTCGTTGTCTTTGTATCCCACCTCCGTCGAGGTTTAGGCTTCCCGACAGACCCCTTTGTGAGAGGGCTCATGTTCTACTGTGGGCTGGATTTTCACGACTTGACCCCGGAGTCCATCCTCCACATCTCCGCATTCATTATCGCTCAGGAAGCCTTCCTCCGCGTCCTCCCCTCTTCGGCCTATGGCTGAAGACTTTCAAGGTGGAGCCGAAGATGATCGGGGGGCGTCAAGCGGAGTGTGGCGGGGCGGCCATAAGCAAAAAGGCCGATGCCCCGTGGCCCGAGGGTTCCTTCCAAGAGGAACTCGGACTGTGACAGCAGGAGTGGTTCTATATCACCGCTCCGAAGGGCAGCAGGCAAAAGCCGCCGCCTTTATTCCGCCCGGGACCTCCACGCCAACTAATGTCGTGGGTCAACCAAGGGCTCAATTGGGGGCCGTCTGAAGACGTGCCCTCACTGCAGGGCCGGATTCGAGACCTCCAAGCGAGGGAGATCGACCTGATCGTGGTGATGCAGGTTATGCTAATCAGGCATCTTCTGCCCTGCAAACGCCGTCCTCTCCGTCTATGGGAGTTCAACCCGGAGGGGCCTCGGATTCTCCAACACTTTATGGGTGCGACACCCGTGGAGATGTACAAGTTGTTCTTCGGACCGCAGGTGGCGTGTCCGGATTTAGCCGAGGACGCAGGCCTAAGCCGCGATCGCCCGGATACTCAGGTAAATAGCTCAGAGTCCGGACATTCTGTTTATATGCCTTTCTAGAGTTCGCCTCCTGACCCCTTGCTCTTTACAGGAATGGGTGGCGCGATCAAGGCTGATAAGGTGTCCAACCCCCCTCCCAGAGACCGCACTGGAGCCCCTGCTTGTCAGAATGTTGGAGGTCACGCCCACAGAAGGGGGCGATGGGGAAGATAGAGGAGCTAATATTTCGCCCAAAGGGGCGACTGAAGAGGGGGGAACCAAAAACCCCTCCCTCCAGGGGGAGAAGAGGACCGCCTCCGAAGATCCGGAGGCCAAAGCCCCTAAGCGTGGGAAGAGATCTTCACCGGGGGGTCCGGCATCCGGAGAGAATCCGGACGCACAATCATCGCCAAAGGATCAGCCCTCCAGCGAGCCGTGATAATGAAAGAAGGAGTTAATTAGTAAGGAAATACCTTCATTTGTGCTTCTGTGGGTAACCGAAATATTTATATTGCAGTTCGGATCTGCAGCCTTCTCAGATGAGTTCATCTTCGGGGGACGTTCTTCCGGAGATGATGGAGAGCGAAACGCCTCCGTCTGCAGCGCCGTCAGATAAGGCAGGCGAGCCTGAAGTATCGTCACGGAGGGCATCCCCGAGTCCGGAGGGGCCAGAGAGCTCGGCACCCACTAGAATCCGGTCGGGAGAACTGAAGAATCTGGTTGAGAGGGCATCCATTTCAGAAGATCACCGTGCGTTAATGCGTATGGTGATTGGAAGGATTTCGTCCGCCGAGAGCGGATTATGTAATGCCGCCATGAATTTGTCAAGCGGGATTTGAGGTATCTTGAGAATGACGCACCCCTTTGTCTTTTAACAGTTTTGCACATAAAAATGCGCCCTGTATAGATAGTAGCCCCTGGGACTCGGTAGGTTGTCGGAAACGACAGCGTGCCGAGGATCAAAATCGCCAGTAATGAATGCCGCCGTTCCTATGCAGGTGGCGGATAGTCCGAGGGCTAGCCGGACTAGTGGGTTTGCCGAGTTAAATCGGCAACTTGACTTGGCAGATGCGGACATCGCACTTGTCAACCGGCGACTTGACGAGTCGCAAGGTAAATGAGTTCTCCGCAGTCGCTTTATGAAGGGGTCAAGCCCTCCTCGATAAATTATATGCTGTTTATGCAGACGGTGCTGCTGCTGTGGAGAGTTTTGGGCGAACTTGCTCTAGCTAAGGAGCAAGCCCGAAGGAGTGACGCGCTGCCTCGAGGGCGGCCGAGGAGTTGAAAGCCGAAAGGCTGCGCCTTGCCCTAAGCAGGCGTAGGTGGCCGAATTGGCCATGAAAGTAAAGGATGCTGCCGACCGCAATGAGGCTCTTGAAAAGGAGCGCTTATCGAGCGGGAAGACTGAAGAAGGCCACCGCCGGGTTAAGGACGCCGCCCTGCAATGCGGGCTATGAAGGAGGAATCTGCGCCAGCCGAGATATCGTGGCTGGCAAGCCTTTTCGCTGCGCCGCCGTTTATGGATGGAAAGTATGCTCAATTTGAGCGGCAGGAGTCCGGAGGATCCGTGATATGGACTTAGCGCAAGTGCGGCTGATGCCGCTAAGCATTTCCGAGCCGAAGGATCACAAGACTAAGAGCTATATTGGTCTCAATTCCACAGTCCGGATCGCTCACTTCCGCTGACAGACCGGTTGGCGAATGGGCCGAGCTAAATAGATTGTCCGGACTTGCCATGACTAACATCGTGGCCTATGTCCGCCGAGAGGTCCAAGGTGACGAGTTACTTGCCATCGCAGCAATTCCTTGGAGTGGTGCCGCATATAAAGGAGATGAAGCGGTCGGCTGCATCAAGGGCGCGGATGGCTCTTGCCGTGTGAAGGCGCATTGTCCGGAGATGGATGCCACCGCTGTTGCCGCCAGGTTCGATGAAAGCGGCTCCCGCCGAGCACTATTTCAGGGGCGTTATGCGTGGCGCTCGTGTAATAGAGTCGCAGTGCTCGAAAAATGTCACGTTCAAATGAACGTATTAGCTTGTAAATCGATGATTATGTTATAACTGCTTTTTATACTTGTGCGTCCCAAGTAGTAAAACCTCTCTGTCGGCCGCTTCGATACTTTTGTATAACTTGAAAGATGGCAGTCTTGACTTATTACGCACAAGGTGCGGGGTGTTCGCAAAATAGCGCGTTTTCACACTTAATCCGGCGCCTCGGTCCTGTTATAAGGAGGTGGTAGCGAGCTAACGAGGCAATCTGGACTATAATGCTTTATCACTTTCACTTAGCCGGAGCTCGAGGGTGGGGCTACGATATAGCCCCGGTGGCATCGCCCTTCTCCGAAGTCGGGCGCCAGATGTGCTGACCGAAACGGTCCTTCGTCAAAGCAGGAATTCTAAACATTCCGAAAGTCGATCGAGTGGTTGACCAGCGCTCAGTATCATGATGATCGGTTTTCGGCTTTCATCGAGGTGCTCGCCCGGCCGAACTGGGGCACAATCGCAGATAGTTCTCCGGTGCCGCGTTAGCCGATGATACGGAACGTAAGGCAGCAAAACACGGAGCCGGCAAACCCAACATTTGACCAAAGACATGATTCGAGCTGATGCATATAATGCCTAACTCGAGACGCCAACACTCCCTAAGGTGTTCGGTCTTTATAATAATGGGCGAACAATGCCCTAAGCCCCTAGTGTCCATTCACGGGCATGGTCTTCGACGCGCCGATGCCAAAGCGTCGAGCTCGCTTTGGCTATAGGAAGAAACCAAGGAGAATAACAACAAGAGACAGTAAAAAAGGTTTACGCAGGTCTTAATCTGAAAAGAATCCTCTAACGGGTCCCTCTTGCACGCTCTGCGCTGTGTCTCCGTTCGCCGTTTATCTGGGACGGGTGTGCACTTTGTTCATCTCAGAGAAAGAGAGGAACGTTTAGTTCGAAAACAAATCGTGCGAAAAATATGTGTAAAACAAGAAATGTAAATAATTAAAGCGGGGTTTGTATGAACCCGTGGTTGTTTGTGCCCGCAGCCCCCTATGAAGGGGTATGCGGCTAGGGAGCCCCTAGCCTACTTGAAGCCGGATTCGTCTATCCGAGTCCGGGGTCTTTAAGTGACCCTCGCACTAAATGACGCCACGCGGACCGGGCATCTTGAATGTAAGAGACGCGTAATGCGGTATGGCGTTGAAGCGGACAAAAGCCTTTCGTCCCAAGAGTGCTTGATATTCACTTTCAAATGGGACGATATGAAAAGTTAATTTTTCTCGTCGAAAATTGTTCGGCGATCCGAACACGACTTCTAGTAATATGGAGCCTGTGCACTTGGCGTAAGGGCTTGGCGTCACTCCTTTGAAGGAGGTGCGGCTGTGTCGGATTTTGGCAGGGTTTATCCCCATCCTACAGATTATTTTTGAATACAGCAGGTTTAAGTCGCTGCCTCCGTCCATTAGGACATTAGTAAATTGTAATCCGTCTATTATGGGATTCAATATCAGGGGAGTCCGTCCCGCATTTCTAACGCTTCTGGAATAGTCCAGGTGGTCGAAAGTGATTGGTTTTGATATCCAATCTCTACGGTCTGCTGGGTTGGACCGCGCGAAGCTCTTGTTAGAAAGTGCCGCACTATTTTTCCGTATTATCACATAAAGTGAGTTTACTGCTTTGACCCCTGGTGGGAAAGTCTTTTGTTTTCGGTGCTCTCTGCTGGTGGGGTTTATCGCTTAAGCTGACGCCCGAGCCCCTTGTGTTCGGGCGTTTAGTCGGCGGACTGTTTAAAACCCAACAATCCTGTGGGTGTGATTTGCGTGTCTTCCGGGGTACTGTGAATTTGACATATCCGACCCAAAATCTTGTTTGTTGGACAATTCATCGCTGTCATCCTTTAGAGGCTGTGTTTTGGGTCATGAAGCTTTTGAATCCGGCGTTGATCGCCGTGCTTTTGGGCTTTTCTCTTTATTCGGCGCTGCTCTTTTCTGCGCCGTGATTTTCCATTTCCATCTCTTATCTCGGATGTACTTGGGTCGCTGGTGCTGCATCTTGCTAGCCAGCTATCCTCTCCCGCACAGAAGCGGGTCATGAGGCTTGTTAGTGCGGACATTGTACTCGGTTTCTCTTGACCGAGGTGCCTGGCGAGCCATTCGTCTTGGACATTGTGCTTGAAAGCTGCTAAGGCTTCGGCGTCCGGACAGTCGACTATTTGGTTCTTTTTGGTAAGAAACCTGTTCCAGAATTTCCACGCTGACTCTCCAGGCTGTTGAGTTATATGACTTAGATCATCTGCATCCGGAGGACGGACATAAGTCCCTTGAAAATTTGCTCTAAACGCATCCTCGAGCTCTTCCCAACTTTCAACAGTGTTTTTTGGGAGGCTTTTAAGCCAATGACGGGCTGGCCCTTTGAGCTTGAGGGGTAGGTATTTTATGGCGTGGAGATCGTCTCCTCCGCCATGTGTATATGTAGTATATAGTCTTCTATCCGCACTCGAGTCTGTTGTTCCATCGTGAGGCCTCTATGTTTATGGGTTTAAATCCTGCTGGGAATTCATGGTCCAGCACCTCATCGGTGAAACATAGTGGGTGTGCGGCGCCCCTGTATTTGTGTGTGCCGCTATCATCGGACACTTGGCGTGTTGCCTTGCTTCTTGGGGCCTTCTTCTTTGGCCCGTAGATGGACCTGGCTGGGCCATCTATCCTTCCAAGTTCGTTGGTTGATTTATGTGTGGCGCCGCTGTCAGAATTTTGGCATGTCGTCTGGCTGTCTATCCAACCAGGCAGCCCCTTTATTTTTGAACGGTGGAGGCTCTAGGGCCTCCTCGTCGAATTCCGTTAGCAGCTTGCGCTTCGGGTAGCTCTTTGATTGGTGGCCATTGCCGTACTTATCTGCGGTTTTGAGCACTTTGCTCCATCTCATTCTGAGTGTGTCTTCCGCTATTTTGAGCCTCCGTTTTTCCTTCCTCATGCTTCTTGCAGTACTGACGAGTCTTTTCCGAAGGTTCTTGCTCTCTGGCGGCGTGTCCGGCATGAGGTCGTCCGGACTGTTGTTTTCACCGGGCCTGGACTGATTATCTGACTCGTCATGTTCGGATGGTTGCTTATTTGCATGTTCGTCGTCCACTTGCGGGCCTGCCAGACAAGCGGCTCCTTTGGAGCGTTGTTGTCGCCGAGGCGGGATTTAGGCGGCGTCTGCGCCGCCGCTTTGGTTGTTTATTGGCGGGTCATCTTCGCCGCGACCCGCTGGTCCTCAAGTATCGCTCTCCTTTGGAGTGTCCACCATATATATGTCATGTGACGAGGTAGTCCTCCGTGCCTTATAGGCTCTGCTTTCTTGTTCGTCTCCAAATTGTCGACTATTCCGCCAATGTCTTGGAGTCATAGTCTAGCATGTCGGTTAGGTCGCCGACGGTGGCTACAAAGTGGGTGGTGGGTGGATCTGAATTTCTCCGTCGTCTGCATTTCAACCATCCCGGCCATAGTCCGCCAGACTCTCCGATAACGAGAGATGTTTTAGCGAATTCAGGATATCGCCAAAAGCGTAGTATTGAAAGATGTCGCAGCGGTGAATTCCATAACCGCGCCAATCCGGATTGATTGGTAGGGGCGCGGGAGGTTCGTGAGTCCGCGAGGAGTCCGCGCCGGAATCATGAGTTTCGCAGGGACAAGATTAGTGTTCGCCCATCGCCGTGGATGTTGAAGCCCCTGTGGCGGCGCTTCTATCCGCCGCCTCGATCCGGGCGATCGGCTCCGCTAATGGCGAAGCGGATCCGCAGCGCTACCAAGGCACTGCTCGCGGCGAGCTAGATCATGCCCATCGTCACAAGGCGGCGCGCTTGGCTGTGGCTCGAGTCCGTCGAAGATCAAGTCTCCGCGAACATCGGCCGTGAAGTTCAAGCTTCCGAATCGACCCTAACGGCCAGGGCGAGCTTTTGATCTGCTCCAGATGGCCAAGTGAATTGCCCGCAGCGGCGGCCGCCGATCACGAAGATCTGCTCGGGAGAAAAGTCTCACCGGACAAGTGTCGTTGGTTGAAGATGCCATCAAGCCTATCGGTGACGACACGAGGAACTCTCAATGAAAGCACCAATGTCGGTGTCAAACCGGCGGATCTCGGTAGGGGGTCCCGAATTGTGCGTCTAGGCGATGGTAACAGGAGACGAGGGACACGATGTTTTTACCCAGGTTCGGCCCTCTGGATGGAGGTAAAACCCTCGCCCCGCTTGATTAATATTGATGATATGGGTAGTACAAGAGTGGATCTACCACGAGATCAAGGAGGCTAAACCCTAGAAGCTAGCCTATGGTATGATTGTTGTAATGTATGTCGCCCCACGGACTAAAGCCCTCCGGTTTATATAGACACCGGAGGAGGCTAGGGTTACACAGAGTCGGTTACAATGGTAGGAGATCTACATATCCGTGACGCCAAGCTTGCCTTCCACGCCAAGGAAAGTCCCATCCGGACACGGACGGAGTCTTCAATCTTGTATCTTCGTAGTCTTGGAGTCCGGCGGATAATGATAGTCCGGCTGTCCGGACACCCCCTAGTCCAGGACTCCCTCAGTGAGTGTTGAAAGATGTCCGCAGTGGTGAACTCCATGATCGGTGCCCAATCGGATTCGATTGGAGGGGGCGCGGGAGGTTCGAAGTCCGGCGAGGAGTCCGGCACCTCGGAGTCACGAGCCTCGCAAGGGACAAGGTCGGTATTTGGCTCCATCGCCGTAGATGTAGAAGCCCCGAGGCGTGTGTCTAGCCACCCGCCCTCGACCAGCAGCCGGCTCGAATTGAGGATCGGAGCGACTCGTGTGCAGCCTCCAGGCACTTTGTCCGCAGCAGAGCTAAGTCATGCCCATCGTGATAAAGTCTGGCGCGACTTTCGGCTGTGGCTCAAATCCATCAAGATCAAGTCTCCGCGATGTCACCGTGAAGTTTAGACTTCAAATCGACTGATGGCAAGGGGCGAGCTTAATCTGCTCCAGATGGCTGCTTAATTGGCCCGCAGACAAAGCCGCCGAATACGAAGATCTGTCCGGGAGAAAAGTCTCACCTTGGACCATGTTGTTGTTGATGATCGAAGGAGCCATCAAGCCGATCGGTGACGACACGAGGAGCTCTCAATGAAAGCACCAATGTCGGTGTCAAACCGCGGATCTCGGTAGGGGTCCCGAATGCGCGTCTAGGCGGATGGTAACAGGAGACAAGGGACACGATGTTTTACCTGTGTTCGGGCCCTCTCGATGGAGGTAAAACCCTACTCCTGCTTGATTGATATTGATGATATGGGTAGTACAAGAGTTGATCTACCACGAGATCAAGGAGGCTAAACCCTAGAAGCTAGCCTATGGTATGATTGTTGTTCGTCCTATGGACTAAAACCCTCCGGTTTATATAGACACCGGAGAGGGCTAGGGTTACACAGAGTCGGTTACAATGGTAGGAGATCTACATATCTGTATTGCCAAGCTTGCCTTCCACGCCAAGGAAAGTCCCATCCGGACACGGGACGAAGTCTTCAATCTTGTATCTTCATAGTCTTGGAGTCCGGCCGATGATGATAGTTCGGCTATCCGGACACCCCCTAGTCCAGGACTCCCTCAATGAGTATATTGACTTAGGAGTCAAATGAAAACATTTGATCATAGGTCATACTCATCGTTTAAGCACAAGTGGGGTTACCAGTTTTACAAAAAGCATTGTTATGTTCACACCATTAGAGTTGCTTTAGATCAATTCTTAGAGTAAAGCTCCCCCTAGATGTGAGATCCCCCCTAAGAGGGATGAACTAACCTTGGGTTTTGTCGATGATGACTTCATGTAGGTGTTGAAGATGTGGATGCTCAAGGTTGATGTAGATCATTTGGAGCTATCCTTTGGAGTGAGTTGCACTTTCAATACCTACACGGGTTACTCCCACAAGGAACAAAAAAGGATATCCATAGACATAGAGTGATGCACACACAAGATGATGTCCATGAAAGCTTTAGGTTACCTTGTCCCTTGTCTTACCAACAAGAGGATTTGTGACTCCTTGAACTAGTGCAAGATGTGGAAGTTGATTGCACTTGTCCTTGCCAAAATGATAAGAGTGAAATACGTTGGTGGAGTCATCCTCAAGAACTCTCTAGTTCTTCTTCTTTGGGATCCACATCATCTTGATGGGAATCCTTGGAGTTGTAGTTGTACTCGATGAGGTTGAACTTGACGTAGTCTTGGAACCCACTTGACCAAGGCCTTAGGAGCTTCTTCAAATGCATCAATCTCCTCTTGAAGCTTGTCCTTGCCTTTTTGCTTGTGGTCTTGTGGTGGAAGATCATTTTGAGCTTGTGTCCCTTTGAAGGAAGTAGGATCATCCTTCTCTTGTTGAGGAACAAACTTCTTCTTGGGGTATTGATCTTCTTCCCACTCAACTCCATTGGCATTGAACTTTCGTTCAAAACCAACACCTTGGTTCTTCCGGTGCCTTCCTTCCTTGCGCACAATTTCCTCGAATTGCTTACTCTCGGCAAGGCTCTTGTAAATACCTTTCTCTATAATTCCCTTCAATAAGCTATTTTCTTGCTCAAGTGTAACTTGGCTAAGAGAATCATTAGTGGAATCAAGAGAACTACTAGAAGCAACAACATTTGATTTAGCATGATTATTGTTACTACTAGAGGAAGAATCCTTCCTGTTCTTGTTACTATACTTGACTTGAGGCATGTAAGTGGATAAGAGTAAACTCTTGGCAATGTAAGAAGAACTTTTCTTGCGAAGATCATCATTGATTGCCTTTGAGAACTCAAGCTCTTGCTCAAGGTTGAGCTTTTCGAAGCGTAACTTCTCATGAGTCCTTAAATGTTCTCGATGATCTTCTAAGATAGTTTCATGAGCTAACTTAAGAGTGTTTAGTTCTTTAGTTAGGTGCTCAATCTTCTCCTTATCATTGTCATTCGTTTTATCTTGATTAGCATGATTAATTGATGTTTCATCATAGTATTCATCACTAGAGTTGTCAACAAGTAAATCATCATCACCTAACAAGTCATGTTCATCACTATTGAAATCAACATACTCGGGGTGTGATACCTTTCGGCCTTTAGCGATGAAGCATCTTCCAAGTCCTTCATTTTGTGAATCAAATATGTCGTAGGAGTTGGTTGACACAAGTGCTAGACCGGCAACACCTTCATCTTGAGTATATTCGGAGTCGGAGTGATAGCTTCTCTCGGAGTGATTGTCGGAGTCGCAGCCAGATACCCATTCACCAACCTGAGCTTGATGTCTTTGTTTTGTGTAGCTCCTTGATGACTTGTCCTTCCTTTCCGAATCCTTGCTTCTCCAGGATGTTCTTCGTTCATAACGATCATCTCTACTCCTTCTCTCTCTTGATGGTGATTCTTCTCTTCTACTTCTTCTTTTTGGAGAATCTTCTCTTTTTTTGTAGGGTGCCGTACACTCATTGGAATAGTGTCCGGGTCTTCCACAATTGTAGCAATTACGCTCACGACTAGAAGATCTTTTGTCATTGTAGGACCTTGACTTGGAACTTCTTTCCTTGCTTCTATTCTTGTAGAACTTGTTGAAGTTCTTCACCATTAGGCTCAATTCTTCATTGAATGTTTGTTTCTCACTTGATGATGTGGGAGCTTCACATGAGGCTTTGTAAGCACCACTTGACTTGTTGTGGAGCTCCTCCTTATCCTTGAGTGACATCTCATGAACAACAATTCTTCCAATGACTTCCGTTGGCTTGAGATCTTTGTAATTGGGCATCATTTGGATCAATGTGCACACGGTATCATATTTTCCGTCCAAAGCTCTTAGGATCTTCTTGCTGATGAATTTGTCAGTCATCTCTTCACTTCCTAAGCCGGCAATCTCATTTGTTATAAGAGCAAGCCTAGAGTACATTTCAGCGACACCTTCACCATCCTTCATTTTGAACTTGTCAAGCTGACTTTGAAGCACATCCAACTTGTATTCCTTGACGGAGTCGGTACCTTCATGCATATCAATCAAAGTATCCCAAATTTCCTTTGCATTCTCAAGACGGCTGATTTTGTTGAATTCTTCGAGGCACAATCCGTTGAAGAGGATATCACAAGCTTGAGCGTTGTATTGCAGCATCTTCAACTCTTCCGTGGTAGCTTCACGGTTCGGTTCTCTCCCATCAAAGAATTCACCTTGCAAGCCAATACACACAATATCCCAAACGGCGGGGTTATGCCCAAGAATATGCATTTTCGTCTTATGCTTCCAACTAGCAAAATTAGTACCATCAAAGTAAGGACCTCTATGGTGGTAATTTCCCTCGCTAGACGCCATACTCTCCTAGGTTGTGAAACCAAGGCTATGACCACCAAAAGCTATGGAGATCAAGGCAAATGGAGACCAAAGCTCTGATACCACTTGTAGGATCGAAAGTATGTCTAGAGCGGGGGTGATTAGACTACTTGACCAAATAAAAATCTATCCTTTTCCCAATTTTAGTTCTTGGCAGATTTTAGCAACTTAGCATGATTCAAGCAATCTTAACACAATTCAAGCAAGCATGCAAAGAGTATATGAGCAGCGGAAAGTAAAACATGCAACTTGCAAGAATGTAAAGAGAAGGGTTTGGAGAGTGCAAACGCAATAGGAGACACAGATGTTTTTGTCGTGGTTCCGATAGGTGGTGCTATCGTACATCCACGTTGATGGAGACTTCAACCCACAAAGGGTAACGGCTGCGCGAGTCCACGGAGGGCTCCACCCACGAAGGGTCCATGAAGAAGCAACCTTGTCTATCCCACCATGGCCGTCGCCCACGAAGGACTTGCCTCACTAGGGGTAGATCTTCATGAAGTAGGCGATCTCCTTGCCCTTACAAACTCCTTGGTTCAACTCCACAATCTTGTCGGAGGCTCCCAAGTGACACCTAGCCAATCTAGGAGACACCACTCTCCAAGAAGTAACAAATGGTGTGTTGATGATGAACTCCTTGCTCTTGTGCTTCAAATGATAGTCTCCCCAACACTCAACTCTCTCTCACAGGATTTGGATTTGGTGGAAAGAAGATTTGAGTGAAAAGCAACTTGGGGAAGGCTAGAGATCAAGATTCATATGGTAGGAATAGAATATCTTGGTCTCAACACATGAGTAGGTGGTTCTCTCTCAGAAAATGTAGGCTGGAAGTGTAGGCACGTTCTGATGGCTCTCTCCACGAATGAAAAGTGGGTGGAAGGGTATATATAGCCTCCACACAAAATCTAACCATTACACACAACTTACCAATCTCGGTGGGACCGAATTGAGGAACTCGGTCAGACCGATTTAGTAAATCATGTGATCGTTAGGATTTTCGGTGGGACCGACATGCAACTCGGTAGGACCGATATAGTTACGGTTAGGACATAACGTAATCTCGGTGAGACCGATTACACAAACTCGGTGAGACCGATTTTGGTAACGGACACATAGAGGGTTGGTCAGGCAAACTCGATGGGACCGATTCGTGAAGGAAATATGCCCTAGAGGAAATAATAAAGTTATTATTTATTTCCTTATATCGTGATAAATGTTTATTATTCATGCTAGAATTGTATTAACCGGGAACATAATACATGTGTGAATACATAGACAAACATATTGTCACTAGTATGCCTCTACTTGACTAGCTCGTTGATCAAAGATGGTTATGTTTCCTGACCATAGACATGTGTTGTCATTTGATTAATGGGATCACATCATTAGGAGAATGATGTGATTGACTTGACCCATTCCGTTAGCTTAGCACTTGATCGTTTAGTATGTTGCTATTGCTTTCTTCATGACTTATACATGTTCCTACAACTATGAGATTATGCAACTCCGCTTACGGAGGAACACTTTGTGTGCTACCAAACGTCACAACGAATCGGTAATTATAAAGGAGCACTACAGGTGTCTCCAAAGGTACATGTTGAGTTGGCGTATTTCGAGATTAGGTTTTGTCACTACGATTGTCGGAGAGGTATCTCTAGGCCCTCTCGGTAATGCACATCACTATAAGCCTTGCAAGCAATGTGGCCAATGAGTTAGTTATGGAATGATGCATTACATAACGAGTAAAGAGACTTGCCAGTAACGAGGTTGAACTAGGTATTGAGATACCGAGGATCGAATCTCGGGCAAGTAACATACCGATGACAAAGGGAACAACGTCTGTTGTTATGCGGTTTGACCGATAAAGATCTTCGTAGAATATGTAGGAGCCAATATAAGCATCCAGGTTCTGCTATTGGTTATTGACCGGAGACGTGCCTCGGTCATGTCTACATAGTTCTCGAACCCATAGGGTCCGCACGCTTAAAGTTAGATGATAGTTATATTATGAGTTCATGTGTTTTGATGTACCGAAGATAGTTCGGAGTCCCGGATGTGATCACGGACATGACGAGGAGTCTCAAAATGGTTGAAACATGAAGATTGATATATTGGACAACTATATTCGGACACCGGAATAGTTCCGGGGGATATCGGATATATACCGGAGTACCGGGAGGTTACCGGAACCCCCCGGGGGGTTAATGGGCCTCATGGGCCCAAAGTGGAGAAGAGGAGGGGCGGCCAGGAGGCGCGGCCCCTCCCTCTAGTCCGAATAGGACAAGGGGGGGGGGCGCCCTTCCTTCCTCCCCTCTCTCCCTTCCTTCCCCCTCTCCTAGTTGGACAAGGAAAGGAGGGAGTCCTACTCCCGGTGGGAGTAGGACTCCTCCTGGTGCGCCACTCCTGGTTGGCCGCCCCTCCCCCCTTGCTCCTTTATATATGGGGGTAGGGGGCACTATTGGGGATATACATAACAGGTGGGCCCACAAAGGGTCGAAATATCATGAAGCATGGGGTCCACACAACATGTGGGTCCAGGTCAATTTCATACAGACACACTATCCACTCGGACAAGCAACATACCATCCACTCGGATGACAGTTCACCACTCGACCGTACGACTCACTCGGATATACGAAGACCAGTAGGCAGCAAAGTAGTCAACATCTTTCTAATAGTGAGGGCTTAATAGCGGGCTGGCATTATGGCATTCATACCCCACTTTGTAACATAGGAGGTGAGGGGGTGGCGCACTCTATATAAGCCACCCCCCACCACTAGACTAGGGGGTTCTTTTCTTCCACCTCTCTCTCTCTTCACCATTAGTCTCAGGACTTAGCTCAAGCATGAGGATCCGTTCCTCTTTCTCACACACACATTGTAATCTTCGAATATATACTCAGATAATACAAAGCCTCTCCGGAGCACGAGACGTAGGGTTGTTATCTCCACCGTGAGAGGCCCGAACTCGCTAAAACCACCATGTCACCCATATGCATCTCGATAGATCATGCTCCGTTATCCTACCCCTCTCTTACTATCAGAGTCGTTCCCACGACAGTTGGCGCCCACTGTGGGGCATGGCGTCTATCGAGCCAGGATGCAGACGGTTATTTCTTCTACCACTACCGGCACATCGGTTCCGGCTGGTGCCCTCTATTTGCCTTCAGGTTGGCTGGCCTCCCATCCGCATGAGCTAATCGCTTGAATCGGCGCGAAAGCAAGAAACCGACTGCGCCTCCACGGACGACCTCCGGCGCCATCCGCCCCGTTGTCGTCCCTGACCTCGGCACCGCCAACTGCGCCTCCGCGCGCAGCCACCAGCGGCGTCCACGTCATCATCGTCTCCAACCCCGTCGTTGAGCCACACACACTTCTGTCGTCGCCGTTCACCTTGCCATCAACTCCGGCCTCGTGTTCTGGGCTGCTCGCCGGCAACCTCTACGGTGGCGGTGCGGGCAGGCAGCGCTCCTGCCTCCTGTGCCAGTCGTCTGCGACAGTCTCGGTGGTGGAGGCGCGCTACGGCGGCGTCGGCCGTTGCCTGCCTCCGGTGCTAGTCGTCTGCGACGGTCTCGATGGTGAAGGCGCGTTGCGGCAGTGACGGCCGTTTGGGATTGAAGCAATAAATGGCTGGTAAGTGCTTGCATAGCGTGGGCCATCTAATCGAGCATTAACTGCATGCAGGGAAAACGGAATCAGAAGGATATCTCCGGATCTCCCACACGTACGCGGCTTCACCGGCAATCATTAAATGCACGCCTATAAACGTCGGTCTCATAATTCCGCCAAGGATTGACCGCTTCGTTAAGGTAATCGCCTTATTAACCGGCCAATTGATGGGGATTATTAATCGCCTTATTAACCACCAAGGATATCTAATTGCTTCCAACAACCCATCGGTTCCGCACCAATAAATTCATGCATGCATGCATGTATAACCGTCCGGCCTTCAACTCTGCGGCCATACTTGCTAGTACTAACTTACAGGGTCACCGATGGTTTTTTCAGTCGGATGGTAGCGAATGTTGGAAAGATGAGCAATTTACAGAATGATTTTATTAACAGAAATAGTAGATAAAACATGACTATAATAATAGAGATAAAGCAAGTCATGCGTTCTGACAGAGAGAAGGTAAATAGCTTCTGCATATATGAACCGTAGCCAAACATATCTATAGCAGACGGTAGAAGTAGTTGCATATATGAAGTAGAACCTAACATATGTAGGGCAAGTACTAGTAGAGGTAATCGTGGCGTAACATGTGATGAAAGAAGATGACATACGGACGACGGCAGCAGCAGATCGACTTGGGGTCGGTGTCCTCGCCAGCCATGTTGTCGAGGAGGTTGTCGACGTCGGGGAAGAAGTCGTCGTCGGGGAAGTCGTCGTCGGCGACCAGATCGTCCGTGATGAAGAAGCGAGTCGCGCAGAGCGCCCCAAAAACCTTATCACCCTTCTCCCGTCACAGACTCAAAAGGTGCGGTTCCGAGGCTCATCGTCCCGACTGCGGTGCACGCCGCAAGCCGGGATGAGGAAGAACGTAACAGCAGCGCAGTGCTCAGGAACTTGTGGCGAGAGGAGGAAGAGATTCTGGTGCGTCTCTCTGAGAGGAGCGACCTCCCTTTTATAGGCGCAAGAGAAGGAGGCGAGAGGTTGCGTCGGGAGGTGAAGCAACGGAGGGAGGCGAAGTGAACAGGCGGCACTCAAAGGGTGCGCCATTCATATTAACTATCCACTACCGCAAAACTCTGCAGCTCCCAAGTGACCTTTCGTATACCCGTAGTGCGTGGCAAAAATTAGACATCGGCTCGGCTCATTCCCGCAACCCGCGGCGCGACGCGACGAGGCGAGGCGAGGCGTGGCGTGGCGAGGCGGGCGGCGGAGGAGGAGCGCGCGTGGATGTCCCTCTTGTTCTCATGCTCGTACAAGTGGAGAAAGAACCTCCCTTATAAGGAGGTCCAACTCCCACTAGACTAGCAATGTGGGACTAAACTTTAGTAATATCCCTTGCCTTGCACAAATGGGCTAAGTGGGCCTCTAGGATTTATTAGGAATTTCTGAAATAGGTATTGGGCTGCCCCAATATAGACTAAATTCCAGCAATCCCCCACCAGATCCCAGAGGCACACAGAAATTTGCCTTTGGTTCCAAAACACTGTTTTATATACCGGTACTGCAGTGGAGACTGTTAAGTTGAACTTCCACCTAGAACTCTATGCTACACTAGTAAGCAACTTGAACAAAGGATCGGGCCTTGAACTGCAAGTTTCGTGAATCTAGCTTCACATAAAGCCTTGACCGATCGTGGCTACCGTGGGTCTTCCCATGGTGGAGCTTATGCGCATACTCCGTGACCTTTCATGAGTTTACTAGAGAGAACCCTACTCTCATAGATTGCGACGCTTGACAATCAGACTCATATAGGTGTGTTCTTCAAAAGATGTTCAGAGGATAACATCTCCGCTTAAATAAGCCACTTAGAACACATTAAGATATACATCAACCTGCCATGCAGATTAGGAGAGTATTGCATCTTCATGGAGTGGTATTGTGAATAGTAAGGATACTCTCCTCTCAACACCAACAGCTTGTCTTCCACATCTAATTCACGGATCTCCGATCACAAAGAATAGGTTACCACTGTGAACAACTCATATTGTGGGTCTCATACCCATCTCCTCGATGCATTATCTATCACATTACGTGATAAACCCTTAGTAAAAGGATCTCGCCAGATTTTTAGACGCTTGGATATAATCCAATGCAATAACTCCGGAGTTTCTCATTTTCCCGACAGACTTTAACCTTCTCTCGAACGTGTCTTGATGACTTCATGTTATCCTTAGAGCTGTTCACTTTCGTGATCACAGCTTGATTGTCACAGTTCATAAGGATACCCGTACAGGTTTCTCAACAACCGCAAGTCATTCAAGAGCCGTGCGCCAATCTGCTTCGACCGTAGCTGTATCTAGTGCTGTGAGTTCTGCCCATAGTTGACCTTGTTAAGATGGTCTCGCTTGCAAGACTTCAAGAAACAGCGCCACCTCCATGAGTGAACACATATCCGCTCGTGGCCTTTATCTCATCAAGATCGAGATCCAGTTTGAGTCACTATACCCTTCAAGCACCTTTGGATGCCCAAGTGTAGTGAATTCCATAATTTATGGTTTTCAAATAACGCAAAACTCTCTAGAGCTTTCCAATGCACATCTCCGGTTTTGAGACAAACTGCTCAGCTTGCTAACAGAAAAGAGATGTCCGTCTTGTAGCACTCGCTAAGTACATAAGCGAGCCAATAATCTGAGAATACTTCAATTGATCTCTAGCAATTCTTCGATTCTTTCAAGCAGACGCTAGCATCATATGGTGTTGGAGAGGGCTTGCAGTCACTATAGCCAAAGCGACTCAAGATCTTTTCCACATAGTGAGATTGAAGCAAAGTAATCCCACCATCATCATCTCTCAACAACTTGATGTTCAGAATGACATCAGCCACTCCTAAATCCTTCATCTCAAAACAACGAGATAGGAAATCCTTGACCTCCTTAATAACGTTCAGATTTGTTCCGAAAATCAGTATGTCATCAACATACAAGCAAAGCATAACTCCCTCACCCCCACCATGGCGATAGTACACACATTTGTCAGCTTCGTTCACAACAAAGCCTGTGGCTGTTAAAGTTCTTTCGAACTTCTCATGCCACTGTTTGGGTGCTTGCTTCAGTCCATACAAAGACTTCAGCAACTTGCACACTTTCCCTTCCTGACCATCTATTACAAACCCATCTGGTTGTTCCATATAAATTTCCTCATCCAACTCTCCATTTAGGAAAGCAGTCTTAACATCCATTTGATGAACAAGAAGACCATGTGAGGCAGCTAGTGAAAGTAGAACTCGAATAGTGGTCAGTCGAGCCACAGGTGAGTAAGTATCAAAGAAGTCTTCACCTTCCTTTTGGGTATAACCCTTAGCCACGAGCCGAGCCTTGTACTTTTCGATAGTACCATCAGGCCTAAGCTTCTTCTTGAATACCCATTTGCATCCTATAGGTTTGCACCCATAAGGACGATTAGTTATCTCCCAAGTTTCATTCGCCAAGATAGAATCCATCTCGCCATTTAACCGCTTCCTTCCAAGAGTCAAGATCTTCAGATGCATACGCCTCTGAAATAGAACTGGAGTGTCATCTATGAGATACACAAGAAAATCATCACCAAAGGACTTTGCAGTCCTCTGCCTCTTGCTCCTAGTAGGAACTTCATTGTATTCCTCCACAGGACTTTCAAAGTGTTCCATCGTAATGGCAGGTTCAAGAATTGTAATCGGTTCTGATTCGAGGAACTAGGCATCTCCCCGATTAGATGAGGTAGCCATATCCTTCATGGGAAAGATATCTTCAAAGAAAGTCGATCATTCGACACCATGATCGCATCGACATGCATGTCGTACCTCAGATTTTACAACCAAGAATCTATAGCCAATGCTATGAAAAGCATATCCCAAGAAAACACAATCCACGCCTTTGGTCCAAGTTTCCGCTTCTTTGGAATTGGAACATTGACTTTTGCCAAACAACCCCATGTTCGCAGATAAGAGAGTTTTAACCTTTTCTTCTCCCATTCCTCGAATGGAGTTATCTCTTTGTTCTTTGTGAGAACTCGATTTAGGACATGACATCTTGTCAATATCGCCTCCCCCCACCATGCCTTGGAGAGACCCGATGTGTCTAACATGGCGTTAACCAAATCAGTTAGAGTACGGTTCTTTCTTTCGGCCACCCCATTTGATTGAGGTGAGTAGGGAGGCGTCCTCTCATGGATTATACCATGTTCCGCACAAAAAGCATCAAATTCATTGGAAAAATACTCTCCACCACGGTCGGACCTAAGCCTCTTGATTTTCCGATCAAGTTGGTTTTCCACTTCAGCTTTATAGATCTTGAAAAGTTCAAAGCTTCATCCTTAGATTTCGAAGATACACACAGCAAAGATCTAGTGGAGTCGTCAATTAACGCTATGAAATATTTCTTTCCACCTTTTGTCAAAACACCATTCATTTCACATAGATCTGAATGTATAAGTTCTAGTGGTGCAAGATTTCTCGCTCCACAATCCACGTGAGATTTACGAGGTTGCTTAGCTTGCACACACACTTGACACTTAGATCCCTTAACGGTGGTGAAACTAGGGATTAAGTTCAATTTCGCTAATCGCGACATGCAACCAAAGTTAACATGACAAAGTCGTGAATGCCACACATTTGATTCACTATTGTTGCAAATATGATTAACAACTTTATTGCAAACGTCTAATAAGGATAAACGAAACAGGCCTCCTGACTCATAGCCTTTACCGACAAAGGTTCCATACTTGGATATTACAAATTTATTCGACTCAAAGACAAGCTTGTAGCCATCTCTACACAGAAGAGATCCGCTAACAAGATTTTTATTGACGGAGGGGACATAATGCACGTTCTTCACCAAGACGATCTTTCCCGAAGTAAACTTCAGATCGACCGTGCCAACACCACGAACGAAGCACTTGAACCGTTGCCCATCAAGACGGTTGAAGTCCCCGCTATGTCCGATAAGACGAAAACATGGAAATATCACCGCATACATGCACATTAGCACCCGTGTCAATTAACCAATCAGGAGAATGACATACTGAAAGAATAGTGGGAAATATACCATACCTAGCATCCTTCATGTCAATGTCTCCGATAACAACATTAGCGGTCTTGCCGCTTTTCGAGATGACGCTTGTCATATCGATTGGGGCAACTAGGAGCCCAATGATCAGATCTCCACACACATGACAAGCACCTTTCTTCTTGCCATTCTTCTTCTTGAAGTTCGTGTGTTGTACAGCCTTGTTCTTCCCATCAAACTTTGCTTTACCATCAAACTTGCCCTTGTTCTTGAACTTGTGGGGCTGGAAGTTCTTACATGCACTACATTGGCACTAGATCCTCCTCAATACCTCGAGCACGTGTGTCCTTTGCTCTCGCCTTTTCTTCCACATCAAGAGTGCCAATGAGATCCGGACGGAAAACTCCTGCCTCTTATGCTTCAAGAGGTAGCAAAGTTCCTCCATGAAGGAGGAAGCTTAGTGATGATACCCCGCAACAAACTTGTCCGGTAGTGTACAACTCAAGTGCTCAAGTTCTCTAGCAAACGATCAGATCTCATGAGCTTGCTCAACCACGGGCGCTCTTGGTCATCCTGTAATCATAGAATTGCTCCATGATGTACAGCTCGGTGCGACATCCGAGACCCCAAACTTGGCCTCGAGTGCATCCCACATATCTTTTCCATTATCAATTGACGATAAGCATCAACTATGTTCTCTCCAAGAACACTCAAGAGAGCAGCCTTAAACAGAGTATCCATTTTCGAAAAGCTTGTGCTTGTTGAGCATCAAGCTCTCCTTCAGTTTGCCAAGCGTGGCGTCATAGCAACTCATGGTTTGAAACCATAAGACTGCTCACACGCGCCACCTCTTATAGTGGATACCCTCAAACATAGGAGGTCTCATGGAAGCAAAAAACCATTCGAGGTAAATTGCCTATAATAAGGTTTTTGGATTGTTGGTAAGATGAGCAATTTACGTAATGATTTTATTAATGAAATAGTAGATAAAACATGACTATAATAATAGAGATAAAGCAAGTCATGCGTTACGACAGAGAGAAGGTAAATAGCTTCGCATATATGAACCGTAGCCAAACATATCTATAGCAGACGGTAGAAGTAGTTGCATATATGAAGTAGAACCTAACATATGTAGGGCAAGTACTAGTAGAGGTAATCAGGCGTAACATGTGATGAGAAAGAAGATGACATACGGACGACGACGGCAGCAGCTTGGACTTGGGGTCGGTGTCCTCGCCAGCCATGTCGTCGAGGAGGTTGTCGACGTCGGGAAGAAGTCGCCGTCGGGAAGTCGTCGTCGGCGACCGGATCGTCCGTGATGAAGAAGCCGATGGTCGCGCAGCGCGCCCCCAAAACCTTATCACCCTTCTCCCGTGACAGACTCAAAAGGTGCGGTTCGGAGGCCTCTTGTCCCGACTGCGGTGCACGCCGCAAGCCGGGATGAGGAAGAACGTAACAGCAGCGTAGTGCTCGAGAACTTGTGGCGAGAGGAGGAAGAGATTCTGTGCGCTCTCTCGAGAGGAGCGACCTCCCTTTATAGGCGCAAGAGAAGGAGGCGAGAGGTTGCGTCGGGAGGTGAAGCAACGGAGGGAGGCGAAGTGAACAGCGGCACGCCAAGGGTGCGCCGTTCATATTAACTGTCCACTACCGCAAAACTCTCCAGCTCCCAAGTGACCTTTCGTATACCCGTAGTGCGTGGCAAAAATTAGACATCGGCTCGGCTCATTCCCGCAACCCGCGGCGCGACGCGGCGCGGCGCGTCGTGACGTGACGAGGCGAGGCGGGCGGCGGAGGAGGAGCGCGCGTGGATGTCCCTCTTGTTCTCATGCTCGTACAAGTGGAGAAAGAACCTCCCTTATAAGGAGGTCCAACTCCCACTAGACTAGCAATGTGGGACTAAACTTTAGTAATATCCCGTGCCTTGCACAAATGGGCTAAGTGGGCCTCTAGGATTTATTAGGAATTTCTTAAATAGTTATTGGGCTGCCCCAATATAGACTAAATTCCAGCAGCGAACTAGATTGGTTCAGAGTTCAGTCAGAAAAAGCCACTCAGACACAGACTTAGGTTCACTCGGCCATGAACCCGAGTTCACTCGGACGGATTCCTCGTCCAGTACTTGAGCGCAAGTCAGAGGACAAGGCACGTCATCACTCCGCGGGACATGTTTATATCGCTCGGACGCTCCGCGCGTCGCCACTCTGCGGGATGCGTCTACGTCACTCGGACGCCTCGCTTGTCGCCACTGCGGCACGCGCCTCTACTTCACCAGGACGCCCCGCGCATCGTCACTCCGCGGCACGCGTCTACATCATCCGGATGCTCCGCGCGTCGCCACTCTGCGGGACGCGTCTACGTCACTCGGACGCCTCGCTCGTCGCCACTGCGCGGCACGCGCCTCTACTTCACCAGGACACCCCGTGCATTGTCACTCCGCGGCACGCGTCTACATCATCCGGATGCTTCACGCGTCGCCACTCTGCAGGACGCGTCTACGTTACTCGGACGCCCCGCATCGGTTGGTCACCTCTTCACCACTCGACCGCTCCGGGCCTCGTCAATCGGTTGGTCACTTCATCACCACTCGGTCACCCCGCGACACAGTTTTTACAATTCCATAAATGATTGTTATTCTTTTTTATATGCTCTAAATCCCCCAGTGGGTGACTTAGTTGCGAATCCGTCTCGCCTAAGTTTAAAAATTCCTACCGAGTGGAGAGCAACCCTCCCACTCGGGGCTTAGCTGCAGTCCAGTACTCGCCTAAGTTTCAAAAAAATCTTACCGAGTGGAGAGCAACCCTCCCACTGGGGCTTAGCTGCAGTCCCAGACTACCTAAGTTTCAAAAATCCTACCGAGTGGAGAGCAACCTCCCACTGGGGCTTAGCTGCAGTCCAAGATAGCCTAAGTTTCAAAAAATCCTACCGAGTGGAGAGCAACCCTCCCACTCGGAGGCTTAGCTGTAGTCCAGTACTCGCCTAAGTTTCAAAAAAATCCTGCCGTGTGGAGAGCAACCCTCCCACTCGGGGGCTTAGATGCACTCTAGTACTCTCCTAAGCTTAAAAACACGATACAGGTTGGTCACCTCATAACCACTCGGCCGTCCCGTGCATCGCCACCAGGTTGGTCACCTCATAACCACTCGGCTGCCCCGTGCGTCACCACCAGGTTGGTCACCTCATAACCACTCGGCCGCCCCGCGCGTCGCCACAGGTTGGTCACCTCATAACCACTCGGCCGCCCCGTGGGTCGCCACCAGGTTGGTCACCTCATAACCACTCGGCCGCCCCGTGCGTCACCACCAGGTTGGTCATCTCATAACCACTCGGCCGCCCCGCGCGTCGCCACAGGTTGGTCACCTCATAACCACTCGGCTGCCCCGTGCGTCGCCACCAGGTTGGTCACCTCATAACCACTCGGCCGCCCCGTGCGTCGCCACCAGGTTAGTCACCTCATAACCACTCGGCCGCCCCGCGCGTCGCCACAGGTTGGTCACCTCATAACCACTGGGCCGCCCCGTGCGTCGCCACCAGGTTGGTCACCTCATAACCAATCGGCCGCCCCGTGCGTCGCCACCAGGTTGGTCACCTCATAACCACTCGACCGCCTGCAGGCGTCGCCACCAGGTTGGTCACCTCATAACCACTGGCCGCCCGTGCGTCACCACCAGCTGGTCACCTCATAACCACTCGGCCGCCCAAGACGCCGCCACAGGTTGGTCACCTCATAACCACTCGGCCGCCCCGTGCGTCGCCACCAGGTTGGTCACCTCATAACCACTCGGCCGCCCCGTGCGTTGCCACCAGGTTGGTCACCTCATAACCACTCGGCCGCCCCGTGCGTCACCACCAGGTTGGTCACCTCATAACCACTCGGCCGCCCCGTGCGTCACCACCAGGTTGGTCACCTCATAACCACTCGGCCGCCCCGTGCGTCGCCACCAGGTTGGTCACCTCATAACCACTCGCCGCCCGCGCCGCCATAGGTTGGTCACCTCATAACCACTCGGCCGCCCCGTGCATCGCCACCAGGTTGGTCACCTCATAACCACTGGCGCCCGCGCGTCGCCACCAGGTTGGTCACCTCATAACCACTCTCCGCCCGCCGCCACAGGTTGGTCACCTCATAACCACTCGGCCGCCCAGCGCCGCCATCGGTTGGTCACCTCATAACCACTCGCCGCCTGCCGCCATCGGTTGGTCACCTCATCAGACTCGCCGCCCGTGCGTCGCCAATCGGTTGGTCACCTCATCACCACTCGGCCGCCCGTGGCATGCCGCCACTCGGTTGGTCACCTCATCACCACTCGACCGCCCCAGCGCCTTCGCAGCTAAGTCATTTTACATTCTGTTATTTTCGCCTTCCCGAGTACTCCATAATTCACACATCACGCTCACTGACGCCACACCATCGAGTGTACCTCTATGCTCGATCGCTTATTTTCACATACTTGCTTAGTAATCGGTTATGTGACTCCCAAGTCCAACTTCCATTTTTTTCGCATATATCATTTACTGAACACCATGTGTCGTTCTTCATTTCGAAGTTTGCATCGGTCCTCCGGGCTGCAACTCATCGAACACTACACTTCCGCTTTATTTTAGCCAGATTCCAACGAGTTCAAGAGGATATCTCGCTTCGACAAGTGCGAACGAATCCTTCGCTCTTTTAGACTTTTGCTGGTCAACCAGCAAGCCCCTTGCACTCCCAGCGGGTGTCTATGGGTGTTATTCACACAAATCATTTCAGCACACATCAAATTTCCTCAAGAAATTATTGTGTTGACTTGTGCCATTTTTTACACAAGTTACGCGATCACTCGACGGCCCTACACGCCAACTTCATCGCTGCTCGGACTCGGTCACCATACTGGTCCTAGCGCACCACAACACTGACCTTGTCGCTCTGTTGACTTCAAACACGTCCGGCCAAACCCTCTATGGAATTCTCTTCATCGTATCAATGATATAGACCTCGTCGGGCATGAGACAGATAAGTCCCTTTCATAATTAAATTATATTTACCCAAATCCGACTTGATGAATTGCAAATCATCCATTCAAGACTATATTTCTCATATTCCGCATGTCCGCTGTCGGCCTCAGTAGTATGCTCGGGCTACGCCGCACTTTCGGGCTGCACCTCGCTTGAAATGACACTCGCCTGAGTGGTCGAGTACTTCATCACCAGTCAGATCCTTCACTTCAACAAGTGCATTCGATCCGCCACTTGGACAAGTTTTATAATCACCCAGATGCTCTGCACGCCATCTTCTTTCCTACTCAGACTCAGTTGTCACGCCGGTCTTGTTGCGTTGCAACCACACTACACCAAACTCGTCACTACATAAGCTTCGAAAGCATTCGACTAAGTCCTCCGAGGACCATTTTTCACCGTCCGGTGACACACGACTTCGCCTTAGCCGCTTCGCGCGCCGCCACTCGGTTGTGCACGTCTTCCCCACTTGGCTGTCCCATGCATCTTCACTTGGCTAGAAATGTAGTCCTACATTCGACCACTTCACACGCCATCACCATTCGGCCGCCCCACGCGTCGCCACTCGGTTGGGCACGTCTTCACCACTGACCGCCTCAGGCGTCACCACTTTCGGTTCGCGCGTCTTCACCACTCGACCGCTCCGTGCATCGTCACTCGGTTGTACACATCATCGCCCCTCTGCCGCCTCGCGTGTCACCATCAGTTGGACATGTCTTTACCTCTACACCCCCAGCACGGGAACGACTAAGTTACTCATATGGTCAAACCTCATATCACACTCTGTAGCAAGTTTACCTCCTTCGAGCATCACTCGGGCGCTACGCACGGCAGTTGGCTATGTCACCCTCAGGGGTTACGCCCATTTGGTCAACCTGTTGATCACATCAGGAATATTCTTCTGACCATACATGCTCGGTTCGCCGAAGATCTATAAGTGAAGCACGTCCACTTGGATAAATACCCCTTTCATGCAAAAGGGTAAAAATGAAGCGCCATTGCTGAATCATACAGGCGACCTTACTCGTCGAAGATCGTTCGTACAACCACCTCGTTACGCATCCATCCGATTGATTCAGTTCCAGACAAAGATATTTGCCGTGCCAACTGCATGGAGGTTTACCGAGATTTAAACCTCTGCGCCAGACTCATCTAGTCCGACAGAGGCTCGGGGACTACACCCAGTGGGTGCACTCAGCGTGCCCCCACTGGAAGAGAACTCAGAAAGAAACATTTTGCTCGATGCAAACCCATCTCCAGTATTACTCGACCTCCGAGTCAGAGAAGAACAAGTTCGATCAGTACCATCTAAGAAGAGTTTTAGTTCTCTCATACCCCTGCCGACTACCCATAGTCGACGGCGGTCTCGGGGACTACACCCAGTGGGTGCACTCAGTGTGCCCCCACTGGAGTAATCTCCACTCGGTACGACCTGACCAGTCCAAGTGATGAACAACAACAAAAAAGACAGGCTCTAAGACTCCCGCCGACTGTTGGTATCCACTCGGAACGGTCAGCCCGGTCCGAGTGACGGCCAAACAACAACAAAAAGACAGGCTCTAAGACTCCCGCCGACTGCCTGCAGTCGACGGCAGTCTCGGGGACTACACCCAGTGGGTGCACTCAGCGTGCCCCCACTAGAATGGTATCCACTCGAAACGGTCCGCCCAACCCGAGTGACGGCCAAACAACAAAAAAGACACGTTCCAAGCGTGAAGAAATTCCGAGTAATCAGTTACTCGATGCAGGCCCAACTCCAAATCAGTCCAAAACAATATTCTATAAGGCGAGTTTAACGCTCCTCCGTGGACCTGTTTTGAGCCTTCTTCTAGGACTCAAAGTGTGAAACTCACAAGTGTGGATCTAAAACCGACTCGTATTGACGCTCCTCCGGATAAGAATGGCATCTCTAAGAGAGCAGTCCATGTGTCAATCTGGTTGCACGGATTTAATGACACGCCCATACTCAGATCACGAGTTAAACCTCTCCCGAGATGAACGAATGTCACCAAGTTGCTCCTCACAGACACTTACCTCGATCACGGGAAGCATGGTGCCGAATCCATTGAGATTTTGTTCAAACCTTGGTTGTCCAAAGCGGACGACATGTACCGAGTATTTCAGTAATCACTCGGACCAAACTGTGTCTTACACCAACTCGTTCTGCAAAATCGCAATCGATTTGGGGGCTAATGTTGGGGATATACATAACAGGTAGGCCCACAAAGGGTCGAAATATCATGAAGCATGGGTCCACACAACATGTGGGTCCAGGTCAATTTCATACAGACACACTATCCACTCGGACAAGCAACATACCATCCACTCGAATGACAGTTCACCACTCGACTGCATTTACTCACTCGGATATATTTGACCAGCAGCAGCAAAGCAACAAGATCTTTCTAATAGTGAGGGCTTAATAGCGGGCTGGCATTATGGCATTCATACCCCACTTTGTAACATAGGAGGTGAGGGGGTGGCACACTCTATATAAGCCACCCCCCACCACTAGACTAGGGGGTTCTTTTCTTCCACCTCTCTCTCTCTTCACCATTAGTCTCAGGACTTAGCTCAAGCATGAGGATTCGTTCCTCTTTCTCACACACACATTGTAATCTTCGAATATATACTCAGATAATACAAAGCCTCTCCGGAGCACGAGACGTAGGGTTGTTATCTCCTCGGTGAGAGGCCCGAACTCGCTAAAACCACCGTGTCACCCATATGCATCTCGATAGATCATGCTCCGTTATCCTACCCCTCTCTTACTGTCAGAGTCGTTCCCACGACAGGCACCTCTAGACAACAACAATTGATCCTTGAGATCTATTAGCCGTGTGCGGTGCCCCCCTCCACTATATTCGACCTCGATAACATCATAGCGGTGCTTAGGCGAAGCCCTGCGTCGGTAGAACATCATCATCGTCACCACGCCGTAGTGCTGACGGAACTCTCCCACGACACTCAGCTGGATCGGAGTTTGAGGGACGTCATCGAGCTGAACGTGTGCAAGAACTCGGAGGTTCCGTGTTTTCGGTGCTTGATCGGTCGGTCCATGAAGACGTACGACTACATCAACCGCTGAAAGCACAAGTGCTCCCTAGGTGGTTTTGGTAATTAATGTCAACATATCTCTTGTTGGACTAACACTTTTATCTAGTATGTTTCAGAAAAGTTCAAAAATGGAGTGGCATGGACTAAAGGATGTGGGAACTCCTTCGAGATGCTAAGGACAAAGGATTGGCTCAAGCTTCAAGATCAAGACTCTTCATTTTACATTTTAGTGATCCAAGATCACATTGAGTCTATAGGAAAAGCCAATACTATCAAGGAGGGATGAGGTGTTGCTGAATGAGCCTCTTGCTTCATGTGCTTAGTGATATGCTCCAAAACCCTCAGCTACTTTCCCACTTCCACAAGTGACCTAAACCCAAAGCCAAAATCGGTCACACCGATTCTTCCTATCCGGAGCCACCGATTCCGTAAGTCATAGCCACTGCCACAAACCCTAAGCAAATCGGTCTTACTGATAGGGATCTCGGTCTCACCGAGATGGGATTGTAATCTCTCTGTGTATGTCCATTATCAAAATCGGTCTCACCGAGTTTGAGAAATCGGTACTACCGAGATTACAATGCAAACTCTCTAGAAAACTTATTACCAAAATCGGTCCCACCCAGTTTGAGTAATCGGTCCCATCGAGTTTGACTGACCAACTCTCTGGAAAGCTTATTACCAAATCGGTCTCACCGAGTTTGTGTAATCGGTCTTACCAAGATTATGTTATGCCCTAACCCTAACTGAATCGGTCTCACCGAGTTGCATTTCGGTCCCACCAAAAACCCTAACTGTCACATTGTTTGCTAAATCGGTCTGACCGAGTTTAACGATTCGGTCCCACCGAGTTTGGTAGATTGTGTGTAACGGTTAGATTTTGTGTGGAGGCTATATATACCCCTCCACCTCCTCTTCATTCATAGAGAGAGCCATCAGAACGAACCTACACTTCCAGCATACATTTTATGAGAGGGAACTACCTACTCATGTGTTGAGACCAAGATATTCCATTCCTACCATATGAATCTTGATCTCTAGCCTTCCCCAAGTTGCTTTCCACTCAAATCTTCTTTCCACCAGATCTAAACCCATTGGGAGATATTTGAGTGTTGGGAAGACTATCATTTGAAGCACAAGAGCAAGGAGTTCATCATCAACGCACCATTTGTTACTTCTTGGAGAGTGGTGTATCCTAGATTGGCTAGGTGTCACTTGGGAGCCTCCGACAAGATTGTGGAGTTGAGCCAAGGAGTTTGTAAGGGCAAGGAGATCGCCTACTTCGTGAAGATCTACCGCTAGTGAGGCAAGTCCTTCGTGGGCGATGGCCATGGTGGTATAGACAAGGATGCTTCTTCATGGACCCTTCGTGGGTGGAGCCCTCCGTGGACTCGCGCAGCCGTTACCCTTCGTGGGTTGAAGTCTCCATCAACGTGGATGTACGATATCACCACCTATCGGAACCACGCCAAAAACATCCGTGTCTCCAATTGCGTTTGAATCCTCCAAACCCTTCCCTTTACTTTCTTGCAAGTTGCATGCTTTACTTTCCGCTGCTCATATACTCTTTGCATGCTTGCTTGATATGTATTGTGATTGTTGAAATTGTGCCTAAGCTCCACTTAAACCAAAAGAATCTTAAAAACTGCAACTTTGGTACTTAGTGTCTAATCACCCCCCCCTCTAGACACCTCTTCTCAAGGTCCTACAACTGGTATCAGAGGATTGGTCTCCATTGCTTTGGTTTAATCACCATTAGAGGAAGATGGATGAGTCTACTATTGGGAGTATTATACATAGAGTGCCTATTCTTGATGGAGAGTACTTTCATGATGGAAAAATGAGATGCTTGTTATCTTCAATCAATATCATTTTAACAAGTACATTGCTAGCCCTTGTGCACCTTATGTTGATCCTATGCATCCTACCCATGATGAGTCAATTGACATCATTAGGAATCTTAGAACTGCCGATCTTATCATTAGAGGATTGCCTAGAAACTTGCTTGGATGTTTGCCTACTTTTAAGTGTGCCTACACCATATGGAAATTTCTTGAGGAACGATTTCCAGATTATTCCTTGAAAAATCTTGATGAAATTCTCCATAAGTCTATTGCCTTGAGTAAGATGAATACTAGTGATCCCATGTTTGGTGATTGTCTATTTGAGCTTACTAACCTTATGCGTGCCAAAGGAAATGTTGGTATCATTAGTGACATTATTTCCGAAGCTATAAAAATTCATAAGCAAGATTATCAAACTCATTCTAATGAATCACCCTCTCTAGGACTTGATCCACCACATGACGATGTTGAACATGGATACTATTATGAGGATGATGATAGTGACTTTGATCTTGATGATGCAATGAGACATTTTGGTCTTATGGCAAATCTTCGGGGATATATGCCAGGAGGAAAGGAATGGGTTCTTGATAGTGGATGTACCAATCACATGACCGGAGATAAAGACATGTTCCGTGAGCTTGCTGATAATGATAGTCCTCGAAAGTATGTCACTTTCGGTGACAACTCAAAGGGTAAGGTGGTTGGCCTCGGTAAGGTGGCCATATCACACGATAGCTCCATACAAAATGTCATGCTCGTTGAATCTCTTGGTTACAACTTACTTTCAGTATCTAGACTTGCTGATTTCGGTTTCAATGTTCTATTTACTGAAGTAGATTGCCAAGTGTTTCGTCGAGATAATCATAAAATGGTCTTTACCGGTGTACGTAGAGGTGATCTTCACATTGTTGATTTCACTAAAAAGGCTCAACCTAAAACTTGCTTCATTGCTAAATCCTCAAAAGGTTGGTTATGGCATAGACGACTTGGTCATGTTGGTATGCGAAACCTTGACAAGCTTATTAAAGGAAATCATATCCTTGGAGTTAACGATGTCATATTTGATAAGGATAGACTTTGCAACGCTTGTCAGGCAGGTAAACAGGTTGGAGGAAGGCATCCCGTGAAGAACATCATGACCACAAGGAGGCCACTCGAGCTACTTCACATGGATCTCTTTGGTCCCAACTCTTACAAGAGTCTCGGGGGAAACTCTTTTGGTCTAGTTATAGTTGATGATTTTTCAAGATTTACGTGGGTGTTCTTTCTCGATGATAAATCGCAGGTCCAAAAGATCTTCAAAAACTTCGCTAGGAAGGCCCAAAATCAATTTGAAGTGCAGATCAAGAAGGTTCGCAGCGATAACGGAACGGAGTTCAAGAACGCAAATGTGGACACCTTTCTTGACAAAGAAGGGATTTCACACGAGTTCTCGGCTACGTACACACCTCAACAAAACGGAGTTGTTGAGAGGAAGAACCGGACGCTCATTGAAATGGCGAGAACGATGCTTGATGAGTACAAGACGCTGAAGCACTTTTGGGCGGAAGCGGTTGAGACAGCTTGTCATGCAACAAATCGCTTATATCTTCACAAGCTACTCGGCAAGACGACATACGAGCTCCTCACCGGTAACAAACCCCAAGTTGGATACTTTCGAGTTATTCGGCTCAAAGTGCTACATTCTTGATAAGCATCGTCGCTCTAAATTTTCTCCTAAATCTCATGAAGGTTTCCTACTAGGTTATGGCTCAAACTCTCACACTTACCGTGTCTACAACAATTTCACCTGAAAGGTTGAAGAGACGGTAGATGTGAAGTTTGATGAATCTAACGGCTCGCAAGTAGAGCAATTGCCAATTGATGTAGGTGACAAAGATCCTTCGGAAGCAATTGAAGACTTGGCTATTGGCAAGGTTTGTCCAACGGAGGTGAAGGAGAGTACCTCGTCCATCCAAGTGGAAGCTTTAACTTCATAACAAGGTGAACCAAGAGTTGATACGGAAGCATCCACAAGCGGGACACACCAAGATGAAGGAAACGAGGAAGTGTATCAAGATGAACGTCAACAACCTCCTTCTCCACCATGACAAGAGAACGACAATGCCAACAATGAAGAAGGCCAAGAAGAATAAGAACAAGATGAAGAAGATGTTCAACGAAGACCCAAGCAAAAGCTTTCACGAGTTCGAGCAAGAATTGCTAAAGATCATCCCGGCGAGCAAATCTACAATGACATTCAAACCGGGAGAATCACTCGCTCTAAAACTCGTTTAGCTGAATTTTGTGAAAACTATTCTTTCATCTCTAGCATTGAACCTATGAAGGTTGAAGAAGCATTGGAAGATCCGGATTGGATAAATGCTATGCATGAAGAGCTACATAACTTTGAGAGGAATCAAGTTTGGACATTGGTTGAGAAGCCCGACAACAACCACAACGTCATCGGTACCAAATGGGTGTTTCGCAACAAGCAAAATGAAGATGGACAAGTGGTTCGCAACAAAGCACGTCTCGTCCCCCAAGGCTACACACAAGTCGAAGGTATGGACTATGGTGAAACTTACGCCCCCATTGCTAGACTTGAGTCCATTCGCATCTTACTTGCCTATGCTAATCATCATGATATCACCTTGTACCAAATGGACATTAAAAGTGGTTTTCTAAATGGTGAGATAGAGGAGGAAGTTTATGTTAAGCAACCTCCCGGCTTTGTCAATCCTAAGAAACCCAATCATGTTTACAAACTTCACAAAGCTCTTTATGGTCTTAGACAAGCTCCTAGAGCTTGGTATAAATGCTTGACCAAGTTTCTTATTGAAAAAGGCTTTGAAATTGGGAAAATTGATTCTACTCTTTTTACTAAAAGGGTTAATGGAGAACTATTTGTGTGCCAAATCTATGTTGATGATATTATATTTGGTTCAACTAACCCTCATTTTAGTGAAAAGTTTGGGAAGCTAATGTCGGAGAAGTTTGAGATGTCTATGATGAGTGAACTCAAATTCTTTCTTGGGTTGCAAATCAAGCAAACTAAGGAGGGTACCTTTGTTTCTCAAACAAAGTACACCAAGGACTTATTCAAGAAGTTCAATATGCAAGAATGCAAAGGTATGTCTACACCCATGCCTACTAGTGGACATAATGACTTGACCAAAGATGGTGAACCGGTTGATCAAAAGGTTTATCGCTCTATGATCGGTTCATTGTTATATCTATGTGCTTCACGTCCTGATATCATGCTAAGTGTGTGCATGTGTGCACGATATCAAGCTGCTCCTAAGGAATGTCATTTTAAGGCTGTGAAAAGGATAGTGAGATACTTAATCCATACACCAAACTTTGGCATTTGGTATCCTAAGAGGGCCTCTTTCAATCTTGTTGGCTATTCCGACTCGGACTATGCTGGAGACAAGGTTGATAGAAAGTCCACTTTGGGAACTTGCCAATTTCTTGGTAGATCTCTTGTGTCTTGGTCCTCCAAGAAACAAAACTTGGTATCCTTATCCACTGCCGAAGCTGAATATATTGCCGCTGGTTCATGTTGTGCTCAATTACTTTGGATGACCCAAACTCTTAAAGATTATGGGATATATGTGAGATATGTTCCATTGCTTTGTGACAATGAAAGTGCTATCGAAATTGGTCATAATCCTGTGCAACATTCTCGAACTAAGCATATTGAAGTTTGTCATCATTTAATTCGAGATCATGTTGCTAAGGGTGACATTGATCTTAAGCATGTTCGCACCGAAAAGCAATTAGCGGATATATTTACTAAACCTCTTGATGAGAAAGTGTTTTGCAGGTTAAGAGGAGAATTGAACATCACTGATGCTTCAAACTGGGAGTAGAGACTCCATTGGAGACATGCAAGACATGAGCTTATGACAAATCCTTGATATTTCTCTCATGATGAAAATCTTATGTCTTGGATATATTTGTATCTTGCATGTTATCTAACCCATGTAGGTACTTGGTGGAATCAAACTCCATGAGATTGTAAACTACTCATATCTTGAGCAATCTCTATATCACCAAGTCTCTACACCTTGGTGGTTGAAGACAAGGAAGCACGAAACCACTGAAAAATATCCTTTGACAAATTCTCCATTGAGCTTCACGATTGTCATTCTTGGATACACAAGTGCTCTTCCTTGCAAGAACTAACCCATGTAGGTAGATGGACTAAAATTCCAAGTGATGCTCCAAATTCTTGATGAGCTACATCAACCTTGAGCAACCCACACACATTCAACTACATGGACTACACCACCAACCAAGGTATGTTGTTCCATCTTAGAGAAGCTTTACTCAAAGACATGAGCTAAAGCAACTCAACAAGATGTGAATACATCAAAATGCTTAAACGAAAAATGGCAACCCCATTTGAGCTTAAACGATGAGTATGACCTATGATCAAGTGATCTCACTTGACTCCTAAGGCAATATACTCTAACATAGGTGACTTTGTCGCCGACCATCCCTAGATGAAGTTCTCTTGTGTTCTTTTCTGTGTTTTTGCATTTGTCTCATGCATATTTGTTTCACCTTCAAAAAAAAACTTCATCCAGATTTCTTTCTTTCTGTTTGTTCTCCATTTTCTGCATTCTATTCATTGCACATCTTTCAGTAAATTCCTTGCAAATCTTTGTGAGATCTTACCAGTTTAGCGAGCTGAGGTGACAAGTGTTTTCTCTGCAATGAACTCGGTTTCACCGAGTGTTATTCACGTCCTAACCGAATCCTTTCGGTCCAACCGAAACAACTCACTCGGTGCCACCGACTTCATAACAGGAAAAACAGTTAGCCACATATTCTGTATTTCTTATGATCCAGCTCCACTCAATGAATCTTGTCCTCTACAAGCATCACATTTTTATCATTGCTTTGTTCTGTGTCTCAAAGACCAAACCCATTCGACGGATTCCAGAAGACCCTTCTTGGAAATTGATGTCAAAGGGGGAGAGAGAGAACATCAAAGCTTATCATTTAAAGAGAGAGATATTATAGCTTATCTCCTAAAGGGGGAGAGAGACCTTCTAGGGGGAGAGACCCTCAAAGGGAGGAGAGAGGCCTCCAGGGGGAGAGAATACTTAAGCAAAAAGTAATTCTCAAGGATCCCAGATGCTTGGTGTTCGAGAGGAGAGATGTTCACATGTCTTCTTGAGGGGAGAGACATGTTCATATGATCTGTTGTGCCTATTTGCATTAGCATGCATCAGCTCTGGTCATCATTCATATTTTGTCAGGCTTTGATCATCATTCATATCTTTCAGCTCTGTTTTCTTTCAGCTCTGATTTTCTGTTCCCTTTCTTCTCCCAGTATCCCATGCTAGATTCAGGGGGAGCAAGACATCTAAGAGAAAGAGATCATTTAAATTCATTGCATATCTTTACTTTTGGGGACATGTCTAATCCAATGTGGTACTTAGTACTCACTCTCTACATGTCATCCCAGTCTTGGTATTCTTGTGGTTTCTTCTGTTTTCTCTGGCTAGTAGATGTATCTGTGTTATCTAACCTTGTTTACACAGGTTCATTTCATCCTAAGACAACTCAAGACTACAAGGTAAGTATATGCATCACAATCATGTGTATGAGGAATTCTTGCTGATGTACATATTGTTTGCAAGAAGGACTCTTGAGCATGAAGGTATTTTCTTCAACATTCTTTGCTCTGATGCATATGGCCAAGATACATGTAACACATTGCCTGCTCTATCATGTTTATGCTCTCACATGCTTCTACCTTCCATATTCACATGATTGCATACATGTAGGGGGAGTCTATGTTTGTTACATGTCTTTCCAAAGCTTTACTTGCTATTCTTTATATCTATATCTAAAGCTTTGATGTATGTTGCCATCAATTACCAAAAAGGGGGAGATTGAAAGCAAGAGTGCTCCCTAGGTGGTTTTGGTAATTAATGTCAACATATCTCTTGTTGGACTAACACTTTTATCTAGTATGTTTCAGACAAGTTCAACAATGGAGTGGCATGGACTAAAGGATGTGGGAACTCCTTCAAGATGCTAAGGACAAAGGATTGGCTCAAGCTTCAAGATCAAGACTCTTCATTTTACATTTTAGTGATCCAAGATCACACTGAGTCTATAGGAAAAGCCAATACTATCAAGGAGGGATGAGGTGTTGCTTAATGAGCCTCTTGCTTCATGTGCTTAGTGATATGCTCCAAAACCCTCAGCTACTTTCCCACTTCCACAAGTGGCCTAAACCCAAAGCCAAAATCAGTCACACCGATTCTTCCTATCCGGCGCCACCGATTCCATAAGTCATAGCCACTGCCACAAACCCTAAGCAAATTGGTCTTACCGATAGGGATCTCGGTCTCACCGAGATGGGATTGTAATCTCTCTGTGTATGTCCATTATCAAAATCGGTCTCACCAAGTTTGAGAAATCGGTACTACCGAGATTACAATGCAAACTCTCTGGAAAACTTATTACCAAAATCGGTCCCACCGAGTTTGAGTAATTGGTCCAACCGAGTTTGCCTGACCAACTCTCTGGAAAGCTTATTACCAAATCAGTCTCACCGAGTTTGTGTAATCGGTCTTACCGAGATTATGTTATGCCCTAACCCTAACTGAATCGGTCTCACCGAGTTGCATTTCGGTCCCACCGAAAACCCTAATGGTCACATTGTTTGCTAAATCGGTCTGACCGAGTTTAACGATTCGGTTCCACCGAGTTTGGTAGATTGTGTGTAACGGTTAGATTTTGTATGGAGGCTATATATACCCCTCCACCTCCTCTTCATTCGTGGAGAGAGCCATCCGAACGAACCTACACTTCCAGCATACATTTTCTGAGAGAGAACTACCTACTCATGTGTTGAGACCAAGATATTCCATTCCTACCATATGAATCTTGATCTCTAGCCTTCCCCAAGTTGCTTTCCACTCAAATCTTCTTTCCACCAGATCTAAACCCATCGAGAGAGAGTTGTGTGTTGGGGAGACTATCATTTGAAGCACAAGAGCAAGGAGTTCATCATCAACGCACCATTTGTTACTTCTTGGAGAGTGGTGTCTCCTAGATTGGCTAGGTGTCACTTGGGAGCCTCCGACAAGATTGTGGAGTTGAACCAAGGAGTTTGTAAGGGCAAAGAGATCGCCTACTTCGTGAAGATCTACTGCTAGTGAGGCAAGTCCTTCGTGGGCGACGGCCATGGTGGGATATACAAGGTTGCTTCTTCGTGGACCCTTCGTGGGTGGAGCCCTCTGTGGACTCGCGCAGCCGTTACCCTTCGTGGGTTGAAGTCTCCATCAACGTGGATGTACGATAGCACCACCTATCGGAACCACGCCAAAAACATCCGTGTCTCCAATTGCGTTTGAATCCTCCAAACACTTCCCTTTACTTTCTTGCAAGTTGCATGCTTTACTTTCCGCTGCTCATATACTCTTTGCATGCTTGCTTGATATGTATTGTGATTGTTGAAATTGTGCCTAAGCTCCACTTAAACCTAAAGAATCTTAAAAACTGCAACTTTGGTACTTAGTGTCTAATCACCCCCCCTCTAGTCACCTCTTCTCAAGGTCCTACAACCGCTTTGTGCTAACGCTTCTGCTTTTGGTCTACGAGGGTACATGGACAACACTCCCCCCTCTCGTTGCTATGCATCACCATGATCTTGCGTGTGCATAGGATTTTTTTTTAAATTACTACGTTCCCCAAGCCAGGTTTTAAGCGTAGATGTTATATGCACGAGTAGAACACAAGTGATTTGTGGGCGATACAAGTCATACTGCTTACCAGCATGTCACACTTTGGTTCGGCGGTATTGTTGGATGAAGCGGCTTGAACCGACATTACGCGTACACTTACGCGAGACTGGTTCTACCGATGTGCTTTGCGCACAGGTGGCTGGCGGGTATCAGTTTCTGCAACTTTAGTTGAACCGAGTGTGGCTACTCCCGGTCCTTGAGAAGGTTAAAACAGCACTAACTTGATGAACTATCATTGTGGTTTTGATGTGTAGGTAAGAACGGTTCTCGCTCAGCCCGTAGCAGCCACGTAAAACTTGCAACAACAAAGTAGAGGATGTCTAACTTGTTTTTGCAGGACATGTTGTGATGTGATATGGCCAAGACGTGATGCTGTATTTTATTGTATGAGATGATCATGTTTTGTAACCGAGTTATCGGCAACTGGCAAGAGCCATATGGTTGTCGTTTTATTGTATCCAATGCAAACGCCTTGTAATTGCTTTACTTTATCGCTAAGCGGTAGCAATAGTCGTAGAAGCAATAGGTGGCGAAACGACAACGATGCTACGATGAAGATCAAGGTGTCGCGCCGGTGACGATGGTGATCACGATGGTGCTTCGGAGATGGTGATCACAATCAGAAGATGATGATGGCCATATCATATCACTTATATTGATTGCATGTGATGTTTATCCTTTATGCATCTTATTTTGCTTTGACTGACGGTAGCATTATAACATGATCTCTCACTAAATTTCAAGGTATAAGTGTTCTCCCTGAGTATGCACCATTGCGAAAGTTCTTCGTGCTGAGACACCACGTGATGATTGGGTGTGATAGGCTCTACGTTCAAATACGACGGGTGCAAAACAGTTGCACACGCAGAATACTCAGGTTAAAATTGACGAGCCTAGCATATACAGATATGGCCTCGGAACACTGAGACCGAAAGGTCGAGCGTGTATCATATAGTAGATATGATCAACATAGTGATGTTCACCATTGAAAACTACTCCATCTCACGTGATGATCGGACATGGTTTAGTTGATTTGGATCACGTGATCACTTGAGGGATGTCTATCTAAGTGGGAGTTCTTAAGTAATATGATTAATTGAACTTAAATTTATCATGAACTTAGTATCTGACAGTATTTTTGCTTGTCTATGTTTGTTGTAGATAGATGGCTCGTGCCGTTGTTCCGTTGAATTTTAATGTGTTCCTTGAGAAAGCTAAGTTGAAAGATGATGGTAGCAATTACACAGACTGGGTCCGTAACTTGAGGATGATCCTCATTGCTGCACAAAAGAATTACGTCCTGAAAGCACCACTGGGTGCCAGGCCTGCTGCAGATGCAACTGACGATGTTAAGAACGCTGGCAGAGCAAAGCTGATGACTACTCGATAGTTCAGTGTGCCATGCTTTACGGCTTAGAACCGAGACTTCAACGACGTTTTGAACGTCATGGAGCATATGAGATGTTCCAGGAGTTGAAGTTAATATTTCAAGCAAATGCCCGAATTGAGAGATATGAAGTCTCCAATAAATTCTATAGTTGCAAGATGGAGGAGAATAGTTACACAAGGAACATATACTCAAAATGTCTGGGTATAATAATCACTTGATTCAACTGGGAGTTAATCTTCCTTATGATAGTGTCATTGACAGAATTCTTCAATCACTGCCACCAAGCTACAAGTGCTTCGTGATGAACTATAATACACAAGGGATGGACAAGACTATTCCTGAGCTCTTCGCAGTGCTAAAAGCTGTGGAGGTAGAAATCAAAAGGAGCATCAAGTGTTGATGGTCAATAAGACCACCAGTTTCAAGAAAAGGGTAAAGGGAAGAAGAAGGGGAACTTCAATAAGAACAACAAACAATTTGCTGCTCAAGAGAAGAAACCCAAATCTGGACCTAAGCCTGAGATCGAGTGCTTCTCCGCAAGCGGACGTCATTTGAAGCGGAACTGCCCCAAGTATTTGGCACATAAGAAGAATGGCAAGGTGAACAAAGGTATATTTGATATACATGTTATTGATGTGTACCTTACTAATGCTCGCAGTAGCACCTGGGTATTTGATACTGGTTCTGTTGCTAATATTTGCAACTCGAAAAAGGGACTACAGATTAAGCGAAGATTGGCTAAGGACGAGGTGACGATGCGCGTGGGAAATGGTTCCAAAGTCGATGTGATCGCGGTCGGCACAGTACCTCTACATCTACCTTCGGGATTAGTTTTAGACCTAAATAATTGTTATTTGGTGCCAGCGTTAAGCATGAACATTATATTTGGATCGTGTTTGATGCGAGACGGTTATTCATTTAAATCAGAGAATAATGGTTGTTCTATTTATATGAGTAATATCTTTTATGGTCATGCACCCTTGAAGAGTGGTCTATTTTTATTAAATATCGATAGTAGTGATACACATATTCATAATGTTGAAGCCAAAAGATGCAGAGTTGATAATGATAGTGCAACTTATTTGTGGGACTGCCGTTTGGGTCATATTGGTGTAAAGCGCATGAAGAAACTCCATACTGATGGACTTCTGGAATCACTTGATTATGAATCACTTGGTACTTGCAAACCGTGCCTCATGGGCAAGATGACTAAAACGTCGTTCTCCAAAACTATGGAGCGAGCAACAGATTTGTTGGAAATCATACATACTGATGCATGTGGTCCAATAAACATTGAGGCTCGTGGCGGGTATCATTATTTTCTCACCTTCACAGATGATTTGAGCAGATATGGGTATATCTACTTAATGAAACATAAGTCTGAAACATTTGAAAAGTTCAAAGAATTTCAGAGTGAAGTTGAAAATCATCATAACAAGAAAATAAAGTTTCTACAATCTGATCGTGGAGGAGAATATTTGAGTTATGAGTTTGGTTTACATTTGAAGCAATGCGGAATAGTTTCGCAACTCACGCCACCCGGAACACCACAACATAATGGTGTGTCCGAACGTCGTAATCGTACTTTACTAGATATGGTGCGATCTATGATGTCTCTTACTGATTTACCGCTATCATTTTGGGGTTATGCTTTAGAGACGGCCGCATTCACGTTAAATAGGGCACCATCAAAATCCATTGAGACTACGCCCTATGAACTGTGGTTTGGGAAGAAACCAAAGTTGTCGTTTCTTAAAGTTTGGGGCTGCGATGCTTATGTGAGGAAACTTCAACTAGATAAGCTCGAACCCAAATCGGAGAAATGTGTCTTCATAGGATACCCAAAGGAGACTATTGGGTACACCTTCTATCACAGATCTGAAGGCAAGACTTTTGTTGCTAAGTTCGGATCCTTTCTAGAGAAGGAACTTCTCTCGAAAGAAGTGAGTGGGAGGAAAGTAGAACTTGATGAGGTAACTGTACCTGCTCCCTTATTGGAAAGTAGTTCATCATAGAAACCGGTTCCTGTGACAACAACACCAATTAGTGAGGAAGCTAATGATATTGATCATGAAACTTTAGATCAAGTTACTATGGAACCTCATAGGTCAACCAGAGTAAGATCCGCACCAGAGTGGTATGGTAATCCTATTCTGGAGGTCATGTTACTTGACCATGGCGAATCTACGAACTATGAGGAAGCGATAATGAGCCCAGATTCTGCAAAATGGCTTGAGGCCATGAAATCTGAGATGGGATCCATGTATGATAACAAATTATGGACTTTGGTTGACTTGCCCGATGATCGGCAAGTCATCGAGAATAAATGGACCTTCAAGAAGAAGACTGACTCTGATGGTAATGTTACTGTCTACAAAGCTCAACTTGTTGCGAAAGGTTTTCGACAAGTTCAAGGAGTTGACTACGATGAGACTTTCCAACCCGTAGCGATGCTTAAGTCTGTCTGAATCATGTTAGCAATTGTCGCATTTTATGATTATGAAATATGGCAAATGGATGTCAAAACTGCATTCCTGAATGGATTTCGAGAAGAAGAGTTGTATATGATGCAACCAGAAGGTTTTGTCGATCCAAAAGGTGCTAACAAAGCGTGCAAGCTCTAGCGAGCCATTTATGGACTGGTGCAAGCCTCTCGGAGTTGGAATAAATGCTTTGATGGTGTGATCAAAGCATATGGTTTTATACAGACTTTTGGAGAAGCCTGTATTTACAAGAAAGTGAGTGGGAGCTCTGTAGCATTTCTGATATTATATGTAGACGACATATTGTTAATTGGAAATGATATAGAATTTCTGGATAGCATAAAAGGATACTTGAATAAAAGTTTTTCGATGAAAGACCTTGGTGAAGCTGCTTACATATTAGGCATCAAGATCTATAGAGATATATCAAGACGCTTAATTGGACTTTCACAAAGCACATACCTTGATAAAGTTTTGAAAAAGTTCAAAATGGATCAAGCAAAGAAAGGGTTCTTGCCTGTGTTACAAGGTGTGAAGTTGAGTCAGACCCAATGCCCGACCATAGCAGAAGATAGAGAGAAAATGAAAGATGTTCCCTATGCTTCAGCCATAGGCTCTATCATGTATGCAATGCTGTGTACCAGACCTGATGTATGCTTAGCAATAAGATAAGCGAGGAGGTACCAAAGTAATCCAGAGTGGATCATCGACAGCGGTCAAGAATATCCTGAAATACCTGAAAAGGACTAAGGATATGTTTCTCGTTTATGGAGGTGACAAAGAGCTAGTCGTAAATGGTTACGTCGATGCAAGCTTTGACACTGATTCACATGATTCTAAATCGCAAACTGGATACGTGTTTATATTGAACGGTGGAGCTGTCAGTTGGTGCAGTTCTAAACAAAGCATCGTGGCGGGATCTACATGTGAAGCGGAGTACATAGCTACCTCGGAAGCAACAAATGAAGGAGTCTGGATGAAGGAGTTCATATCCGATCTAGGTGTCATACCTAGTGCATCGGGACAATTGAAGATCTTATGTGACAATACTGGTGCAATTGCCTTGGCAAAGGAATCCAGATTTCACAAGAGGACCAAGCACATCAAGATACGCTTCAATTCCATCCGGGACCAAGTCCAGGTGGGAGACATAGAGATTTGCAAAATACACATGGATCTGAATGTTGCAGACCCTTTGACTAAGCCTCTTCCACGAGCAAAACATGATCAACACCAAGGCTCCATGGGTGTTAGAATCATTACTGTGTAATCTAGATTATTGACTCTAGTGCAAGTGGGAGACTGAAGGAAATATGCCCTAGAGGCAATGGTAAAGTTATTATTTATTTACTTATATCATGATAATTGTTTATTATTCATGCTAGAATTGTATTAACCGGAAACATAATACATGTGTGAATACATAGACAAACATAGTGTCACTAGTATGCCTCTACTTGACTAGCTCGTTGATCAAAGATGGTTATGTTTCCTGACCATAGACATGTGTTGTCATTTGATTAACGGGATCACATCATTAGGAGAATGATGTGATTGACTTGACCCATTCCGTTAGCTTAGCACTTGATCGTTTAGTATGTTGCTATTGCTTTCTTCATGACTTATACATGTTCCCACAACTATAAGATTATGCAACTCCCATTTACCGGAGGAACACTTTGTGTGCTACCAAATGTCACAACGTAACTGGGTGATTATAAAGGAGCTCTACAGGTGTCTCCAAAGGTACATGTTGAGTTGGCGTATTTCGAGATTAGGTTTTGTCTCTCCAATTGTCGGAGAGGTATCTCTAGGCTCTCTCGGTAATGCACATCACTATAAGCCTTGCAAGCAATGTAGCTAATGAGTTAGTTACGGAATGATGCATTACATAACGAGTAAATAGACTTGCCGGTAACTAGATTGAACTAGGTATTGAGATACCGATGATCTAATCTCGGGCAAGTAACATACCGATGACAAAGGGAACAACATATGTTGTTATGCGGTTTGACCGATAAAGATCTTCATAGAATATGTAGGAGCCAATATGAGCATCCAGGTTCCGCTATTGGTCATTGACCGGAGACGTGCCTTGGTCATGTCTACATAGTTCTCGAACCCGTAGGGTCCGCACGCTTAAAGTTAGATGATAGTTATATTATGAGTTCATGTGTTTTGATGTACCGAAGATAGTTCGGAGTCCCGGATGTGATCACGAACATGACGAGGAGTATCGAAATGGTTGAGACATGAAGACTGATATATTGGACGACTATATTCGGATACCGGAATAGTTCCGGGGGATATCAGATATATACCAGAGTACCGGGGGGTTACCGAAACCCCCGGGGGGGGGGGGGGTTAATGGGCCTCATGGGCCCAAAGTGGAGAAGAGGAGGGGCGGCCAGGGGAGGCCGCGCGCCCCCTCCCCCTCTAGTCCGAATAGGACAAGGGGGGGCGGCACCCCCCTTTCCTTCCTCCCCTCTCTCCCTTCCTTCCCCCTCTCCTAGTTGGACAAGGAAAGTAGGGAGTCCTACTCCTGGTGGGAGTAGGACTCCTCCTAGCGCGCCCCTGCTGGCCGGCCGCCCCCTCCCCCTTTCTCCTTTATAGGTAGGGGCACCTCTAGACAACAACAATTGATCCTTGAGATCTATTAGCCGTGTGCGGTGCCCCCCTCCACTATATTCCACCTCGATAATATTGTAGCGGTGCTTATGCGAAGCCCTGCATCGGTAGAACATCATCATCGTCACCACGCCGTCATGCTGACGGAACTCTCCCTCGACACTCGGCTGGATCGGAGTTCGAGGGACGTCATCGAGCTGAACGTGTGCAAGAACTCGGAGGTGCCGTGTTTTCGGTGCTTGATCGCTCGGGCCGTGAAGACATATGACTACATCAACCTTGTTGTGCTAAAGCTTCCACTTTCGGTCTACGAGGGTACGTGGACAACACTCTCCCCTCTAGTTGCTATGCATCACCATGATCTTGCGTGTGCGTACGATTTTTTTTTGAAATTACTACATTCCCCAACAATTCGCTCATCTCGGTAAGACCGAAACGTTATGAAAAGGAAACATAGAGTTTGCATTGTAATCTCGGTGGGACCGATCGCTCATCTCGGTTTGACGGAAACATTACGAATGGAAACAGAGAGATTACAACCCCATCTCGGTGAGACCGAGATCCCTATCGGCGAGACCGATTTGCCTAGGGTTTGTGGCAGTGGCTATGACATTTGATCTCAGTGGCGCCGGATAGGAAGAATCGGTGGGGCCGAGTTTGACTTTTGTTTTAGGTCATATGTGGATGTGAGAAGGTAGTTGAGGGCTTTGGAGCATATCAGTAAGCACTTTGAGCAAGCAAGCCATTAAGCGACACCTCATCCCCTTTTGATAGTATTGGCTTTTCCTATATACTTAATGTGATCTTGGTTCACTAAAATAGAAAAAGTTGAGTCTTGTGCTTTGAGCTTGAACCAATCCTTTTGTCCTTTGCATTTTGAGGGATCCACTTTTCTCATCCATGCCATGCCAATCATTGAGCTTTCCTGAAATATTTATCTTGAAGTAGCATTCGCTCAATGAGATATATGTTGTTAGGAATTACCAAAACCACCCAGGGTTAGTTGCACTTTCAATCCCCCCTTTTTGGTAATTGATGACAACATATAGATCAAATCTTCGAGAAATGATAATAAGATGGAAAAACATTGTCGCTTTGAGAAGTATGTGAAAAGTAAGAGCTCCCTCTAAATTTGTGCATTATTTAAAATTTGCTTTGGACTACAAATGCACAAAGAGTTAGAATTATGGGTTACTCTTCCATGTCACATACATCTTGGTGGAGCGCTCAAAATGATAATAATGAAATACATGCACTCAGCACCAAGAAAAGTGATTGATCATATAGGGATATAAAAGGATAATGTAATCCAACAAGCATTAAGGTAACTTATGATCAAACACATGATCATCCAAGTATCTCACAAAAGGCATAGAGTATCAAGCAAACAAGCAAATAATGAAGTTCAACCACCAAAAAGACAAGAGAGAACAAAAGCAACACTCTCTCTCGAAGCCTATGATCTATACATTTTCTCCCCCTTTGGCAACAAGTTACCAAAAAATTTCGTAAAAAATGCATAGTGCTGAAAGACTCTCAGGCTTGGTCTTCATGGGATGGTGTAGAGATGGCTCCTTGGACGAAGACTTCTGTTGGTGTAACTGGAGCTGGTGGAGAGAGGGTACTGGAGCTGGATGCACTGAAGGTGTAGCTGGTGCAGATGATGTAGCTCAGGTGTATGCCACAGGCACTGCAGCAGATCTCTATCCTCTGGGCACTCCAGCAAATGCATCAGTAGTTGAGTTGCCATTCTTCTCCTCGACATCCTCCTGAAGTTGCTCAACTGCAGTCTGGATCTCAGTCACTTTAACATCAAGAGCATAGAACTTCTGCTCTATGATTCTCTCCAAGCTCTCTTGGTTTTGAGTCAGGGTGGCCAAGCCCTTCTCAATTCTCAGAGTGGAGGCAATCAAGTAGCCAAGCTGATCTTGCTTGCTCTTCAGGAAAATCTGAGATGCCTCTTCGGCAGTTGGCATCTTCGCAGCCTTCTCAGGCCTTGCCTTCTCCTTCTTCTCTTGTGCTTGCACAGAAGATGGTTCATTCTCATCCATCACAATAGTGTTGTCCTCAAAATGAGGATAGATTGGCAGGTGTTCCTTGTCCAAGAGATATGTGCCAGTGCCCATCTTGGAGTTTATAAGCTCCTGAATCTGTGGGGCGTACCCACAACTCCTCTTTTGATCAGCAGCAGTCCTTTTGATTGTTTCCACAATCGGGCTCATGACTTTGAACTTCTGAGGCACATCAAATATATGAAGCAAGTTAATTGCATGGCCTCTGATCATCTTGTGATCACCTGACTTGGGCAGCAAAGTATGCCTTAATATCCAGCTGATAGTGGGAAGTCCTGTCAATAGATAGTGTACAGATCCAAACTTGTGTGTCTCAAGTGTAGCATCTGTGATCTCTTTGTACATGTGAGCCATGGAGTTGTGATCTTTCTTCTTCTTGACATATACATCCAAGTCATCCTCATTCTCCTTTGGAGAGTTGATCAATTCAGACCATTCCTCAACTGTTGGCAGGTACCTGGTACCCTCAGACATCCAGACTATCCTCCCATCTGGGTAGAAATGAGCTGTGGAGTAGAACTGCATAATGTGTGAGTGCGTGGCATGAGAGCCAGAGAGATGTGAGTATGAGTGTCTGATCACTAAAGTGGGCTCCCTGGGTCACCTTATAAAGGGGGTGCCCTAGGGACAAGGGGAGGCCCACATGACCTAACTTTACTATTGGAATGGACATATGACCAACTATGCACTGTTGGAGGTGTCACATGGCATGAAGAGTGCCAGCTGCTCATCTACAGTGCCAGGCGCTCATCTACAGTGCTCCACTGTAGAGCATGGCTATCATGTCTGCGCAGGTCCACGGGATGTCTTGGTTGACTTGGCCAGGCTGAACCCGGCCAGGGAGAACCCGGACAAGGAGAACCCGGCCAGGGAGAACCCGGCAAGGAAGAACCCTGCCCGGGAGAACCCGGACAGGAGAACCCAACCAGATTCAGCTAGCGAGACTCAACCCAGCCACATTCAGCCCAGCCAGACTCAACCGAGCCAGATTCAACCAGCCAGGGGGGCACTCCCCTGGCAATATTTTGGAGCATCGTTAGCCGTCTTGGGCCTACACGGGGGTCATCCCCCCGACAGTAGCCTCTGAGCCTCCGGGCAACTTGGAAAAGATGCGCAGAGGGTTTTAGCATGCACCGATGAAGTAGAAGATGTCGATGACGGCCGGCTGCGGACCGCAGCTGATGCGCCTTGCTTCTGATGGGGGCGCGCAAGCGCACCTACTGGATGTAGCCTCCGAGCCTCCGGGAAACTTGCAAAATTTGGGCGGAGGGTCTTCACGGTTGTTGGTGCAGACGATGGCATCGAGGGTGCCGATTGCAGCCGGCAGCGGGCGTGCAATAGGCACGGCGTGTTCCGAGTGGGGGCGCGCAAGTGCACCCACTGGGTTAGCCTCCGAGCCTTCGGGCAACTTGGAAAAGTTGGGCAGAGGGTCTTGCTGTTGATGATGAAGTTGAAGGCGACATCGAGGGTGCCGGGTGCGGACACGGAGTCCGCCGGCTGTTGAGCGAGGGGCCCTGCCAGGTGTGGACGCGGAGTCCGCCGGCTATTGGGCGCGGGGCCCTGCCAGGCGCGGACAGGGAGTCCGCCGGCTGAGTGGGGGTGCGAGAGTGCACCCACTTTGTGTAGCCTCCGAGCCTCCGTGCAATTTGGAGAAGTTGGACGGAGGGTCTTGTTGTTGATGAAGAAGAAGGTGGCGTTGGAAACGCCGGTTGCAGCTGGCGTCGGGCCTGCAACCCACGTGTAGCCTCCGAGCCTCCGGGCAAGGAAGGGGTTCCCACAGAGAAGACCGTGCAAAAGACAAGGTTAGTCCGCGCAGATATATCAAATGTTTGCTTTTGGAATTGCAAGTTTCATGCGGAGGGTGCCGACTCGGTTTCTCCGAGCCCCCTTCAATATTTTCCATGCCCCCTCCACTCTTTGGCTTTGCCTCTTGTTAGCTAGACAGCCAGGAGCTGGTCTGTAGCTGCTATGAAGAGTGGCCGCGGAGTGGAGCATACAGTACTCGAACTACAGGAGTAGATTCAACTAAGAAGATACTCATAAAGGAAACAGACAGGTTGCCCAAGACGTTTTTCGCGTGGGGTGACCTCCAGCTTTGCTCTTGCTTGCGGACAGCCGCGTGGCGGTCTTTGGCTAAGAGGCGGGCCTTCGATACCATATGCGCTACTAAGCTGTCTGCGGGAGCAAATGTATCGGGCCGAGCGGCCAGCCCCCGGTTCGAGAATGGCTTGTGCCGGGGTGAACACTAGTATGACTGCCAAACAACATAGGTGGTCTCGAGGATTGCTCGGGGTTATCCGTGTTTGCATGTGGTGTGAAAATATGCGGGTGAGGAGCTCACATTGCTTTGACGCAGACGAGGCGGAGGTTGTCAAAGATAGCCGACTGTAACGCCCCGAGACCGATGCTCCAGAAGACTTCCAGCTTTTCCGAGATTCGTCGTGTGATTTATTTGTTTGATGCATTCATTATTGCATCATTTGCATTGCATCATGCCATCATGTCATTTCATTTTTTTTAAAACCTCTTCTAAATAAAATTGCATGGATCTTCGGTCCATTTAAATCGAGGGAACCCACATGGTGGTTTCTCTTTAAAACATATACTCCCAATATTATTAGGGAGCTATTATAAAAAATATTCCATTTTTGGAATTCACCGTAACACACTTGCAAATCCCCACTCCCTTTCTACTTCAAGTTTGGTCCCCAAACTTTGCCAATATTTCTTTTCCCATTTATCGAGGCTCCTCCTAATTTCTCAACTTTTTTTGGACTCTTCTCAAACCTCGTCCTAGTTCAAACCATTTGAATTAAATTCAAATGTGTTTGAATTCAACTTCACACGCGTGCCCACTTCTATTTTTCCTTGATCAAGCTCATTTTTATGAGTCCGGGAAAATTACCCCCATGTCCGACTTCTTTCCCTACCCCTCTCTTCTTTTTCTTCTCTTTAATTGTTTTCTGATAAAGAAAATAAGAGAGAGAGGAAGGGAGAGCCCAGCTCCAGCGGCAGCATTGCAGCCCAGCACCAGCAGCAACCGGGACGGCCTCTAAGGCCCAGTTGGCCCATCCAGCCCCACCGACCGAACCCTAGCGACCCCCATCTCCTCCCTCGTCCCTCTGTGCGCCGTCGCACACACACCCGCACGCAGCCCGATTCCCACGCGCATCTCTTTCCATCTCGCTCAGCCCGATCCCCATCGCCCTCGATCCCCTCCTGTTTCCCTCGCCGCCACTCTTCTCGTTCCCGTGCGCAACTCCAGCGGCCCCATCGCCATAGCCCATGGCCGCCGCCCGCCTCCTCCGCTCGATCCCGGCTGCCCAGCGCCCAACCGCCTCGCTCGCCCCTGCTCCGTCCTCCGCCGCCACCCGCCGAGCTTCGCCACCACCGTCGCCGGATCCGGGCGGATCGGGTCCGGCCGACCGGATCCACGCCTGCTCTCCTCCCGGCCGCATGCCGCCGCCGCCGCTTCGCAATCGCGTTGCGGATCCCGCTGCCGCCGCCTCCGCCCCGCGCCAGAGCCCGCCCGTCGCCGCCGCCGCCTCTGCCGCCTCCGCCCACGCCGCCGTTCACCTGTTCGGCGGATCCCGCCGGCAGAGCCCATCGCCACCTCCGAGCGCGCGACCCCGCGTCCCTGCCGGCTCCTGTGGCCCCTGCCTCGAGGCCTGCTGTTGCTTCGTTTTGGATCACCAAGACCGACAAGATTGACTACACAAAACCGCCAAGTACCCCAACGTTGCCATGTACCACTACCGTCGCAAGAACCGAGACCGGCAAGTTCGAAGACCCCAAGTACCACGACGATCGACGAATAGTACCACTACCTCCTCTACCGTCGACCCCGTGGTCATCAAGTTCCTCGCCGGACCCGAACATTTACGCCAAGCACGACTACTTCCACGACGACCCGTGAACAACGACTTCCAGTACGCCGTGTACGACTACTTCCCTCGACGATCATCGCGAGAACGACTACTTCCCTCTACGTATCGCGAACCGTCCCGCTTGAACGTTTCGAAGGTATAACCCGAGACGACTGCCGAGATGCCCTGCCGAGAACGAATGTTTACGATGCATGAGATGCTCATGTTTGCACCATGTTCGAGTTGCCTTTGCGCTTCCTCGTTTGCCATGCCGCCGTCCGTGGGAACCCGAATCCGGAGCACCCCACCATCCTCGCATGACACGCCACGCCCACTTCTTTTGCACCGTATCTCCGTGAGCTACGGAACCGATATATTGCCGTGGCATCATTTTCGTATATGTTGCCGTGGCACCATTTTCCTTTTCGCCGCCGTGGCACCCTTTTCGTTTACCGCCGTGGCACCCTTTTGTTCCGCCATGGTGACTAATGCTTCATAAATGCTCATGTCAACCTTTTCATTAAAATTGCATATAACTTGCATATGTCATCCAGATCATGATAACAACAATTAAAATGTTTAAAATTGTTGTTGCATTAAATTGCTAAATAACATGGGGATTTTCGGAAGTGTTGTTTTGTTTCCGGCCTCATTTAAACTTGCCTAAATAGTTAGTTACTTATGCTTCACCTCTTGCCATGTTAACCAACATTTAATCTTGTCTTGTTCATAACCGAGAGAGAACTAAATAATTGATGTGGTGTTCAGTCAATATGCAACTCGTGCATATTGAGCTCCACTTAACTTGTAGTATTATTTGTTGCACTTTGCCATGCCATGCCTCATTAAACCGGACATGCATCATACTTGCTTGCGCATCATGCCATGTTTATGTGATGGTTGTTTACTATATTGTTTGCTTCTTTCCGGTTTGCTTCTCTCGTTAGCTTCGGTTTCGTTCCGGAGTTGTGAGGATCCGTTCGACTACGTCCGTTTGTCTTCTTCATGGACTCGTTCTTCTTCCTTGCGGGATTTCAGGCAAGATGACCATACCCTCGAAATCACTACTATCTTTGCTATGCTAGTTTGCTCGCTCTTTTGCTATGCCAATGCTACGATGCCTACCATTTGCTTGTCAGCCTCCCAAATTGCCATGTCAAACCCTTAACCTTTGACACCTTTTCCTATGCAAACCGTTGTTTGGCTATGTTACCGCTTTGCTCAGCCCCTCTTATAGCGTTGCTAGTTGCAGGTGAAGTTGAAGATTTCTCCATGGTGGACAGGGTTATGTTGGGATATCACAATATCTCTTATATTATTAATGCATCTATATACTTGGTAAAGGGTGGAAGGCTCGGCCTTATGCCTGGTGTTTTGTTCCACTCTTGCCGCCCTAGTTTCCGTCATACCGGTGTTATGTTCCCGGATTTTGCGTCCCTTACGCTGGTCGGGTGATTTATAGGACCCCCGACAGTTCGCTTTGAATAAAACTTGTCCAGAAGGCCCAACATTGCCTTTTACCATTTGCCTCACCACCACCTACCTTTTCCCTTGGGAGTCGCTCTCGAGGGTCATCTTTTATAGCCCCCGGCCAGTGCTTGTCTAGCGTTGGTCCAAACTAGAGCACCGTCTGGGACCATCCCTTGGCAACTTGGGTTACGTCGGTTCTCAGACGCTTCGCTTATCCGGTGTTGCCACGAGAACGAGATATGTGCAGCTCCTATCGGGATTGTCGGCGATCGGGCGGCTTTGCTGGTCTTGTTTTACCATTGTCGAAATGTCTTGATGTACCGGGATACCGAGCCTGATCGGAGTGTCTCGGGTGAAGGTCTATTCTTCGATGATCGCGAGAGCTTGTCATGGGCTAAGTTGGGACACCCTGCAGGTATAAACTTTCGAGAGCCGTGCCTGCGGTTATGTGGCAGATGGGAATTTGTTAATGTCCGGTTGTAGAAGACCTGAAGTTGACCTTAATTAAAATACATCAACCGGTGTGTTACCGTGATGGTCTCTTTCCGTGGAGTCCGGAAGTGAACACGATGTTGGAGTTATGCTTGACGAGTTGCTATAGGATCACTTCTTGATCATACTATTATCGACCGTGCTTTGCCTTCTCTTCTCGCTCTCATTTGCGTATGTTAGCCTCCGTATATGCTAGTCGCTTGCTGCAGCTCCACCTCATGCCTTTACCTTACCCATAAGCTTAAATAGTCTTGATCTCGCGGGTGTGAGATTGCTGAGTCCTCGTGACTCACGGATACTTCAAAACCAGTTTGCGGTGCCTATGTTACCGAACAGGTGACGCAACCAAGCTCAAGGAGGAGCTTGATGAAGATCTTGCCCTTTGTGTTGTTTCGTTCTAGTTGATCAGTAGTGGAGCCCAGTTGGGGTCGATCGGGGACCCTTTGTCGCATTTGGGGTTCTTCTTTTATTTTGGTTCCGTAGTCGGACCTTGTTTGTATCTGGATGATGTAATGCTTTATTCATGTAATTGTGTGAAGTGGCGATTGTAAGCCAACTATGTATCTCTTTTCCCCTTATGTATTAAATGGGTTGTGTGAAGATTACCTCACTTGCGACATTGCTTTCAATGCGGTTATGCCTCTAAGTCGTGCTTCGACACGGGAGATATAGCCGCATCGAGGGCGCTACAAGTTGGTAATCGAGCCTTCCCGACCTTAGGAGCCCCACCGCTTGATCGCTTTTAGCGGCGAGTTGTGTCTAGAAAATGTTTTTGAGTCATTTAGGATTATATATATCGGAGAGTTAGAATTCTTTTTACTCCCAGTCCTTCGACCTTCCGGTGAGGTATCCCGACGAGAGTTTTGACTTTTCTCTTCTCAAATTTCACTAAAATTTTTTTTTAGGATCACGCGGTATCTTAGAATCGTTCGATGGTTTTATGATGACAACATTGTCTTGGTTGCCTCGACATTTAGGGGTTGTGGCGGTGTCCCGGGAGTTGAGCTCCGAGGTGTTGTCGTCATAATTTTATCGTTGCGATTCGAATACCTGAGTTTAGTACACCGACATCGAAAATCTCTTTTATGCAGTTGTTGGTGAGATAACCCCGCTAACCCAAAGATCGAGGTGAGTACGGAGTATTGCCATGACTTGTATAACGGATGCTTTTCAAGGTTGAGGTAGACGATTTCGAAGGTTTCTTGGTTATGTGTTGACGGATGGATACAAATGGATGTAGGGATTGTTAGCTTGGGTGAGATATATATTGCTCCCTATCCCCAACACCAGATTGCATAACCGAAAGTTTCGGAGTTTCATAGGTGGGAATTCATGTAGCTCTTAGGATATCTTTCCGACGGATGTATGATATGAAATTGGGGTTCGGCGCCTAGTGGTCCGCCTATTCACGGTTGGTTTTACAATGGTCTCGTTGTGTCTTAAAGAGTCCTTGGCTATGCCGACTGGGACGCTTCAGATGTCATGTGCACTGCCTTGTACATGATGGTGCTGTCTGATTGAGCCCGTGTAGGCCCCACCACGAAAACTTGGACGAAATCTCTATCATATGTTTGTTTCGGCTTACTCTGCAAGCCAATCCTTTGTTTTGTTTTATTTGTGGTATTCAAGTTGCTTCGAAGTCAAGTGTTGATTCCATACCTTTCCTAAACGGTGTTCTCATATTGCTATGTGAATACTAATCCTTCTTGATCATTGAGGTTGTCATGTTAATTCTTTTCCAACCGGTGCGTTTCTCTTCGAGATGATCCCATCATTCTCCCCATCCGCAAGATCAATTCTAAGTTTTCTCAACGGTGTTTGTTTCGTTCATCCCAAGTTGTCTTTGTTTTTCCCCACCCTCCCACCTTTTTTCTTCAAGGACTAAGATTTCTTTATCAAGTATCCATTTATTCTTGTGAAGTCTCTTCATTCTTTTCATGAAGATGCTCAACAGTTTCTAGTTCGTCATTCCTCATTCCTTTCTCTTCTCTGGTGGATTCAAGTCAAGTTTTGTTGATCATATCTATTTCTTCATTTCAATGTCTTCTCATACCGATGCACCTCTATATCATTCTTCTTCTCGCTATTTGATATTCCGGAGTGCTCAAGATATCTCGAAGATTCGTGTTTCCACTCTGCATTCGTTCAAGCTCTTTCGAGATTGGTATCTCATTCAAGCCATTTAATTAAACCGGTGCAGCATCTCTTTTAAATCTTTTCAATGGTGTTATTTTGAGTGGGCCCTAACCCACAGGTCTTTTCCCAGGATCTTACCTGACTCTTCTATTTTCCCAGAGCTATCCTAAATTCTTCTCCAAGTTTGACGTAAGAATGAGTTATCATCAGTCAAATGCTTTTCTCCAAGATCTTTCAAATTCTTTTCATAGTTGGCTCAACCTCTTCGCTTTCGATTCTTCCGGTGTGCCTCAATAATTCTTGGGGGTGTTTCTCGTTGTCATTCTCATCTTTTGAAGACCGAAGAAGAGTTTCTCTTTAATCTTGCTCTATTCTCTTCAAGATTCATGGTGCCAGCTTGTTGCCATTCTCTCATAATTGTTTTCGATGGTGAGAATCTTTTCACCCATCGAGATATTAAGAGTCTTCTCAGCTTGTCATCCGGAGTTCATCAATTCCGGTTTATTCATTCTCAGCTGTCAGTTATCATTCTCCTATCTTGCCGGTGCATCATTCAAATATCCTCTAATCAGTTCATGTTCTCTTCGTTCTCATGTATCTAAATACCCTCAAGTATCTTCATTCGTTTTCCAATTCTTCCCGGTGAATTGTGCCTTTGCTACATTCATTTTCAATTCTTACGGTGGTTCTTTCAAGATCTCACTTCCTTGTCCATCATGTCATTTCATTTGTTGTTCCAATCCTACCGGTGGGTCGTTGAAGACCTTGCTCGTTGAAGACCTTGTGTTTTCAACTTCTCTTTCTTTTCATCATCCTTTTATTACCGGAGTTCTTCATGGAGGCTCTACATGGTGGTTCGTCAAGGTTTTTTTCATTCTTCAATTGTTCTTCATGATTTCTCTCGAAGTTATGATCCGCCAAGCTATACTCAAAATTAAACATGGTGCTTAACACATGTTTTGTTTTGAGGAGCTCAAGCATTTCTTCATCTTGCATTCCAAAGTGCAATTCCTTCTATCTTATCTTTTGAGATGGTGTTATGTCACTCTTGACAATTTCCTTCATGTTTCATGATTCATATGGTGTCAAGAATGAGGTATATTAAATCCATCAACTTCTTCGTTGGAGTTATCTTGGGTTATATTTCACCTAAAGCCTTCCCTAAGGAATGTTGCTATTATGGTGTTTATCAATGATCCAAGTTTTCTCCTATCCTCTCGGCGAAAGCAGTTTTTCATCTCTTTGGTGCTCGCAATCAAATCAATGGTTTCCATTTGTGGCCGGTTGTCACCTCATAGTCTCGAGATGTTTGCCATAAGCCCACAACAAGCTTGTGCTTCTCGTTGTTGATTTTCCAACAACTCCATTCGATTCTTCTTTGCAAGGATGCTTTCCAAGTTCACTTGTGGCAAAAGTTGTCATTTTCTTCTCCGTCCCTTTATCCCAACGATCTAACTTCTATTCTCTCGTTACGGAGGCATTCTGATGTTGTGCTCTTCACCCATCACCTCGTTTTTTTTTGAGGATCGTGTTCTTTTCGTGCTTATCCATTTAACCGGAGTGTCGTGTTTTCATTCGAGTTCTCTCATCTTATCAAGTTTTGCCTTCCTTCTCAACCGGAGTGCTGTTTGTAATATTTCTTACCCCTTGTGCCATTCTTTCGATTCCGGAGGTAGTGTGTTGTTGATTTCATCAAGTATCCTCTCATTTGTCAAGTTCATGTTCAATTCCTTTCATTTACAAATGGAGTGTGCCCAAATTATATCACTCTTCCTCTCTCATCTTGATTTAACGGGAGTGGTTTCGAATTCTATCCTGTCCATTAAACACTTGATTCATGTATTTGCAACTTTCAAGTTCTCGTTATACTCCTTGTTCATCTTTTCTAACGGATTGTTTGCAATCTCGTTCATCTCTGTTGTATTGTTTCTTTTAAATTGCTCAACCTCTCAAGGTTCGTGGTTTCACTCGTTTGTCAAAGAAGCAACTTAGTTTTACCTCTTCTCTTCCTCTTCCTTTTCCCTCCGGTGCCATTCTAGATCTCGGGACGAGATCCTCTCGTAGTGGTGGAGTGTTGTAACGCCCCGAGACCGATGCTCCAGAAGACTTCCAGCTTTTCCGAGATTCGTCGTGTGATTTATTTGTTTGATGCATTCATTATTGCATCATTTGCATTGCATCATGCCATCATGTCATTTCATTTTTTTTAAAACCTCTTCTAAATAAAATTGCATGGATCTTGGTCCATTTAAATCGAGGAACCCACATGGTGGTTTCTCTTTAAAACATATACTCCCAATATTATTAGGGAGCTATTATAAAAAATATTCCATTTTTGGAATTCACCGTAACACACTTGCAAATCCCCACTCCCTTTCTACTTCAAGTTTGGTCCCCAAACTTTGCCAATATTTCTTTTCCCATTTATCGAGGCTCCTCCTAATTTCTCAACTTTTTTTGGACTCTTCTCAAACCTCGTCCTAGTTCAAACCATTTGAATTAAATTCAAATGTGTTTGAATTCAACTTCACACGCGTGCCCACTTCTATTTTTCCTTGATCAAGCTCATTTTTATGAGTCCGGGAAAATTACCCCATGTCCGACTTCTTTCCCTACCCCTCTCTTCTTTTCTTCTCTTTAATTGTTTTCTCGATAAAGAAAATAAGAGAGAGAGGAAGGAGAGCCCAGCTCAAGCGGGCAGATTGCAGCCCAACCACCAAGAAGAACCGGACGGCCTCTAAGGCCCAGTTGGCCCATCCAGCCCCACCGACCGAACCCTAGCGACCCCCATCTCCTCCTCGTCCCTCAGGCGCTGTCAAGACACACACCAAGACGCAGCCCGATTCCCACGCATCTCTTTCCATCTCGCCAGCCCGATCCCCATCGCCTCGATCCCTCCTGTTTCCCTCGCCGCCACTCTTCTCGCTCCGTCGCGCAACTCCAGCGCCCCCATCGCCAAGCGCCTCCATGGCCGCCGCCTGCCCGCTCCCGCTCGATCCCGGCTGCCTCAGCGCCCAACCGCCTCCTCGCCCCCTGCTCCGTCCTCCGCGCCGCCACCCGCCGAGCTTCGCCACCACTGTCGCGGATCCGGCGGATCGGGTCCGGCCGACCGGATCCACGCTGGCTCCCTCCGGCCGCCGCATGCCGCCGCCGCCGCCGCATCGCGTTGCGGATCCCGCCGCCGCCGCCTCCGCCAGCGCGAGAGCCCGCCGCCGCGCCTTCGCCTCTGTCGCCTCCGCCCACGCCGCCGTTCACCCGTTCCCGGCCGGATCCCGCCGGCAGGAGCCCGTCGCCACCTCCGAGCGCGCGACCCCGCGTCCCTGCCGGCTCCTGTGGCCCCTGCCTCGAGGCCTGCTGTTGCTTCGTTTTGGATCACCAAGACCGACAAGATTGACTACACAAAACCGCCAAGTACCCCAACGTTGCCATGTACCACTACCGTCGCAAGAACCGAGACCGGCAAGTTCGAAGACCCCAAGTACCACGACGATCGACGAATAGTACCACTACCTCCTCTACCGTCGACCCCGTGGTCATCAAGTTCCTCGCCGGACCCGAACATCTACGCCAAGCACGACTACTTCCACGACGACCCGTGAACAACGACTTCCAGTACGCCGTGTACGACTACTTCCCTCGACGATCATCGCGAGAACGACTACTTCCCTCTCGATCGCGAACCGTCCCCGCTTGAACGCTTTGAAGGTATAACCCGAGACGACTGCCGAGATGCCCCGCCGAGAACGAATGTTTACGATGCATGAGATGCTCATGTTTGCACCATGTTCGAGTTGCCTTTGCGCGTTCCTCGTTTGCCATGCCGCCGTCCGTGGGAACCGGAACCGGGAGCACCCCACCATCCTCGCATGACACGCCACGCCCACTTCTTTTGCACCGTATCTCCGTGAGCTACGGAACCGATATATTGCCGTGGCATCATTTTCGTATATGTTGCCGTGGCACCATTTTCCTTTTCGCCGCCGTGGCACCCTTTTCGTTTCGCCGCCGTGGCACCCTTTTTGTTCCGCCATGGTGACTAATGCTTCATAAATGCTCATGTCAACCTTTTCATTAAAATTGCATATAACTTGCATATGTCATCCGCATCATGATAACAACAATTAAAATGTTTAAAATTGTTGTTGCATTAAATTGCTAAATAACATGGGGATTTTCCGGAAGTGTTGTTTTTGTTTCCGGCCTCATTTAAACTTGCCTAAATAGTTAGTTACTTATGCTTCACCTCTTGCCATGTTAACCAACATTTAATCTTGTCTTGTTCATAACCGAGAGAGAACTAAATAATTGATGTGGTGTTCCGTCAATATGCAACTCGTTGCATATTGAGCTCCACTTAACTTGTAGTATTGTTTGTTGCCCTTTGCCATGCCATGCCTCATTAAACCGGACATGCATCATACTTGCTTGCGCATCATGCCATGTTTATGTGATGGTTGTTTACTATATTGTTTGCTTCTTTCCGGTTTGCTTCTCTCGTTAGCTTCGGTTTCGTTCCGGAGTTGTGAGGATCCGTTCGACTACGTCCGTTTGTCTTCTTCATGGACTCGTTCTTCTTCCTTGCGGGATTTCAGGCAAGATGACCATACCCTCGAAATCACTACTATCTTTGCTATGCTAGTTTGCTCGCTCTTTTGCTATGCCAATGCTACGATGCCTACCATTTGCTTGTCAGCCTCCCAAATTGCCATGTCAAACCCTTAACCTTTGACACCTTTTCCTATGCAAACCGTTGTTTGGCTATGTTACCGCTTTGCTCAGCCCCTCTTATAGCGTTGCTAGTTGCAGGTGAAGTTGAAGATTTCTCCATGGTGGACAGGGTTATGTTGGGATATCACAATATCTCTTATATTATTAATGCATCTATATACTTGGTAAAGGGTGGAAGGCTCGGCCTTATGCCCGGTGTTTTGTTCCACTCTTGCCGCCCTAGTTTCCGTCATACCGGTGTTATGTTCCCGGATTTTGCGTCCCTTACGCGGTCGGGTGATTTATGGGACCCCCCTGACAGTTCGCTTTGAATAAAACTTGTCCAGCAAGGCCCAACATTGCCTTTTACCATTTGCCTCACCACCACCTACCTTTTCCCTTGGGAGTCGCTCTCTCGAGGGTCATCTTTTTATAGCCCCCCCCCCGGGCCAGTGCTTGTCTAAGCGTTGGTCCAAACTAGAGCACCGTGCGGGACCATCCCTTGGCAACTTGGGTTACGTCGGTTCCTGTACGCTTCGCTTATCCGTGTTGCCACGAGAACGAGATATGTGCAGCTCCTATCGGGATTGTCGGCGCATCGGGCGGCTTTGCTGGTCTTGTTTTACCATTGTCGAAATGTCTTGATGTACCGGGATACCGAGCCTGATCGGAGTGTCTCGGGTGAAGGTCTATTCCTTCGATGATCGCGAGAGCTTGTCATGGGCTAAGTTGGGACACCCCTGCAGGGTATAAACTTTCGAGAGCCGTGCCCGCGGTTATGTGGCAGATGGGAATTTGTTAATGTCCGGTTGTAGAAGACCTGAAGTTGACCTTAATTAAAATACATCAACCGGGTGTGTTACCGTGATGGTCTCTTTCCGGCGGAGTCCGGGAAGTGAACACGGTGTTGGAGTTATGCTTGACGCAGGTTGCTATAGGATCACTTCTTGATCATACTATTATCGACCGTGCTTTGCCTTCTCTTCTCGCTCTCATTTGCGTATGTTAGCCTCCGTATATGCTAGTCGCTTGCTGCAGCTCCACCTCATGCCTTTACCTTACCCATAAGCTTAAATAGTCTTGATCTCGCGGGTGTGAGATTGCTGAGTCCTCGTGACTCACGGATACTTCAAAACCAGTTTGCGGTGCCTATGTTACGGCGGTGACGCAACCAAGCTCAAGGAGGAGCTTGATGAAGATCTTGCCCTTTGTGTTGTTTCGTTCTAGTTGATCAGTAGTGGAGCCCAGTTGGGGTCGATCGGGGACCCTTTGTCGCATTTGGGGTTCTTCTTTTATTTTGGTTCCGTAGTCGGACCTTGTTTGTATCTGGATGATGTAATGCTTTATTCATGTAATTGTGTGAAGTGGCGATTGTAAGCCAGCTATGTATCTCTTTTCCCCTTATGTATTAAATGGGTTGTGTGAAGATTACCTCACTTGCGACATTGCTTTCAATGCGGTTATGCCTCTAAGTCGTGCTTCGACACGTGGGAGATATAGCCGCATCGAGGCGCTATGTTGGTAATCAGAGCCTTCCCCGACCTTAGGAGCCCCACTGCTTGATCGTTTTTAGCGGCCGAGTTGTGTCTAGAAAAATGTTTTTGAGTCATTTAGGATTATATATATCGGAGAGTTAGGAATTCTTTTTACTCCCCAGTCCCTTCGACCTTCTGGTGAGGTATCCTGACGTAGAGTTTTGACTTTTCTCTTCTCAAATTTCACTAAAATTTTTTTTTAGGATCACGCGGGTATCTTAGAATCGTTCGATGGTTTTATGATGACAACATTGTCTTGGTTGCCTCGACATTTAGGGGTTGTGGCGGTGTCCCGGAGTTGAGCTCCGAGGTGTTGTCGTCATAATTTTATCGTTGCAGTTCGAATACCCGAGTTTAGTACGCCGACATCGAAAATCTCTTTTATGCAGTTGTTGGTGAGATAACCCCGCTAACCCAAAGATCTTGAGGTGAGTACGGGAGTATTGCCATGACTTGTATAACGGATGCTTTTCAAGGTTGAGGTAGACGATTTCGAAGGTTTCTTGGTTATGTGTTGACGGATGGATACAATGGATGTAGGGATTGTTAGCTTGGGTGAGATATATATTGCTCCCAGTATCCCCAACACCAGATTGCATAACCGAAAGTTTCGGGAGTTTCATAGGTGGGAATTCATGTAGCTCTTAGGATATCTTTCCGACGGATGTATGATATGAAATTGGGGTTCGACGTCTAGTGGTCCGCCTATTCACGGTTGGTTTTACAGTGGTCTCGTTGTGTCTTAAAGAGTCCTTGGCTATGCCGACTGGGGCGCTTCGTATGTCATGTGCACTGCCTTGTACATGATGGTGCTGTACGATTGAGCCCGTGTAGGCCCCACCACGAAAACTTCGGACGAAATCTCTATCATATGTTTGTTTCGGCTTACTCTGCAAGCCAATCCTTTGTTTTGTTTTATTTGTGGTATTCAAGTTGCTTCGAAGTCAAGTGTTGATTCCATACCTTTCCTAAACGGTGTTCTCATATTGCTATGTGAATACTAATCCTTCTTGATCATTGAGGTTGTCATGTTAATTCTTTTCCAACCGGTGCGTTTCTCTTCGAGATGATCCCATCATTCTCCCCATCCGCAAGATCAATTCTAAGTTTTCTCAACGGTGTTTGTTTCGTTCATCCCAAGTTGTCTTTGTTTTTCCCCACCCTCCCACCCTTTTTCTTCAAGGACTAAGATTTCTTTATCAAGTATCCATTTATTCTTGTGAAGTCTCTTCATTCTTTTCATGAAGATGCTCAACAGTTTCTAGTTCGTCATTCCTCATTCCTTTCTCTTCTCTGGTGGATTCAAGTCAAGTTTTGTTGATCATATCTATTTCTTCATTTCAATGTCTTCTCATACCGATGCACCTCTATATCATTCTTCTTCTCGCTATTTGATATTCCGGAGTGCTCAAGATATCTCGAAGATTCGTGTTTCCACTCTGCATTCGTTCAAGCTCTTTCGAGATTGGTATCTCATTCAAGCCATTTAATTAAACCGGTGCAGCATCTCTTTTAAATCTTTTCAACGGTGTTATTTTGAGTGGGCCCTAACCCACAGGTCTTTTCCTGTGATCTTACGACTCTTCTATTTTCCCAGAGCTATCCTAAATTCTTCTCCAAGTTTGACGTAAGAATGAGTTATCATCAGTCAAATGCTTTTCTCCAAGATCTTTCAAATTCTTTTCATAGTTGGCTCAACCTCTTCGCTTTCGATTCTTCCGGTGTGCCTCAATAATTCTTGGGGGTGTTTCTCGTTGTCATTCTCATCTTTTGAAGACCGAAGAAGAGTTTCTCTTTAATCTTGCTCTATTCTCTTCAAGATTCATGGTGCCAGCTTGTTGCCATTCTCTCATAATTGTTTTCGATGGTGAGAATCTTTTCACCCATCAGGAGATATTAAGAGTCTTCTCAGCTTGTCATCCGGAGTTCATCAATTCCGGTTTATTCATTCTCAGCTGTCAGTTATCATTCTCCTATCTTGCCGGTGCATCATTCAAATATCCTCTAATCAGTTCATGTTCTCTTCGTTCTCATGTATCTAAATACCCTCAAGTATCTTCATTCGTTTTCCAATTCTTCCCGGTGAATTGTGCCTTTGCTACATTCATTTTCAATTCTTACGGTGGTTCTTTCAAGATCTCACTTCCTTGTCCATCATGTCATTTCATTTGTTGTTCCAATCCTACCGGTGGGTCGTTGAAGACCTTGCTCGTTGAAGACCTTGTGTTTTCAACTTCTCTTTCTTTTCATCATCCTTTTATTACCGGAGTTCTTCATGGAGGCTCTACATGGTGGTTCGTCAAGGTTTTTTTTCATTCTTCAATTGTTCTTCATGATTTCTCTCGAAGTTATGATCCGCCAAGCTATACTCAAAATTAAACATGGTGCTTAACACATGTTTTGTTTTGAGGAGCTCAAGCATTTCTTCATCTTGCATTCCAAAGTGCAATTCCTTCTATCTTATCTTTTGAGATGGTGTTATGTCACTCTTGACAATTTCCTTCATGTTTCATGATTCATATGGTGTCAAGAATGAGGTATATTAAATCCATCAACTTCTTCGTTGGAGTTATCTTGGGTTATATTTCACCTAAAGCCTTCCCTAAGGAATGTTGCTATTATGGTGTTTATCAATGATCCAAGTTTTCTCCTATCCTCTCGGCGAAAGCAGTTTTTCATCTCTTTGGTGCTCGCAATCAAATCAATGGTTTCCATTTGTGGCCGGTTGTCACCTCATAGTCTCGAGATGTTTGCCATAAGCCCACAACAAGCTTGTGCTTCTCGTTGTTGATTTTCCAACAACTCCATTCGATTCTTCTTTGCAAGGATGCTTTCCAAGTTCACTTGTGGCAAAGTTGTCATTTTCTTCTCCGTCCCTTTATCCCAACGATCTAACTTCTATTCTCTCGTTCGGAGGCATTCGATGTTGTGCTCTTCACCCATCACCTCGTTTTTTTTTGAGGATCGTGTTCTTTTCGTGCTTATCCATTTAACCGGAGTGTCGTGTTTTCATTCGAGTTCTCTCATCTTATCAAGTTTTGCCTTCCTTCTCAACCGGAGTGCTGTTTGTAATATTTCTTACCCCTTGTGCCATTCTTTCGATTCCGGAGGTAGTGTGTTGTTGATTTCATCAAGTATCCTCTCATTTGTCAAGTTCATGTTCAATTCCTTTCATTTACAGTCGGAGTGCTGCCCAAATTATATCACTCTTCCTCTCTCATCTTGATTTAACGGGAGTGGTTTCGAATTCTATCCTGTCCATTAAACACTTGATTCATGTATTTGCAACTTTCAAGTTCTCGTTATACTCCTTGTTCATCTTTTCTAACGGATTGTTTGCAATCTCGTTCATCTCTGTTGTATTGTTTCTTTTAAATTGCTCAACCTCTCAAGGTTCGTGGTTTCACTCGTTTGTCAAAGAAGCAACTTAGTTTTACCTCTTCTCTTCCTCTTCCTTTTCCCTCCGGTGCCATTCTAGATCTCGGGACGAGATCCTCTCGTAGTGGTGGAGTGTTGTAACGCCCCGAGACCGATGCTCCAGAAGACTTCCAGCTTTTCCGAGATTCGTCGTGTGATTTATTTGTTTGATGCATTCATTATTGCATCATTTGCATTGCATCATGCCATCATGTCATTTCATTTTTTTTAAAACCTCTTCTAAATAAAATTGCATGGATCTTCGGTCCATTTAAATCGAGGGAACCCACATGGTGGTTTCTCTTTAAAACATATACTCCCAATATTATTAGGGAGCTATTATAAAAAATATTCCATTTTTGGAATTCACCGTAACACACTTGCAAATCCCCACTCCCTTTCTACTTCAAGTTTGGTCCCCAAACTTTGCCAATATTTCTTTTCCCATTTATCGAGGCTCCTCCTAATTTCTCAACTTTTTTTGGACTCTTCTCAAACCTCGTCCTAGTTCAAACCATTTGAATTAAATTCAAATGTGTTTGAATTCAACTTCTCACGCGCGTGCCCACTTCTATTTTTCCTTGATCAAGCTCATTTTTATGAGTCCGGAAAATTACCCCATGTCCGACTTCTTTCCCTACCCCTCTCTTCTTTTTCTTCTCTTTAATTGTTTTCTGATAAAGAAAATAAGAGAGAGAGGAAGGAGAGCCAAGCTCAAGCGGCAGCATTGCAGCCCAAGACCAAGAAGAACCGGGCGGCCTCTAAGGCCCAGTTGGCCCATCCAGCCCCACCGACCAACCCTAGAGACCCCATCTCCTCCTCGTCCCTCTGTGCGCCGTCGCACACACACCCGCACGCAGCCCGATTCCCACGCGCATCTCTTTCCATCTCGCTCAGCCCGATCCCCATCGCCCTCGATCCCCTCCTGTTTCCCTCGCCGCCACTCTTCTCGTTCCCGTGCGCAACTCCAGCGGCCCCATCGCCTTCGCGCCTCCATGGCCGCCGCCCGGCCCGCTCCCGCGCTCGATCCCCGGCTGCCCCCGCGCCCAACCGCCTCCTCGCCGGCCCCTGCTCCGTCCTCCGCGCCGCCACCCGCCGAGCTTCGCCACCACTGTCGCCGGATCCGGCGGATCGGGTCCGGGCGACCGGATCCACGCCTGCTCCCTCCGGCCGCATGCCGCCGCCCCGCCGCCGATGTCGCGTTGCGGATCCCGCGCCGCCGCCGCCTCGCCAGCGCCAGAGCCGCCCGTCGCCGCCTTCCGCCTCTGCCGCCTCTGCCACGCCGCCGTTCACCTGTTCCGGCGGATCCCGCCGGCAGGAGCCTGTCGCCACCTCCGGCCTTGCGCGACCCAGCGTCCTGCCGGCTCCTGGGCCCCTGCCTCGAGGCCTGCTGTTTTCGCCGTTTTGGATCACCAAGACCGACAAGATTGACTACACAAAACCGCCAAGTACCCCAACGTTGCCATGTACCACTACCGTCGCAAGAACCGAGACCGGCAAGTTCGAAGACCCCAAGTACCACGACGATCGACGAATAGTACCACTACCTCCTCTACCGTCGACCCCGTGGTCATCAAGTTCCTCGCCGGACCCGAACATCTACGCCAAGCACGACTACTTCCACGACGACCCGTGAACAACGACTTCCAGTACGCCGTGTACGACTACTTCCCTCGATGATCATCGCGAGAACGACTACTTCCCTCTACGTATCGCGAACCGTCCCGCTTGAACGTTTCGAAGGTATAACCCGAGACGACTGCCGAGATGCCCTGCCGAGAACGAATGTTTACGATGCATGAGATGCTCATGTTTGCACCATGTTCGAGTTGCCTTTGCGCGTTCCTCGTTTGCCATGCCGCCGTCCCGTGGGAACCCGGAATCCGGGAGCACCCCACCATCCTCGCATGACACGCTCACGCCCACTTCTTTTGCACCGGTATCTCCGTGAGCTACCGGAACCGATATATTGCCGTGGCATCATTTTCGTATATGTTGCCGTGGCACCATTTTCCTTTTCGCCGCCGTGGCACCCTTTTCGTTTCGCCGCCGTGGCACCCTTTTTGTTCCGCCATGGTGACTAATGCTTCATAAATGCTCATGTCAACCTTTTCATTAAAATTGCATATAACTTGCATATGTCATCCGCATCATGATAACAACAATTAAAATGTTTAAAATTGTTGTTGCATTAAATTGCTAAATAACATGGGGATTTTCCGGAAGTGTTGTTTTTGTTTCCGGCCTCATTTAAACTTGCCTAAATAGTTAGTTACTTATGCTTCACCTCTTGCCATGTTAACCAACATTTAATCTTGTCTTGTTCATAACCGAGAGAGAACTAAATAATTGATGTGGTGTTCCGTCAATATGCAACTCGTTGCATATTGAGCTCCACTTAACTTGTAGTATTGTTTGTTGCCCTTTGCCATGCCATGCCTCATTAAACCGGACATGCATCATACTTGCTTGCGATCATGCCATGTTTATGTGATGGTTGTTTACTATATTGTTTGCTTCTTTCCGGTTTGCTTCTCTCGTTAGCTTCGGTTTCGTTCCGGAGTTGTGAGGATCCGTTCGACTACGTCCGTTTGTCTTCTTCATGGACTCGTTCTTCTTCCTTGCGGGATTTCAGGCAAGATGACCATACCCTCGAAATCACTACTATCTTTGCTATGCTAGTTTGCTCGCTCTTTTGCTATGCCAATGCTACGATGCCTACCATTTGCTTGTCAGCCTCCCAAATTGCCATGTCAAACCCTTAACCTTTGACACCTTTTCCTATGCAAACCGTTGTTTGGCTATGTTACCGCTTTGCTCAGCCCCTCTTATAGCGTTGCTAGTTGCAGGTGAAGTTGAAGATTTCTCCATGGTGGACAGGGTTATGTTGGGATATCACAATATCTCTTATATTATTAATGCATCTATATACTTGGTAAAGGGTGGAAGGCTCGGCCTTATGCCCGTGTTTTGTTCCACTCTTGCCGCCCTAGTTTCCGTCATACCGGTGTTATGTTCCCGGATTTTGCGTCCCTTACGCGGTCGGGTGATTTATGGGACCCCCCTGACAGTTCGCTTTGAATAAAACTTGTCCAGCAAGGCCCAACATTGCCTTTTACCATTTGCCTCACCACCACCTACCTTTTCCCTTGGGAGTCGCTCTCTCGAGGGTCATCTTTTTATAGCCCCCCCCGGGCCAGTGCTTGTCTAAGCGTTGGTCCAAACTAGAGCACCGTGCGGGACCATCCCTTGGCAACTTGGGTTACGTCGGTTCCTGTACGCTTCGCTTATCCGGTGTTGCCCTGAGAACGAGATATGTGCAGCTCCTATCGGGATTGTCGGCGCATCGGGCGGCTTTGCTGGTCTTGTTTTACCATTGTCGAAATGTCTTGATGTACCGGGATACCGAGCCTGATCGGAGTGTCTCGGTGAAGGTCTATTCTTCGATGATCGCGAGAGCTTGTCATGGGCTAAGTTGGGACACCCTGCAGGTATAAACTTTCGAGAGCCGTGCCCGCGGTTATGTGGCAGATGGGAATTTGTTAATGTCCGTTGTAGAAGACCTGAAGTTGACCTTAATTAAAATACATCAACCGGTGTGTTACCGTGATGGTCTCTTTCCGCGGAGTCCGGAAGTGAACACGATGTTGGAGTTATGCTTGACGCAGTTGCTATAGGATCACTTCTTGATCATACTATTATCGACCGTGCTTTGCCTTCTCTTCTCGCTCTCATTTGCGTATGTTAGCCTCCGTATATGCTAGTCGCTTGCTGCAGCTCCACCTCATGCCTTTACCTTACCCATAAGCTTAAATAGTCTTGATCTCGCGGTGTGAGATTGCTGAGTCCTCGTGACTCACGGATACTTCCAAAACCAGTTTGCAGGTGCCTATGTTACCGAAAGGTGGCCGAACCAAGCTCAAGGAGGAGCTTGATGAAGATCTTGCCCTTTGTGTTGTTTCGTTCTAGTTGATCAAGAGTGGAGCCCGGTTGGGGTCGATCGGGGACCCTTTGTCGATTTGGGGTTCTTCTTTTATTTTGGTTCCATAGTCGGACCTTGTTTGTATCTGGATGATGTAATGCTTTATTCATGTAATTGTGTGAAGTGGCGATTGTAAGCCAACTATGTATCTCTTTTCCCCTTATGTATTAAATGGGTTGTGTGAAGATTACCTCACTTGCGACATTGCTTTCAATGCGGTTATGCCTCTAAGTCGTGCTTCGACACGTGGGAGATATAGCCGCATCGAGGGCGTTACACCGACGCGGTTTGGTGCTTGTGGAGCATGCCGGCACACCCAATGGGGGTGGCCTTCGAGCCTCCGGGCGGTTGAAAGAGGTCCCTGCCGGTCGAGCCAGGCGGCGGAGCGGGAGGTGGTCGAGCCGGCTTGGCACAGCTGGACAGGCGGGACCGTCGACGGAGCGGGCGGACGGAGGCGTCTCGCGGCCTTCGTTTTCTTTTCTTTTCTCTCTTTTTTTGGCCGGCCTGGGAACCCGGCCTCTGCACTTGTGGCTGTGTTGATCGGAGCAGCCGGCCCGCATCTTCTTCTTATTTTTCTTTCTTTCTTTCTTTTGCTCCAGCTGGCAGGGGAGCTCGCATGATACAGCCGGCGTGGGCGTGGTGAGCCGGCCAACCGGCATGCGGGCGGCGAGGCGGCCGAGCGCAGAGGGGCTCGGGCGTGGAGCTGCGTGGCGGAGCCGGAGGCGAGGTGTCGGTGACCCAGTGGCCGGGTGCGGGCGAAGCCGGCCACGGGGTAGAGCAGAGGAGGGGCGCGGCAACCGGGCGGCCAGGATGCAGAGCGCTAGCTGGCACGCCCAGCTAGCAAGCAGGACACAGAGGACCAGTTGGTGCGCCAGCCAACGGACAGGATGCAGCAGCAGCCGACAAGCGGCCGGGTCGTTGGCAGAGCTGGTGCGCGCGAGTGGGCGAGAAGCCGCAACACGCGCATAAAGGGGGGAGCCGGCCGAACGGCCGCACAAGAGCGACGCGGGGCAGACTGGAGGTGGCGGCCGAGTGGCAGAGCAGCGCGAGCCGACCAGATCAGACGCCGGGCGGGGCTTAGCAAATGGGCAGGCGGCGCTAGGGGGCAGCCAGAGCTTGCGGGAGGATGGGGAGCCACGGAGATGACCAGTGCGGGGTGCAGGGACGGAGTCGGCGCACTAGGAGCCAGCCAGCGAGCAGCCGACGAGCAGGACGGCTGGTTGGACGGGTGCGGCGGCCGTGGGGGTGAGCCGGCACACGTGCAAGGAGGCGGCTTGCCCTAGAGCGGAGGCAGCCGAGCGGGCCGTGGGGCCGGCTTGCGGGCGAGGCGGAGACGCCGGGGCGCGGATGTGCATGGAGGGGCGGAGTAGGCCGTCGCGCTTAGCGGGACGGCGCCGGAGCAGACGACCAGGATGCTAGGCAAGGCGAACCCGGGCCGCAGGCGGAAACGGTCCGACAGGGGCGAAGCCGGCGGCCGAGACGGCACGGAAGCCGGCCTGGGCAGCGGGCACGCAGCCGACATGTTGAGCACCCTGCCATGGGCGGAGCCGGCGGACGGGCGGCCCGGACGCCGGCTGGAGCAGCGAGGGGCGTGGTGAGCATGACGAGCAGCCGACGCGGGCGTTGGTGGAGCGGCGATGTGAAAACGGGGACCTGGCGGGAGTGGAGGAGGCCGGGTGTCGGGCGCGCTCGGGGGAGACCGGGTCGGCATGCGGGTATGCGGCTAAGTAGCGACGCGGACGATACAGGCGGCGCGGTGAAGCCCTTGGGCGAGGTGGCCAAGCACGACAGGCACGATTGGGCAGGCGGAGGCTACCCGCAGCAACGTTGCCGGAGCGACGGTGAAGCGAGGACGCCGGGGGCGCTTGGGAGCGGATGGACGGTGAGGACGAGGCGCTGTTGAAGGACAGCGCTGCCAGGCTGAGCTGCCAGCCGTGGCAACGGCGAGGCTCACGCAACCGGCTGGCCTGATGCACGCACACGACCAAAGCTAGCTAGCTAAGCTAGCACGTAGGCAACTCAATCAATTGGCCCTACTAGCTAGCTAGCTAGCTTGGCACGAGTGTGTGCATGTATAGGAGAACCCCTCGCCGCCCAGGTGTTTGCACAGGGATGGATCGGCGAGTCGGAAGCTGAGCCGGGCATCTGCACCGACATTGTCGAGACGGCTCAGTGCATGTGACCCGCCAAGATTCAAGCCACCCCGAAGCGTGCCTTTGTTGGTTTTACTCAAGGAGTAGATCTTGAAGGAGGATCTGTGTCTGGTGGAGAGACAGCCGTCTACTCAGGCGATGAGTCCTCAACCGGTGAGACCACTTCCATGTATCAAGTGCGGAATGACAGGCTTGGGGGTTGTTCCGATGGCGACAGTATTGCGGACCCCTATGAGCCGCCAAACCGGGCTGCGATCTTCATGGCCGGTACACAGCCGATCCAGAATTCTTCAACCACGGAAACAATGATCTCCGGTTTAGTGACTACTATGGCAGCCGGGGCAGGAGGCCCTATGCGCCCGCTGGCTCAAGTTTTATCTGAACTATTGGAGGCTCTGGCAACATTGCTGACGGTGGAGGTAACCTCGGCGAACCAAGCACAACATAACATGGACATCGCGAAGTTATGCAATGAGATAGCTCAAGCTAAGGAGGGTCTTAATGCTGAGAACACCGGATGGCGACGGAACAAGCTGCCTTGGAGAGGGAAGCACAACGGATTCAAGCAGAAAATTTTTGCTTGAGCTTGGACCAGAATGCATCAAACGCCATCTTTAATAGAAGGCACCAGAGTCGTTTACCTCTGGTGTATGATGTAAGAAACCTTTTCAACACGCCTGGGGAAGGAACGATTAACCCCCCGTTGTGGATCGGGCGATCGAGGTGCTGCAATGAGCGTCGGCTCAGCCATGAGCTGCAGACCCCCCACGTCTAAACTTGACTCCTCCTCAGCATGTTCCGACACCACCGGGTCATTAATCTAACCCTCTGGACAATATGATTGCCGCGGCTACCCGATTGGCGGCTCTCCTTGTTCAAGATGAGTCACCAGCTGTGATGGAGATACGGCGAGCCGGAGAGCTTCTTTAGACAACAGTGGCTCAACAGGCGGCTTATTCATATAGTCGTGAATGGATTCATTCGACCCCGCGCCCAAGCTGGAGTTATAGCAGGCACATTGATTCGCCAGCAGTATCGAGCGGTGAACGACATCATAACCAACCTCGTAGGCCTAACCCGCCGCGCGCTGGTAATGATCCTCAGGCTTTGGTGGACCAGAGTAGAGCGCGGCGCGAGGCTGAGCTGGCGGCTCAGCAACAATCCCGGGCTTACCCATCGGCGTCTCTGGAGGCAGGTGTGACCTCCAGAACTCTTGGCGTGCCATGTTTAGTGCCGACTCTACGTAACGAGCATTTGCCTAAGGATTTCATGTGAATCATGAGAACTTACTCAAATTTGAACTACAAGTGCGATGTAGTTTGGTCCCGAAAATTGACAAAAATTATTTTATGCTCTAATGTTGGTGGCGCTTCCACTTGGCGCATCCAAAGTTGAAATTCCAAACCATTTGGTATGAATTGACAACATTGTAAGTTTCACCCATTTTGAAAAAATCAAAGAAAATGAAAAAAGCCTCAAAAAATTGAAATCCTTATGCATGAAGCCCTCTTGGGTGCACTAGTAAGTGGCAAAAATCATAAACTTGCAATACCACAAGTTTTAAAAAAGGACTTCACAAAAATGGCCTCTCTAGTATGAAGTTGCATGGATTTCAAGGCATATGCCCATAGCCCTAGCCACTTCCATGGCATAGTCCATGATAAAAAGTTAAAATTTGGCAAAACCATGGGTCTTACCATCGTGCACAATTTTGCCATAGGGATTATAATTTTTTTTGGAATAAAAAATATATTATTTCCATTTTTCATGTGCTAGAAAGGGCTTTTTGTGAAGGAAGTTCGTGAAATAAGTTATAAAATTGCGTCTCTCTATTTTGCATAGAAAGTAGACCACATTGGAAGGACATTGACAAATTTCAATGAATTTTAGAGTACTATTACTATATTTCAATGATTTACCGGATTTCCAATGAATTATGAGAACTTGCTCAAATTTGAACTAAAATTATGATGCAGTTTGGTCCTGAAAATTCACAAAAATCATTTTATGCTCTAATGTTGGTGGTGCATCCACTTGGCACAACCAAAGTTGAAATTCCAAACCATTTGGTATGAATTGACAATATTGCAAGTTTACACCCCATTTTGGAAAAAAATCAAAGAAAATTGGAAAGGCCTCAAATATAGATATCCTTGCACATGAATCCCTCTTATGTGCACCAGTAAGTGGGAAAATCATAAACTTCCAATACCACAAGTTTTGTAAAGCCAACACTGCAATTTTGGTCCCCATTTTATCCCTTTTAAGTAAGTTTTGCATGCTGCGGTTTTTGATAACTTCTGCAAGTTACTGTTTTTGGTAAGTTTTGCATGTTGCACTCTCCTTGAAGTTGCAAAACACACTCAATGTAGGAAATCCAAAACATAGCATATAATTACTGATTAAACACATTCAAATAACATATTGTTTTCAGTTAAAAGGTCATCCACATGTCAGATCCTCGACAGCATCTAGAAGCAACAAATGAACTATTTTGATACGCTCAAGATGGCGAGCTAAGCGGTGGTGGGAGCGTTCAACCTTCTACTCAAACTTATTGGGGCATTCTTGCAGCCAGCCTTGGCCTCCATGGTGACTAGCGCCAGATCTGAATCAGCCTCCAAGTGCTCCTGGTCAACCACCTACTGATCCTCATCGTTCACATTAATCACTAGATTCATGTCTGCCTAAGCAGGATGAGCGATGATCTCCAACCCCCTGATAGCCATCCTCTTGTGCATCCTCCTCCTATGCAATGATCTCCAAACCCCCTCGATAGCCCTCCTCTTATGCATCCTCCTCCCGTGCGATGACCTGCAACCCCCTAGTAGCTATCCTCTTCTTCATCCCCCTCCTCCTCCCTGTCCTTCTCCTCTGTCTCCTCGTCAACGACCTGAATATTACGCAAATTCACCAGCCCTTCTGCCTCTGGATTCGGCTTGGAGAGGTGGGAGCCACTACTGAATCAGGATCTTTTCCGTCAGCCAGCTGACGGCAAAGAAGGTCTTTGCCATCAACTTATAGAAAACCGACAGCAAAGAAAGAGTTGACGGCAAAGATCATGTTTGCCGTCAACAAGCTCTTTGCCATCTGCTAGCGGACGACATAGAAGCTTTGACGTCTGCTAGCAGATGACAAAGAGGGAGGGTGGACCACTAACAAGAACCACCTAACGGCCACTTTGTTTGCCGTCAGCTAGCAGACGGCACAGCTTCTTTGCCGTTCGCTAGCAGACGATAAAGAGTGTAGCCAACCTAACGGCCATTCCCCCCGGCCCCACTCCACTAGCTATGCTCTTTGTCATCTGCTAGCATACGACAAAGAAATTCAACCGAACTAAAAAACGGTCGCCCCTGCCCCACCCTCCCCTCTCTCTCTCACCTCACCCACGCTGCCCCCGTGCCTGCCGCCCCCGCCGCCGATGCCCACCGCCCCCGACCACCACCGCCCCGACCCTCGGCGCCCACCGCCAGGTTGCTCACGCCTCGGCGCCTGTCGCCCATCACCGCCTCGCCTCGCCGCCATCGCCGCTCCACTCCCTGGTGAGGTTTCTTCCCTTTTTTTTCTTTTTTTCCTCCTATTTTTTATTTAGGTTAATTAGTTTTTAGGTTAATTTCTTGATTTAGGTTAGGAGTGGGGTGTTTTACCCTACTGTCCATAGTCAAAAAAGGAGATTTAGGTTAATTAGTTGATTTAGATTGTAGGTTATTTTTTTATATTTTGTACTCCAATATGCAACTAGAAATTGCCACTGTTCTTTGAGAACACGAGGATTCCGATCAGCAAGGCATTCCTCTTCCATCTCATGAGCATCGTAGTGTTGTAGTTTCAAGAAAGATTTCCAACTCCTCCACCTCTTCCCTTAGGACTTCATGATCCATAACTCACCAATCGGAGAAATGCCAAATTTGAGCTACACCAATATACAAAGGCCTAGAGTCCTACACCAATCTGACTCTATCTAGCTTGAAAATGGTAAATTGCCTAGAGTCCTGTAACTTATCATATAACTATAAATGATAAAGAAGGCCTGGCCCAAATGGTTCAGTCAACGAAAAAGATGGAACTAGTTTGGTCAAGACATCAGATACTTCTCACATGATACCTGATTTGTACTAGCCTAAACCTAGTAAAACTACTCAATTTTGAGCCCATTTGTCTATGCATGACCAGTCCGAGTAAATAAAATGTATCCTGCTGTGATACAAGGTTTTTGGAGCCTGGCTGGAGTTGAACACAGTAGCGCAGGCCCCTGCCTCCTTCCCTGTAAAGCATCCAAAGGCATCACTTCCAAAATTCTAATATTTTGACTTTTGAGATCCAAAGGCGTGATTCTTAATTCCTTATGTCTGAGATATGTTAAATCTCATTCTTCTATTTTTCCTCTTCACTTTCCATCCTTTCTCTCTCCAAAGGCATCACTTTTCTTTTGAGATGCGTGAAATCCAAAGAAACCCTAAATATATTGTTTAAATTCTGCGATTTGACTTTGGACACAGAAGTCCAGAAGTTAGCCACTAGCTAGTGAGCCCAGAACTCGAAGTTTCATATTTTAGGTTAGTAGATTTTAGGTTAATAGATTTTAGTTGATTTTGGGTTAGTAGATTTTAGTTGATTCTAGGTTAGATTTTAGTTGATTTTAGGTTAGTAGATTTTAGTTGATTTAGGTTAATTAGTTGATTTAGGTTGATTAGTTGAAGAAGAAAAAGAAGACACGAGGAAGAAGGAAAATAAGGAAAATGAAGAAGAAAAAGAAGACAAGAGGAAGAAAGAAAAGAAGGAAGAAGAAGAAAAGAAGTAGAAGTGGAGATGAAAAAAAGAAGTAGAAGTAGAAGATGAAAAAAAGAAGTAGGAAAAGTAAAAAAGAGGGTCGCCGAGGGAAAAGAGGGTCACCGAGTGGTCGAGGGCTCGAGGATCGAGGGGAAAAGGAGTCGAGGGTCTAGGGGTCGAGGATCGAGGTGTCGAGGGGTCGAGGATCAAGGGGAAAAGGAGTGAAGGGTCTAGGGGTCAAGGATCGAGGTGTCGAGGGGTCGAGGGTCGAGGGAAAAAGGGGTCGAGGGTCGCCGCCCCGACCCCCTGACTCCGACACCCCTACCCTGCCTCGACACCCCGACACCGCGACCCTGACACAGCACCCCGACCCCGACACTGCACCCCCGACCCCGACACGACACCCCCGACACCCCGACCCCCGACACGACACCCCGAGACCCCGACACGGCGCCGCCGACCCCAACACAGCACCCCGACCCCGACACCTCCCGAGAAAGGTGCTCTTCGGCCTTCTAGAGGCCAACGGGGTCATATATTTGTGAATTATGAGTTAGGTCAGGTATTCAATTATTATTATATATATATATATATATATATTATTAATTAGTTCATGTTATTAGGTATTCAATTTTTTTATTATGTTCATGATGATGATACACACTTGAATTTTTTATTATGTTTATGTTGTACTAATTTCCTTTACTCTTTGTCATTGTAGGTGTTGACAGATGGTGGGCGTGGGTCAAGAGAGCATCGAGCCTCCTTCCTCAGCGTGTGCTGGGAGGGGTAATATTATTCCACCCCAGCAGCTTCAGAGAGCGCTGGTAGACAGCATGCAGACACCGGAGGGCGCTTCTTCTTAGGCCGGAGAGGTGGGGGGAAGACGAAGAGGGATGTAGCTAGAGGTGGACGTGGCGGCGGGAGAGGTAGGAAGGCTGTTGCGCCTTCGTCTCCGCCACCCCGAGCTGATTCTCCGGACCACCGGAGTGCTCCATCTCAGGTGAACCCGTCTGACTTGGACCCATCTTGTACTCCGGTCCACGAGCCTCGGGTCGCCGAGCCTTCGTCCGACGAGACTCGGGTCCCAGAGTCTTCGTCCCAGGAGACTCGGGTCCCAGAGTCTTCGTCCCACGTGACTCCGGAGACTAGTGGCCATGCTGATGGTGGTGAGGACACCTTTCTGACGATAGCTATAGCAAGGGCGAGCTGGTTGAGGGGGGAAAGAATGTCTACCAGCGTGGTGGTACAAAGCTCCGTCCGTGTCGGCGACCCGCGACCAGTGGTGGTTGATTGAGCCTTACAGGGAGAAGTAAGTGCATTTCTCTTTTTTAACCTTTTTCCTTCATGTTTATTCAAATTAATATCTAATGTGTTGGCCTTGTCATACTGCAGGGGTTGGATACACGCCTCTGGTGTCTGCACGCCCAACCAGGTCCTTGGTGTGCTTTGCGGGCACCATTTCCTGGGGTGGGTCACGTTGCCTGGTGAGGGTGAGGTTCCATAGCTAGCACTGAGCTGGGAGCTATACCTGGCTGCCCCGGCCCTGCCGGAGGAGAGGGTCGACGGTGTCTTGTGCAAGACGGTGGCCGACATTGTGAGACAGCGGTTTTGGGTAATTTCTCCTTTACAGAATTAAAAATCAACAGTAACTAGTGATTGTACTAATCAGTGTTGTCTTGTTTGATTGCAGAACTTCTACAGGTGTCTTGAGGAACACGAGGCGGACACGGCTATGGTTCTCGAAGCCGAGTGCAAGCACCTACTTTAGAACTTACGGCACGAGGCTCGGGTGCAGGCTGTTCGAGACTACTACGCCTCGACTAACATCAAGAGGGCCAAGAAGAAGTGCCGCGACAAGTATCTGAGTAAGGAGAAGTACATGAAGGTAATTACGTATTCTTAAGGCCTTGTACTTAGTTTCCTTGATTTGATTCATAGGCGTAGCGCTGAAATTTCTCTTTGTATAACGTAGGTGCCGCCGAGGTGGTGTGCGGATAGGATGGACTATTGGGAGGCGTTGGTGGATGAGTGGTGCTCTCCCCAATGGCTAGTCGTCCACAACTAGGCGACGGATAAGCATGCCCATATGCAAGGTGTGCCACACCATCAAGGGAGCTCCAACCTGTTTGAGTACGGGGATCACTAGGTATGTGGTTTGATCCCTTAATGATTCATGCAATTTCATTCTTCATGGTAGCTTGAGCCCTTAACTAATGTTTTGTTCCTCTCATTTAGGCGTGGCACCACAAGAAGGATGTGCCAGCGCTGTATGACCTCTATGCCATGGCCCATAGTGCCCCGTACAAGAAGGCCAAGGCATTCTCGGAGGATGAACTCGATCATCTAGAGAGCTTCACCGACATCTCCTCCCACAACAAGCTCATGAGGTACAGAGACTTTGGGAAGGCGATGAAAGGGGAGGACTTCAACCCGAGTCAGAGTCCTTTTGATCCTGAGCTTGTGATTCTATCTGGTGGCGGGAGGAAACATGGCTCGGTAGCCATTGGGGATGGACTGATACATTATCCTAGAAGTCTCCTGAAGATCAAGAAGCGCCAGATGAGGTCTCTTCCTGAGATGAGGCCACGACCATGGCCAATGGAGCTCGCCATCGAGCCTAGGGCCCAGGAGCTTCTGGCGGAGGCCAACAGGCAGGCGGCACAGAGGGAGAGGGAGTTGGAGGAGAGGACGGCTAGTCTATTGGAGGTGGAGAGGAACCAGAACGATGCGTCTCACCGGGCCCTATACGAGCTCCTCATGGTAAGTTTCTCCTGTATATTAGCCAAATCATGCACATAATGTTCGTTTCATTACTAACTAATATGAATTACTCGTGAAAACAAAATGTGTAGTCCGTGTGTGATTAAAACAGTCAGACCCCTCCACCGATGCCCCAGATTGGTATAGCAGACACAGTGAGTTTCATTTGAATGGTCATTAGTTACTAGTATTCACATTTCAGTTGCATCATGCTAACTAGACATTGCAAATGATCTTTGGTGCAACATGCCTCCCAACAAGCATCGACCCATGCTTCTCGTATCTCACTGGCGCAATCCCGACCGATCCTTCTCCTCTGGCACTGACGCAAACCCGACCGGTCCTTCACCTCTGTGATGATGGTAAGTTTTCCCAAGTGTTTCGCTTAACAAATGCATACTTAGCTTAATAAATGACCTACTTAGCTCCAAAATAACCTATACTTAGCTTATTTTCCTCGAAAATGACGTAATAACCTTACTTAGCTCCAAAATGACATATTTTACCTAGGATAGCTATAAAATGACCTATACTTAGCAGTTTTTCCTCCAAAATGACTTGATATGCTTAGTTAGCTAAAAAATGGCACAACTACCTAGGTAGCTCAATAATGATCTATACTTAGCTTAGCTAGTTCATTTATGACATAATTAGCTCACTTGGGTAAAAAAATGGCATAATAACCTAGGTTTAGCTCCAAAATGACCTATACTTAGCTTATTTTCCCTGAAAATGACATAATAACCTTACTTAGCTCCAAAATGACATACTTTAGCTAGGATAGCTATAAAATGACCTATACCTAGCACGTTTTCCTCCAAAATGACAAAATATGCTTAGTTAGCTCAAAAATGGCATAACTACCTAGGTTAGCTCAAAAATGACCTATACTTAGCTTCTTCAGTTCATTTATGACATACTTAACATACTTAGGTGAAAAATGGCATGATAACCTTGGCTTAGCTCCAAAATGACATAGACCTTATTTTCCTCCAAAATGACAAAATAACCTTACTAAGATCCAAAATGACCTATTTACCTAGCTTAGCTCTAAAATGACCTACACTTAGCATTTTTACCTAGTTTAGCTAAAAAATGGCATTTTACCTACCCTAGTTAGAAGAATAAGGAGATAAAGAAGAGGAGAGGAGAAAAAGAAAGAGAAGAAAAATTCTTCTTCTTTCTTCTTCTTCTTCTAACTTTCTTCTTTCCCAATTTACAGATTTGCTTTAGATGAGGAGCTTGTGTTCATGGAGTCTACTCTTCTCCTTGTGCTTCTTTTTGTTTTGATTTTGTATGATGAACTTTTTTGGAGGAATCTTCTTGTTGGATATGTGTTGGAAACTTGTTGGATATGTTGTTGGATATGTGTTGCTGCAAACTTGTTGTTGGATATGTGTTTGATATATTGTTTGATATGTGTTGGTATGCTTGTCTATATATATCTTCAAATGTTTATATATAAGCTCTTTGCCATCTGCTGGCAGACGACAAAGAGCTTTGCCATCAGCCAGCAGATGGCAAAGCTGCCACGTGGCAGCTACCTGTGTAACCTGGGGGCACTGGCTGGCCTATTTGGTTAATTTGTCGTTTGCTGGCTGATGGCAAAGACCATTGCACCTTTGCCATCTGCCAGCAGACGACGTAGCATGCCACGTGGCAGCACCTCGGGGCTGGCCTATTTGGTTACTTTGCCATCCGCTGGCAGACGGCAAAGGTGCAATGGTCTTTGCCATCTGCCAGCGGATGACAAAGCACGTCGTTAACCCATTAACGGACCTAAGCTAGGACGTGTGCCGTCTAGGCCCTTTTCCGTCTACTGGCAGACAACAAAGATGCAAAGGTCTTGCCGTCAACCAACAGACGACAAAGAGGCCTTTGTCGTAGTCTGTTCAGCCGGACTTGTTGCCATCTGCTGCCTGACGGCAAAGGCCTTTACCATCCGCCAGGCATGCCTTTGCCGTCAGCCAGGGCAGACGGCAAAGTTCCCGATTCCTATAGTGAGCGGTACTCGTACCAGTGGGCTTGCTGTCGATGATCTGGAGACTCCATCGCCTCTGCCATTGCCCAGAGGAGAATCACAATTGGGACTGCCCCCTTGCCTTTAGGAAGTAACCGCTTCTGCTCGTTTGTCTTCACTTCCAACGCCAGGCCCAGCAAGTGCATCAAAAGAGATTTCGCGCTCAGAAACCATGAGCATATATCTTTGTAGTTGCCCAGCAAGGGCTCAACTAAGTTTCTGGTATGTGCAGAGATGGTAGAATGCCTCAGGAACCTTTATATCCCGAGGGTCATCCTAAAAGAATTGAACAAGATTCTCAGAAAATTAATGATGATGCACCTAGTTCACCTAAGAAGAAGAAGAAGAAGAAGAAGTTTGAGGAGTTCATGTATTCACTAAGTGCTAATGCTTTGTTCCGGTTCTCTATTACGTGTTATGATCCGCATACCCCGAGGTGACAATAATTAGGATTCTTTCCGGTGATTACCGTAGTTTGAGGAGTTCATGTATTCACTAAGTGCTAATGCTTTGTTCTAGTTCTCTATTAAAAGGAGGCCTTAATATCCCTTAGTTTCCATTAGGACCCCGCTTCCACGGGAGGGTAGGATAAAATATGGCATGCACGTTCTTTTTCATAAGGACGTATGACTATATACGGAATACATGCCTACATTATATTGATGAATTGGAGCTAGCTCCGTGTCACCCTAGGTTATAACTAGTACATGATGAACATTAATTGGCGATCCGATGCCTACGAGCTTTTCACATATTGATCTTTGCTATGTTACTTTCGTTGCTACTGGTGTTACAATCACTACAAAACTGCTACTATTACTTTTGCCACTGTTACCGTTACTTCCATACTACTTTGCTACTAAATACTTTGCTACAGATATTAGTATTTCAGGTGTGGTTGATTTCACAAATCAACTGCTAATACTTGTGAATATTCTTTGGCTCCCCTTGTGCCGACTCAATAAATTTGGGTTGAATACTCTACCCTCGAAAACTGTTGCAATCCCCTATACTTGCGGGTTATCAAGACCTTTTCTGGCGCCGTTGCCGGGGAGCATAGCTATATTTGCTGAGTCACTTGGGATTTATATCTGTTGATCACTATGAGGAATTTGAAAGATCACAAAACCAAGATTTTTCCCTCTACTATGAGGGGAGGTAAGGAACTGCCATCTAGCTCTGCTATTAATCCTGATCTGTCGCAAGTAATTGTTGTTGCTACTTCTGCTATGAATAATGCTTATGATGATGCTAGTACTTTGCTTGATAATACTGTGCCACTGGGTGAAGTTCTTGATGAACAACTTGCTAGAGCTAAAAATATTGAGAATGCTGAAACTGATGATATTTCTGAAACTGATGAAATAATTGAAACTGAACACTTTGAAATACCTGTTAGACCTAGCTGTCCTAGATATGAATTGCCTATCATACCTGAAGGTTATGTTATGGATGGAGAGGTAGCTAGGGACTTTATTGCTTGTAAGGATAGAGAGAATCTTAAGAAATTATTATGCAAGTGGAAATAAAAATCCTTGAATGCTAGAATGCAATATGATCCTAAGTTTGCTAGTTCACCTATCTTTGTTACTAATAAGGATTATGAATTCTTTGGTGATCTTGATTTAATTACTTTGGTTGAATATGATCCTTTCCATGGTTATGAATATGAAACTGTTGTGGTACATCTTACTAAATTGAATGATATAGCCACCCTATTTGCTCATGAGGAAAAAAATTGTTATTACTATATTCTTAAGTTGTTTCCTTTCACATTAAAGGGTGATGCTAAGACATGATTTAATTCTTTTGCTCATGGTTGTGTGTGTAGTCCCCTAGCAGATACTTTATCTTGCAACTAAGAGTCTGAGTATAAATATAAGAAAATAAACATTATTACCTCCTTTTGTAAGGCGATTATATTTAATACAATTCAATGTTTCTTCTTGGCTTACGGAGTTCTCGTGATAGAAAGTGCTTACTTGAACCCCATTACATGCACATCGATTTGTCATCAATGTTATCCTCCACGCAACATGCTCAGACAAATTAAAGGGATATAAGAGCAAGTTGCATACCTTCACCGGTTTCATGCATGCGTGCATGCTTGTTGCCTATAACACCACGCTGACATAGATTGCTTGCGTCTGTCATCCAGTAATTGATTTGAAATCGGCCCAAACCTGTTCAAAAGCAGTCCCAACATCAAAATCATGTTGGCCTCTCCTGGCTGAATCCTGAGAGTCAAGTGACTGGGAGGCCACGCAGCCGTTCATCTCCAAACATGTTGGCTGTACATGATGGCGCAAGCAGCGAACGACGGCCGCCTCAGCCATGTAGCAGAGCATATTCCTATAGTCGTGCATCATAACGTTGAACCATCGCAATACATCCACGGGTTTATCCGTCGTCCGGGCTCGGAGACGTGTTACACGACTTCATGTTTGTGAGGGATCGCAAGCTTCCGTTTCGTCAATCGAACGAAAGGCAATGTTGGAGGATGCGTTGTTGATGAAGATATTTCTTGACCAAGTTGTCGTGGCCGACGCCGGAGTGCGTGCAGGCCATAGATGAAGTACATCTGGAGGTGTCGATCTGGAATTGGAAAACAACCAACTTGTCGGTGGGTCGACACTGTTAAGAAAATGAATGAGTACTTGGAGAACTCAAATAACTATTTAGATATAGTGCAACCTACTTCCTTTCGAAAGCAATTAAATGCATAAGTTCGAAATATCAAAAACCCATATAATATAATATGATGAAACACATGCACTCCTACAAACTACTACCCTTGTTGTCTATGGATCGCACTAATCTATTTTACATTATAGTATTAGTATGTACAGTATGATGGAAATATTGTTTGAACTCTAAAAGTTGAGCGCTAGTGGTAGTGGTTTTGTACCTTCACCCAAGTACGTACTCAGCTAGATCCAACTCCTTGAACAAACCAATCTCTACCGGCTGGACACACACGTACAGCAAGCAGGTCGATTGATCTTTCAGGCCAGCTTGAAACACACACATCACATGCACATGAGAATACTCGGCAATTCTACAGAATTGCTTTGGACCCACGGCAATTTACCCCAGCCTGAGTAGACGGGATTGGGTGCCGAGCTTGGGCAAATCTCCAAACATGTTCCTAGAGAGTCCGAGAGTAAATCTCTGGGATGCCCAACATGAGACGACTGGTGGTGTATGGAAGATCGCATCAAGCTGGCCGCCCCCCGCCTGAGATTGCATACAAACGGAAGAGACCATCAATAGAAAATAGGATGGATTTACATTGGAGAAAATAGGTTTTCGGGGTTAGAGCGCATGGATGTATGGGAAGGGCTTTGAGGTTTTTTACGTGTGCGAGATAACTTATTAAGGGCATTGGTGGGTAATTTTTAATGTTTCCAATCCATTGGATGTGCTTGTCTAATCAGTTTAAATTGATGGCCAGATGTTTCTAGTTATTATAGGATTTTTCTAGCTAATTCTCTTTTTTCTGGTTACCCCATAAAGCACCTTTTATATATAAATAGATACAATAGAATGTAGATTATTTGCATGGAATAGAAAATTTTCAATTTAGGTATTTGAATAGAGTAGATTTTATTTAGTAAGTGGTTAATAGAACTAGTTTATTTAGTAAGTACTTAACATAACTAGTTTATTTAGGTAGTGCTTAATTTAGTTATGTTAGGATTAAATATAAGATAATTTAGTAAGTACTTAATACAACTAGTGGCCATGTCCATATTTTCAGCTAAGTGGCTCAATAGTGTTGCTCAAATAGGATATGTGCTTGCCCAAGTGGCCATGTTTGCAGGGAACACCTCCGAGGGGCCTATGTTTTGCCGGAGTGTTGATTAATTTCCGTTCCGGCAAATTTCAAGCGCTCGATATGTCCTTTTTAGCAAAGGACAAGCCGGCTTATTCTGTGAATTTTGGCATGACTTGTGCTAGAAATATGTAGGAAATATTGAGTGTCCCAAGTGGCTAGTTTTTTAGTACATATATTTAATTTTAGAAGTTTAATCTTTGAATTAGTAACATAGGAAATGTCGTCTGACGATGATAGGCTCCCGGAGTGCGACTGGTGCGGCGATGACCGGGGTCTGTGCGATAGGCCTCACTTGTAGAAGGTCGGCGCTTCAGTATTAAACTCCAGGAGACTTTCGATGTTGAAATGGTACGCAATGACTACAAGTGTTTTTTCGTAATTAAGCATGACTTCTGCTTCTTTAACGAGTGATTTTCGTATTTTACAATTCAACTAGCTTATCCCATGCCATGCAAGACGCTATGTCTTGGAGAGGATGGATTTCGAAGATCATGAAAGTATGGAAACAAAGATAGTTCATCTAAGGACCCATCATGGATATGATTTTGCTGTAAATCTATACAATTCCGAGAGCATATCCCATTTTGGTTGCCCGAATTGGGAAGCACTTTGCAAGACGTATGATTTTCATGAGGGTATGCTTGTCACCTTGGATCTTGGTTATCCTGACAGCGACGAAGAGAATATGGACATTTGGGCCCTTGTTGATACACTTCCAATTCTATCGCTATCTGAGTTTCTCAAGCAGAGTTATTAAGTAACTTATATTGTTTATTTCAAAATAGTTGACAGCTTATTTCCATTGATAGCTTATTTTCATTCTTGAAAGAATGTACGGAAGATGGTAGACAGAACCTACTACACCTATGGCACAAAATTAACTTATCAGGAGGAAGATCATCTTATCTCATTTATTATTGATGTTGAGAATTACAATATCAATTATCAAACTCCTGCACATTATGGTCAATACGTGTCACTAGTGCACGTGTTGAACTACGGTAACATCTATGGAGATGGCATGGTAGTAGTTTTTTACTATTACGTCATCCGTGCATCTTTTGCATAAATTCTTCTAAAGCTAAACTACATTGCTAACTACGACATTATTACTATGTTTTTCAACAGAAAATCCCGATGGATTGTGTGCCTCATCTGATGTTTCCAGAAGGTCGCCTAAATGTTATTAGCTTACGGCCAGGTCATCCTAGGCTTCACTGTTGTTCATACCGGGTTTCTAAAACCGATGAAGACACGACAACCAAAGCATGGAAAGAATGTATGGACAATCGTAGGGAGCTACTTGGAACCAACATCGTGCGAAGCGCAAGAATTGGAGACATGATAGTCTCCATTCTCTATGATGGAGAGTCGGGGCCTATCTAGTATTATGCCATTTTACTTAGAGAGGGTAGTAGGTCCTATGAGAGAGGAGTAGGTCCTAGGTAGAATGTGTTATTATGTGCTACAATATGTTAGAGTTGTTGATGATGATGAGGACGAGTTGTGATTATGACTAGTGACCAAGTTGTTATATGATGTCTCATGGACGAAAATAATGATCATGAGGAGTTGTTATATGACAATGATGTATTTGTGATGATAAGCTGTTAATGATGATGATGATGATGATGATGATGATGATGATGATGATGATGATGATGATGATGATTATGATGATGAGTTATTATATCATTGGGTGAAAGAACCACTGATTAGCTTCAAGTGGATGGATCTTAAGTGATCAAGTCATGGATTATCAGGATAATCCATGACTTGGTCACTTAGGATCCATCCACTTGAAACCAATCCACGGTTCTTTCACCCAGTGATTTAATAACTCATTATGATGTAAAAACTATCTCTAAATTGCTACTGTATGAATACTTGTATAATGGTGTATGAATACGACATAAAATAAAAAAGAAATAGAATATGGAATAATAGTAGTAGCGTGGGCAGAGAGACGCGCTACTAGTAATTATGAGTAGCGCTTTATGCAAGAGCCGCCGCTACTAAGTAGCTATAGTAGTAGCGCGGGTAAAGCAATGCTACTGCTAACCTTTAGCTGTAGCGTTGTAGCAGTAGTGTGGTCCCCCGCGCTATTGCTAGGCCAAAAACTGGCGCTACTGCTAGGCTTTTCCCTGTAGTGCTTGTTATTCTCCGACGACGGCATCCATACACTATAGTCGAACCAGTGAACCTCCGTACTCCTTCCGCGTGGGAAACCACTGTCGTGTCTTCCCCGGCTTCGGTTTGTTCCCTTCCTAGGTCTCGCTGTCGTCCACCGCGTTGGTGCTCTCGGCGCGGGGTCATCCAAGTGGTCAACGGATAACAACCATCGGAAGAGGATTGTACGTGGTGAGGCTGTCAGCTGGACCCACCAGCTACATCTTCGCACGCAAGGAAGTGCCTTCTTATTACGCAAAAAAATGATTCCTCCCCCTAACAGTTGGGACCTACCAGCTTTATCTTTGCATGAAGGAAGTGTGTTCTTTTCCTCCCTAATAGCTGGGACCCACCAGGTCAAAGCGTATGTACCATTGTCTGTGCGGTCGCAGACATGTACGTACATACCGGTCGATCGGTCTGTCTGCCATGATGAATCATGGCTGAGTAAGGAGCGGTAGCAGTTTAGGCAGTCCTGTCTAAATCCTGTACACATACGAAGCCATGCCGCAAAAAGATGGCCACGTATGTACATACGGGCATGGTCTCGAATGTGTACAGCGATGGCATCCTGTTCATCGGCAGCCAGCCGGCTCGGTAGGAACGGAGAAACAACGTCATGTACATCAGGGGCAACCGACTGGTCGGAATGCGTCCTGTTCAACAGGAGGCAACCAGCTTGGATGGAATAGCCGAAACGGGGTCTAGCGTACCGCAGTATGGAGGAAACGACCTTCTGTTCGACCGCCTACGGTCCAAATGGGATCCCATTCATCGGGAGTGGTCTGGCGTATCACAAAGCAGAGGAAACGGACTTCTTTTGGAGCTCCTACGGTCAAAACGGGGTCCTGTTGATCGGAGGTGTCCGCGCATCAAGAAGACAGAGAAACAGACTCTGCTCGTGCGCCTCACAGTAAAACAGGTCCTGTTCATTAGGAGGGGTGTGTCGTACCGCAAAGCGGGACTCCACGGGCTACTGTTCATCCACCGTCGACTTCATCCAGCCTCCACATGCTACTTTTCATCCAGCGTCGACCTCCTTCATCCTCCACCAGCCACTGTTCATCCATGAGCTACTGTTTACACTAGCTACTGCTCAACCAGCCTCCACGGGGTCTTGTTCATCCACACACAACCGGCTGGGGTGTGTGGCGGCCTCCTCGGGGTCTTGTTCATCCAGCGGCAAGCGCATACTACCACAGGTTCTTGTTCATCCAGCGGCAACCACCTACACATGGCCGGGGTCCTGTTCATCCAACCCCCATGGGGAACTGTTCATCAACAACCAACCCAACTGGCTCGACTCACCACATCTCGACTCGTTCTACGTGTCGTGCACACGGCAGCAACGGGGAGTATTCATCCAGAGGCAACCCAACCGGCTAGCTAGCTACATCTCGCACGGGAATTCGATCGGCTTCAGTAAGCAGCAGCAGCGATCGATCGAGTTCAGTTAGCAGCGAAGCAGTCGGTCGGGTTTAGTTAGAAGTGAAGGGATCGATTGATCAGCTTCAGTATGTAGTAGTGCAATCGCTCGGGTTCAGTAAGTGAACGCCTCTCTCAGGTTCAGTTATAGCGAACATGGCTCGCACCACACGGGCGTACGAGGGAGAACACGGAAACCACACTACATCGCTCAGCCCCGACCACCCACCGTAACCGGGAACTCCGCGGAAATTTCCTCGCCCTCACTTCTATCATGATTTTTTATGTTATGGACGGCCCAAAGAATGTCATGCAGGTGCATCCCCAGCCCGCCCAGGACGAAGAGCCGATTTTTTGTAATGATTTTTTGTCATAGAAGTAGGATCCCACCACATCTACGATGATACGTGTTTTTGTCACAATTATCGTCGTAGAAGTGTCATAACCATGACAGGAAAATTTTGTTCGGGCCATAATGTCATGGATGTGTCTTTTTTGGTAGAGTAGCAAGATGGAGAGCATATCTGGAGAGGTTTTTATCTCATCGTGCATAAATCTAGAACAACTAACTGAGTAGCCGATGCTTTGAGTCGTCGTGCATTCCTCTTGACTTCTTTGAGGCGGAACTTCCAGGCATGGATAAAAAGGAGTTGTATGAGGATGATGAAGAATTTGGCCATGTTTGGGTGAAGCACATAAGGCACCAGCCGTAAGGTGATGACTATTTGGTGCAAGATGGCTATCTCATAAAAAATAATCATTTGCGCATTCCAAGAAGTTCTCTACATGACAAACTGGCCAACAAGCTCTATTCAAGTTATCCTAGTTCTCTACATGACAAATTGGACAGGACAAGACTATAACTAACCTGGAGACTCATTACTTTTGGCCGCATCTAAAGAGAGTTGTTGGAAAGTGTCGGGGGGATAGACCCCGGGTAGCTTCACCCACACTTAAGGGTATTTCAAGACACCGGGGCAAGCCGAGCCCCTCAGGCCGACTGGTCTCGCGGCCGGCTTCCAGAGCCAGCTGGTGCCACGTAGCTGGCCTCCCGAAGATGGCATGCTCCTAGAAGGTGGCGTGGGTATGGGCCGACCTCTAGCAGGCGGCCCGCCCGTTCCCTCAGAGTCTGAGCCCGACCAAGCGACAAGCTGGGGCATGGCAAAAGTGCCCCATGCCCCCCCCCAAATCCCGGCATGCATGGCTACAGTAAGCACCGCCAGGCGGCTGCCGACCCGCCCGGCGCGGCACTGTAGCCATGAAGCGCTCGACACAGCCTCCGTCAGCATGGGTGGCACTATAGTGAAGAGCCGTTGACGGGGCCCACAGGCGGCGGGCCCCACCTATCGGATGGATCCTTGGCAGCCGGCAGGGCCCACCAAAGACGGGCCCCAGCTGCCGGTGGAGAACCCCGGCCACCATAGACACTGACAGTCGGGTCCTATCACTCGAGCATATTACCATTGTACCCCTGGGGGTTGGTCTATAAAACCCCCCAGGGCTCACCCATGCCAAGGGTTCTAACCTCATTCGACACACAGCACGACTAGGGAGAAGAGAGAGCTAGCCTTGCCCTTCCTCCTCTAGTAATACAGCTCTAGGAGCACCCTTGTACTCTCTGTGATCATAGTCATCACGCGGAGACCCCGTAGAGCAGGAGTAGGGGTTTCATCTCTCCGAAGAGCCCTGAACCTGGGTATGTCTCGTGTCTGCTCGAGCTCATGCTCACTCCTGCCTCCAGGACCCGACGATGTTCTTCTGGCCTCATCCATGATAAGACACCCCCTTGCATCTGACGTGAGATTACCACGACAGTTGGCGCCCACTGTGGGGCCATCCGCGACGTTGGCCGGAGGCACATTCTAGACGGGAACCCTTTTCCTCTCCTGTGAGCATGTCGCGGCTGGTGCGATCAGTCAGCCTGATGCGCCTGCCTGCGCTAGCCTGAGCGCATTGCCGCTGAGGAGGTCGCCTCCCTCGTGAGCGGCCTCGACGACCTCTTCGACAAGCTCTCCCTCACCGACGCAACCACCACCAAAGACTTCCCCAGCGATGTGGTGCTCATCGACGATCCCCTCCCTCCTGCTGCCAACGATGTTGCTGTCGGCGTGCTCGACGCCCACGCCTTTGCGGAGGTGATGGTCATTGGCAGCAGCCAGGATGCTGGAGGATCCCACCAGGATCCGCTGGAGGCGGCCAGACACGCCATAGCGACTCCTGTACGCGCTGATGCCGGCCAGGTGGAGCTGGAGGAGTTCCGCATCAAGCTCTTCGACAGCGCCACCAAGATGGCGGCGCTGAAGCGCCGCGCGCTGAAGCGCCGCGCGCTGAAGCCACTCAGCACGAGATCGACCGCATGGTCGGTGGCATGCCTGCTGCATCTGAGCCCAGCCGGACAGGTGCCATCCGCCAACGCGGCATTGTGATCGCCAGGATGCTAGGAATCGGACGCCCCGTCTATGAGAACCTGGCGCAAAACATGCAAGCCGCCCAAGCTGCCGCAAATGAACTCGAGCACCAGGAGGGCGAGGAGTGGGACGTTCAGATAGAGCGCCTCCAGGTGCTCATCAATGCTGTGAACGGGCAGCAAGACACGGGAAACTGCGTTGTGGGAGCCGGCCAACCGGTCAAAACCCACCTGCACCATCGTGAGAATGGAGTGACCACTCGATCCCCTAGCGGTGGTGGCCACGGTCAACGAGACCCGGAGCCGGATGCTAGCCACAGTCGGCGCTCGCATGGCACAATTGTAGCCAGCCAGTAAGACCTCCAGAACCTGGAGGATCGGCACCGACCGGAGGAGCGCCCGCCTTCTCGAAGGGAGAGGGAGGAAACTCCGCGACAACCGCCCGATTAGCCGATGCTCGGTGGCCGGCTAGGCCCCCATGAAGTAGTCGGTGAAAACGACGCCCGTCGTCGGATCGAGTAGCTGGCTCGGTCTCTGGCAGTAGAGGAGGAGGACACGATCGGTCCGGCCTGCTTTGGCCCCCGTATCTGCGATGAGACCTTCCCCAAAGGGTTCACGCTCCCTCGAGACACTCCCAAGTATACCGGCTTTGTGAAGCCGGAAGATTGGCTGATCGACTATTCCACAACTGTCAGCATAGCAAACGGCAACAAGCGCGTTACCGTGAAGTACATTCCGCTCATGCTCCAGGGCACCGCCCGGACATGGCTGAACAGCCTCAAGCCCAACAGCATCAACAGCTGGTTGGATTTCAGTGATGCCTTTGTCCGCAACTTCACCAACACGTACAAGGGGCAAACGGAGTCCCCGCACGACTCTCCATGTGCATTCAGGGGCAAACGGAGTCCCCGCACGACTACCTGATGCGCTGGGCCGAGTTGCACAACTCCTGCGAGGGGGTCCACGAGGTGCAAGTCATCGAGTACTTCATCGCCGGGTGCAAAGAGGCCTGCTCAAACACAAGCTTCTGTGCGACGAGCCGGCTACCTTAGACGAGCTTCTAGTCGTGGCCGACAAGTACGCCATGACCGACTCCTCCATGAAGTCGGAGATTCGGATTGACACGTCCGGTAAGGTGATCCAGATGGGCTCGCAAACACCGGCTGGTGACACCAACCGGCGCCAATAGCCGAACGACAACAAGCGCAAGGCCCAACATCTGGCTTCCAATAGCCGACAAGTGGTAGCTGTCGAGGATCGGCAGCCGGCCGGGCAGCCCGACCCCAAGCATCAGCAGGGCGGCAAGGGTGCCTGGCAACCTGCCTTCTCCTTTGAGCAAGCCCTTGATGCCCCGTGCAAGTTTCACAGCGGCGCCAAGCCGTCCAACCACACCACCCGGAAGTGTAACTGGCTTGACCGGATCGCCAAGGGTGAGGCCCTGCCGCCTCCCCCACCAGTGGGCCAGGCGGCTCCGGCTATTCAGCAGCCGGCCCAACCTGTCGGCATGCTCCAAGATGAGTTCCCCAACGAGAATGCCACCTACATCGTCTTTACCAGTGAAGCCGACGACAAGCGCAATAGACAGCAGTAGTACCGTGTGGTGAATTTTGTCGCCTTGGAGGTCCCCCAGTTCAGGCACTGGTCCGAGAGGCCCGTCACCTGGAGCCGTGAAGACCACTCGGCCGTGATGCCATCGCTGGGTGTGTATGCCCTGGTGCTTGAGTCCACCTTCTCAATGGAGGTCGGACCTGCCGCTTCATCCGAGTCCTGATAGACGGTGCAGCAACAAAAACATCATCTACAGCCAAACCGTGGAGCGGTTGGGCATCAAGGAAAAGCAGCTCCAGCCCAGCCGGACTGTCTTCCATGGCATCGTTCCCGGCCTTTCCTGCTCTCCAATCGGTAAGATCAAGATTGGTGTCCTATTCGGCGACAAGACCCATTTCCGCCGTGAGCCAATCTAGCTCGAGGTGGTTGACTTGGACATCCCCTACCACGCGCTCTTGGGCCGCCCTGCGCTGGCCAAATTCATGATGGTCCCGCACTACGCATATCTAAAGGCCAAGATGCTGGGTCCCAAGGGCATGATCACCATTGTCGATGACTACGAGAAGTCGCTAGAGTGCACCGCTGCCAGTAGCCGGCTGGCCGAGGGACAAGTCCCTCCTCATCGCCAAGAGAATCATCTCCTTGACCGGATGGTGAAAATGGCCAGCAAACAGCCGGCCATGCTGACTGATCCTAAGGACACTGAAGGTGAGGCCTCCTTCCAGCCAGCCAAAGAGACCAAGTGGATCCCCTTGGATCCGGTGCACCCGGAGAAGTCGCTGTCATAGGGTCAAACCTTGGTAGCAAATAGGAAGGCGAGCTCGTCGATTTCCTCCGTGAGAATCAGGACATCTTCACATGGTCTCCCAAAGACATGCCGGGTGTTCTGAAGGATTTCACCGAGCACAAGCTCCACGTGAGGCCGGATGCTAAACCGGTCAAGCAAACCCTCTGCCGCCTATTAGAAGAGAAGAGAAGGATTGTTGGTGAAGAGATCGCCCGGCTTCTGGCAGCCGGCTTCATCATGGAAGTGTTCTACCCGGACTGGCTCGCCAAACCAGCCCTTGTTTTGTGGAAGAAAAACAAGTGGCGCATGTGTATCGACTACACGAGCCTCAACAAAGCCTGCCCCAAGGATCCGTTTGCCCTACCTCGGATTGACCAAGTGATTGACTCCACGACCGACTACGATCTGCTGTCCTTTCTGGACGCCTACACCGGCTACCACCAGATCAAGCTGGACCCGACCAATCGCTTGAAGACCGCCTTCATCACACCATTCGGCGCCTTCTGCTACATCACCAAGACGTTCGGCTTGAGTAATGTCGGCGCCACCTTCTAGCGCTGCACGTAGAAGTGCCTCCTGAAGCAACTCGGCCGCAATGCCCACATCTATGTGGATGACATTGTGGTGAATACGGAAAAGCATGGCACCCTCATGGAGGATCTCAAGGAGACCTTCGATAATTTGCGCCATTTTAAATCAAGCTCAACCTGGAGAAGTGCGTATTCGAAGTATCAGCCGGCCAGCTCCTTGGTTTCCTTGTTTCTGAGTGCGGGATCGAGTGCAACCCCGTGAAGATCAAGGCCATCGGGTGGATGCAGAGGCCCACCAAGCTGCGTGACATCCAAAAGTTCACCAGGTGTGCCTGGCATCCCTCAGCCACTTCATCAGCCAGCTGGGCGAGAAGGCGCTCCCCCTGTACCAGCTCATGAAGAAAACCACTTTGCTTTGAGTGGATCGACTAGGTGGATGAGGCTTTCCTCCAGCTCAAGCGCATGATGTCCACGCCGCCTGTTCTGTCCGCTCCGGCTGCTAGGGAACCTATGCTCCTCTACATCGCCGCCACCAACCAGGTTATCAGCATGGTGATCATTGTCGAGTACGCAGAAGCTGGCAAGGCGCAGCCTGTCCAGAGGCTGGTCTATTACCTAAGCGAGGTGTTGTCCGCCTCCAAGCAGAACTACCCCCACTACCAGAAGATGTGCTACGGCATGCACTTTGCCGCCAAGAAGCTGAAGCGGTACTTCCAAAAGCACTCCATCATGGTCTTTTGCACCGCCCCCCTTGCCGAGATCATGGGCAACAAAGATGCTTCAGGCCGGGTGGCAAAGTGGGCCATCGAGCTGGCTCCCCACACCATCCTCTACCAGCCCCGCACCGCCATCAAGTCCCAAGAGCTGGCCGATTTCCTAGTCGACTGGGCCGAGACCCAGTACCTGCCGCAAACACCAGATTCCACGCATTGGTGGATGCACTTTGATGGCTCGAAGATGCGCACCGGCTTGGGAGCCGGCATCGTCCTCACCTCTCCCAAAGGCGACAAGAGGAAGTACACACTGCAGATCCACTTCGCCGCCTCCAACAACATAGTCAAGTACGAAGCGCTCATCTTCAGGCTCCGGCTAGCCATGGAGATCGGCATCCGCCGTATCCTGTGCTATGGCGATTCGGACTTGGTGGTCCAGCAGTCGTCTGGCGACTGGGACACCAAGGACGCCAACATGGCGAGCCACCGCTTCCTCGTCTAGCAGATGAGCGGGCACCTCGATGGGTGCAAGTTCATCCACGTGCCAAGAGCCGATAACGAAGCAGCGGATGCCCTGGCATGCATCAGTTCCACCCGGTAGGCCATTCCAGCCAGCATCTCCCTCGAGCGCCTACGCAAACCATTTATCCAGCCGTCCCCAGAGTCTGAGTCCATATTCGTGCCGGTTAAACCCCTGGCAGCCGAATCCGAATCAGGGCTCCAGCAGCCAGCTCGAAGACCCTAGCAGGCGGCTCGAGGGCTGCAGCACCAGCACCCGGCCCGGGGACACCAGCAAGCGGTCCTAGGGCTGCAGCATGATGTTTACTACACAACCTTATTCTTGTAGACGTTGTTGGGCCTCCAAGTGCAGAGGTTTGTAGGAGAGTAGCAAATTTCCCTCAAGTGGATGACCTAAGGTTTATCAATCCGTGGGAGGCATAGGATGAAGATGGTCTCTCTCAAACAACCCTGCAACCAAATAACAAAGAGTCTCTTGTGTCCCCAACACACCCAATACAATGGTAAATTGTATAGGTGCACTAGTTCGGCGAAGAGATGATGATACTAGTGTAATATGGATGGTAGATATAGGCTTTTGTAATCTGAAAGTAAAAAAATAGCAAGGTAACTAATGATAAAAGGGAGCACAAACGGTATTGCAATGCTTCGAAACAAGGCCTAGGGTTCATACTTTCACTAGTGCAAGTTCTCTCAACAATAATAACATAATCGGATCATATAAAAATCCCTCAATGTGCAACAAAGAGTCACTCCTAAGTCACTAATAGAAGAGAACAAACGAAGAGATTATGGTAGGGTATGAAACCACCTCAAAGTTATTCTTTCCGATCAATCCATTGGGCTATTCCTATAAGTGTCACAAACAGCCCTAGAGTTCGTAGTAAAATAACACCTTAAGACACACATCAACAAAAACCCTAATGTCAGCTAGATACTCCAACGTCACCTCAAGTATCCGTGGGTATGATTATACGATATGCATCACACAATCTCAGATTCATCTATTCAACCAACACAAAGAACTTGCGGTGGCGGAACTCCCGATCTAGGTTTCTTTTCGGGGGTTTTTGTATTTATAGGAATTTTTGGCGTCGGTCTTCACCTCAGGGGTGTGTCCAAGGTCATCCACGAGGTAGGGGGCGCGCCTAGGGGGTAGGGCGCGCCCTCCACCCTCGTGGATGGCTCGGGAATCTTCTCACCCAACTCTTTTACTTCGGGGGCTTCTTTTGGTCCATAAAAAATCATGAAAAATTGGCATGCCAATTGATCTCTATTTGGTATTCCTTTTCTATAGAACTCAAAAACAAGGAAAAAACAGAAACTGGCACTAGGCTCTAGGTTAATAGATTAGTCCCAAAAATCATATAAAATATCATATAAATGCACATAAAACATCCAAGATGGATAATATAATAGCATGGAGCAATCAAAAATTATAGATACGTTGGAGACGTATCAAGCATCCCCAAGCTTAATTCCTGCTCGTCCTCGAGTAGGTAAATGATAAAAACATAATTTTTGATATGGAATGCTACCTAACATATTTATCAATGTAATATTCTTTATCGTGGCAATAATATTCAGATCCATAAGATTCAATACAGAAGTTTAATATCTACATAAAAGGATAATAATTCAAGCATACTATCAAAGCAATAATGTCTTCTCAAAATAACATGGCCAAAGAAAGCTATCCCTACAAAATCATATAGTCTGGCTATGCTCTATCTTCATCACACAAAATATTTAAATCATGCACAACCCCAGTTTTAGCCAAGCAATTGTTTCATACTTTAGTATTTTCAAACTTTTTCAACTTTCACGCAATACATGAGTGTGAGCCATAGACATAGCACTATAGGTGGAATAAAATGGTGGTTGTGGAGAAGACAAAAAGAAGGAGATAGTCTCACATCAACTAGGCATATCAACGGGCTATGGAGATGCCCATCAATAGATATCAATGTGAGTGAGTAGGGACTGCCATGCAACATATGCACTAGAGCTATAAGTGTAACTAAGTGGGTGTGCATCCAACTCGCTTGCTCACGAAGACCTAGGGAAATTTGAGGAAGCCCATCATTGGAATATACAAGCCAAGTTCTATAATGAAAATTCCCACTAGTATATGAAAGTGACAACATAGGAGACTCTCTATCATGAAGACCATGGTGCTACTTTGAAGCACAAGTGTGGTAAAAGGATAGTAGCATTGCCCCTTCTCTCTTTTTCTCTCATTTTTTTTAGTTTTTTGGTCCTTCTCTATTTTTTTGCCTTCTCTTTTTTTTCGTCTGGAGTCTCATCCCGACTTGTGGGGGAATCATAGTCTCCATCATCCTTTCATCACTGGGACAATGCTCTAATAATGAAGATCATCACACTTTTATTTACTTACAACTCAAGAATTACAACTCGATGCTTAGAACAAAAATATGACTCTATGTGAATACCTCCGGCGGTGTACCAGGATGTGCAATGAATAAAGAGTGACATGTATGAAAGAATTATGAAAGGTGGCTTTGCCACAAATACGATGTCAACTACATGATCATGCAAAGCAATATTACAATGATGGAGTGTGTCATAATAAACGGAACGGTGGAAAGTTGCATGGCAATATATCTCGGAATGGCTATGGAAATGCCATAATAGGTAGGTATGGTGGCTGTTTGGAGGAAGGTATATGGTGGGTGTATGGTACCGGTGAAAGTTGTGCGATACTAGAGAGGCTAGCAATGGTGGCAGGGTGAGAGTGTGTATAATCCATGGACTCAACATTAGTCAAAAAGAACTCACATACTTATTGCAAAAATCTACAAGTCATCAAAACAAAGTACTACACGCATGCTCCTAGGGGAAAGGTTGGTAGGAGTTAACCATCGCGCGATCCCGACCTACACACAAAGGATGACAATCAATAAATAAATCATGCTCCAACTTCATCACATAACGGTTCACCATACATGCATGCTACGGGAATCACAAACTTTAACACAAGTATCTCTCAAATTCACAACTACTCCACTAGCATGACTCTAATATCACCATCTTCATATCTCAAAACAGTCATAAGGAATCAAACTTGTCTTAGTATTCAATGCACCTTTTATGAAAGTTTTTATTATATCCCTCTTGGATGCCCATCATATTAGGACTAGTTTTATAACCCAAGCAAATTACCATGCTGTTCTAAAAGACTCTCAAAATAATATAAGTGAATCATGAGAGTTCATCTATTTCTTCAAAATAAAACCACCGTCGTGCTCTAAAAAGATATAAGTGAAGCACTAGAGCTAACGACAAACTACTCCAAAAGATATAAGTGAAGATCAATGAGTAGTCGAATAATTATGTAACTATGTGAAGACTATCTAACATTTAATAATTTCAGATCTTAAGTACTTCATTCAAACAGCAAGAAAAACAAAATAAAAGAAAATGACGCTCCAAGCAAAACACATATCATGTGGTGAATAAAATATAGCTCCAAGTAAGGTTACCGATGAACGAAGATGAAAGAGAGGATGCCCCAACGAAGATGAAAGAGGGGATGCCATCTGGGGCATCCCCAAGCTTAGTCTCTTGGTTGTCCTTGAATATTACCTTGGGGTGCCTTGGCAATCCTAAAGCTTAATCTCTTTCCACTCCTGCCTAGTCCATCGAATCTTTACCCAGAACTTGAAAACTTCACAACACAAAACTCAACAGAAAACTCGTAAGCTCCGTTAGTATAAGAAAATAAATCACCACTTTTGGTACTGTTGTGAACTCATTCTAAATTCATATTGGTGTAATATATACTGTATTCCAACTTCTCTATGGTTCATACCCTCCGATACTACTCATAGATTCATCAAAATAAGCAAACAACACATAGAAAACAGAATCTGTCAAAAACAGAACAGTCTGTAATAATCTGTAACTCTGGAATATTTATGTAACTCCAAAAATTCTGAAATAAATTTTTGGACGTGAGGAATTTGTCTATTAATCTTCTTCAAAAATAATCAACTCAAAAGCACTCTTCTGTAAAAAAATGACAGCTAATCTCGTGAGTGCAAAGTTTCTGTTTTTTACAGCAAGATCACATTAAGTTTCACCCAAGTCTTCCCAAAGGTTCTACTTGGCACTTTATTGAAACAAAAGCTATAAAAACATGATTAATACAGTAGCATAATCATGTGGACACACAAAAACAGTATGGGTAAATGTTGGGTTGTCTCCCGACAAGCGCTTTTCTTTAATGCCTTTCTAGCTAGGCATGATGATTTCAATGATGTTTACATGAAAGATAAGAATTGAAACATAACGGGACCATCATGAAGCATATGACTAGCACATTTAAGTCTAACCCACTTTCTATGCATAAGAATTTTGCGAGCAAACAACTTATGGGAACAAGAATCAACTAACATAGGAAGGCAAAACAAGCATAGCTTCAAGATTTTCAACACATAGAGAGGAAACTTGATATTATTGCAACTCATACAAGCATATATTCCTCCCTCATAATAATTTTCAGTAGCATCATGAACGAATTCAACAATATAACCATCACATAAAGCAATCTTTTCATGATCCACAAGCATAGAATTTTTATTACTCTCCACATAAGCAAATTTCTTCTCATGAATAGTAGTGGGATCAAACTCAACAAAATAACTATCATGCGAGGCATAATCCAATTGAAAATTAAAATCATGATGACAAGTTTCATGGTTATTATAATTCTTTATAGCATACATGTCATCACAATAATCATCATAGATAGCACCTTTTTTCTCATAATCAATTGAAACCTCTTCCAAAATAGTGGATTCATCACTAAATAAAGTCATGACCTCTCCAAATCCACTTTCATAATTATCACAATAAGATTCAACACCCTCCAAAATAGTGGGATCATTACTTCCTAAAGTTGACACTCTTCCAAACCCACTTTCATCATTATAATCATCATAAATAAGAGTCATGCTATCATCCCAATATATTTGCTCATCAAAACTTGGGGGACAAAAAATATCATCTTCATCAAACATAGCTTCCCCAAGCTAGTGGCTTTGCATATCATTAGCATCATGGATATTCAAGGATTTCATACTAACAACATTGCAATCATGCTCATCACTCAAAAGTTTAGTGCCAAACACTTTATAGATTTCTTCTCCTAGCACTTGAGCACAATTTTCCATTCCATCTTTTTCACGAAAGTTATTAAAAAGATGAAGCATATGAGGCACCCTCAATTACATTTTTTGTAGTTTTCTTTTATAAACTAAACTAGTGATAAAACAAGAAACTAAAAGATTCGATTGCAAGATCTAAAGATATACCTTCAAGCTCTAACCTCACCGGCAACGGCGCTAGAAAAGAGCTTGATGTCTACTACACAACCTTCTTCTTGTAGACGTTGTTGGGCCTCCTAGTGCAGAGGTTTGTAGGACAGTAGCAAATTTCCCTCAAGTGGATGACCTAAGGTTTATCAATCCGTGGGAGGCGTAGGATGAAGATGGTCTCTCTCAAACAACCCTGCAACCAAATAACAAAGAATTTCTTGTATCCGCAACACACCCGATACAATGGTAAATTCTATAGGTGCACTAGTTCGGCAAAGAGATGGTGATACAAGTGCTATATGGATGGTAGAAATAGGCTTTTGTAATCTTAAAATATAAAAACAGCAAGGTAACTAATGATAAAAGTGAGCAGAAACAGTATTGTAATGCTTCAAAACAAGGCCTAGGGTTCACACTTTCACTAGTGCAAGTTCTCTCAATAATAAAAGCATAATTGAATCATATAACAATACCTCAACATGCAACAAAGAGTCACTCCAAATTCACTAATAGCAGAGAACAAACGAAGAGATTATGATAGGGTACGAAACCACCTCAAATGTGTTCTTTCCAATAAATCCATTGGGCTATTCCTATAAGTGTCACAAACAGCCCTAGAGTTCCTAGTAAAATAACACCTTAAGACACACATCAACCAAAACCCTAATGTCACCTAGATACTCCAATGTCACCTCACGTATCCATGAGTATGATTATACGATATGCATCACACAATCTTAGATTCATCTATTCAACCAACACAAAGAACTTAAAAGAGTGCCCCAAAGTTTCTACCAGAGAGTCAAGACGAAAACGTGTGCCAACCCCTATGCATAAGTTCACAAGGTCATTGAACCCGCAAGTTGATCACCAAAACATACATCAAGTAGCTCACGTGAATATCCCATTGTCACCACAGATAAGCACATGCAAGACATACATCAAGTGTTCTCAAATCCTTAAAGACTCAATTCAATAAGATAACTTCAAAGGGAAAACTCAATCCATTACAAGAGAGTAGAGGGGGAGAAACATCATAAGATCCAACTATAATAGCAAAGCTCGCGGTACATCAAGATTGTGCCATATCAAGAACACGAGAGAGAGAGAGAGAGAGAGAGATCAAACACATAGCTACTGGTACATACCCTCAGCCCCGAGGGTGAACTACTCCCTCCTCGTCATGGAGAGTGCCGGGATGATGAAGATGTCCACCGGTGATGGATTCCTCCTCCGGCAGGGTGCCGGAACGGGCTCCCGGGAGGGTTTTGGTTGGCTACAGAGGCTTGCGGTGCCGAAACTCTCGATCTAGGTTTCTTTTCGGGGGTTTCTATATTTATAGGAATTTTTGGCGTCGGTCTCACGTTAGGGGGGTGTCTGAGCCATCCACGAGGTAGGGGTGCACGCCTAGGGGGGTAGGGCGCGCCCTCCACCCTCATCGATGGCTCGGTACTCTTCTGGCCCAACTCTTTTATCTCGGGGGTTTCTTTTGGTCCATAAGAAATCATCAAAAATTGGCACGTCAATTGGACTCCGTTTGGTATTCCTTTTCTGTAAAACTCAAAACAAGGAAAAAACATAAACTTGCACTAGGCTCTAGGTTAATAGGTTAGTCCCAAAAATCATATAAAATAGCATATAAAACATCCAAGATGGATAATATAATAGCATGGAACAATAAAAAATTATAGATACGTTGGAGACGTATCACAACACCAGCACCCGGCTCGGGGACTCCAGCAGGCGGCCCGAGGACTTCATCGACGCCACCAAGAGCGGCCGGCTCCAGCCCACCACCTCCCAACCCGGCCACCTTAGTGCCAGGTGCCGTCTTCACGGTAGTGGAAGCACCATCTTGGGCGCAGCCCATCCGCGACTTTTTGGTAAGCCGCGTGCTACAAGCCAACAAAGTCTTGGCCCGGCAGATCCAATGCCGGGCAGGAGCCTACACCATCATCAATGGCGAGCTCGCCAACCGCAGCGTGACTGGCGTCTTCGAGCACTGTGTGGAGCCGGAGAAGGGCATGGAAATCCTTAGAGGCATTCATCAAGGCTCTTGTGGCCACCATGCCACCTCCAAGGCTCTTGTGGCCAAGGCCTTCTGCCACAGATTCTTTTGGGCGACTGCTTTGGACAATGCCAAGGAGTTGGTCCGGAAGTGGAGGGGTGCTAGAAGTTCAGCACCAAGAAGCACCAGCCAGCCTCCGCCCTCAAGACCATCCCCATCACTTAGTCGTTTGCCGTGTGGGGTTTGGACATGGTGGGCCCGTTCAAGACAGCACGCTGCGGCATGACTCACCTGCTGGTCGTCGTGGAGAGTTTACAAAGTGGATTGAAGCCAAGCCAATCAAGAACTAAACGGCCCGACAGCCATCACGTTCATTGCATACATCACCGTCTGGTATGGCATCCCACACAGCATCATCAGCGACAATGGTACCAACTTCGCCAAAGGCGCCTTGGCCCTTTTACGTGCAAACCAAGGCATCCGACTGGACCTAGCATCCGTTGCCCACCCGCAGTCCAACGAGCAGGTGGAGCAAGCAAACGGCCTCATCTTGTTCAGCATCAAGCCTCGTCTGGTCGAGCCACTGGCGTGCTCGGCCGGCTGCTGGACCGAGGAGCTGTCGGCCATCCTTTGGAGCCTGCGGACCACGCCAAAAACAGATCAACCGGCTTCACGCCTTTCATCCTTGTGTATGGGGACGAGGCTATCATCCCAACGAATACTGAGTTCGACTCACCTCGTGTCACCATGTACACGGAGGCGGAAGCAAAGGAAGCGCGAGAAGACGGTGTCGACCTGCTGGAAGAGGCACGGCTTCTAGCATTCAGCCGATCCGCCATCTACCAGCAGAGCCTGCGCCGCTACCACAACAAGAGGGTCAAGCTGCGTGTATACCGCGAAGGCGACCTTATGCTCCGTCTGATCCAATGATCAACCGGCCAGCACAAGCTTCCTGCTCCTTGGGAAGGCCCCTTCATCATGAGCAAGGCCCTAGGCAACGACTCGTACTACCCCATCGACGCACAAAAGCCCAAGGCGCGCAAGTGAAGCACAGCTGGTGAAGAGACGGAGCGGCCATGGAATGCAAACATCCTCCGTCTGTTTTACAGTTAAAGCAAGTGTATGTACCACGCTACCTTTTGTATTAAGCAAATACTTCAGGTACCCCGAGATGCACTCGGGGGCTACCTTCTTATCTATGAGTTAAGCTTCTGCTATAAATTGAGTTTTCATATTCTTGCCCCGTCCGGGTCCGGCCAGCCGGGCCGGGGGCTCGCCGCCTTGGCCTAAGTTGGCACCACCCAAAGCCTTCTAGTAGTGTGCCGATGCCAAAGCCCTCTCTTGACCCGGCCACAGCTTGCAGCGCGACTGTCCGGCTGGAAAGAGCTAAAGTCCGGAAATGTTGTCCACACGAAAAACAACTAAGGAAAAATACCAACTATGGCCAAGCTGGCCTTTCGCCTCCCTCGTCTGCCTACTCAGCAGCCGGCAGGCCGACTTCTCGCTCAACTGAGCTACGCTCTAAGCGGCTGAAGTAACTTTCCAATTCTACATGGCCAAGTCCCTAACCCGGCCAAAGACTGCAGTGCGGCTGTCTGGCTGGCAGGGAGGCGGCCAAAGGAAGGCAGAAAACGAAAAAGCCAAAGAGAGTAAAAGCAAAATCAAGCTAGAACTTGGTAGCACATGCAAGCATGTGGGGATTTAAACTTATATGCATTGCAAAAGGACCCAAGGCCAGCATTCATCAACTTCAAATACACCCCCAGTGGGTCAAACTGCGCATAACTAACATTGTTTCTGAGCACGAGACACAAAACTTAAAAAGATAAGGGCCATTTAGGCGGATGGCTCTTTGGGCCGCCTGGTCAGGTCGGCGGCGGGCGTAGCTCTAGCTGGCGGGGCTTCTGACTGCTGGGTCTCGGTCTGGCTGTCAACGGTGGCTGACGTGGTCTCCGGCTGCTCACCAGTCAGTGTCGGGTCGGGCCGAGTCTGGCTGGTCGCTCTGCCTTCTTGTGCGACGTAGTTGCCTTCCTCATCCTCGTCATCCTCATAGCCTTCATCGCTGGCAATGATCTCCTCCGCTGAGTCCTCCCCATCCGACGGGTTTAGACCGAACCAGGACGGGGGCACTGCGGTGCCGTTCTCCCCCGCTCCGAGACAAAGACGCCGATGTCGGCATAATCGACAAGAGCTGACACACGGATGGAGATGTCCTTGCGCTCCGCCGCCAACTCCGGTAGCGCCTCCCGACAGAAGGTGGCCAGCTGCGCTAGGCGCACGCCGGGGTACCACGCCTTGACGAACTCTAGTGCCTTCACAGCACCAGACCATGCCGCGGACCTTTTTCAGGCCTCGAGCCAGACCGCCGCCATATCCAGCCAGTTGGCCGTCCGGCTGGGAGTCTGCGGGATCCGAGCACCCGGCCACAGCCCCTCCAGGACCTGCGACCCGACGTGTTGCTGCCGGCGGAGCAAGCGGCGTGTTGGCTCGAGATGCATCCGGACGGCCGTGAGCTGTTCGCTCAAGGTCTGAGGATGGTCTTGCGTGATCTCCTTTCCCTTGCTCCTCCGCTCTTCGTGTTGGGCCTTGATTGCCATGCGGATGGCAGTGGAGTGGCCCAGGAGGAACTCTGTCCAAAAGAAGACAAAGGCGTTAGAAGCCGGCTTCCAATGACAGCAGGCAACAAAGAAAAGAGAAGGACGTACCGTCAAGCAGATCCTCGATCACGGTTTTGCCGTCCTGGAGGATCTTCTCCTTTTCAGCCCAGTCCGAGCGTTGGGACTCAGACTTGGCCATAATGTGCTCCTCGTACGCCTTCAGTAGCTGGACCTGCTCGGTTTACCGCTCGGTCTGGTCCGCTAGCTCCTTCTCTAGCCAGTCGCGCACCGTGGGCGCTGGTCGCGCTCCTGCCCCACAACCTGGAGCTGGCCCTCAAGCTCGGCAACACGCTCCCTCATCTTGGCGGCAGCCGCTGCGAAAATAAAACAAGAGGCGTTACCATCTACTTCAACAAAAACAAGAACAAGCTGCCAGAGAAGATCTGGCCCGACTGCTCAGTAGTCAGCCTGAATCTCGGGGGCTACACCCAGTGGGTGTGCTTGAGCGCCCCCACTAGAAGCCGGCTTATGTACCTCGACTTTGAGTCAGCTCAGTGGTCTGGGTAGTGAGCGTCCAGTTCTGCGTGTTGTACGCGACCGCCTGCATGTTGTGGTAGTCTTGCAACAAAAGCAACATTTCAGCAAACAAGAAGAACGCCTTTGAGTTCCAACCCGCCTGCTCAGCAGCCGGCTTGAAACTTTGGGGCTAAACCCAGTGGGTGCGCTGGCGCGCCCCTGTGGAAGACTACAAGAGAAAAAAAGCAAAAGCAAGTCGAACGTACCTGGACAGACGCCCGCATCGCCAGCAGCTCCTCCCTCGCCTTCAGGAGAGTGGCGTTCTGGGCGAGGAACTTGTCCTCCATGCCCCGCATCGCTAGGTACAGGGCGGCTCGGTCGGCCCCCGCCACCCAACCTTAAGGAGTAGCGCTCGTGGCCCCGGCATTGGCCCCTGCGAGCTTGATGTCGCGGCCTCCACCGGCCTTGGCTCCGAGGTCGCCCGCGTCAAACACGGGCGCACGGGAGCGTGCGCCACCAAGGTTTGGCTTGCCGCCTACCCAGCACCGGCCTGCGGTACCTCCGGCTGGCCGAGCTCGCCGCCTCCTTGCCCTCCAGCACCCGGCATGTCCTGGACCTCCTCCGCCTCCGGGACCGCGGTGTTGACGACCACCAGCTCCGGCACCAATTGATCGGCTCCAGCTGCTCCAGGCGGCGTCCGGTTCTCCGCCATCTGCACCTCCGGCTGCTTAAGGATGATGGTCTCCGGGACCCCACCACCAGCCGGATCCATCGTGGCCCTAGCATCGGCCTCCGCCTGCGCCTTGGTCGCAGCTTCTGCCTGCGCCTTGGTCGCCACCTCCGCCTCGGCCCTCGCCGCGGCCCGGGCCTCCGCCTGTGCCGCTTCCTCCGCCTGGGCGTCGGCCTACGCCTTCTCCGCGGTCTCCAGCTCCTCTCCCACCTCCCACACGTTCCTCGCCGTTGCCTCCCGAAGGGCGGCAGCCGGATCCGTGCGCCGGGCCTCCTCGGAGCCTCCTGCTAGATCCATCAGCGAGGCACACGGAGCCCGCATGGTGACGCAGGCCGTCCTGCTCAGCAAGAAAGCGAAAATAAGAAAAACCCCCCAAGGAGAGAAGAAAAATAAGCCAGTGCAGCAAGTGCGCTTAACCGGACGCGTACGGCATCAGCTTAGGACCCTTCCAAGTGGCGTCCACCTTCACGGCTTCCTGCCGCTTGGTCGCGCACACCTGCTTGGCCTTCTTCGCCGGGTGGCTGCCAAACCTCCCCGCAAGGCGGCGCTTCTGTGCACTGGTGCAGCAGCCGGTTGCAGCTTAGAAGAGCCGGCTCCCATCCCAGCGGCTCCTCCAGGCTGGCGTCGCTCCTTGTTGTCTTTGTCGTCGTCCGGCCAAGCCCGGACGTCGCCGACTCCTCCTCCTCCGCCTCCGGAAGAGCCGCCTGCTCTGGCACCGCCTCCTCCAGTGGCTTCGTTTTTGTTGCCTTCCTCCAAGGCAGCCACCCCTAGCTCGGGGTTGCCTACGTCACTTTCTTCACGGTCCGGCATCCACTTCCAGTCTGTAGTTGGCGCGCCCTGGCCCGGGAAGCGCTGCCATAAGGTCGGCTGGTCAGGTTGGAAGAAAAAGAGCAACAAGAGCAAAGAAGCCGGACCAGGTACTTACCGCTGGGTGTGGGTTGACACGGCTGTATGGCTCCTTGCCAATTTGGCAATCCTCCTCACTAAGCTTGCAGTTGGAGAATTAGTTCACATGCCGGACCACCTCCATAGTCGGCATCTCCTTGGTGGATATCCGGCTGGGATCCCGGTGGCCGTTCATCTTGCTGATCAGATGCGGCCGGAGCTGGAGGGGTGAAACCCGGCGCTGGACAAAGGCGGACAGCAGGCCGGCCGGCTTGAGCCCCTCCCGGTCCGTCATCTCCTGGAGTCGGGCGAGGACGTAGACAATATGAGCCGGCAGGCGCTTGGGCAGCTGCTGGCTCCAGTTGTCCCGTGGCCTAGCAGGCAGCCCGGGCATGAAGGCCAGCAGGTTGGTGTAGTCGTTGGCCGGGTGGAGGTTCCGGACATAGAAGTAGAACTTCTACCAAAGTTTGGTCGACTCGTGCAGAGCGATGGACGGGAATCGGGTCCCGCCTCCTGAGCGCCTCACGGCAATGCAAGCCCCACATTGAGCCAGCTCCTCCTTCATCGACGTGCCCAGCTTGAGGTAGAAGAATCTACCCCACAGCTCCAGCATGGGCAGGACGGCGAGGTAGCCCTCGTAGAACGTGATGAAGGCGGCCATCTGCACCACCATGTTGGGGGTGAGGTGGTGCGGCTGCAGCGAGGGACTTTCATTGACAGAATATATAATTTCCTGCTATGGAGCCCGCAAAGGGGTTGTAGATAATGTTGTGCGAACAGCAGATGCTGAATATCTTACACGTAGACTTGTTGAAGTAGGTCAACATATTATTGTACGTAGAAGCGGTAGTAGTTGAGAAAAGATCGGGAGAAGCCACTTGCCGGAAGCCCTAACTTGCGGAGGAAATGCGTGCAGAAGGCGACGAACTCGCCGGGTTGCGGGTTCAGCGAGATCTCCCGCTCGGCGGGAGAAGCACGTCCATGACGTCGGCGTGGGGAAGCCTCCGCGTCACGCGGAGGAAATCGATGTGATCTTCGTGCACGTTCGAGCCTAGCCAGCCGCCTTTCGCCATGGCTCGGTGGCGGTCCGAGTAGCTTGAAGAAGAAGGCGACGAGCGGCATTGCGGTGGCGCGAGGCAGGAAAGGTGGCGCAGCGGCCGCGGCGGAGTGGTAGCCGCAGCGGAGTGGCAACAGCAGTGGAGCAACAACTGCGATGAAGTGACAACTGCGGTGGAGCACCGGCAACGGCAGGGATGGAGAGGAAGAAGGAGAAGGAGGAGGTGTGTGTGCGTTCAGCCGCCCCTCCTACTCCCCTATTTATAGGGGGAATGACGAAGCCGAGGTGACGTGGGGGCGTGGGATTAACTGTGCCCCACTCCCCGCATGCCCCCGCATATTCCGCGCATTAGTGGCGCATTAAACCGCCACAGAAGGGCAACCATCCTCCTCGACCGCAGTGGATCCGCGCGCGTGCTAAGGCCCTATAGTGTGGGCCCTGGCCTGCAGTGACGTCCCGTCGCGCGCATGGGCTGACAGGTCGGCCTGGCCTGCTGGCGCCGCGTGGCGCTCAAGTGGTGGGTGGCGCCTCCCCAGTTCCCACCACGCCGATTCGAATTCCACTAGGCGGCCGCAGCCACAATCAACTCCTGGCATCCGGCTTCTCCCAGTCGGACAAAGTAGAAGGCGGAGGATCTCTCGAAGGGGAAACTGCTGAGGCACTCCGGCAACCAGCCGTAGAGCCTCACCAGCTTCGGGGAGTAGTGTCGGGGGGATAGACCCCGGGTAGCTTCACCCACACTTAAGGGTATTTCAAGACATCAGGTCAAGCCGAGCCCCTCAGGCCGACTAGTGTTATGGTCGGCTTCCAGAGCTGGCTGGTGCCACGTAGCCGGCCTCCAGAAGACAGCGCGCTCCCAGAAGGCAACGTGGGTATGGGCCGGCCTCTAGCAGGCGGCCTGCCCTTTCCCTCGGAGTCTGAGCCTGACAAAGCTATAAGCTAGGGCATGGCAACACTGCTCCATGCTCCCCAAAATCCCGGCACGCATGGCTATAGTAAGCGCCGCCAGGCGGCAGCCGACCCGCCCGGCGCGACACTCTAGCCATGAAGCGCCGGACACAGCCTTCGTCAGCATGGGTGGCGCTACAGTGAAGAGCCGTCAACGAGGCTCGCAGGCAGCGGGCCCCACCTGTCGGCCGGATCCTCAGCAGTCGGCGGGGCCCACCTGAGGCAAGCCCCAGCAGCCGGCGAAGAACCCGGCCACCATAGACACTGACAGCCGGGTCCTACTATCCGGTCATATTACCATTGTACCCCTGGGGGGTTGGCCTATAAAACCCCCCAGGCCTCACCCATGCAAAGGGTTCCAACCTCATTCCACACACACCACAGCTAGGGAGAAGAGAGAGCTAGCCTTGCCCCTCTTCCTCTAGCAATACAGCTCTAGGAGCACCCTTGTACTCTCTGTGATCATAGTCATCACGCGGAGACCCCACTGACCAGGAGTAGGGGTTTCATTTCTCTAGAGAGCCCTGAACCTGGGTACGTCTTGTGTCCGCTCGAGCTCGTGCTCACTCCCGCCTCCAGAACCCGACGACGTTCTTCTGTCCCCATCCATGATAAGCCACCCCCTGGCATCTGACGTGAGATTACCACGACAACAAGTTTGTTTAGCGGTTCACCATATGTCAGACCTACAAATGCCAAGTTAAGAACACGGGATTATACATGCCTTTTGCTTAGTCCTTTTGCTCCATGGGAGGATATCTCTATGGACTTTGTCTTGGGCTTGCCATGGACAAGACAAGGGAATGATGTTGCATTTGTGGTCGTGATCAGATTATCTAAGATGACTCATTCCATCCCATGCCGCAAGCCAACATATGCTCATCATGTGGCAAACCTATTCTTCGAGATGTGATCAGACTTCATGGAGTTCCAAGGTCCATCATCTCAGACATGATAGCAAGTTTCTTGCTGCATTTTGGCTCACTTTATGGAAGCAATTCAACACAAATTAAAAAATTCAGCACCGCCCATCCACAAACAGATGGACAAACTGAAGTGGTGAACAAACTTTTGGCTAATATGATCCATTGCATTTGTGAAGAAAGAAAGGGACAATGGCATTTGTATTTATCTCTTGCAGAGTTCTCCTACAATAACTCCAAGTATAGACCCACAAGAAGGAGTCATTTATCCATTGTCTACACTAAAGTTCCAACACATGTGGTGGACCTAGTGAAGCTACCATCAACAGGAAACCCAAAATCAGCATTGTCCTTTGTGGATAATTATACTGAGTTATTGAAGATATTTGTGGTGTTTTGGAAACCACAAAATCAGAATATAAACAACTTGTTGACTGCAAAAGAAGATCAAAATCATTCCATGTTGGTGATAAGGTGATGGTTTACCTCCAAAAAGAAAGGTTGCCTTTAGGTGTTAATGGGAAGTTTAGTTAGTGAAGGTATGAACCCTTCTCTATGATAAGGAAGATAAATGATAATGCTTATGAGATAGATCTTCCAAGAGAGATGAGTATATCCAACACTTCGAATGTTGTGTACTTGACTCTCTATCATCCAGAAGAAGCGCTTTATGAAGATAACTCGACGCCGAGTTCCAAACAACCAGGGGAGAATGATGACGAACAATAGACGAGGAACAAAAATCACATGTCAGATCTGTTTGACTACTTCTAGATACTTCCACTCTAGTGTAGTGTTTATTTTCTTTTCTTTACCCTACCTACCGTTTTCTAGAGTCCTCTAGTAATGAGTAGCTGTGAGTAGAATGGTGAATCTTAAATAATGTTTTCTAAAGTGTTTCAGCAATAAAAAGATATGAGTAGAAGTGAGATGTGAAGGCTTCCCAAAGTCCTATAAATAGAGGTCATCACATCTAGTTTTTAACCAAACTATGTACCCCACTACCTATAATAGGACTTGATATTCTTATCTAAGATGGTGGACTAGGTCTGGTGCTCTTGGAGTTTTGGATCGAACTCCTGCTACCCCTATTGGCCCTATCTCTGCCTCTAGAGCGATATCTAGTGCATCATGTTGAAGTTGTTCCGTCAACACTTGTGTTCTACACATTGTAGCAGGAAGGTGGAGTTGCTCCTCCATAATCTTGTGCTGCTTCACTGGCCGAACGACCGCCACATCTGTGCTCCTCGTCAAGCAGCCGCCGCCACCGCTTTGTCGATGAAATGGTCCCTACCATCTCAGTCTCCTCTGGAATCCCACTTGAACCTAGATCCCCTCGTCGCAGTCCCCAAAAACATCACAAAAACTATGGAAGGCATGTTATTATTCATATCTCACGAATATATCCCCACTCATCACACCCGCCATGGATTTCGTCGCCGTGGCCCGCAAATCACGGCCGGCGGTGGACTCGTAGACATGCAACACCGTCCTCCTGCGACAGTCGAAGACGAGATAGAGCACCTAAGGCGGCGGAGCGGGCATGAAGCCACGCGGCGGCGGAGGCGTGTGGCACGAATGCGAGAGAGAAGTATGAGGACAAAATGGAGAGCGGCCGACGGAAAAGAATCTTGTCGAATAAAACTCGCCTCCCTCTGTTTTGGCTCGGTCAAAATAAACCAATGTGATTATGTGCGCCGCTCACCGCGATCCAACGGTCCAGACGGGGGTCGCGCGAGGAAGCAGCAGCTTTTTCTTTTTTGTTGTTTCTTCCACCTTCTGTCCTCGAAGCAAATATACACAGCGAACTTCCAAAGATATTCCCGCCAGCTGTTATGTCCGTATGATTCAGTAGCCACATCACGAGGAAACAAGTCCAGCTCCCAATGTAAATAAAACACGATGTCGTTCTCCAAGAAAACAATACAATATTGGGGGCAGGAGACAGACTTCCCGGTGTGAAAGCAAGGGGTGGCAGGATCACATCGCGCCGGGCCAGATCACGACACGCCACACATTACGCACGTGGTCCATGACGCATTGAACCGGCGGAATATATCTATTCCCCCAAGGGGTGGGGTGGGGGTTTCCTCGAACGCGCCCCATTTGCCCGACCCTTTTTCCGCCCCGGCAAGTTGATCTTTCAGCAACTAAAAAAGCATAGCTGAGCTTTCAACAGCTAGAAAAAAAAGTTGATCTTGCAGCGCAGCTAGCGTTTAATTTCCCACCATTGCGCCCGATAGCTACGTGCACTACATCATCCTCCTCCACCCAACCCCATCCGTGGAAAATACCCACATGCTCCTCATTGATGCGCCCATCTTAACTGAAACAAAACCAATCAAACTTTCCAACCTCACATCGGACAACCGACGACCTTTTTATACGACATGTGCGCAACACCAAAACAAACGTGCGTCCCGCTTTATTCTAATTCTAGTTTCTTGACAGGAATTATTGATTAGCAGCATCTGCCTGAACTTTCCTTCAAGTTTATCTCCTCTGACTCTGACGAGTTCACGGTTCCGTTTTACAAACAGTGTTCCACAATCTTGGTTTTCAGTTTACTGCTGCAAGCATCCCCTGAAGAAAAAAGTTTATTCAAGCACATCAACAGTACTAGTTCGTTTCACTTTGGTGGGACCCCACTGTTCAAAATAAAATAAAATTGATGGGACCCCGCGAAAATTTCTTGCCGGAAATCAAGTAGTACCACTCATGTTTCTTGGAATCACTCTGTTTTTATTCTGTGGGGGAAATGAATTCATTTCTGTGTGTACATCAGATTCATATGATCATCCTATGTATGTATGGACATGTACAAAGTGGATGTATATGAAAAATTATTTGCTTTTTTACACGAGGGTATTACCATTTACCACTAGCTAAAAAAAGATGATCGGCTCTTGGCTGTAGCTGCGTCGTGCAGGCCGTTGCCTGTGGTCTCCACCTTCCTCCTCCTCACCGTCACCTTGAGCCCGCCGTGCATATGGGAAGTGAGCAGCGGCAGGAAAGCCGGCGTGCGGCCCTCGTCGACGGGGCGGAGGTCGAACCGACGGAGTATGGCGCCGGCGACGAACTTCATCTGCACGAAGGCCATCTCCCTGCCCAGGCACGTCCGCGGGCCGCCCTGGAACACCGGGTACTTGAAGGGAGACACGCCGCCAGACGCCGCGTTGCCGTCCGCTGGCAGTGTGAGCCACCTCTCAAGGCTGAACTCGCCGGCGTCGCAGCCCCAGATGGCCTCCATCCTCCCCATCCCGTACTGAAAGTAGGTGACCCGGTCGCCGGGCCCGACACGGGTGCCGTCCGGCAGCACGTCTGCCACCGCCGCGTGCTTCGAGTCCCACGCCACCGGCGGGTACAGCCGCATGGTCTCGCTGAGCGCCGCGTGGAGCACCCGCATCCTGCGGAAGTCGTCGAGGTCGAAGCCTTCGCCGGCGTAGGTGCCGTTGCTGCTGTCTCGTCTCATGCTCGTGATCTCCTCCAGGACGTCACGCTCCACGTCGCGGTGGCGCATGAGCAGCCAGAAGAACCAGGTCAGCGCCGACGACGTCGTGTCGCGGCCGGCCATGATGAAGCTGATCACCATGTCACGGATATCCTCGTCGGCGTAGCCGCAATCGATCATCCGCGACAGCAGGTCGTTCCTCACGTCGCCGGCGTTGACCAGGAAGCGCTCCTTTTTGCGGCTCCGGATGAGATCCATGACGGCTTCGTGAATAACCTTCACCTCCTCGCGCAGCCGCCGCTCCGAGCCGATGTTCAGCGCGCGCTTGATCTTCCACACGGCGGCCAGCGGCGCAGCCCCGCGCCTGGCGATGATCCCGGCAGCGGCGTCGAAAGCGGTGGCCAGCCTCGGCGCGGGCAATGCCGGGTCGAGGCATCCCGGGTCAACGCCCAGCGAGACACGGCAGATGACGTCGAATGCGAACCGGCGGAGGACATCCTGCATGTCGACGGCGCCGCCGCCCGGCTCAGCAGCCGCGTCCATCGCCGGCACGAGGCGGTCGAGCGCCTCGGCCTCGAGCACGGCAATCTCCAGCTCACGGAGGGTGCGCGCCGAGAACTCGTGGCTGACCAGCTTCCGCTGGGCGAACCACTTGTCGCCGTCGACGTTGAAGATGCCATTGCCGAGCAGGTCGCCGAGCACGTCGGTGAAGGGCTTCCCCTTGGGGTAGTTGGCGAAGTTGCCCAGGAGGATGTACTCGACGTTGGCCGGGTTCGCGGTCACCACGGTCCGGCGCGCGCCCAGCCGGTCAACGACGATGGTCTGGGTGGGCGAGGCGGACAGCATCTCGGTGTACCAGTCGAGGAGCCGCCGCCGGTTCTCGTAGAAGGCGAGCAGGCAGCCGATGAGCGGGTAGCTTCTTGGGCCATGGCCAGCGCTGGCGGTAGAACTGGATCGAAGCGAGTAGAGCAGGACCAGGAGGCAACACGCCACAAACTGAAAGCACAGCATGTAAGGTACCATCCTGTACCTCGATCTAGCGATTATAGTCAGAACAAAGGAGGTAGGGTTGGAGAGAGAAAGGATGGACGAGGCAGCACACAGTATTTGTCGACATATATATACCAAGTACCTGCTCGCGCTTTGCTGCTCTTTTTTTTCTCTCCCGGAAAGCGATGGGCATATATTTATTTATCGAGACTACAGCACCCGTGCATTGCAACAGTATATAAATCGGCCCGTAATTTACCTGTCTATAATAACACGATTGTATAAATTAATGATCATCAAATTATGCTCATGAATTATTTTATATTTTGATCCAAAGTTTCTAAGTAAATTAAAATAAAACTGGTTCAGAAGGTAAGTAATTAGTTGATTTATTATGATGCAACAAATGTTGGACGAAGGGTTGGTGGGAAGGAAAGTGAAATAGAAACTTTACGTTCTTTTCAAGTAAGTAGAGATATGTCAGTTCCAAACGTTTGGAACTTGGGAACAGATCCGAACCATGTTTTTGCCGCAAGATAAGCATCCTGAGAACGGAAACTGCCGCGATTTTCTCCCTGTTCTATATCATCGAGTGAACGGAAACTCCTGTGATTTACTCCTTGATTGGTAACTGCCTATTAACTCTTGTGATTTTCTCCCTCTTATTCGGCAACTGCCTATTTTTTCCGCTCCAAACACTCCCTTTTTTTTCATGTTGATCACTTCTCATGATAAAGGAGAGTAAAAAATTGTTGCGTCCAACCATGATCAATCCTGGGTCTACTTGGCTTTGTATGATGCAAACGACCAACTCACCTAACACCATTTCCTTGTTCGAGCTATGTAACTTACAAATGTTCAAAACTTGGGAACAAATCCAAACGACATTTTTGCCGCACGATTAGGATCGAGCGAACGGAAAACTCCCGCGATTTACTCTCTGTTCGGTAGCATTGAGTGAACAGAAACTTCAGTGATTTACTCCCTGTTCGGTAGCATCGAGTGAACAGTAACTCCTGCGATTTACTCCCTGTTCGGTAACTGCCTATTAACTCCCGCGATTTTCTCCCTCCTATTCGGCAACTGCCTATTTTTTCGCTCCAAACGGCTCCCTTTATTTTCTTCCGTGTTGATCACTACTCACGATAAGCGAGAGTAAAAATTTGTTGCGCCCAGCCGGGAACAATCCCCGGTCTACTTGGCTTCGTATGATGCAAAATAACCAACTTACCAACACCATTTTCTTATTCAAGCCATGTAACTTACTGATACGTCTCTGTCGTATCTATAAATTTTTATTGTTTTATGTCAATATTATATAACTTTCACATACTTTTGGCAACAATTTATATGATTTTTTGAGGACTAACATATTGATCCAGTGCCTAGTGTCAGTTCCTGTTTGTTGCATGTTTTTTGTTTCGCAGCTATCCATATCAAGCAAAGTCGAAACACGATAAAACTTTACAGATATTTTTTTGGAATATATGTGAATCTACTACCACTACACAAGCAAGAAGAGCAGATATGTGTATATCTACTTAATGAAACAGAAGTATGAAACATTTGAAAAGTTCAAAAAATTTCAGAGTGAAGTGGAGAATTATCGTAACAAGAAAATAAAGTTTCTACGATCTAATCGCGGAGGCGAATATTTGAGTTACGAGTTTGGCCTTCATTTAAAATAATGTGGAATAGTTTCACAACTCACGCCACCTGGAACACCACAGCGTAATTGTGCGTTCGAACGTCGTAACCGTATTAGATATGATACAATCTATGATGTCTCTTACCGATTTACCACCATCGTTTTGAGGTTATGCATTAGAGACAGCTGCATTCACGTTAAATAGGGCATCGTCTAAATCCGTTGAGACGACACTGTATGAGCCGTGGTTTGGGAAGAAATCTAAGCTGTCATTTATTAAAGTTTTGGGTTGCGACACTTATGTCAAAAGGCTTCAGCCTAATAAGCTTGAACCCAAACAGGAGAAGTGCGTTTTCATAGGATACCCTAAGGAAAAAATTGGGTACACCTTCTACCACAGATCCAAAGGCAAGATCTCTGTTTCCAAGATGGAACATTTCTAGAGAAGGAGTTTCTCTCGAAAGAAGTGAGTGGGAGGAAAGTAGAACTTGATAAGGTAATTGTATCTTCTCTCGAATTGGAAAGTAGCACATCAGAAAAATCCGTTCCCGTTATGCCTACACCAACTAGAGAGGAAGCTAATGATGATCATCATGAAACTTCAGATCAAGTTACTACTGGACCTCATAGGTCTACCAGAGCACATTCCGCACCAGAATGGTACAACAATCCAGTTCTGGAAGTCATATTACTAGACCATGGCGAACCTACGAACTATGAAGAAGCTATGATGAGCCCAAATTCTGATAAATAGCTTGAGGCCATGAAATCTAAGATAGGATCCATGTATGAGAACAAAGTATGGACTTTGGTGGACTTGGTTGATGATCGGCGAGCCATAGAGAATAAATGGATCTTCAAGAAGAAGGCTGACGCTGATGGTAATGTTACTGTCTACAAAGCTCGACTTGTCGTGAAGGGTTTTTGACAAGTTCAAGGAGTTGACTACGATGAGACTTTCTCACCCGTAGTGATGCTTAAGTATGTACAAATCATGTTAGCAATTGACGCATTTTATGATTATGAGATCTTGCAAATGGACGTCAAAACTGCATTCCTTAATGGATTTCTTAAAGAAGAGTTGTATATGATGCAACCGGAAGGTTTTGTCGATCCTAAAGGTGCTAATGAAGTGTGCAAGCTTCAGTGATCCATCTATGGACTGGTGCAAGCATCTCGGAGTTGGAATATACGCTTTGATGATGTGATCAAAGCATATGGTTTTATACAAACTTTTGGAGAAGTCTGTATTTACAAGAAAGCGAGTGGGAGCTCTGTAGCATTTCTAATATTATATGTGGAGGACATATTGTTGATTGGAGATGATTGTCTCGATAGCATAAAAAGATACTTGAATAAGATTTTTTTCAATGAAAGACCTCGGTGAAGCTGCATATATATTGGGCATCAAGATCTATATAGATAGATCAAGATGCTTAATAGAACTTTCACAAAGCACATACCTTGACAAAGTTTTGAAGAAGTTCAAAATGGATCAGTCAAAGAAAAGGTTCTTGCCTGTGTTACAATGTGTGAAGTTGAGTCAGACCCAAAGCCTGACGACTGCAGAAGATAGAGAAAAAAATGAAAGTCATTCCCTATGCCTCAGCCATAGGTTCTATCATGTATGCTATGCTGTGTACCAGACCTAATGTGAGCCTTGCCATAAGTCTGGCAGGGAGGTACCAAAGTAATCCAGGTGTGGATCACTGGACAGCGCTCAAGAACATCCTGAAGTACCAGAAAAGGACCAAGGATATGTTTCTCGTTTATGGAGGTGACAAAGAGCTCGTCGTAAATGGTTACGTCGATGCTAGCTTTGACACTGATCCGGATGACTCTAAGTCATAAACCGGATACGTATTTGTATTGAATGGTGGAGCTATCAGTTGGTGCAGTTTCAAGCAGAGCGTCGTGGCAGATCTACGTGTGAAGCGGAGTACATAGCTGCTTCGGAAGCAGCAAATGAAGGAGTCTGGATGAATGAGTTCATATCCGATCTAGGTGTAATACCTAGTGCATCGGGTCCAATGAAAATCCTTTGTGACAATACTTGCACAATTGTCTTGGCGAAGGAATCCAGATTTCATAAAAGAACCAAACACATCAAGAGATGCTTCAACTCCATCTGTGATCAAGTCAAGGAGGGAGACATAGAAATTTGAAAATACATATGGATCTAAATGTAGCAGACCCGTTGACTAAGCCTCTTCCATGATCAGCACCAAGACTCCATGGGTGTTAGATTCATTACAATGTAATCTAGATTATTGACTGTAGCGCAAGTGGGAGACTGAAGGAAATATGGCCTAGAGACAATAATAAAGGTGTTATTTTATATTTCCTTGTTCATGATAAAGGTTTATTATTCATGCTAGAATTGTATTAATCGGAAACCTAAATACATGTGTGAATATATAAACAAACACTGTGTCCCTAGTGAGCCTCTACTTGACTAGCTCATTGATTAAAGATGGTTAATGTTTCCTAACCATGGACATGAGTTTTCATTTGATAATGGGATCACATCATTAGGAGAATGATGTGATGGACAAGACTCATTTGTTAGCTTAGCATAATGATTGTTCAGTTTTATTTATATTGCTTTCTTCATGTCAAATACATATTCCTTCGACTATGAGATTATAAAATTCCCGGATATCGGAGGAATGCCTTATGTGCTACCAAACATCACAACGTAACTGGGTGATTATAAAGATGCTCTACAGGTATCTCCGAAGGTGTTTGTTGAGTTGGCATAGATCGAGATTAGGATTTGTCACTCTGAGTATCGGAGAGGTATCTCTACACCATCGTAGTAATACTGTAGGATCGAAAGTATGTCTAGAGGGGGGGTGATTAGACTACTTGACAATTTAAAAGTTTAGCCTTTTGATTAGGACAAGTTTTTTTTGCAAGTTCACAATGATGATCAAGTCAAGTATCACCCTACACATGCAATTCTAGAGTAATGGCAGCGGAAAGTAAATTGCACATGTAGTAAAGGAGAGGTGGAGAAGAGCAAACGCAATTTGGAGACACGGAGATTTTTCTCGTGGTTCCGATAGGTGGTGCTATCGTCAATCCACGTTGATGGAGACTTCAACCCACGGAGGGTAACGGCTGCGAGAGTCCACGGAGGGCTCCACCCACGAAGGGTCCACGAAGAAGCAACCTTGTCTATGCCATCATGGCATACGCCCACGGAGGACTAGCCTTACTCGGGTAGATCTTCACGAAGTAGGCGATCTCCTTGCCCTTACAAACTTCTTGGTTCAACTCCACATCTTGACGGAGGCTCCCAAGCGACACCTAACCAATCTAGGAGGCACCACCCTCCAAAAGGTAATAGATGGTGTTGGTGATGATGAACTCCTTGCTCTTGTGCTTCAAATGATAATCTCCCCAACACTCAACTCTCCTCACTGATTTGGCTGTGGTGGAAGAAAGGATTGAGTGGAAAGCAACTTGGGAAGGCTAGAAATCAAGTTTCATATGGTGGGAGTGGAGCAACTTGATCTCAACACAAGGGTAGGTAGTTTTCTTCTCGAAATGTAAGGTAGGAGTGGTAGTTCTTTCGATGGCTCTCTCCACGAATGAAGAGGAGGTGGAGGGTATTTATAGCCTCCACACAAAATCCAACCGTTACACACATTTGACCAATCTCGGTCGGACCGAAGTTGACAACTCGGTGAGACCGAAAGTTCAAATCTTGTGAGCGTTGGGATTTTCGTGGGACCGAAAATACAATCTCGGTTAGTCCGATTCTTCCAAAGACTAGGGTTTGCCAATCTCGGTGGGACCGACTTTATCATCTCGGTGACACCGATATGATTCTGAAGATTCTGAAGCTTGGCAACACTAGTTTCGGTGAGACCGAGTTTGGAATCGGAAAATCCGAAATTTCGGGGTTTGGCTATATGGTGAGGTGGTTCATCTCGGTGTGGTGAATTTATGGAATCGGTGGGACCGAGATTACTTATGAGTATATGTTGGAATGAAAGATTGCTGATTGTTTGGGAGATAGATCACTAAGCACTTTGAGCAACCAGATCATTATCATAACCTCATCCCTTTTAATAGTATTGGCTTTCCTATGGACTCAATGTGATCTTGGATCACTAAACCAAAAATGGAGTCTTGAGCTTTTGCCAATGTTTTCCTTAGCATTTTGAGGGTCCACATCTTGAGTCATTGCCATACCCATATCACTTGAACTTTCGAAATGATACTCAAGAAGTTATTAGTTCAATGATATATATGTTGTTATTAATTACCAAAACCACCCGGGATTAGTTGCACTTTCAATCTCCCCTTTTGGTAATTGATGACAACATATAGATCAAAGCTTCGACAAATGATATAATCAATGAATAATATAAATAAGCTTTGAGAAGTATGTGATAAGCAAGAGCTCCCCCTAAATTTGTGCATTATTTAAGATTTGCGTTTGAATGCAAATGCACAATCGATTAGGATCATGGGTCACTCTTCCATGTCACATACATCTTGGTGGAGCGCACAAAATGATAAGAATGAATAGCATGCACCCAATCACCAAGACATGAGTAAATGATCATACAAGATATGAATAGCATATGATAAGCATTAAGCACACATTAAGGCATAGTATGATCAAGCACTCATCAAAGTAGAAACAAGCGTAGTATCAAACACACGGAATGTCTCGAAAAACTCAAAAGTATCTCAAAGAAACCGCAAATGAAACGAAAGAGCAAAAGCGAGCACTCTCTCTCTCGAAGTCCTATGATCTATACAATTTCTCCCCCTTTGGCAACAAGTTACCAAAAAGTTCGAAAGGTATAGAGCTAAACGTCACTAGGGACTCTGTTGGCGGCTCTATGCAGGTTGATGGAGTGGAGATAGCTGCTTTTGCAAAGGCTTGGTGAAGTCTGTGGAGCTGGAGGAGTGGACACTGGAGCTGGAGCTGGGCCGATGGAGCTGTGGGAGGTCTTGATCGTGAGAGCCTGGGTCTGCCTTTGGAATAGCAGTGATCTGGGCTTTGTGGGGACCGGAGCAGGCTGCTCATAGTCATCTGGACAAGGTCATCCTGCATCTCCTTCATGAGCTCTGCCTTCTCCTCTTGGCTTCCTCGATATCTCGCCTCAAGCTTGTCGACAAGACTTGCACTTGATCGACTTGACATCCAGAGCATGGAACTTGTCTTCAACTATCCTCTCAAGACTCTCCACGAGACGCACTATCTTGGCAGGCGTAGTTCAATCCTCTGGGTAGCTTCAAGGAGCTGTTCTCCAACACTCTTGGGTTTAGCTGCTGCTGCTGCTGCTTCCTTCTCAGCTTTAGCTTGTTTGGCAGCTTCAGACTTAGCTTGACCTTCAACAGACGTGGGATCATCCTCAGTCATCACAACTTCATTGTCCTCATGTTCAGGCTGCAGAGGCAAGTGGGGTCTATCCAACAAGTAGGTGCCCGTGCCAAACTTGGCATTGATGAGCATCTGAATGTGCGGGGCAAACCCACATGACCTCTTCTGGTCTGCTGCTGTCCTCTTGATAGTCTCAACTATCAGGTCCATCACCTTGAAAGGTGCCTTCTGATCTAGAATATGCAGCATGTTGATAGAATAGCCTCTTATCATGCGATGATCTCCAGACTTGGGCATCGGGTATGCCTCCAGAATCGTGTTTGTGGTTGGGAGACCTGCCCTAAAGATGATACACGGAGCGAGCTTCCATATCTCTACATCCTTAGTTGGTACCTCATTGTACATGTTCTTCATAGACTCATGATTTTTCTTGGGAATTCCATAGACATCTACATCATCATCTCTTTGCACTGGAGCATTCAGCAGTGCAGCCCACTCTTCAACAGTTGAAGAGAGTCTACGCCTTCATCATCCATACAATTCGCCATCTGGATAGAAGTGTCTTTGTGGCATAGAATGCATGATCATCTCATCATTCCATCTTTGTCGGTTTCGACCAACGAACTCAGCAAAACCACATGCAAGAAGCTCTCATGCACATGTGGGAAGTAGTCTCTGTGCTCTTCACCGTCGATGTATTCCCGATCAACATATCTTGTGTCAAGAACAATGGGCTTTTTGTCCATGAGCACTGCCTCATAGAAATCTTGTTGCTCTCGGTGTGGAACCTTGGGTCAACAAATGTCCTTCTCTGGTGGCATATGGATCAGCTTGCCTCCATAGCCCGAGACCTTTGTCTTTCCTTTCCTTCATGTTTTCAGCTCGAGGATGAGCATCATTGTGGATGGCAGTTTTACGGCGGAGTTTCAGCAATACATGTGCCTCTTCATCGACTCACCGGTGGCACATTGTCTTTCTTCTTCTCTCAAGCGGGAATGTTTCTCACTGTTTTCTTGGGCTTGGCAGCAGGCTTGGCTTGAGCTGCCTTTCTTTGGAGCAGATGGCTTAGATTTAGTAGGTGCTCCTGCCCTGATGGCATCTCCCATCAACTTAGGCTTCTGAGGAGGCTGGGGTGCTTCCTCATCAGAATCATCAGAATCTGCTTCATCATGTACTATCCTCTTCCTCTTGGAAGTTTTCTTTACCTTGCTGGATGTTTCTTCTTCCATGCTCAGCTTCTTAGCAACTGTGGACTTCTTCACTTTGCTGGTGCCTTTCTTGGTTTGTTGCCCTTGATGCTATTTGGCAACCACTTTCCTCTTAGGCTTAGATGTGATCTCTTCCTCAGCAACAAAGTCAGAATCCTCCTCATCAGAATTTCTCTTCTTCCTGGCCCTGGTGGCAGCAGGAGGCAAACCACTTGGTGTGCTCCTCTCACCATCATCGAAAAAACTCTTGGCCTCGGGACTAGTGCTGCCTCTGGAATCTCAGCTACTGGTGATTCAGACCTGTTCTGGCTGTCACTTGCATCTAACATGGCTGACAACCTGTGAATAGATAAGGTATAGGCAGAATAGAAGAGTTACCACAAACTGCAAAAGATTTTGCAAAAAAAATGAGTTCAAATTTCAGTTTTAGGTTTTCACAGAATGCATTTCGGTCTGACCGAGTCTAAAATTCGGTGAATCCGAAGTGTCTAAACAGAACCATTCACACCACTTTCGGTTGGACCGAAATGGGTTTCGGTCTAGCCGAGAACACTAGGGTTTCACTAAATCCTCATTTCGGTCGTACCGATTTGCACAACTTCGGTTGGACCGAAAAGTGCGATGCAATGGCGAGGCCAAATCGGTCGATCCGAGAATGTAGAATCGGTCACACCGAGATGTGTTCGTGAAACCTAACCCTAAAACTTTTACTCGAATTTCGTTCTAAGAACTAATCTGCTGGATAGGAAGATTTCAAACGTGTCAAGAAGCTAGGCAAACCTATCGTGCATTGAATCGGAGGTTGAAGCACGAGAGGATCAAACTCACCCTAACTTGGTGGAGTTTCTCTCTGGCTGCGGCGGCGGTGAGATTGACCGCTGACGGCGACGGAGACCTGGGCGAGGCGCCTGAGCGACAACGGAGACGATCCGGAGACCACGGCGGCGGCAAAAAGGGTTTGGGGGCGGCGTTTGAAGAAAGAATCAACGCGCTGCCCTCGGTATATATACCCTTCAGTGTCGGTGGGACCGAGTTGGAAAACTTCGGTGGCACCGAGATGGTTAATCGCAGCGATTACTCACTTGATCACGCCGAAATTCGCCTTCGGTTTCACCGAGGTGAAAACCTAGATCAATCCAAGTGATTTGGTCATCCGATTTGAGTATATTGGTTTGACCGAAAATACTTAGAAGGTTTTGGAAGTTAAGCTTTTGACGGATCGGTGGCTCGAGTGCTCCTCACTCGGTCTGTCCAAAAAGACTTGTTCAAAGTTTGTGATATAAGCATGAATAGAATTTGAGACAAGAAAGCATAGATAGCTAGGGGAGGAACTTAGGCATTCTTGTCCATCCATTTGGTCAAAAAGAAAAATCCAAAAGACCAAAGCAACAAATGGATGTCCTCGAATGGATAAAATTATGCATCCAACATGCTCACACAATAAGATAGCAAATGAAATATGTGTCAAACATGCACAAACAAAACTCTAGCAACTAGCACACAATTTGTCGATGACTAGGTCATCTATATATGAGTATATTGACTTAGGAGTCAAATGAGAACATTTGATCATAGGTCATACTCATCGTTTAAGCACAAGTGGGGTTACCACTTTTACATAAAGCATTAATGTGTTCACATCATTTGAAGATGCTTTAGCTCAAATCTTTAGAGCAAAGCTCCCCCTTGATGTGAGAACCCCTTTTAAAGGGTCAAACTAACCTTGGGTTGTCGTAGAAGACTTCATGTAGATGTTGAAGATGTGGATGCTCAATGTTGATGAAGATCATCAAGAGTTGGGAGCAATCCTTTGGATTCGGGCCCTTTCAATACCTACATGGGTTAGTCCCACAAGGAACAAACAAGGATATCCATGGACATAGATTGAAGTACACAAAAGATGATGTCCATGAAAGCAATGATTACCTTGTCCCTTGACTTACCAACATGAGGGTTTGTGACTCCATGAACTAGTGCAAGATGTGGAAGTTGATTGCACAAGTTCTTGCCAAAATGAATGTGAGTGAAGTATGTTGGCGGAGTCACCCTCAAGAACTCTCTAGTTCTTCTTCTTCGGGATCCACATCATCTTGATGGGAATCCTTGGGGTAGTAGTTGAGCTTGACGAAGTAGAACTTGAAGTTTCCTTGGGAACCCACTTGACCATGGCCTTGGGTGCTTCAATGAATGCATCAATCTCCTCTTGAAGCTTGTCCTTGCCTTTTAGCTTGTGGTCTTGTGGTGAAAGGTCATCTTGAGCTTGTTCCACATTGGAAGAAGTAGGATCATACTTATCCTTTTGAGAAACAAACTTTGGAGTGGGATATTGACCTTCTTCCCATTCAACACCCTCGGCGTTGAACTTTCGCTCAAAACCAATTCCTTGATTCTTCCGGTGCCTTCCTTGCTTGCGAACAATTTCCTCAAAGTTCTTGCTTCCGGCAAGGCTCTTGTAGACACCTTTCTCTATAATCCCTTTCAATAAACTATTTTCTTGCTCAAGTGTAACTTGGCTTGAAACATTGTTAGTGGAATCAAGAGAATTACTAGAAGTAACAACATTTGATTTAGCATGATTACTGTTACTACTAGATGAAGATTTTTTCTTATACTTGTCATGCTTAGTTTTAATAGGTGGCAAGAAATTAGACAAGAGAAGTCGTTTGGCAAGATATGAAGAACTCTTCTTTCGAAGATCGTCATTGATAGCTTTTAGAAACTCATGTTCTTGCTCTAGATTGAGCTTCTCGAAGCGTAGCTTCTCATGAGATGTTAGGAGCTCTCTATGATCTTCTTGAGTTGTTTCATGAGCTAACTTAAGAGTGTTTAGTTCTTTAGTTAGACGCTCAATCTCCTTCATAGCATTGTCATTCGACTCTTCTCGACTATAAAGACTACTAGCATGTTCATCATTACTAAGCTCACTAGATTTGTCATGTAAGAGCTCATCTTCACCAAGCAAGTCATCCTCATCACTATCAAAGTCAATGAATTCAGGGTGTGATACCTTGGGGCCTTTAGCCATGAAGCATCTTCCAATTCCCTCATTTGGTGAATCAAATAAGTCATAGGAGTTGGAGTTGGAGGACACGAGAGCAAGACCGCAACACCTTCATCTTGATGTATTCGGAGTTGGAGTGATAGCTTCTTTCGAGTGATTGTCGGAGTCGGGCCGGAGACCCATTCACCAACATGAGCTTGATGTTTTCTTCTTGTGTAGCTCCTTGATGACTTGTCTTTCCTTTCCGAATCCTTGCTTCTCCGAGAGGATCTTCGTTCATAATGATCATCTCTACTCCTTCTCTCTTTCCGAGGCGACTCTTCTCTTGAGCTTCTTCTTCTTGGAGATTCTTCTCTTCTCTTGTGGGGAGTCGAACATTCATTTGAGTAGTGTCCGGGTCTTCCACAATTGTAGCAGTTTCGATCACGACTAGAAGATATCTTTTCATCATATGATCTAGACTTTGAGCTTCTTTCCTTGCTTCTACTCTTGTAGAATTTGTTGAAGTTTTTCACCATTAGGCTTATCTCTTCATTGGAAACTAGCTTGTCACTTGAGGTTGTGGGAGCTTCAACTGTAGTTTTGTAAGCACCACTTGACTTGTTGTGAAGCTCTTCCTTATCTTTAAGTGTCATCTCATGAGCAACAATTCTTCCAATGACTTCGGTAGGCTTGAGATTCTTGTAGTTTGGCATCATTTGGATCAAAGTGCACACGGTGTCATACTTTCCATCCAAAGCTCGAGAATCTTCTTGATGATGAATCGGTCGGTCATTTCTTCGCTTCCTAAGCGGCAATCTCATTTGTGATGAGAGCAAGCCTAGAGTACATTTCAGCGACTCCTTCACCTTCCTTCATCTTGAACTTGTCAAGTTGACCTTGAAGAACATCTAGCTTTGATTCCTTCACGGACTCGGTACCTTCGTGCATTTCGACCAAAGTATCCCAAATCTCTTTTGCATTCTCAAGGCGGCTGATCTTGTTGAACTCCTCGGGACACAAAGCATTGAAGAGAATGTCACAAGCTTGAGCATTGTTCAGAACATCCGCAATTCATCCGCTGTAGCTTCGCGATCCAGAACTTTTCCTTCCTCGAAGAACTCACCTTGCAAGCCAACACAAATAATGCCCCATGCGGCAGGGTTATGTCCAAGAATATGCATTTTCATTTTATGCTTCCAACTAGCAAAATTTGAACCATCAAAGTAAGGACCTCTACGAAAATTACCCTCACTAGACGCCATACTCTCCTAGGTTGTGAAACCAAGCTTATGGAGTCCAATGCAATGGAAACCAATCCAATGGAGACCAAAGCTCTGATACCACTTGTAGGATCGAAAGTATGTCTAGAGGGGGGGTGATTAGACTACTTGACAATTTAAAAGTTTAGCCTTTTGATTAGGACAAGTTTTTTTGCAAGTTCACAATGATGATCAAGTCAAGTATCACCCTACACATGCAATTCTAGAGTAATGGCAGCGGAAAGTAAATTGCACATGTAGTAAAGGAGAGGTGGAGAAGAGCAAACGCAATTTGGAGACACGGAGATTTTTCTCGTGGTTCCGATAGGTGGTGTTATCGTCAATCCACGTTGATGGAGACTTCAACCCACGGAGGGTAACGGCTGCGAGAGTCCACGGAGGGCTCCACCCACGAAGGGTCCACGAAGAAGCAACCTTGTCTATGCCATCATGGCATACGCCCACGGAGGACTAGCCTTACTCGGGGTAGATCTTCATGAAGTAGGCGATCTCCTTGCCCTTACAAACTTCTTGGTTCAACTCCACATCTTGACGGAGGCTCCCAAGCAACACCTAACCAATCTAGGAGGCACCACCCTCCAAAAGGTAATAGATGGTGTTGGTGATGATGAACTCCTTGCTCTTGTGCTTCAAATGATAATCTCCCCAACACTCAACTCTCCTCACTGATTTGGCTGTGGTGGAAGAAAGGATTGAGTGGAAAGCAACTTGGGAAGGCTAGAAATCAAGTTTCATATGGTGGGAGTGGAGCAACTTGATCTCAACACAAGGGTAGGTAGTTTTCTTCTCGAAATGTAAGGTAGGAGTGGTAGTTCTTTATGATGGCTCTCTCCACGAATGAAGAGGAGGTGGAGGGGTATTTATAGCCTCCACACAAAATCCAACCGTTACACACATTTGACCAATCTCGGTCAGACCGAAGTTGACAACTCGGTGAGACCGAAAGTTCAAATCTTGTGAACGTTGGGATTTTCGGTGGGACCGAAAATACAATCTCGGTTAGTCCGATTCTTCCAAAGACTAGGGTTTGCCAATCTCGGTGGGACCGACTTTATCATCTCGGTGACACCGATATGATTACAGAAGGTTACAGAAGCTTGGCAACACTAGTTTCGGTGAGACCGAGTTTGGAATCGGAAAATCCGAAATTTCTAGGGTTTGGCTATATGGCTGAGGTGGTTCATCTCGGTGTGACTGGATTTATGGAATCGGTGGGACCGAGATTACTTATGAGTATATGTTGGAATGAAAGATTTCTAATTGTTTGGGAGATAGATCACTAAGCACTTTGAGCAACCAGATCATTATCATAACCTCATCCCCTTTTAATAGTATTGGCTTTCCTATGGACTCAATGTGATCTTGGATCACTAAACCAAAAATGGAGTCTTGAGCTTTTGCCAATGTTTTCCTTAGCATTTTGAGGGGTCCACATCTTCAGTCATTGCCATACCCATATCACTGAACTTTCTGAAATGATACTCAAGAAGTTATTAGTTCAATGATATATATGTTGTTATTAATTACCAAAACCACCCGGGGATTAGTTGCACTTTCAAATACACATCATAAACTTGCAAGCAAACGACTAAGGAGTTAGTCACAAGGTGATGTATTACATAACGAGTAAAGAGACTTGCCGGTAACGAGATTGAACTAGGTGTGAAGATACCTACGATAGAATCTCGGGCAAGTAACATACCGATAGACAAAGGGAATTACGTATGTTGTCATAACGGTTCGACCGATAAAGATCTTCATAGAATATGTAGGAGCCAATATGAGCATCCAGGTTCCGCTATTGGTTATTGACTGGAGAGGTGTCTCGGTCATGTCTACATAGTTCTCGAACCCGTAGGGTCCGCACGCTTAAGGTTCGATGACGATATTGTAATATGAGTTATGTGATTTGGTGACCGAATGTTGTTCGGAGTCCTGGATGAGATCACGAACATGACGAGGAGTCTCGAAATGGTCAACAGATAAAGATTGATATATAGGATGATAGTATTCGGATACCGGAGTGTTCCGGAGGGTGCCAGGTACATATCGGGTCACGGAAGGGGTTCGGGGCACCCCCGACAAAAGATATGGGCCTTATGGGCCAAGAGGGGAACACACCAGCCACAAGGGGCTGGTGCGCCCCCCATATGGGACGAACCAGAGGAGAAGGAAAGATAGGAAGGGAGAAGGAAAGGGGGATTCGGCCTCCCCCTTCACTACTAGGGAAAACCTTATACACAGAACTTTAGCAGTAGCGTGGGTCAAAAAAGCACGCTGGTGCTAAGTAGCAGTAGCGCGCCTACGCAAACCGCGCTATAGATAAAGTTCTAGCAGTAGCGCGCCTTGTTCTAAACACGCTACTACTAAAATTCTCACGGCTTAGCCGATAGGCTACACATAGTAGTAGTGATCTATATCGAACCGCACTATTGCTACTTTTTTGTAGCAGCGTGTTTTATTCTAAACTCGCTACTGCTAAAGGATATAAAATTAAATGGAAAGCAAATAGAAAGGTAATTGAAAATGAAAGAAATAGAATAAGGCGAAAGGAAAAAAATGTGAGGAAAAATAAATGAAAAAGGGGAAAAAGAGAAAGGAGTAGCAGTAGCATGTATCCCAGAACGCGCTGTAGCTAACGTAGCAGTAGTGCGCTTTCTGGAACGCGCTACTGCTACTTCTGACTTAACCACGGGGTTCGTCCTTCCCCATGGCGACTTCCCCCAAATCCAACTCCTCTGCTCTCGCTGCCGCCATCGCCTGTTGGCCGCCGCGCGCTCTCCGCACACCTTCTATGCCGCACCCGACCCTGGATTCAACGCCGCCCCGCCCCCGACCTCAACGCTGCCCCGGATGCCGCCCCCGACCCCGACCTCGATGTCGCCCTCCGCCGCGCGCCTGAGCCCCGACCCTGACCTCGACGCCGCCTGCCCCTCCCTCGTCGCAGGCACCCGAGGTGAGCACGCCTGCTCCTCCCTATCCCCTACCTCTTCCTAGGGTTTCTTCATATTTTAGTTGCATCAAATTAGTTATGGTTCATGTAAGGGTGGAAATGAATTGGATGCGGATGCGGCTCAAATTAGTTAGGGTTCATGTAAGGGTGGAAATGAATCAAATTTCTAAGACGAATCATAAAATGAGTAAAATTTGACCATTTATTTCACTTTTAAGTTGGATAATTGGAATATCCGCTACCACTTTCCACCCCTAGGTTCATCAAATTAGATGGTAATTAGGGCAGTTGTTCCTAGGTACTAATTAGTTAGTAAGAACTAGGTACTAATTAGGTACTAGTTTATTTTTATTTATAGTAAGTTTATTTCTAGTAAGAACTAGTTGAATTAATAGAACTAGTTAGTAAGAACTTGTTCTTATTTTTTTAGTTAAAGCAATTTTCCCGCATTGACGTGGACGATGCCTATCTCGCATCCTCGTCGTCGAGTCGGCGGAGGACACCTGCGTCACCAAATGGGCCATGTCCGGGACTGGGCTCTGCCGGGGTGGTACTGGGAGGCGCTACCTACCGGGGGCGCAGGTTGGTGAGGAGCCAGCCTGTCGTTGACCTGAACCTTCTTTGGTGGCGGTCACATGGGCCAGTGATGGCCCAGAGGCTTGAGGACCCGCGGAGGTGATGCGTCACCGTGTCAGTGAGGAGGACGTGCACGACCGTCACTACTTGTTTGCGTTGGAGCACAGGTTCTCCAATACCTGGCAGGTTCTCCAGGGATCTCACTGGAGCTATGATCCTGTGATGGTTCCTTCTCTGTGGGTGTCCACCGCCCGCGCCAATACCTGTCGTGCGCTAGGGTTTTAGTTGTATTAGTGATGCTATATGCATGATACTATTAGGGATGTATTAGTGATAATATTCAATGATGTACGGACGCATGAGATGATTTAGTTTTGCTTATTGAATGCATGCTAATTTGAGTCCTATAAGATATTTTGAAATGTATATCTTGTGTTGCTCAAATAGGATATGTGCTTGCCCAAGTGGCCGGTCATGTTTGCAGGTTACACCTCCGAGTGGCCTATGTTTTGCCGAAGTGTTGATTCATTTCCGTTCCGGCAAATTTCAGGCGCTCGATATGTCCTATTTTAGCAAAGTTCATGCCAGATTTTTCCGTGAATTTTGGCATGACTTGTGCCAGAATATGTAGGAAATATCGAGTGCCCCGGATTTGTGTATTGAGTATCCTGGTAGTTTTCTTTGATCGATTTTCAATTAATGTTTCAACTATGAACATAGGAAATGTCTGACGACAAAAAGGATTTCGGTATTTGCAAATACTGTGAAGACGAGCGCGACCTGTTCGACGGAATCTTCCTAGATGATAGCATCAAGCTGGACGAGAACTTCGAAGTGGATACAGTAAGTCACAACGACAAGTCTTTTTTCGTAATTAAGCATGACATCTGCTTCATTTGCTTCAACTTATAATTTATTTTTTTACTATTCTACTAGCGTATCCCCTGCCATGCAAGAGTTTTTGTATTGGATAAGATAGGTTTCAGTCGTACTACGGAGGTAAAGAAAGTTTACTTGAAGATCGAGCATGGTTATATTTTCCACGCAAAATTATACAACGCAGACGACTACACCTATTTTGGATGCAAAACATGGTGAGCACTATGCAAGACTTATGCATTTGAGCCTGATATGGTTATCACCTTTGATATTCGTCCGAAAAATGATATTGAAGGTAATACCGACATCAGGGTCGATGTGCAGACGCCTCCAGTTATACCATTATGTGAGTTTCTCAACCATATTTATGTCTTTGATATTGTTTATTCAAAAATAGTAGACAACTAATTTCTATTGTCAGCTTATTTTCGTTCAAGCAAACATGTCCAACACTTGGTAGACAGGACCTACTACTATCCTGGGGCTGAACTAAACTGCGAGGAGCTAAGTCATTATGTTTCATGGCTTGCGGATCTTGATACTGTCAAGACAAATTTTCTTCCTGCACTTAGAAATGTTAGTACTGAAAACGTGTGACCAATAGTGTTCGTAATGAACTACGGTCACATCTATTTAGGAAAGATGGTAAGATTTTTTCTATTTGTCCTCAGTGCATATTTTCCATACATTATTTTTTAAGACAAACTTCATTGCTAAGTATGTTACAATACGATGTTCTTCAACAGGGACTCCCGATGAATGTTGTGCCTCATGGGATCGATACTAAAGGTACCATGAGTATTGTTTGCTTACGGCCAAGATATCCTACAATGCACTTTAGTGCATTCAGGATTATCGACGAACTCTTAATAGGACAAGGCTGGACCAAATTTGTGATGGAGGAGCGCAGAGAAGTATTAGGGAGCAGCAATCAGAAGCGCAGCCCATGATTAGGAGACAGGTTCATCTGCATGCTCCAACTTGATGAAGGAGGAGAGCTACACATGTTTTATGTTATTTTACCTAAGAGAGAGCAGCAGGAGTGATTAGCTACCTAGAAATGAGTTTGAAGATGATGATGTGCTACACTATGACTATGATGATTAAATAGCTAGTGTTGGTGGTAATGGCTATGATGATTATTATTAGCTAGTGTTAGTGGTGATTAGATAGCTGCTGCATCTAGTGTTGGTGGTGATTAGCTAGCTAGAATGAGTTTGAAGATGATTATGTGAATACACTATGACTATTAGCTAGCTAGTGTTGGTGGTAATGACTATGATGATGATTAAATAGCTTGTGCTGGTGGATTAGATTCAAGTGGAGGCAACATGTGGTGCACATCGAAAGTACTACTAGTCCAAACTAGATCAAGTTTGGATTAGTAGTATACTTTTGACATGCACCACATATTGCCTCCACTTGAACCTAATCCACCTTCATTTGACACACTGTTATGGACATAATGATATAATCCTCATAATTGGTATTGTACCAAAATTTGTATAACGACGCATAAATAAACTAAAAATAAAAAAGAAAAGAAAAAAGAATATAAGTAGCGGTGGATAGTAAACATGCTGCAACTAGCTAGATTAGCAACATCGTGGGAGAGAAGAAGCGCTGCCGCTATGTGTCTTAGCAGTAGCGCGTGTCACACACGCTACTGCTGAGTAATAGCTATAGCGCCTTATTAGTAGCGCGGCAGCACGCGCTACTAGTGGGCTTTAAACCCGCGCTACTACTAGGGTTTTCCCTAGTAGTGCTTCCTTCCCTCCTCCCTCCTCTTTCCTTTCCCCTCCGGCAAATAAGGCAGGGGGCGCCGGCCATGGGGAGACCCCAAGTTGGATTCGACCTACTTGGGCACCTCCTAGCTGCATGTGTCCCCTCTCCCTCCCACCTATATTTATGTGTGGGGGGAATAGCACACCCCAGACAATTGCCTAGCCGTGTGCGGCGCCTCCTCCACAGTTTACACCCCCTGTCATATTCTCACGGTGCTTAGGTGAAGCCCTGTGAGGATCACTTCACCATCACCGTCACCATGTCGTCGTGCTGACGTAACTCATCTACTACCTCGACATCCTGGATCAAGAAGACGAGGGGCGTCACCGAGTTGAACATGTGCAGAACTCAAAGTGTCGTACGTTCGGTACTCGATCGGTGGAGCACAAAAAAAGTTCGACTACATCAATCGCATTGTGAAACACTTTCACTTACGGTCTACGAGGGTACGTAGACATACTCTCCCCCTCGTTGATATGCATCTCCATGGATAGATCATTGCATGTGCGTAGAAATTTTTTGTTTTCCATGCAACGTTTCCGAATACGTCATCACCAACTGAGTCTTCTATAAGAGTAGAGATTTTGAAAATTTCTGGAAAATCACAAGTAATATAATTATCATTCTGGGTAAGTTTCATACATTTTTGCCTGAAGAAATTAAAAATACCCTCAAATTTCTTTTCCTGCCGCATCTTTTCTTGATTTGTAATATTTTCTGGTTCAACCAAACTATCTTTATATGCATATTATTCTTACATATAATTGTATATTAGTCGAGATGTGCATTTCCACATGCACGCTTACTAGTTTATGGAAGAATAATCAACACAAGACGGCGCTAGAGGAGCCCACTAACCACCAGGGTGCGCTAGACCCCCTGGCGCGCCATGGTGGTCAATGTGAGCCTCCTAGGTCGGTTGAAGCCCTACTTTCTCCGTGCAAAAGATAATTTATGGATAAAAACCCCCTCAAAATTTCAGCCCATTCGGAGTAATGGATCTATGGGAATTTAAGAAACAGTGAAGGGCCAGAAAACTGGAATGTGAAACAGAAGAGAACACACACACACACACACACACACACACACACACACACACACAGAGAGAGAGAGAGAGAGGGAGAGAGATCCAATCTTGGAGGGGCTCTCGCCCCTCCGCCGCCATGGAGGCCATTGACCAGAGGGGAAACCCTCCTCCCATCTAGGGGGAGGTCAAGGAAGAAGAAGAAGAAGGAGGAGGGGCTCTCTCTCCCCCTCTCTGCTGGTGGTGTCGGAGCGCTGCTGTGGCAAGGATCGTGACGACGATCTACACCAACAACCTTGCTACCGCTAACACCAACTTTCGCCCCCTCTATGCACCGGTGTAACCTCTCTATTCCCACTGCAATTCTCTACTTAAACATGGTGCTCAACACCATATATTATTATCCAATGATATGTGGTCATCCTATGATGTTTGAGTAGATCTGTTTTGTCCTATGGGTTGATTGATGATCATGATTGGGTTTGTTTGTTTTGTCCTTCACTTCCATTTTTTAGTTTTCTTTTATAATGCCAAACTAATGAAAAAAAGAAACTAAATCAATTACAAGATCTGAAGACAAACCTTCAAGCACTCACCTCCCCGACAATGATGCAAGAAATAAGCTTGATGTCTACTACACAATTGTTCTATGGTAGACTCTGTTGGGCCTCCAAGCGAGTTTTGTAGGATAGCATCAAATTTCCCTCAAGTGGATGACCTAAGGTATATCAATCCTTGGAGTGATGAAGATGGTCTCTCTAAAACAACCCTGCAATCAAATATAAGAAATCTCTTGTGACCCCAACACACCTTACACAATGGCAAATTGTATAGGTGCACTAGTTCAGCGAAGAGATGGCAATACAAGTGTAGTATGGATAGTAGATATAGGTTTTTCTAATCTGAAATAATAAAAACAGAAAGGTAGCAAGTAACAAAAGTGAGCACAAACAATATTTCAATGCTTAGAAATAAGGCCTAGGGTTCATACTTTCACTAGCAAAATCTCCCAATAGTGCTAACATAATTGGATCATATAAACATCCCTCATTGCGTGACCAAGAATCAATCCAATGTTCTTATCAATCGCAGAGAACATAAGATGAAATTATTGTAGGTAGCAAACCACCTCAAAGTTATCCTTTCCGGTCAATCTATTGAGCCATCCCTATAATGTCACAAATAGCCCTAGATTTTGTACTAAAATAACATCATATGACACACATCAATCAACTCTAATGTCACATAGATACTCCAATGTCACCACAAGTATCCGTGAGTTAATTATTCGATATGTACCACACAATTTCATATTCATAATATTCAATCCAACACAAAGAGCTTCAAAGAGTACCCCAAAGTTTCTATCGGAGAATGAAGGACAAAAACATGTATCAACCTATGTGCCTAGATTACCCCATTGTCACATCAGGAATACGCAAGTTGATTACCAAAACATACATCAAGTGACTCAATAGAATACCCCATTGTCACCACGGGTATCCACATGCAAGACATACATCAAGTGTTCTCAAACCCAAAATATCCAATATGATAATAATGAAACTCAAAGGGAAAGACTAAATTCATCACAACAAGATAGAGAGGGAAGAACACCATATGATCCAACTATATTAACAAAGCTCATCATACATCAAGATCATGTCCTATCAAGATCACGAGAGAGAGAGAGAGAGAGAGAGAGAGAGAGAGAGATTAAACACATAGCTACTGGTACATACCCTTGGTCCCAAGGCTGAACTACTCCCTCCTCGTCATGGAGACCTCCGAGATGATGAAGATAGCCTTCGGTGATGATTTCAACCTCCGGCAGAGTGCCGGAAAAGGCCTCCACATGAGATGAATTCAGTATAGAGGCTGATACGTCTCCGACATATTTATAATTTTTTATTGTTTCATGTATTATATTATCAATATTCGGTGTTTTATATGCATTTATATGTTATTTTACATAATTTTTGGGACGAACCTATTAACCCAGTGCCAGTTCCTGTTTTTTGCTTCTTTTTGGCTTTTTAGAAAATCAGCACCAAGCGAAGTCCAAACGCGGTGAAACTTTATGATGATTTTTCTCGACAAGAAGGTACCCTAGAAGGTTCGGGAGGAGGCCAAAAGAGCTACGGGAGAGACACGAGCTCATTGGGCGCACACCAGGGGGTAGGCACACCCCCTGACCTCGTGGACCCCATGTAGCACCCTTTGACCTAATTTCACCTCTATAAATTCAAAAATATTCCCAAACCAACAAAGAGCCACCCAAAACACTTTTCTGCCTCCGCAAGCTTTTGTTCTTCCGCAATCCCATCTAGAGGCCTTTTTCGGTACTCTACCAGAGGGGAATCGATCACTAAGCTCTTCTACATCATCCTTGTTTCCTTCCGATGATGCGTGAGTAGTTCACCACAAACCTACGGGTCCATAGCTAGTAGCTAGATGGCTTGTTCTCTCTCTTTGATCTTCAGTACAATGTTCTCCTCGATCTTCTTGGAGTTCTATCCGATGAAATCTTCTTTTGCATTGTGTTTGTTGGCATCCGATGAATTGTGGGTTTATGATTGGAATATTCATTGAAAGTAATTGAGTCTTTTCTGAACTTTATTATGCATGATTCTTATAGCTTTCTATTTCTCTCCGATCTATCCTGTTGGTTTGGCCAACTAGATTTATTTATCTTCAGTGGGAGAGGTGCTATGTAATGGATTCAATATTGCGGTGCTCTGTATCCTAGTGATATAAGGGGACAAGACATGTATCTGTGTTGTTGCCATTTAGGGTAAAACAACCGGGTTTATTCATATTGATAGAGTTTAATTTTTCTACCATGTCATCTTGCTTAAGGTGTTACTCCGTTTTTATGAAATTAATACCATAGATTGATGTTGGATAGCGGTCGATTGGTGGAGTAACAATAGTAGATGCAGGCAACAGTCGGTCTACTTGTCTCGGGCATGACACTGCTACGTCTTGAGCTTGCGTTGGTTTTCCTCGAAGAGGAAAGGGTGATGCAGCAATAGTAGCGTAAGTATTTCCCTCAGTTTTTGAGAACCAAGGTATCAATCCAGTAGGAGTCTCCTCAAAAGTCCCACGCACCTACACAAACAAACAAAGAACTCGCAACCAACGCAATAACGGGGTTGTCAATCCCTTCACGGCCACTTGCGAAAGTGAGATCTAATAAAGATAGTATGATAAGATAAATATATTTTTGGTATTTTATAATATAGATGCAAAAAGTAAAGATGCAAGTAAAAGTAGATTGGAAGAAAATATGATAAGAGATAGACCCGGGGGCCATAGCTTTCACTAGTGGCTTCTGAAAGGACATGTGGTGCCCCCATGTGTGGTTTTGGTAATTGATGACAATCTCTATGGACTAATGGTTGCCTTGAGTTATATTTGAAGGGTTTGTCCATAGGCTTTTCTTAGAGTCCATTTGTTGGTTTCAAGGAGAGTTTGTGATGACCAAGGTACTATTAAGGAATTATCCAAAGATTGGTCATATGAGTGTTGAGCTTATAGCAAGCATGTCTTGAAGAAGAAGAGTGTGTGATCATTCATGTTTATCTTCAAGACATCATCCAAATGAAGAGAGTTGGAAAGATTCAAGGTTGATCAAGACTAAGTCAAAGAGTGAATCAAGTTGATCAACACACAAAGCATAGAAGATGTACCAAGAGGGATCAAGCGATTACATGGTATGGTAAGCATTGTCAATTACGCTTTGTGTACTAACCCATGATCTTCGTGAGAGTTCTTTGTGGGGTTAGGTTGTGGTGTGCAAGTTCAAGTGAAGCATCACGAAGAGATCAAATGCTTGAAGCTTGCCATCCATTGTGGTGACAATGGACTTGTGAAGATGTGCGGAAGAGTGGCTCACCCATAGTGGAGTATGGGGGAGCAATCAACTAGTCTTCATCGAGCCAATGCAATCAAGAAAGGTGGTCCAAATTGAGGGAGTCAAGATCGTCATCATCTAGCTCAAGTTGACCATGTGCAAGGCAAAGGTTTGACCTTGATAGGATTTCCATTTTACCGGTCTCATGATGGTAGTTGGGAGACCGGGTTTTAGGTTCGATGGTCGTACTATCAAGGGGGGCTCTCGATGAGTAACTTGATCGTATCATTCGTAGAGAGCTTAAACCATTGCATCCTTGCATCTTCTTTATTGGTTCTTGTTTGGTTCTTCTCCTTGTGAGATTTGGAGCTTATGGTCATCTTGATGACAAGCTCGAGTTCATCGAAAATGGAGTTCACATGCTTCTTCTATGATGTTTTCGATGTTGGAGGTTATGCCGGTTCTTCTCTGTTGGAGTGTTCACTCCTCTATATCTTAGGCATACCCCCTGCCTCCCCTGTCGCTGTTTTGATGCTACTCATTGTCTTGTATCCAACAAGCTTGAGTTTGCTCAATTCGGAGCTCATTTGCAGAAGTTATGGCAGTTCTGGTTTTCCTTGGAGCGTACTTGTTTTCGTGGCTTTGGCATAAGGTTGGCGCCAGCGGTAGTACCGCTGGACCGGAGCGGCAGTACCGCGTATCGCCACAAGCGGTAGTACCACTGTCCCACAACAGTAGTACCGCCCATGGCCATAAGCGGTAGTACGGCTCCGTTTCCGCGCTGGTACCGCCTCGACTCGAGACGTGGTTTTCTCGTGTCGGGTTCAACGACAGTAGTTGCAGTAGTAGGAGCGGTAGTACCGCTCGTGTGCGATAGTACGGCGGCTACTACCGCCCCTAGTACCGCTGGGCCAAGCGGCAGTACCGCTGTGGCCAACGGTAGTACCACTAGCTCCAGCGGTAGTGCCGCTCATTCGGCTCTGCCTCGCCCTCTGTTTTGCTCCGGTCTCTCTGTTCTACCCCCCGGGTGGTAGTACCGCTCCCCTGAGTGGTAGTACCGCTCGTGCACGGTCTGAGCACATAATGGTTGGATTCGGGAGCTCCTATAAAAGGGGATCTTCTTCCCCATTCAACCTTATCCCTTGAGCTCGTGTTCTTTCCCCATTGTTGACCTTCTTTGAGCTTGCTAACTCTCAATCCCTCCATGGATTCTTGCTAGTTTTTGAGGGAAAAGAGAGAGGAGATCTAGATCCACATTTCCACCAATCACTTTCTCCTCTATGTGAGGGGAACCTCTTGGATCTAGATCTTGGAGTTCTTGGTGTTCTCCTTCTTGTTCTTCCTCTCATCTTCCTCCCTAGCATTAGTTGCTTCGGTGGGATTTGAGAGAGAAGGACTTGGGCACTCCATGTGCCCTTGCCATTGCATTTGGTGCATCGGTTTGAGTTCTCCACGTGATACGTGGAAGTTACAAGTTGAGAAGCTTATTACTCTTGGGGGCTTGGTACCCTTGAGCTTGTTACTCTTGGGTGTTCGGACACCCTAGAGCTTGTTCCTCTTGGGTGCCTTGGCGCCCTAGACGGTTGGTGTTGTTCGGAGCTCAATCATTGTGGTGTAAAGCTCCGGGCAAGCGTCGGGGTCTCCAATTAGGTTGTGGAGATCGCCCCGAGCAATTTGACGGGTACCGATGACCGCCCCCAAGGGTTGCCAAAGTGTACAAGTTCGGTGACCGCCCCCAAGGGTCGCCATTTGTACGGGTTCGGTGACCGCCCTCAAGGGTCCCTTAGTGGAATCACGGCATCTTACATTGTGCGAGGGCGTGAGGAGATTACGGTGGCCCTAGTGGCTTCTTGGGGAGCATTGTGCCTCCACACCGCTCCAAACGGAGATTAGCATCCGCAAGGGTGTGAACTTCGGGATACATCGCCCTCTCCACGTGCCTCGGTTATCTCTTTCCCGAGCCCTTTACTTATGCACTTTATTTTGTGATAGCCATATTGTTCTTTGTCATATATCTTGCTATCACATAGTTCCTTATCTTGCTTAGCATAAGTTGTTGGTGCACATAGGTGAGCCTAGTTGTTTTAGGTTTTGTGCTTGACAAATTAACCGCTAGGTTTATTCCGCATTTGTCCAAGCCTTAACCGTAATTATATTAAAGCGCCTATTCACCCCCCTCTAGGCGACATCATCGATCTTTCAGCTTCTCTCAAGATAGCATAAGTATTACGGTGGGTGGACAAACTACTGTCGAGAAATTGATAGAAAAGCGAATAATTATGAGATTATCTAGGCATGATCATGTATATAGGCATCACATCCGTAACAAGTAGACCGACTCCTGCCTGCATCTACTACTATTACTCCACACATCGACCGACTCCTGCCTGAATCGAGAGTATTAAGTTCATAAGAACAGAGTAATGCATTAAGCAAGATGACATGATGTAGAGGGATAAACTCAAGCAATATGATATAAACCCCATCTTGTTATCCTCTATGGCAACAATACAATACGTGCCTTGTAACCCTTTTTGTCACTGGGTAAGGACACCGCAAGATTGAACCCAAAGCTAAGCACTTCTCCCATGGCAAGAAAGATCGATCTAGTAGGCCAAACCAAACTGATAATTCGAAGAGACTTGCAAAGATAACTCAACCATACATAAAAGAATTCAGAGAAGATTCAAAAATTATTCATAGATAAACTTGATCATAAACCCACAATTCATTGGATCTCGACAAACACACCGCAAAAAGATTTTACATCGAATAGATCTCCACAAGAGAGGGGGAGAACATTGTATTGAGATCCAAAAAGAGAGAAGAAGCCATCTAACAAATAACTATGGACCCGTAGGTCTGTGGTAAACTACTCACAACTCATCGGAGGGGCAAGGTTGTTGATGTAGAAGCCCTCCATGGTCGATTCCCCCTCCGGTGGAGCCGGTGAAGGCTCCAAGATGGAATCTCGTGGATACAGAAGGTTACGGTAGTGGAAATTGTGTTTCGTCTGCTCCCTGGATGTTTTCGGGGTACGTAGGTTTATGTAGGAGGAAGAAGTATGTCGGTGGACGCTCGAGGGGCCCACGAGACAGGGGGCGCACCCTATAGGGGGGGGGGGCGCCCTCCTATCTCGTGGAGTCCTCGGCTCCTTCTTGGCTTGCACTCCAAGTCCTCTGGATCACGTTCGTTCCAAAAATCACGCTCCCAAAGGTTTCATTCCATTTGGACTCCGTTTGACATTCCTTTTCTTCGAAATACTGAAATAGGCAAAAAAACAACAATACCGGCGGGCCTCCGGTTAGTAGGTTAGTCCCAAAATGTGTAAAATAAAGCCCATAAACATCCAAAAGGGGTAATATAATAGCATGGAACAATAAAAAATTATAGATACGTTGGAGATGTATCAAGCATCCCCAAGCTTAATTCCTGCTCGTCCTCGAGTAGGTAAATGATAAAAAGAGAATTTTTGATGTGGAATGCTACCTAGCATAATTCTCAATGTAATTTTCTTTATTGTGGCATGAATGTTCAGATCCAAATGATACAAAATAAAAGTTCATATTAGCATGAAAATGGTGACACTTCAAGCATACTAATCAAAGTAATCATGTCTTCTCAAAATACTATGGCTAAAGAAAGTTATCCCTACAAAATCATATAGTCTGGCTGTTGCTCTATCTTCATCACACAAAGTATTTAATCAAGCACAACCCCGATGACAAGCCAAGCAATTGTTTCGTACTTCAATAATCTCAAACTCTTTCAACTTTCACACAATACATGAGCGTGAGCCATAGACATAGCACTATATATATGTGTAATAGAATGGTGGTTGTGGAGAAGACAAAAAAGGAGAAGATAGTCTCACATCAACTAGGCGTATCAATGGGCTATGGAAATGCCCATTAATAGATATCAATGTGAGTGAGTAGGGACTGCCATGCAACGGATGCACTAGAGCTATAAATATATGAAAGCTCAACAAAAGAAACTAAGTGGGTGTGCATCCAACTTTCTTGCTCACGAAGACCTAGGGCACTTTGAGGAAGCCCATCATTGGAATATACAAGCCAAGTTCTATAATGTAAAATGCCCACTAGTATATGAAATTGACAACATATGAGACTCTCTATCATGAAGATCATGGTGCTATTTTTGAGGCACAAGTGTGGAAAAAGAGATAGTAGCATTGTCCCTTCTCTCATTTTCTCTCATTTTATTTTTTCTTTTTCTCTTTTTTTTATTTTTCTTTTTTTCTTTGGCCTTTCTCTTTTTTATTCTCTTCTTTTTTGTTTTTGTAAAGTCCGAAGTCTCATCCCGACTTGTGGGGAATCATAGTCTTCATCATCCTTTCCTCACTAGGACAATGCTCTAATAATGAAGATCATCACACTTTTATGGATTTACAACTCCAGAATTACAACTCAAAGCTAGAACAAGATATGACTCTATATGAATGCCTCCGGCGGTGTACCGGGATATGTAATGAAACAAGAGTGACATGTATGAAAATTATGAAGGTGGCCTTGCCACAAATACGATGTCAATTACATGATCATGCAAAAAGCAATATGACAAAAGTAATGTGCATCATATGAACGGAACGATGGAAAGTTGCATGGAAATATATCTCGGAATGGCTATGGAAATGCCAAAATAGGTAGGTATGGTGGCTGTTTTGAGGAAGGTAATGGTGGGTGTATGGCACCGGCGAAGGTTGCACGGCACAAGAGAGGCTAGCAATGATGGAAGGGTGAAAGGGTGCGTATAATCCATGGACTCAACATTAGTCAAAAGAACTCATGTACTTGTTGCAAAAATCTAGAAGTCATCAAAAACCAAAGCACTACGCACATGCTCCTAGGGGGATAGATTGGTAGGAAAAGACCATCGCTCGTCCCCGACCGCCACTCATCGGGAAGACAATAAATAAATAAAATTGTGCTCCAACTTCATCACAAAGCGGTTCACCATACGTGCATGCTACGGGAATCACAACCCTTAACACAAGTATTTTTCATAATCACCTCAACTAGCATGACTCTAATATCACTACCTCCATATCTCAAAACAATTATCAAGCATCATATTGATCATAGCATCCAATTCTTTTTCTATGATAGTTTTTATTATACCCAACTTGGATGCTCATCATTCTAGGACCAACTTTGTAACCATAGCAAATAAAATGCTGTTCTAAAAGACTCTCAAAAAGATATAAGTGAAGCATGAGAGACTAGAAATTTCTTCAAAATTAAGACACCATCGTGCTCTAAAAGATATAAGTGAAGCACTAGAGCAAAAACTATCAAGCTCAAAAGATATAAGTGAAGCACATAGAGTATTCTAGCAAATTCTAATCAAATGGGCTTCTCCCAAAAGGTGTGTACAGCAAGGATGATTGTGGTAAACTAAAAAGCAAAGACTAATATAATACACGACGCTCCAAGCAAAACACATATCATATGGCGAATAAAAATATAGCTCCAAGTAAAGTTACCAATCAACGAAGATGAAAGAGGGGATGCCTTCCTGGAGCATACCCAAGCTTGGGCTTTTGGCTATTCTTGAATATCTTGGGGTGCCTTGGGCATCCCTAAGCTTAGGCTCTTGCCACTCCTTATTCCATAGTCCATAAAAGCTTTACCCAAAACTTGAAAACTTCACAACACAAAACTCAACAGGAAATCTTATAAGCTCCGTTAGTGAAAGAATACAAAACCACCACATAAGGTACTGTAATGAACTCATTATTTATTTATTTTGGTGTTAAACCTACTGTAATCCAGCTTATCTATGGTTTATAAACTAATTTACTAGCCATTGATGCATCGAAATAAGCAAACAACACACGAAAAACAGAATCTGTCAAAAACAGAACAGTCTGTAGCAATCTGTAACTAATGCAAACTTCTGGAACTTCAACAATACTACGAAAATAGGAAGTGCTGGAAATTGTTTTTATTGATCAGAAGAAAAAAGAATCAACGCAAATGCACATTTCTGTGATTTAACAAAATTATTTTCGTGCGCGCAAAGTTTCTGTTTTTCAGCAGAATCAAGTCAACTATCATCATAGGTTATCCTATAGGTTCTACTTGGCACAAACACTAATTAAAAGATAAAAACACATCTAAACAGAAGGTAGATGCAATATTTATTACTAAACAGGAGAAAAAACAAAAAACATAAATAAAATTGGGTTGCCTACCAACTAGCGCTATCGTTTAAAGCCCCTCACTACTAGGAAAAGGGCTATAGATAGGATTGATTCTAATGGCGCACCGTGGATGCAGTGCGCCACTACTATATACTAATGGCGCACCTGTTCCTCATACGCCATTAGAGTGGAATACTCTAATGGCGCACGCAGATGACAGTCGCCATTAGTATGAATTTTTTTTTTCCATTTTCCCATACATACTAATGGCGCATGTGTCAACCAATGCGCCATTACTATATATAACTTCTAATGGCGCACCGGCGGTATGTGCGCCATTATCAGATCCCTCCATCTCGATCTCGATCCTCCATCTCGATCGCACCAAGACCTCCCCGCTAGCTCTACCCATCGCAACCTCCCGCTCCATCGCCGAGCACCAGCCCGCCCCCACAAGACCAAGACATTTTGAACATATTTTTATTTTTTTACTATTTTATAAAAAATATTACACTGTTATAATTTAAACAAGTTTGATAAACACAAATAAATATAAAAACAGCATTTAAAATGCATAAAAATATTACTGTTATGATTTAAACAAGTTTGAACATATTTAAACACAAGTTTGAACATATTTAAAATGCATATTCTCAGATCCCTCCATCTCGATCTCGATCCCCCATCTCGATCTCGATCCCTCCATCTCGATCGCACCAAGACCTCCCCGCTTAGCTCTACCCATCGCAACCTCCCCGCTCCACCACCGAGCACTGCCCGCCCCCACAAGACCAAGACATTTTGAACATATATTTTTTTTCCTATTTTTATAAAAATATTACATCATATAATTTAAACAAGTTTGATAAACACAAATAAATATAAAACACCATTCCCACTCCACCGCCGACCCCTGCCCGCACCCCTTCCCCACTCCACCGCCGACGTCCCACCGCACCTCCCCGCTCCACCGGCCACGCCGACGACCCCTGCCCGCACTGTCCCCCACTCCACCGCCGTCGGCGACCACTGCACCCTCTCCCCGCACCTCCCGGCCCGCTCCACCGTCACAAATGGATGCAACTAAAATTGCAAAAAAAACAAATTTGATTATATTTCCAAATAAGAAATTTGATGATATTTTCAAATAATAAATTTGATGATATTTTTCATATTCATAAATATTTTCAAATAACAAATTTGATGATATTTTTAAAAATTATTTCTATTTTGATAAAAATATTACTATTATGATTTAAACAAGTTTGAACATATTTAAACACAAATAAATATCAAACATCATTTTAAATGCATAAATACAAAAATGGGGAGCCAGGAATCGAACCCGTGACCTCCTCGTGTGTGTGTTTGCGTCTTGACCACCGGGCTATAGTGGGCTTGTTCGATGGAGTGGGGGTTATGTGGTATATAACCCGACCAATCGGGCTAGTAAATTCTAATGGCGCACCGGGCGGGTGCGCCATTAGAGTGGTTGTACTTATGGCGCACTAGGCTTGCGTGCGCCATTAGATCCCTCTCCCGCCCACTGTTCCCCTCTCACTGCTTGCCTCCTCCTCCCTCGCCAGATCCACTCGACCCAACCGTCGCCGCCCCTTGCTTGCTCCGCCTCCGTCTGTCAAGCGCAGACGCTGCGCCGGTGCCGCCGCCGCCCCGTGGGTCTTGCGCTGCCACGACGCCGCCGCCCGACCCCGCAGAGTCCACCCCGCCGCCTCGCGCCCCGAACGGGATCGGCCGAGCCCCGCCGCCCGCTCCTCTCCTCTCCTCCGCCCGCCCGCCCTCCTCCTCTCCTCCTCCCTCCCGCAGAGTCCTCCTCCCTCCCGCCCGCCCACCGCCCCTGCTCTCCTTCGATCACGGTGGCGAGGACCGACGAGCTCGGACCCGACCCCGACCCCTTCGCCGACCACGACTCCGACCCCCCGTGACCAGTACCTCTCCTCCTTCCTCCTTCCTCTCTCTCTCACCATTCCCCATTCCTTCCTCGGCATGTGTTGTGTGACCTGAAAAATATATTGCAATAGATTATCTGCAGAGATCAAACTGCAGTGGATTACTCAATATATTGCCATTTGTTGAAGTGTACTGATGATGCTTCAGAGAAAATTCAATCTTCCTCCTCGGGCATGTGTTGTGTGACCTGAAAAATATAAATGTGTTGTTTAGGCATGTTGCTTGTTTTCCTCCTTGAACTAGGATTATCACACTGGGCTTTGATTTTGATTGGGCATGAATGGTGCAATGGTGCATGAAAAGGAGAGGTGAAAAATAATTATACTGGTACAAAAGACTTGCTCTTGACTTGGAGGTAGAGAATGATTAGGGCTACTTAGTGAGGTCACTTTCACATTTGCTTGCACAAAATTGACAGTTAATTAGCGAGAGAAGTAATCGCTCATTCGCCAGGATCTTGGATAGTATTCTATTACCGAGAGGTAACTATCTTGGATACCATTCTATTACCAGGGAGGTAAATTTTGGTGCCACTACTAGTCTCCTGCTAATGTAGACCTCACAATGATCGACCGTGGAAAACTCTTCAAGAAAGCCAAACAAGCAATCGGATTTAGGCATGTTGCTTGCTGAATTTTCACACCGCATTTTTGTAACTAGGGTTTATCTTGGGTAGGACCAGGAGATGTCTAGGGACAATATTTTGGCCATATGGTTAACACACTGAATTTTTGTTTTTGTCTTCTCGAGATAGCTAACGGTTCATTCCAATTTTTGAGATAGCTAACAAAAGAAGAATACAACAAAGAGGCAAAACCTACTTACACCAAAACTATATTTGAGTAGTATTTCTTAATGATACAAGTTGATGAATAATGTAGCAATGTGAGTGTATGATGTATTGCCATCCATTCATTGAATTTTTTGGACAGTGTGTTAACTGAAATTTTTGGCAAAGTGTGTTAACTGAATTTTTTGACAATGTGTTAATCGCCACTTATCTTCATTTCAAAGCCCAAGTTGCAGCCCTTTAGATTGACAAATGGATGAAGGTATCTTCTACTACATTTTGAGTATGGTTCGCTCACATCAGTAGTTGTAATTCTACTATAAATTTGCACTATAAATCTATTGAAATTATACTGTTAATACACTGCAATTACATGTCTACTGTATTTACCTCCTCTTCTATACCTTGTACTAGACACTGCAATTGTATCATCTTGCCACTTAAGTCAGCCTTCCCTTTAAGCAGAAAATTCAGTTAGGAGCTACTGTTAGGAGCTACTGTCAAAAAATTCAGTTATGGCATCTAGAATTATGTCAGTTTTGTTTTGTAACTAGAAGACCAAAGTGTTAGGAATTCTGTCCAAACTGTAGTTTTCAGTATTCTGTCCAAACTGAAAACTGTTAAAAAGCATGATGTTTCTTGGATTTCTGTAATGATGATGATGATGGAACACATGGTCTTGGATTTCTGTAATGATGATGGAACATTATAAAGCATTGTACTCCAGTGTGTATGAAGGATACAAAATTTTTTGCCGGTACCCCGACCATTGTATCGTGATGAACTTGCAGGTACCCCGAGAGGCCCTTGAGTTTGCCGGAATGTCGATTAACTTCCGTTCCGGCAAATTTGGGCACTCCATATGTCCTATTTTCAGCAAAGGTCATGCTGAAATTTTCCGTGAATTTTAGCATGACTTTGCTAAAAATAGGACATATGGGGTACTTGCGACTAATGCATGTTTTATGATCTGTTGTAAGGGTACTAATTGGTCTCTTCGCTGCTTATCGAGATGGCGGAAGCAGCCACCGCCGATCTGCGACACATGATATGAGTTGGATGATTCCGAGTTCTTCACTATCATACTTGAGGCTTCAGCTTGGATCCATGACGCTGGTATATAAACGAGAGAGATCTCCCTTCACCCATCTCATTATGATATCTGTTGTTTGCTATATCACTCATTTTCCCAAACTGCAGAGGCTGCCTGACAGGTTTATGAACATGCTAATGGGTGAAGATCCGCCAAGTAATGTGAAGCTGCGACAGGCCGGCAGCGGGTTTTGCAGCGATGGGATGTGCAGTTGGCGATCAAGAAGGGCCACATGTACTTGTCTCGTGGGTGGGAGAACTTCTACCGTGCCTCACGACCTGCAGCTGGGGTACTTCCTTGTCTTGAGTACGCACGACGACGCCAACATGCTCATCGTGAAGGTGTACAACAAGACTATGTGTCGCATGCGATCGCCGATGATGATGCCGTGCGCTCGCCTCTTCTTATTCCTCTACATTTGGCTTTGTCTCACATCGATTGTTAACGGTCATTGTTGCATTTTGGACAGGTAGGAGCAGCAAGAAGCGACATCGCTACAAACCAAAGCAAAGCGACTATGGCTGTAGCGAAGCAAAGAGCGATTCTGGTCAGAGCGACAAGAAGCAGCGATTCCGCACCAGCATAGACAACAAGAAGGATGATCCGGACTGGAGTGCGGGAGAAGAGGAGCAGAGTGAGGATGAGGAGCTACATCATGACGATGGGCATCAGTGAGGATGACCTAGCGCTGGTGGTGGTGACCAAGGGCAAGAGATGGTGGTGGCTGACCATGGGCAAGAGATGGAGGTGGCTGAGGATGACCTAGCGATGGTCGTGCTCAAGGTGGCCTCGCGATGGTGGTGGTGCTCGACAATGACCACGCCCGGTGGTGGCGCCGGCGATCCCACACTGGGCAACATGACCACGCCAATTGTGGTAGAAGACTACATCCCAAGACCTCCATCGCCTCCACCGCCTCGCCGCTCTAGGCGATCAGGAGATGAAGGAGAAGAAGGAGAAGAACTGCCTACTTTGTCGTGTATGTCACATCTCCTATAGGTTAGCTATCCAAAATGATATATATATACTTAGTTACCTATGTTATCTCTAATATGCTTAGTTTCCTATAGGTTAGCTTCATTTTACCTAAGTTGGCTCTAATATACTAACTTAGAGCTTATATGCTTAGTTTCCTATAGGTTAGCTCCAAAATAACTTATGTTAGCACAAAATGATCAAGTTTACATAATAAGCTTATAGTCTTTTCTTAATCTTCTTCTTTTCCAAAATGACATAGGTTAGCTTCATTTTACCTAAGTTGGCTCTAATATACTAACTTAGACCTTATATGCTTAGTTTCCTATAGGTTAGCTCCAAAATAACTTATGTTAGCACAAAATGATCAAGTTTACATAATAAGCTTATAGTCTTTTTCTTAATCTTCTTCTTTTCCAAAACTCTTCTTATTCTTCTTCTAGTCTTCTTCTTTTTCTTCTTCTAACTTCTTGTTTATCATTTTGCAGATTTGATTTAATTGACGGAAGCTTGCGTGGATGGGGTGCTTCATTTCCATTTGTGTTTTTATTTTGTATGAATGTGAAACTTTTGTGAATTGATGGATAACGGTGTTGGATGAACAATGTGAAACTTTTGTAACGATTTGAACTATGTGTTGGCTATGTACGTATGTATATATGATGAAACTTGTGTGTTGGATATGATTGCTATATGGATGCTTGTTGTATATATATATGTGTTGAATATCTCATATGTGAAATAGTGACATGAGATTAAGAAGAAAAGAATTAAAAAGTTGTTACTAATGGCGCACTACAATGTGTCATACTGTAAGTATAGCAGATAATAGTGGCGATCGTGTGGCGGTATTAATGGCGCATCACAAAAGCGCCATTAGAATACTGATTCTAATGGCGCACATGTGGTGCGCCATTAGAAAGAAATTCTAATGGCGTGATGCCAGTGGCGCACCAGCCATGCGCCATTCGAAGGCAAAACTGGTGCGCCACTAGCATGCCTTTTCCTAGTAGTGCCTAGCTAGGCATAAAAGCAAAGATAGATCTAAGTAGTGCCATCTTTGGCACTAATCTTTTTAATGGAGTTATGCTCAAGTCCGGGAGGCTCTTTGCATTTACCTTCATGATCAGAGATCCTAAGATCCAAGGATCCAACCGCTTATTGTAAAGTGTGATCAAATTATTCATGCGGTTGATATTTGCAACAATATTCTTAAAAGGTTCAAGAAGCTTTTGCAATTCAAGAAGTTTCTCTAAAATTTGGGTTCCTTCAAGGGATAAAGATGATATTTCATGTCAGGGAAGTACTCCTACTATCCCCTCTAAAATTTCATAAGCGGAACTAGGATCAATTTCGATAAATTCCCCTTTTGCGGCAACATCAAGGAGTTGTTTGTGGGGTAAGGTTAACCCAAAGTAAAAATTGTGAATTAAAATCTTGAAATCTCCTTCTAAAGCACGACTATGATAAGATTCTAACATCCTAAACCAAGCATCTTTTAAATTTTCACCTTGCCTTTGCTTGAAGTGGAGAACTGCAAAGTCGGGAGACGAAGGGATAAAAACTGAGCTAGCCATGACGACAAGGTAAACAAACTAACACACGGGCAAGCGAAAAAAGGCAAGCAAAAAGAGAGGAGGAGATTGGGAAAGAGAGGGCGAATAAAACGACAAGGGTGAAGTGGGGGAGAGGAAAACGAGAGGCAAATGGCAAATAATGTAAATGCGAGGGAGATGGGTTTGTGGTGGGTACTTGGAATGTCTTGATTTGAGCGAAGACCTCCCCGGCAACGGCGCCAGAAATCCTTCTTGCTATGTCCTGAGCTTGCGTTTGTTTTCCTCGAAGAGGAGAGGGTGATGCAGCAATAGTAGCTTAAGTATTTCCCTCAGTTTTTGAGAACCAAGGTATCAATCCAGTAGGAGGCTCCTCAAAAGTCCCACGCACCTACACAAACAAACAAAGAACTCACAACCAACGCAATAAAGGGCTTGTCAATCCCTTCACTGCCACTTGCGAAAGTGAGATCTAATAAAGATAGTATGATAAGATAAATAAATTTTTGGTATTTTATAATATAGATGCAAAAAGTAAAGATGCAAGTAAAAGTATATTGGAAGCAAATATGATAAGAGATAGACCTGGGGGCCATAGGTTTCACTAGTGGCTTCTCTCAAGATAGCATAAGTATTATGGTGGGTGAACAAATTATTGTCGAGCAATTGATAGAAAAGCGAATAATTATGAGATTATCCAGGCATGATCATGTATATAGGCATCACGTCCGTAACAAGTAGACCGACTCCTGCTTGCATCTACTACTATTACTCCACACATCGACCGACTCCTGCCTGCATCTAGAGTATTAAGTTCATAATAATAGAGTAACGCATTAAGTAAGATGACATGATGTAGAGGGATAAACTCAAGCAATATGATATAAACCCCATCTTGTTATCCTCGATGGCAACAATACAATACGTGCCTTGCAACCCTTTTTGTCACTGGGTAAGGACACCGCAAGATTGAACCCAAAGCTAAGCACTTCTCCCATGGCAAGAAAGATCGATCTAGTAGGCCAAACCAAACTGATCATATGAAGAGACTTGCAAAGATAACTCAACCATACATAAAAGAATTCAAAGAAGATTCAAATATTATCCATAGATAAACTTGATCGTAAACCCACAATTCATCGGATCTCGACAAACACACCGCAAAAAGAGTTTACATCGAATAGATCTCCACAAGAGAGGGGGAGAACATTGTATTGAGATCCAAAAAGAGAGAAGAAGCCATCTAGCTAGTAACTATGGACCCGTAGGTCTGTGGTAAAGTACTCACAACTCATCGGAGGGGCAAGGGTGTTGATGTAGAAGCCCTCCATGGTCGATTCCCCCTTCGACGGAGCGCCGGCGAAGGCTCCAAGATGGAATCTCGCGGATACAGAAGGTTACGGTGGTGGAAATTGTGTTTCGTCTACTCCCTGGATGTTTTTGGGGTACGTAGGCTTATATATGAGGAAGAAGTACGTCGGTGGACGCCTGAGGGGCCCACGAGACAGGGGACGTGCCCTATAGGAAGGGGGCGCCCTCCTATCTTGTGGAGTCCTCGGCTCCTTCTTGCCTTGCACTCCAAGTCCTCTGGATCACGTTCGTTCCAAAAATCTCGCTCCTGAAGGTTTCCTCCCATTTGGACTCCGTTTGATATTTCTTTTCTTCGAAATACTGAAATAGGCAAAAAAACAGCAATATGGGCTGGGCCTCCGGTTAGTAGGTTAGTCCCAAAAATGATATAAATGTGTAAAATAAAGCCCATAAACATCCAAAAGGGGTAATATAATAGCATGGAACAATAAAAAATTATAGATACGTTGGAGACATATCAGACGCCTATATACATGATCATTTCCTTGAATATCATCACAACTGTGCACTTTTCTATCAATTTCCCAACAATAATATGTTCACCCACTATATGATATGTGTTCGAGAGAGAAGCCTCTAGTGAAAACTATGTCCCTGGGTCTAGTTGAATCATATTATAAAATCCAAAATTCCTTTCCTGCAATTTATTTCCTTTTATTTTGTTTTGCAATTATCCATCTACCACTACAAGATTTGATCCTTGGAAGTAATGAGTTCAAGGGGATTGACAACCCTCTTGCCCGTGTTGGGTGCAAGCATTTGCTATTGTGTGTGTAGGTGTTGTTCATGAGGCTTTCCGTGATTCTCCTATTGTCTTGATAAACCTTGGTTCTCACTGAGGGAAATACTTATCTCTACTATACTGCATCTCCCCTCGTCTTCGGGGAAAATCCCAACACAGCTCACAAGTAGCAGGAAGAATTTCTGGCATCGTTGCCGGGGAAACATCATTAAGACCTATCAAGTCCTTCACACAAATTATAATATACCTGTTATACTTTTTTTTCCTTTTTATTTGCCTTTGCCTTTGATTTTCATCTCCCCCACTTCTCATAAAAAACAAAAACACACAAAAAATATTTTCCTTTGCTTACTTTGCTACTATGGCTAATTCTTCTCTTGTTGTTTTTGCCCCTAAAAATGAAGTGCTTCATTTTAAACAAAGGGGAAGAGAAAGTTTAAAAGATGCTTGGTATAGGATTTGCGATGCTCAAAATAGATCAACTAGTAAACAATCCACTACAATTCTTCTTCGTAATTTTTATGTGGGTGTTACTACTTGGTATAGATTTGTGCTAGACACTATTACCAGAGGGAGTTGTTGAGTAGTAACCCTATGGACGCTTTCAATGCTATGGGAAATTTAGTGGGATCACCACCTATTACTATTAATGATACTCATTGACTTTGGAACATGTTATGCCAAGGTTAGAAATTATTGAAAATAAATTTCCTACTATCGACTTATTCTTAAATTAAGTAATAAAAATAGAGAAATAATTAGAGAATACAATCCTTGTCAAATTAGCAAAGATTTTGGTTCTAAATCCTTTCATTTAATTAGCCAGCCCCGCCTTTTCTATGCTCCGATTCCTGAGGCCTTATTTAGCTTGCGTACCCCTTTAAATTGAATTTATATTTTCAAAAAATGGGGTTTGCCAAATTTTGAATGACTCTAAGGTTCAACCCAATCCATGTTTTCTTTGTTTTTCCTTTTGGTACTAAAAAAGATTGAAAAGGATCAAATTTTGTCATATCACAAAGAAATCTATCCCTCCCATAGCAATAACTATAACTTAAAAAAGGGAATGACGAAGCATCTCGGAATAAGCGATTAATTTCTATCAATAAACCTGTTAAAGCACCAAACCATAGAGTACTTAGCACAGGTGCTACAGAGAGATATGTTTATATATCCTGCATTGAAAATCCTCCTTCTTTGTTGGAATACATATATGAACATAAACTCTTGCCCAAAATTGTTATGCTTATATTACTCTCATTCCTAAAGTTGCCAATCCAGAGAACATGAATGATTTCAGACCAATATCTCTAGTTAGTCTGCCTCTTAAATTTTTTACTAAGCTACTGGCAAATAGGGCACAAAATATCATTACTTCTGTCATACAATATGGTTTCATCAAAGGCAGAAACATTCAAGACTGTTTGGGATATGCATTTGAATACCTCCATCTCTTCCACCAATCTAAAAGACCCATTATCATCCTCAAACTTGACTTTGAAAAGGCATTTGATAAGATTGAATATAATGCCATTATTTCTATGCTTAATGCCAAAGGTTTCGGACCAAGGTGGATCAATTGGGTGTCCAATATCCTTAAATCAGCCTCTACTGCTGTATTCACTACTAGGAAAAGGCATGCTAGTGGCGCACCAGTTTTGCCTTCTAATGGCGCACTACTGGTGCGCCACTAGCATCACGCCATTAGAATGAAATTCTAATGGCGCACCACTGGTGCGCCATTAGTATCTGGTGTTCTAATGGCGCACCACGAAGTGCGCCATTAGTATGTAACTCCATGTACCATTACTATGCCTCCCGGGGGGCCATATGTAACCATGTGCTTTGTCACACTAATGGCGCACTCTGCCTAGATGCGCCATTAGTATCCTTTGGCATACTAATGGCGCACTCTGCCTTGATGCGCCATTAGTATGAATATTTGTTTTTTTTCTTTTCTGATATTTTCACAGGTTACAAAATATATTATTGGACAGAATTTAGACAACACCACACAGCAACAACAGATTCATCGAATACAATAGAACATTAGTCTTCGAATACAAATCATCATATTAGTCTCTGAATTCAAAAGACCGAACAAAGATAGAACATTACAAGTCTCGAGACCGCGAGTAGCTAGTTTATCTTCACATTACAAGTCGATATCGACCATCTAAACTACCATCACATAGAAGAGAGTTGTGGTCATCACGATGAGCATCATCGCGATCAAACTGGTCTTCATCCGGTTCCTCCAACGCTGCCTCCTCTCTCCCGCTAGATAGCGGGCGATCTAGATTCAGCCTCCGCCCTAGTGGTGTACCCTTTGTAATCATTATCGCTGAACGGTGAACCTGTCTCCGACACTCATCCCGATCGTCGTAGACTCGAACCTTACCCTTGTACACGACATACGACGGCATCTCTATGCACAAGCCAAACAATGCATAATACATAAGCAATATGTAAGTATGCAACAAAAGGATCGGAAGAGAAAAGCAAGACATTAATAGCACGATTCATGGTCCTACTAATAAATAGCATCGATTACATCTAAGTAGAACGACTGTCCAAACCAAAGAGACATACGAATTCATTAAAGTTTAATTACAACATGAGCCAATCAATGTTTCAGAACTACACATCACTACTTTCGACTCGACTCATCGGACAGGAGCGTGGATGAAGCCGCCGTCTGTCGCGATGGTCATGAAATCACGGTCGTTGTCACCCTGCATTTGTAGCATTCCATCTATCTCATTGTTGGACGGTTGATATCTGAGGAAGAACTGCCCCGACGTATGAAGGACATCTTGATGGATGATGTCCGCAAAGTCCGACTGGATGCGAAAGAATTCTTGTCTGAGGTCCGCGTCCTGGATTGCCGACAAGTTCGCGGCCTAATCTTTGAGATTATCTGGTAGCAGAAGTTGATGATGGTCCTTTACGATCGCCCGCATGTGATGGAGGGCATAGTAGGCATCCTTCTGACTGCCATGCGGCTGCTTGACGCAGTAGAACTTCGTATTGTGTGAGAACATGTGCTTGCCGTACTTACGAACAGTCCTGGTGAAGGTGCCTCCAGATCTGGCGTAGCCGGGGAGAACATCATCAAGAACTTTCTTGACATTTGTGTAGTCTATCTTGGAGTTACGGTTCGGGTCGAAATACGTGGCCATGGAATATTTCGGGCTTAAGAGGATGAGTGTGCAATGTGTGTCACTGCACAGAACACGAAATGTTAGAAAAAAAAGAACGATCGAAATCTAAGAAATCATATGTTACGGGGCGGTTAAGGGATGACTTACTCGGGAAAGTAAGCCACAAGGAAGTTATCCTTATCCGGTTTGCGTAATGACGCCTTCGAGGTGTGAACTCGCAACTTGGCGGTCCCCAACGCTGCTCAAGTGGTTGGCACGCATGTAGAAGGGGTCGACTATCACGATGTCCGGGGTCTTGTCTCTAATGATCCGCATCTCCATACTCAGCGAAAACAGCCGAACGAAGGTGTAGTGCAGCGGATGAAGGTTAAACATAGCAAAGATGTCATCAAACCGCAGGACGATCGTACCCCCGATGTCGCCATCCACAAAGCCCTTGCCCTCTGGCACCTTGGCCACGAAAACCGGGTATGCCACATCCTTCTCTCTGAGACGCCGCTTCTCCAAAGAAAGAACACTGTCGTGCAGACTCCGCATAGCACCGATTGCAGCATTCAGCATATTTGGCGGTAGCATCGCTCTACCCGCCACATGCACCCTCCTCGAGATATCCTTAGGTGAAGGTGGCCCGTCCTGAGCACGGATCGTACTTTCGGTGCCGGCTGGCTCGCACCGCGCCCTTGTTAGTCTTCGTTTCCGTCCTTCTTCTTGATCTCCTGTAATGGGACCGAGCTCGCTCACGCACCGCCTTCTTGAGCGTGTTGGGGCTGATAATATTTCGCACCTCAGCTATCGAGGCTCGGTGAAGGCGAGGAGCTGGAGGCGTCTCTCGAGAACCGAACGCTAGACGACACCTATTGCAATTGGATTTCTCCGACGTACCAGCTAGATTGCGGTCGTCTTGGTTGGGTTCTTGAGAAAGAGGCCCGCAGAACTCGTCAGCGTACCTATGTTCGGTAAAGTACTTATCAACTTTGGTAAATGTACCGTCGTCGTTGTCGCTGCCGTCCGGATCTGTGCCATAGGGCTGTCCGGATCTGTGCCATAGGGATGTCCGACATAGGGATGTCTGGCGGGTCGATAGCGTTATGGCGTTCTTGCCATGGCTTGGCGCCGCACGATCGGGCGGTCTTGTCGTGGGGTGGTTTTCCCCACCCCAAACGAATCCGCTCTTCGCCAGCAGCGCCAGCTTACGCAGCGTTGAGGGTCATCTCATCTTCTTCGCCGCCCCAGCGGGTCGAACCGAGGTAACAGCTCGTCGCAGCTGGTAGCACCGAACCACTTCAACCCTATACATTGTGGGTGGCATCGGATTACCGTGGAACATGCGGTTGCCCGGTTGAACGATTCTGCCCTTGGCGACATCGACCAGCTCGGCGCCCACGAAGTGCAGAAGAGTGCAAGGAAAGTCGGCGGTGCCCTGCGAAAACATGTACAGGGCATCAGGGATGCCCAGTCAAAGGCAAGGAGATGAAGTCATCGGCCGAGAGGCTTAGTTACCTTGATGCCATCAAGCTCGGCTAATGTCGAGGCACCGCCAACGGCGGGCGTGCAACTGACGGAGGGGGCGCTTGCTGGCGAGGTGCCGGCCGGCGTACACCTGGGTGCATTAAGCTCCAATGCCCGTGCCGGCGCCGGAGACACGAATACCGCCTCCGCCGGAGACACCAATGGCGCCGCCGCCGGAGACACCAATGGCGCCGCCGGAGACACCAATGGCGCCGCCTGCGCGCTGTGCGAGTTGCTGGCCGTGAAGCTGGGAACCGGGGGAGGCCCCTGTTGGCCGCCCGCAATCCACGTCGTCAGCCCATGAATGAACGTAGGCACCATGGCGTTGAGCTTCGTTCCCAGCTGTTGTTCCACTTGCTCTTGGACAAGCTCCGGAATCTGCACCACTTGTGCCTTGAGTGCTTCAACCTCGCGCGTCTGGCTTTCCGAGCTGGCCTTTTTCTCCTTCCGCACACCAGCGGTATAGTATGACCCCCATTTTGTGGACAAGCCTTTGCCGGCCACACGACCAGCTGACGTCGGCTTAGTGAGCTTTTCCTTGCTTTTCATTATGTTCAACGCCCTGGTCTTCGGATCATATGGAGCTCTGCCGGCCAATATTGGGGATTAATTAGAGTGCAACCATATGGAGCTAATTATGAGGGGGTGTATTCGTTGCCGGAACAAGCTCAAGCGCCCTGGTCTTCGGATCCGTGGTAAGCTCCTTTGTTATCGGGTCCTCCTTGTACCGGGCCCTGACATAGTTCCTTGTCTGCTTGTTACCGCTGTATTTCTCGAAGCAGGGCGGTAGGCCTTGCCCGGCACGCTCCGCGTCCTCCTTGTCCCATTTAGGCTCCGCCACTCTGTAACCGCCGGGACCGAGTTTGTGTTCCCCTAAGTTCAACTCCCGCATTTCTTTCCCCCACTGACTTGATTCGGAGGTTGCGCTGCTCAAGCACTTGATCTTGAACTCCTTGTACTCATCTTCGCTCATCAAAGGATATTTCGCCTTGATCTTCTCATAACTATCACCTTTATCAATCATTCTCTTCACCGTGCTTCTCCAAGTAGTCAGGGCCGTGCTCATCTTCGTGAGGGCGGCACTGCTCACTTTATTCCCTGAGAGGCGTGTGTTTTCAAATTCGGCGGGAAACTTGTATTGTTCGTGCAGCTTCGTGAAGAGGAGGTTGCGCAAATTCCCGTGGTCCTTATTCCTAAGGTTATCGGTGTTGATCGAGACGGTGCTCCAGAGAATGTACCCGAGCTGAACCGAGTACCCCTTGACTATATGTTTGGGCTCCGTTGGATTCCTGTCGGAGTCCTCTTGAGTGAATTCCTCCTTGACGGTGCAGAGCGCATTCGGACGCCGGTCCTTCCTTTGCTTCTTCGATTGGCTGCCATCTGTGTGTGTGCCGCCATCATCAGTGGTGGCATCCTCGGTGGCACCATCAGTGGTGTCATCCCCGATGCCACTAGGTATTGTGTAATCAGGATTGATGTCTTCCGCGGCGTCCTCATAACGGTGACGTTGTTCCTCCATCTCCTGGGACAGCTCCCAGAATTGCTTGCCGCCCGAACCACCGGCCTCATCGTTGTGGGCCATGTTTCGCTCTAAATAGGAAAAAAGTTTGGTCAAAAAGTTGGTTATTGTCAAGGAACAAGATCATGGTCTCATCATTTAGGGTTTGTCGACACCGAGGCACCCTAAAAGCCTAAGCTTTCATCATTTAGGGTTTGTCGACGCCGAGGCACCCTAAAAGCCTAAGCGTACATCATTTAGGTTCTCATCGACACCGAGGCATCCGGGGCAGCCAAGTTAAGTTTTCATCATTTAGGGTTTATCGATGCCGAGGCACCCTAGGTTGGGCCTAATCACTTGGCACTAATCACTTGGCTCTATTGCCACCTATGTTGGGTTTATCATCTAGGGTTTATCGATGCTAAGGAGAATTCTAAGTTGGGCCTAATAACTTGGCTCTATTGCCACCTATGGTTTAATGCAGCAAGAATAAAGGGGCAGTTAATCCTACTTAATTAAGTACTAAGATACCCCGGCCCATGCATTAGTCGCAGTAGTACCCCATATGTCCTATTTTAGCAAAGTCATGCTAAAATTCACGGAAAATTTCAGCATGACCTTTGCTGAAAATAGGACATATGGAGTACCAATTTGCCGAACGAAGTTAATCAACATTCCGCAAACTCAAGGGCCTGAACGGAAGTTAATCAAGTTGACAAAATTCCCAAGTAGTACAGCAGCAAAGATCACAAGTAGTACCAATGAACATATAGTCCAGCAAGTTGAAAAAGCTGAAGTTCTCAGCATGAAGAATCACACAACACAGCACCTACATTATGATGATACATTTGGAGATTGCACATACAGTTTTCACATAAGCGTAATTGTTCTGGAGATTGCACATATAGTTTTGACAGCACAGCACCTATGATAGCACATACAGTTTTTCACATTTGTAGATTGCACATACAGTTTTCACATAGAGCAATCTTCTTTTCATTTCACCTTCCATTTTTTTGCAATTCAAGTCACTTCCTTTACTTATAGTTACTGCTCCCAAATGAAATGAAACTTTAACATGGCTGCAATTTTCAGTGTCTACTTATCTGCAATTTTTCTGTGTCTGCTTAGGAGAAATAGGTTTCAAACTTCAGCTTGTTTTGTATAAGGAGACTAAAAAACTATCTAAGGAGTTCCTCAAGTTCAAGTTACAGCCTGCATGACATTTTCCTACACAATGCTTGTTGTAAATAATTACTTAAAGTAAACACTTTTTGTATCTCAGCTTACTTGCTACCCTGTCTATTTCTTCTATGCTATCCTTATACTCTGCTTAAGGACAGATGCTACTTGTCTTGGCTATATACAGCAAATTAACCTGGTTGTGTTCTATGCTATTATGCTACTTGTCTTCTACGCTATCCTTATACTCTGCAAATTGACCTAGTTGGAATTCATACAACAACAGTAACAGTTAACTAAACTTCTTTTGGATGCATTTATCACTCCAGAAAACTTTCAGTAACAAGTGAGAAGCATCTGCATTTTCTTAGTGAACTTTTGAGTGCATTTATCACTTGTTGGAGTATGCTACAGCTTCTGCAAATCACGAACTCCTTTAGTTTACATCTCAGTTTTAGCAAATACGAGGGGGAAGGAGGGGAAGGGGGGAGAGGTGAGGAATCACCTGTGGGATAACGGCAGGCTGTCCTAGGAGGACGCCGGTGTCAAGGAGGCAGCGGGCGGCGGCGCGTCAAGGAGGCGGCGCGTCGAGGAGGAGGAGGCGCGTCGAGGAGGTGGCGCGTCGAGGAGGAGGAGGCACGTCGAGGAGGTGGCGCATCGAGGAGGAGGCGGTGGAGGCGGGGCAGCGGAGGGTTCGGCCGGCTGGGCGCGCCGTGGCGGCGGCTAGGAACCCTAGCTGTCGCTTCCGGGAGGGAGGTTGACGAGGTGGGGCAGCAAGGCAGGGGACGGCGAGGCGTGGCGCGCAGGCGGAGGGGGGATGCTCGGCTCGGGACGGCGAGGAGGCGGCGCCGGATCGGGACGGCGAAGGAGGCGAGGGGACGGCGAACACGCTGGGGGCAGGGGAGAGATTAGAGAGATTGGGGATTTAGTGTGGGAAACTTTCTAATGGCGCACTGGTCTCGGTGCACCATAAATACGACTATTCTAATGGCGCACCAGCTCTCGGCGCCCATTAGAATTTTGTTCTAATCTAGCCCACTAGCCCTATCTACAACCTAACCCTATCTACAATGTAACCCACCCACTAGCCCGACCGGTCAAGACGCAGCACACACACACAGAGGTCCCGGGTTCGATTCCTGTGCTCCCCAATATTTTTTTATGCATTTTAAATGCTGTTTTTTATATTTATTTGTGTTTATGTGCAAACTTGTTACTTGAAAATATCATCGGCGACGGCGGTGGAGCGGGGAAGGGTGCGGGGATCGAGATCGAGATGGAGGGGGAATCGAGATCGAGATGGAGGGGGATCGAGATCAAGTGTCCTCATGAATTCAAAAAGTGCCCATGAAATTTAAAAATATTCATGATATCAAAAAGTGCCCATGAAATACAATCGAGAAATGAATACTACGATTTAAATACAATCGATCTTAGCTAGCTATCTGTTCACAATCTTCTTGCCCTTCTTTTTTGCAAATGGAGTTCTTCTGTGGAACGGACGTCCATTAGGTAGGGTGGTCCTGCTTGTTCTTGTGGTGTGTGCTGCTACTTCATCGTCGTCGTCATGTTCGATCTTCGGGTCGCCGTACTTGTCGAAGTCTTGCTCATTGGCTACTCCATCCATTCCGATGATCTTCCTTTTGCCTCTCCTCACGACAACACGACTGGGCTTTGACGGGTCGGTAATGAAGAAGCATTGGTCCACTTGGGAAGCCGGTACCCATGGCTCATTTTTCACAAGGACGCTTATACCCATGATCTTGGATTTGGCTTCGGGTATAACCATGGTGGTGAAATATCGGTCTTCTTTTAGGACGCTCTTGGCCCATTTGACACGAAACATCGGCTCCTTCTCTCCAGCGTAGCTCAGCTCCAAGATCTCCTCGATCCTTCCGTAGTATCTGTCCTTGTCCTTACCGGTGTAGGATTCCATCATTACCCCGGAGTTCTGATAACCATCGCTCTTCATGTCCTTGTCCTGGGTGAAGAATGTGTAGCCGTTGATATCGTACGCCTCATAGGTCATCAGGTTGTGCTCGGCGCCCTGTGACAAGGCGAATATGAGTTGTTCTTCCGCGGAAGAATCTTCATGTAAAGGGTATGACAGAAGCTTCTGCTTGAACCAATGCGTGAAACATGAGTTGTGCTCTTTGAGTATATCTCCGTCCGTCCTCTGTTGGCCTCGGTCATTGTACGTCTTCTCAATAAAGGTTTTGTGCTCTACCACCCAAGGATCGACCACATCTATGTGTTGTAGCGCGACTAGGTTTGCTCTTTCAAAGTCAGCGAGTCGACCCTCGAAGTCGACATGCATTTTGCGGCGACCCTCACGGTGACCCCATCCAGCGAGCCTGTCGAGGTGCCTGTTGACGGGCAGACCAACGGGGTTCTCGATGCCTAGATAATTCGTGCAGTAGGAGATGCACTATTCGGTCAGAAAGCCCCTGGCTATACTTCCCTCTGGACATGACATGTTGCGAACGTATCCTTTGATGACACCATTCATCCTTTCGAACGGCATCATGCTGTGCAGGAACATCGGCCCGAGTTGGATGATATCCTCCACGATATGGACCAGCAGATGCACCATAACATCAAAGAATGCGGGCGGGAAGTACATCTCAAGCTCGCATAGTATCACCATGATCTCTTCCTGTAGTCTTCTGAGTTGCCTCACGCCAATCGACTTCTGAGAGATGACGTCGAAAAAGTTGCATAGGCCAAATAGCATTTCACGGACGTGCGCGTCCATGATTCCACGGATTGCAACTCGAAGTATCTGCGTCATCAGCACGTGACAGTCGTGAGACTTCATGCTGCTGAACTTCTGCTTCGCTGGGTCTAGGTATCTGCTTATCTTCCCCGCGTAACCGTAAGGAAGTTTTACTCCTAGGAGGCAGGTGAAAAACTGCTCGATCTCCTCCTGACTTAGAGTGAAGCACGCGGGAGGGTAGTCATTTCCGGTCTTCTTGGCCTTTTTTCCTTTGCGACGACTTTCTGTGTCCTGCTTCGCCTCATCATCATCATCATCATCATCATCATCATCATCATCATTAGCGTGAAGCTCCTGCCTGATGCCCATTGATTTCAAGTCTGCCCTTGCTTTCGGCCCATCTTTGGTCCTCTCTGGCATGTTGAGCAGGGTACCAAGCAGACTCTCGCACACGTTCTTCGTGATATGCATGACATCAAGGCTGTGAGGCACACGGTGGATCTTCCAGTATGGCAAGTCCCAGAAAACAGACCTCGTTTTCCATACCTTCAGCAGCGGCTCTGGCGCCTTTCGCTTCTTTCCCGGCTCTGGCGCCTTTTGCTTCTTTCCCGGCAGTGGGCAGTCTTTCCAATTTTTCAACAGCTCGTCTATTTCCTCGCCTCTCCTCGTACACGGGCATTTTCGGGGTTCGGTTTCACCATCGAACAAATCCTTGCGTTTCCTCCACGGGTCATCGTCGCGAAGCCACCTTCGATGTCCCATGAACACGGTTTTCGAAGACCCGGGATCTCTATCTTGCTGGCGATACGTTGTGTCATCCATGCACCTTACGCATCCAGTAAATCCGTGGACTACCTGCCCCGCGAGATATCCGTAATCGAGATAGTCGTGCACCGTCGTGAGCGGTCTGCGGCTCTCGTGGAAATATTCTCTCTGCGGCGTCCCATGTATTGGCTGGCGTTTTCCACAGCGTGTCTAGCTCCTCCTTCAAAGAGCCCCAGATCTGATTGATGTCGTTCCCTGGTTGTTTCGGCCCTTCAATTAGCATACTCATGTGAATGTACTTCCTCTTCATGCACAACCAGGGGGGAAGGTTGTACATCCACACAAACATAGGCCAGGTGCTATGTGTGCTTCTCTGGCTGCCAAACGGATTGACTCCATCGGTGCTCTTGCCCAGCACGATGTTCCTTGGACCCTTCCCAAATTCTGGGTCTTCGAAGTTCAACGCTTGCCACTGGCTCGCATCCTTAGGGTGACTCAGCATCTTGTCTTTTTTATTTATCTCCGGATCATTTCCATCATCTTCCCGCTTCTTCTCCTCCCTATCCGCGTGCCAACGCAGGAGCTTTGCTACCTTAGGGTCCGCGAAATACCGCTGCAGACGAGGAGTGATCGGAAAGTACCACACCGATTTTCGAGGAGCTTTCTTCCTCTTCTTGTATCGAGTGACGCCGCACACCGGACATATGGTAGACTCCGCGTGCTCGTCCCAATAAATGATACAATTGTTCATGCACACATGGTATTTCACGTGCGGTAAATCCAGAGGACACACGATTTTCTTTGCCTCCTCGAAACTAGTCGGGCACTTGTTCCCCTTGGGAAGACGTTCGTGCCAGAATGACATGTTCTCGTCGAAGCATGCGTCGGTCATTTTGTGTTTTACCTTCATCTCGAGCCATGAGCGTTACTTTCAGCGGTATCCTCGGGCTGCATCCTTCATACAATGGAGTAACGCGTCTATATCCAGTTGATCCAGCTTGGCTTTCTCTCGGCGGCAGCTCTTGCGTTATCCGTGCTTGAGAAGCAGCTCTTGAATATGATGGTCCTGCACCCAGCCTCCATCGCCGCTCGCTCCGGCATCTTCATCTTCATGATCATGCCCTTCGTCTTGATCTTCCCCATCATCATTTACGACATCTTCTACATGATGACTGTGTACAGCATCACCGTCATGATCATGTCCTGGAGATTCTTCATCTTCTCGCCCGCCCTCGACGCGGTGGTACTTGTCTTGTTGCCCTTCCTCATTTCTTGCCCGGCCCCCATGGACGACTTCATAGTCATCTTCATCACCTTGCCACCGATAGCCATACATGAAACCACGCAAGAGCAGGTTGTCCCGCACCTGCCCGGAATCCGGGTCCGCAATAAGGCTCTTCAGCTTGCTTCTTCGACACGGACATCTTATCTCCTTCTCGTTCTTTTGAAGCATCTCGGCCTTCGCGGAGCTCAAAAACCTATTCACGATGCCTTCAGTCATCGTGCGGACCATGGTCGCCTGCGGGGTAGAGCAAAACGATATTTTAGAACCAAGAAAAAATTTGGCATGACCTTCCCTAAAAATAGGACCAAAAAGAATGCATAGTGCCAAAATTCTCGCTGAAACGGAAATGAATCAAAACATTCCGGCAAAATATTGGCAACTATCGCATTTCAAATACCGATACCTTCAAACACAATCATATATGCAACACCACAAACACATGCAACACCACAAACATACATAGATCTAGCTAGGCCACATAAAGTGCATGTGCACGTTGTTGGAGTGAGCTAGAGAGAAAAAAAGTAGATCTACATCATGAAGATAGCTTTCCCCTTACTTACCTATCAAAAAAAGGTAATTTCACCACTTAATTTTGATGAATTTATTGTGGAAATGAGGTGCAGAGGAGGAGGCAGCCGAGACAAGCTTGGAGGAGGAGGTGGAGAGAATGAAGTGGGGAAAGTGAGTGGGTAGGTGGGCTGTCCAAAATATCTTGTTGGTCCCAGGTTACTAATGGCGCACCAGCACATAATGCACCATTAGTAACCCTGGTTACTAATGGCGCACCGGCGGGCGGTGCGCCATTAGTACTTTTTGCAGAAAAGTAAAAAAACATATGTATACTAATGGCGCACGGTGTCACAGTGCGCCATTAGTAGTTTAAACTACTAATGGCGCCTTTGTGATACGGTGCGCCATTAGTAGGTTCAAAAAAGTAATATATATATATATATATATATATATATATATATATATACTAATGGCGCACTCTCCTGGCCGTGCGCCATTACTAGTTTCAACTAGTAATGGCGCACTTTGTCTCCATGCGCCATTAGTTTGTATGGAAAAATGGAAAGAAAAAAAATCGACAGTTGTGGCGCACCGTGAGGCTGGTGCGCCATTAGTGTCTGCCACACTAATGGCGTACCTGAAGCCAGTGCGCCATTAGTATATAGTAGTGGCGCACTGTCTACCTGGTGCGCCATTAGAATCAGTCCTATCTATAGCCCTTTTCCTAGTAGTGATTACTCAATGGAGTTGCAGGGAAAAAAATTATGTGCAAAAGAGGTGTCAGACAAGGAGATCCATACTCTCCCCTCCTATTTGTTTTAGCAGCTGACCTATTACAATCTGTAATTAATGCTGCTTGGGCCAATGGAGAATTAACCCTACCTATTAATCATGCATATGGACAAGATTACCCAATCATTCAGTATGCTGATGACACTCTGATGATTATGCCTGCTGATGCTGACCAGATTATTCATCTTAAATATCTGTTAAACCTCTTCAGCCTCTCAACTGGTCTTTTTGTGAACTTCAGCAAATCCTCTATGATCCCCATTAATGTTGACCAGCAAACTGTATCTGATTTGGCTGACTCTTTTGGATGTAAGGTTGAAAGTTTACCATTCACATTTCTTGGATTACCCCTTGGCACCACCGAACCAACTGTTCATGATCTTATACCTGTTTTCTAAAAAATTGACAAAAGATTGTCTCGAGTTGCCAGATTTATTAACCACTCTGGTAGGCTAACATATGTCAACTCAGTTCTTGCATCCATGCCCATATTTGCTATGTGCTCTCTTAAAGTGCACTACACCATTCTGGATCATGTGGATAAATCTAGGTGAAATTTCCTATGGTATGGCAATGACATTAACAAAAACGGAAAGTGCCTAGCTAGCTGGGAAATGATATGTAAACCCAAAGACCAAGGAGGTTTGGGAGTGCTCAACCTCAGAATCCAGAATCAAGCTCTCCTCATTAAGCACCTGCATAAGTTCTTCAATAAAGTTGATATTCCCTGGGTTAACTTGATCTGGAATGCCTACTATGGTCCTAATGCAGTACCAATCCCTGGTAACATGAAAGGATCTTTCTGGTGGAAGGACTGCCTAAATTTTTTGGACCTGTTTAAATCTATGACCACCTATCAAGTCAGGTCTGGCAATTCTGCTCTACTTTGGAATGATAACTGGGATGGAAATGTCCTCAAAATTAAATTCCCTGAATTATATTCATTTACACTCTAGGAACATATTTCCATTAAGGTAACCAAAGAAATGGAAAACATATATGAGCTATTTCAGCTTCCTCTATCAATTGTTGCACACCAACAGCTTCATAGCTTGTCAGATCAACTTGGCAACATTAGGGATGACAATGGCAATGATAAGTGGATTTTCCAATGGGGCAATAATATTCATATGACCAAGAAGATTTACAACTTCCTTATGGGACATCAAGACACTGCTGACCCCATTAAATGGATCTGGAAAACCTGCTGCCTCCCCATGCATAAATTTTTCTGCTGGCTGATGCTTAATGACAGAATTAACACATGTGAGTTGCTTACCAGAAAATCATTTCATTTGGATTGCACTTCTTGTGTTTTATGTAATGATGAAGAGATGGAGGACAGAACCCATCTTCTATTCCCATGCACTTTTAGTCAAAACTTCTGGTGGAATATAGGAATTGAATGGAACACTGATTTACACATTCATGATATGATCTTTGATGGCAAGCTAAGATACAACTTACCATTCTTCATGGAGATTGTGACTATAGGATGTTGGAGCTTATGGAATCAGAGAAATGGACTGATATTTGAGAATATACCATGCTCCATTGCATCATGCAAGTTTAACTTCATCAGCACTTTCAAGCTCACTATGATGATAGCCAATCCTAGCCTTAAGGATGGCATGTCATCCTGGATAGATAATATTTGAATAATTTTGTAACATAGCCCTCTGTTTCTTACTTCTCTGCTACCTTTTGTAAACCTTATCTCTTTGGTTGTCCTCCCAACAACCAATGTACTATGCACTCTTTTTTCTCTTTATAATGAAAATGACAGACAGTAGGGTTTTACCCTACTATATTTTGGTCAAAAAAATTGTTATGCTATATACAAAATGAACCATATCGACGAAATTTTCGTATCCCTAAAAAAGAATAAGATGAACCCTTCTTCCTATATATTACCAAGGAAAAGTAATCGTTCTTTTATATGCGAAATTATATTGGATTTTATATGTATATAATTCCTTAATTATATGAGACCAAAAAGAAGAAATGACACGAGGGTTCTATATATAGATAGAGAAAGAAAGAAGAAGAAAATAGAAAGAAGAAGAAAATTATTATGTGGAAAAGAAGATAGGAATTGTGTAAAATGGCATTGTACACTAATTTAATTTGGAAAAGGGATGTAGCGCAGCTTGGTAGCGCGTTTGTTTTGGGTACAAAATGTCACAAGTTCAAATCCCATCATCCCTACCTATTACTTCTTTCTTCTTTATAGGCAGTAGCGACGAGATCAATTAAAGTAAAGTGGGTATAACTTGAATTTGTGGAGACTATACGTACGTGAGATACATAAGGAATAGAATAAGATTTTATTTTTGAATGAATTAAAGAGCACTTAGTTCAGTTCGGTAGAACGCGGGTCTCCAAAACCCGATGTCGTAGGTTCAAATCCTACAGAGAGTGATTCCATCTATCTATGTCAAAGCAGAGTAAAATAACTTCACAAAATTGAATTGTAACTCCAATTTCAATTTGACCTCCTCTCTGGTCTGGAGGAGGTCAATCAAAAAAATGACTCGATCAAAGATCCAACTGATCCCACGCCTGTATTCCAAATATGCAGTCATAAATAATACCGCTAAAGTAATTGGAATTAGGCCTAAGACGATTCCAAATAGAAAAGCTTCAATCATTTCGATTTGTTCCAGGGGATAAAAAAAGAGGTACGATCTATCCCTAAATATTACTCTAAATTATCCACGAATCTCAATGACCAAGAAAAGAATTCGTAGTTAGTCTGGAAAAGAGTCGTAGAATGCCAAGAATCCCAAAGAAAGCGTTTTATTTTCTGAATTATAATTATTCAGTCAATTCAAATAAGGTGTATCTTGTTCAAGCCAATAAGCAGAGCTGGGGCTACAGTTAAAGCAGCCAGTAGAAAACCAAAATAACTAGTTAAAGTAAGCATGAAAGAGTTCAATTCCTTTTCTTTACTACACTACAAATGTTGGTAAAGCATTTACCTAAGTTATGGAAAATTCATAATTCATCAGTTATTTTAGATAATACTAAAAAACAAGATAGAGTAAGATACAGAAGTGTAAAAGAAAGTGGATTCATCACATGATACATGAGTCCCTAATTCTGAATCAAGAGATTTGTTCTTGAATTTGTCAACTGAGTAAAGTAATAATATTAAGAACTAGATCATCTAGCCCCATTGAATGAAAAATGAAATTTGTTTTTCACGGAAATTTTTGAATAAGATATAAATAAGCAATTGAATTTGAAAAAAAAATTCTTTCTACTTTGGATAATTTCTTTTTCAATAGAACCCTCTTTTTGGAGTGAACGATCGAATATTCCCCTATTACTCCTTATTTTAACTGATTATATTCCATATGGAATAAGAGGAGAACAAAAGCATTCCATGACCTGCCAAGGGGCTATTAAAAAAACCACTTTTCTTTTTCTTTATCCTAGGGATATACTTTACTAGTTTGAAACTTGTCATAAATAAGGTTAGTCCCCGCCTACCTTTACTTTATTTTGAATCTTTTTCTTCTTCTTAATCTTCCTATTCAGAATTCAGTTAACAATGAGATTTAGTATCCTTTCTTGCATTTTCATAACTCGTGAAATGCTGAGTAGGCATGAATTCCCCCAATTTGCGACCTACCACAGGATTTACTATGTAAATAGGTATATGTTCCTTTCTGTTACGAATCGTGATTGTGTGGCCAACCATTGTGGGTAGATGATAACCCACAAGTATAGGGATCGCAACAGTTTTTGAGGGTAGAGTATTCAACCCAAATTTATTGAGTTGACACGAGGGGAGACAAAGAATATTCTCAAGTATTAGCAGCTGAGTTGTCAATTCAACCACACCTGAAAGACTTAATACCTACAACAAAGTATTTAGTAGCAAAGTAGTATGGAAGTAACGATATAATGGCAAAAGTAACAAAGATGGCCTTTAGTAGCAATAAATAACGATGGCAACGGAAAAGTAAGTTAGCAAAGATCAATATGAAACGAGCTCATAGGCAATGGATCAATGATGGATAATTATGTCAGATGGCATTCATCATGCAACAGTTATAACATAGGCTGGCACGAAACTAGGTCCAATTCATCATTATAATGTAGGCATGTATTCCGAATATAGTCATACGTGCTTATGGTAAAGAACTTGCATGAGATCTTTTGTCCTACCCTCCCTTGGCAGCGGGGCAACTTCAGGTGGAGAGAGCTAATCAGGAAATCCTAAAAGGTGTTAAGCCCCAGCTTATGGTCCCTTTGAAGCGGACGCCGGGTTGTTGGGTGGAGGAGTTGGCTTCCGTTTTATGGAGCATTAACACAACCCCCAATAGATCTACGGGTTACACACCCTTCTTTATGGTTTATGGAGCGGAAGCAGTTCTCCCAAGTGATATTCGCCGCGACTCGCCCGAGTGGCAGCTTATGTTGAAGCGGACAATTAAAGAGCACGCCAGGATGCATTGGACCTGTTAGATGAACAATGGGATATTGCGGCAGCTCGCTCGGCGATTTATCAGCAAGACCTGCAGCGTTATTACAGTCGCTGGGTTAAAACCAGGACTTTCCAAGAAGGCGACTTGGTGCTTCGGCTCATCCAAGATCAGACTGACATGCACAAGTTGTCTCCACCTTGGGAAGGGCCCTTTGTGGTCAGCAAGAATCTGAACAACGGGTCATACTACCTCATCGATGTTCGAGAGCACAAAGACTCATGCAAATCAGAGGAGGAGACTCGCCGGCCGTGGAATATAGCTCATCTTCGGCCTTACTACACCTGAGCCACAGGTTCCTACTATGTATATATTTTAGCAATGTACATATTATGATCAATAAATAAACCGGCATCCTTGCTAAAGCGGGGCCTCTGCCGTTTCGTCTTATATGTTTTCTTAGTTACATGGGGGCTTATGTTTACAAAGCGGAGTTCTAGTTACCCATTAAACCGGCTTATAAAGCCATATAAAAAAAGCATGGGAGCTTCACACCAAAGGGACCAAAGAGAGTATGTTGCCTCGCACAGCTAAAACATAGGTACGCATTGAGCACAAGCTCACAATGTTACTTGGGGGCTCTTTGTGCACAACAACAAAGAGTTTGAAAGGACCCTTGTAATATGCTATCAAGCCAGGCTTGGAAGCTAGGTGTATTCACCTAAAACCCCGGGTTAACCTGCCTTCATCAAGTAAGCCACTCCGTCCAGGTAATCCTGGTATGACCCGTCGAACGTTTGACAAGTCAATCTTATACAGACCCTGAACTTGTCAAAGTTAAAACGATGATTGGTTAATGTGAGGTCCATCTTAAAAGGCTTTGTAAAATGGTTTAACTCAGCGGCCTGGCAGCCCATGAAAAGCCTCGAATTTGGGCCTGGCAGTCCTTGAAAAGCCTCGACTACAAGTTTTCATTTGCTTTTGTTTTTCCAAGTTTTTTCTCATTTGATAAGGTTTTAAGATAAACCGGCGTCTATTGACCCGGCCTGACTATAAGTCATCAATATAACCCGGTGTTCATTAACCCGGCGTGGCTTTCGACTATCAGTTGTTAGTACACAACCAATCTTAAACCGGTGTTTATCACAACCCGGTCTGGCATTGACTAGAAGTCGCCAGGATGATCACCCAGTGTTTATCATAACCCCGCGTGGCTTCTTATAAACCAGCACGGCATGATGAGAGTTATCAACACTCAAGATTTGGGTTATCACCCTACTACAAACAGTTAATAAACCAACGATGTGATTCAACTTCATAGGTATGATATATTTCATATTTCATTTTACAGCCTTGGTTGAAAACTCTGGCTTTACATTGGGTATCATAACTCGTCCGGTGGTAAACCGCAAGGGCAATTTTAAGTTTGTCATATGCAGAAAACAGGAATGCATAACACTGTTAAGATCGTAAGCAGGCATTGCATATCATGACAGATTGATAATCTCAGGAAAGTGGCTATGCACGATGTCATAGCAGACTAAGTATTTCAAGTTATGCACGATGGCATAGCAGACCATGTGTTTCAAGCTAGCCTATTACAAGGCGTTTTAAACACCCAAAAGGATAACTGTTTTTCACAGGGAATAGTGCGCAAGGCAATAAACTGGCTTCCGAGTTATGATTCTGCTTCGGCTTGATGTGAAAGATTGTGGATCATCCTGCGCCGGTTCAACCTCCGCCTCCCCACCCACTGGCTGGAAGTCAATGGTTGCCCAGTCAATTCCAGACAAAGCTCGGAAGAGAGCTTCATCACTTATAAGATCTGACGGTTCAACGTCAGGGGCATAAGTATGCTTACGGATTGGCGGGATTAAATTCTGGGCTTCATAAACCGACGCATCGATCCGTTTGTTGTCTGCGTCATAAATGGACCGGTGGAAAGATAAGTCAGTTTCTTCGGCCAGTCTACTCGCGAGAGGACGCATCTCCTTAGTCAAGGCTTTAAGGGCATCCTCGTCAAATTCCGACCCATCTTCCTTTTGACTCGGATAACCATTTCCAATATCCTCTGGATCAAGGTCAGCTATCCAAGCCTTAGCCCGAGTCAGGGCAGATAAAGCGCCAGCTCTTGCAGCAGATCTCTTCACCTCTTCTAGCTGGGCCGGTGTCATGGAGAGCTTGGCCAATGTATCCTTGATTAAGGTTGGCGACGGTTTATTGTATGAAGCAGTGCAGATAACTCGTTGAGCGTCGGTATATAACTGCTCAATTAAAGTGTAGGCAGCCTTCAACTTCTTGCGCATATCTGAGCCAAGATGGGCGACACGGCTACGTGCAATGGTTACAATATTGTTGTTAAAATCGGAGGTTTCAAGACTGATTAATTACAGTTCATAGCAAGGCTACTTACCAAAGATGGCTGCAGTCATAGCATTGATTTGCCGCTTCAAGCCAGACAGCTATTCTGCCACCGGTTTAAGGGCCGCTTCAGCATCCTTCGCCCGTTTCAGCAAAGTGGCTTTTTCAGCCTCCCAGTCTGCTCGCTCGCCTTGGAAGCCATCCTTAATTGCTCCATGGCTGTTAAAGCACCTTTCAGCTCATCTTTGGCCTTTGAAGTTTCTGCTTGTTGGGACTTGATGTTTTCTTGGAGATCGGTGATTTGGGAATCTTTGTTGCTCAAGTCAGCCTGCAAAAGACATATAACAAGCTGGTAATGCTTCCTTCAAAGTCCCAAGCACATAACAAGTTATGCACTTGACACTTGGGGGCTAATGCGGATTGCTTTTATCAATGGATATTTTAAGTCCCAAGCATACAACAAGTTGTATACTTGGCACTTGGGGGCTAATGCATATCGGTTCAACTCAAGGTTATCCAGGTGCTGACAATAAACCAGATCATGTTGATAAATGGAATGAATTTTTGAAACTACATTACAAAAGAAATACCGGTTAATCCTAATGGTATAAATAGGCCTATAGGGATTACGCAAGAAAAATCCAAATATTCTCCTATTATAAGTCCCGGTTCACATTTATATTGATGAACCGCCCCTTGGGGGCTACTAGAGTTGATAATTGAAGCAGGATATAAGGAAAAAGAAGTTATTCAAAAGAGCAAGTGTTTACCTCATATCGCTCTTTCATCAGGTTTACTAAACTGGCTTCATAGTCATGGCTGGTATACAGACGGTTTTGATATCCAGAATGGATGTCCTGAGCAGAGAGCTGGGCATAACTCGACAAATCTGCTTTCCATTTGCTCTTGTCCATAGCAGAGAATTCTTATTTTGCACTATGCTTTGATAAAGCGACAGGATTGCCAGGAGCAGTGTGGCCAAAGCCGGTAATCACAACATCATCTGTTGTGCCTTCAGCAGTTTTATCTGGTCTTGGCGGTTTGTCAGAGGCCTTTGCTGGGGTTCGTGGATCGGCAGCTGGGCTTGGCGGATCAGAGTGTTGGCTTGTTGGATTTATTTCTGGTGGATCAGCAAAGGTATCCTAACCCTGAGGTGCCGTGTCATCTAGATCAATGTCAGCATGCTGATCAATAGCCTTTGAGGCCCTCTCCGGTTCAGTAGCTGGGTTATCATCAGTTGGTGTAGTCAGCTTAGCCTTTTTGGTAAGTCTGGCTTTGGAACTGCAAATCAAAAACAGTTAGTATAATAAACCGGTGCAAGGGAGCGAAACAGAGTTTACTATGCTTACCCAGGGACGGTCTTGAGAAGAGGCATCTGAGTAGTCAATGAATCGCTAGAAGAGGAATTGGAAGTGCCCTGATAATTTGAGTCGGATGGATTAGGAGGATATCGGAAGTAACATGCCTCAGCATAAAGTTTATTAGAAGTACAAGAGACCTCTTGACGACGCTTGCAAACCGGGGAATATGGTAAACCGGACGAGGTAACCACTTGACCACTGTGCCGGGTTGTGCGGCGAGCTTCTTGCTGCTGTGTATTCAAAGAAAACTGTGGATCCAAATGAGCAAGAGGGTGTGAACGTTTTACTTTCCGGACTGCTCGACGAAGTTTTGGTACTGGCACATGATTTGAATCGGAGGATAGAACAATTACCTATGCTTCACCAGCGTGGCTAGCTTCCGCATCATCCTGATAATAATCATTGTCAATGAGGTGTATGAAAAAATAATCAAGAGAATCTAATTCTACCTTTGAGTCCGGGTTATCAAGCTCTTCATCATTTCCTACATCAGAGGGTTCGGCGATTTTCTTCTTCGCTGGATTCTTTACAACCTTAGTCTTGCTGCGGGGTGCTCTTGCCGGTTTATCCTGGGGCTTGGCCGGTTTATCTTGAGGTTTCTTCTTCCAAAAAGGGTCGTCACTCTGCACGGATGAACAACAAATTATAAAGGAATATTTAAAGAAAGGACGGATTAAAGAAAAAAAGGGAGAGGCAATTCTTACAGCTGGCGGTTTATTGGAAGTACAGAAGGGGCTAAGCCCTACTTGACTGTAGACGGCTTCTGGTTCTTTAAATATTTTCTTAATAGCTTCAGTAACTTCATCTTCTGTTAGCTAAATATCAATATGATGTTGAGGATCTTTCAAGTCCCCCGTGTACTCACACATTAAACTGGGGCGCCGGTTTAAAGGTAGAACGCTCCAAGATATCCAGCAACGGACGAAGTCAACACCTGTTAAACCATTGGCCATAAAGGCTCTGAGTTTGGAAAGTTGTGGCGCATAAGTGGACCGTTCTTTGGCAGTCAGCCTTTGAGGGAACGGATGAGTATTGCTCAGACGGTGAGGGTGGTAACCCGGCAGAGGATTTTTGCCAGATGGAGACGTATCTTTGCAGTAAAACCAAGTCTGATTCCAGTACTTGGGATGACTATGAAGCTTGGCATGGGGAAAAGTGACATCTCTCCTCTTTTGAATTGACATCCCACCAAGCTCAGAGTTGGGTCCGTCTGAGAATTATGTGCGACGGTTCAAATAAAAGAAATCTCTAAACAAGTCAACTTTGGGTTCTTCTTGAAGATAGGCCTCACAAAATACTTGGAAATCGCAAATATTGGACACAGAGTTTGGCCCAATATCTAGAGGGTGGAGTTGCAAGTAAGCAAGAACATCACGGAAGAATTTTTGATCCGGGTGGGATGAACCCTCGATTCAGATGATCAATAAAAACAACTATTTCTCCATCCTGAGGTTCAGGAGGATTCTCTAAACCAGGGACTCTCCAATGGATGGTTTTCTTGCTCGCTAAAGCGCCAGTCACAACATACTCAGTCAACTGCTCTTCCGTAACCCGGGAAGGGACCCAATTGCAAGCATAAAACGCCGTGGCCATTTGAACAGGTAAGATGGAAAGAGAACCAAGGCCGATTTAAGATTTTGGTTAATGCAGATAGTCCGGTTTAAAGACAGGAAAACTAAGTGAAACCCATACGCATGATAACCCGGAATTTCATATCAAGGATGAGTTGGCGGTTTATAAAGAGGGCTAATGGTACCTGACGGATTATCATTTTCTGAAAATTACAAACCGCCTACAATGGTGTGGAAGCTACAGATCTGAAATATCCCTAAGTGTTGTACAAACAGATTTCACAAAGTCTGTGTCATAAATCTGGATCTACAGCAGTTCCGAAAAGGAGATAAATTTGAGACCTAAAAGCACGACAGTAGAGGAACACACATGTTCAGATGGGATCTAATGTAGAGAAGGGTATTTTCTGTTATTGAAAGCGGATGCAAAACTATTATTGCCTCGCCTTTACTATCAGATTCAGGTTAGGCTATGCGATCTAAAGGAAGAAAGCGAGGAAAGGGGAAGAACACGGATGAACTGTGGAAACCCTAATGCAGATCTGTTACATGAGAAGAAGAAGAACTTGCTGACGCTGCTGAACAGAGGAGGAGGCGTCAAGTTTCTCTGGTTCGATCGGGTTGATGCAGCGGCCGTTGGCGATGCGGACGCAAAGGTCGACAACGGCGGCTGCGCTCGAAGCTCTGAGGCGACGCGAGGAAGAAGACGAAGCAAAGGGGCACGAAGGGGAAAAGAAAGAATGACCCTTGGCCATATTTATAAGGCGAAGGGATAAGTGACAGGCGTGAGAATCAAGGAACCAAAAAGTGGATATCTGACACAGCTGTCGCCTCGGTTTTTGGAGGGTCATTAATGAAAATGATATGTTTACGGAAAGATGACGTCACGGTGATTTATTATAATCTCAGAAGATGACGTCACAGCGGTTTACCAAGATCATATGGAGGAGACGTCATGGCGGTTTACAAGGATAATACGAGGATGTTCAAGGAGTTTTCCCTAAATGTTATAGATTGACATGAACAGGTTCAAATCAATCTGGGGCCTAATGTTGGAGATATAACTACTGAGTATAAACCGCCCACGAGGGGCCGGGTTATGCTCATCCGTATAGAAGCCCATGAAGACAAGGGATATGGTGCTTTACTATTGAAGCTTAGAGGCCTAGGGCCCAAGGGCAGATTAGGGCCCATAGTCATAAACCGCCATGAGATCTGTAACTTATGTTGTAAGTTAGGGAAGTGTAGAAACCGAGCCGAACACGTGTATGAGCCAGCCTCGGTATTCTGTAAACCACCGGGCGTCAACCTGTGTATATAAATGGACGACCCGGCGGCGGTTCAGGGACAAGAAACAACAACTCAAGAGAGAGGTAAAGCGGATTCGCTCCCTGCTCATCGAGACCCCATCAATTCCACCACAACTGGATCGTAGGCTTTTACCTTCACCGCAAGGGGCCGAACCAGTATAAACTCCCCGTGTCCTTTGTTCGGTTTAACCCCTTAAGCTTCTCGTTGCGATGGCTCCACGACTAAGTCCTCTCACTAGGACATCTAACGTGTTAATTCCACGACAGGCTCATTTCCAGCATTCATTTACTTATGGCTCATTACTGTTATTTTTTGCTTGTGGGCCAAATTCAGCCCGTGGTTACAGTCGGCCCGTTTGTGGTCCGTTAATACGTTGGGCCGTTTTCATAGCGTCATCAAATATGGCCTATTAACGATGGCCCGTTATGGTCAGCCATGAACGGACGATTCCAACTCTAGCTCATTTACGGCCATAATGCGGTCTGTTATTGGCCCATGTTTGGCCAATCGATCATACGGCCCGTATAAGGCCCATTGATGATACGACCCGTAGAAGGCCCATTGTTTCTACGGCCCATAGAAGGCCCATTGTTTCTACGGCTCATAGAAGGCCCATTGTTTCTATGGCCCGTAGAAGGCCCACTGTTTCTACGGCCCATAGAAGGCCCAGTGTCACTATAATAAATATTAGCCCATGGTTATTGCAGCCACTAGCAAACCGCAGAAAAAGAACTGCAATGACTACAAACAAACAAATAAACATGAGAACAAGGAAATAAATAAGCAAGCAACTAACGCTAGGCTATCACGGCTATTACACATATTACATCCACTAGGAATCAAAGTTTGCCACCAGTGCAAATATAGGGAACACAACAGCATATCATATACACTGGTTGTCAAAGTTGGCGACCAGCGCAAATAAATGCCACATCAAAACAAATCCAGAACTGAAACCACTTCAGAAGATCTCAAGAAACAATATCCTGGGTACCCATAATGCTGGCAGGATGCTTAGCAAGCTTATTAACTTTCTGTTGTTTGGCGCTTAAATCCTCCAGTGCTTGCTGCTGCACCGGAAATATGCATCTGAATTCTGCAGGGACTTCCTCGATCCTTGACTTCACGTCAGAAAGCACATCTCGATCAATGTCTTTCAACTTGAAGTTGAGACTCAAGAAGACGAACTGATTCAGGCAGCGAGTTCGAAGAGTTTGTGCCAGCAGTAGTGGCCAGTAACTCGAACACTACATCAAGACAGGACTTTTGGGTTCTCTCACTATCGTCAAGATAGTTTTTATCAGCTTTCTTGGAGACCAACAGGGATGTCTCACTATCTAGAACCTTATCTGCATTACTTCCTTTACCATTGCATAACACGGTACTGTTCTCCAATATTTTGTCGGCATTATAAAACAGAAACAAGTAGACATATCACAGGTTTACCATGTTGTATATGAAACTCATTTTGGTAAATGAGTTCAGTAGTAAAGTGGACAGGATAACAGCATGAAACAAACATATATCTATGTACCATGGTCACTTTATGGTCTATATCATTCTAGTTTTTATTGCCAAATCAAGATAGAGACACAGTTCAAATAATATTTGTTCAAGACAAAGCAGAATAGACATAATATAAGCGTGGGAAACTATAGAGCAATAACAACACTTGTAATGTGCATGACATGAGAACATAGCTGTTTATTCAATTGAAACTGAAATCAACATAGAGAAGGTTACAACAGCAAACCAGTTAAAGAAACATGTTTAAAACATACCTGTTGCGCCATTGGAGTTTGAATTCCATCCTTCAAATTTGAAAATAGTTGGTATGAGTAAATACAGTAATGCAAGAGCAAAGGAGTATGAACCATAGCTACAGAACCTGACCTGAGAACAAATGTTCTTCTCCTTTCAGCGTTGAGTTGGGATTCGTAGTGGTGGTCCTCGTGCTTTGGGCGCTGCAGTTCCCTTACTAACTGCTCGTGTTTGGGTGCTCTGTGGTGGAGACGGTGTTGTGTCAACTGGAACTGGGTTACTATCTGCCGGGGTTGGGGTTAGAAGGGGTGTATCTGGTTCTCTGTCCAACTAGGTAGGGGTACAATCTGTGAGAGTCTGGGTTATGTGTGGTGGATCTGGTCCTTGGGCAAGTACAACCGTGTTTCCATCTGCATCAACTGGTAGCACTATCTTTTCCGAAGACCGTGCTCTTACTCCCTTAGATACTGCCATCACCCTCTCCAATTCAAATGGTTGATAAACAAGAAAAGTAATTGAATGTATAGACAATGTATGATACACAGGTGCAATGGATAGCGGGTAATAAAAGAGGGCATGAAATAATTCATATTTATGTTTTCTAACCAAACAGGATAGCATGACACAATTTCACATATATGATGGCTAACTAAACAGGATAGCATGACACATTTTCACGTTATGATGGCTAACTAAAAAAGATGGAAAGACATAGTTCAAAATATCACGTTATGATGGCTAACTAAACAGGATGACATGATATAACTATATAATGTGTTTATTACATAGGTTGGCATGCCATAATTCACATACATTCACGGATAGAATGCCATAATTCAAAATATGATGACTGTAAACACTAAACAGGATGAGATGATATAACTATATGATGTCTTTATTAGATGGGTTGCCATGCCATAATTCAGATAGATGATGTGTATGTACTATGTAAACATGATGGCATGATATAATTCAAATATATGATTTATATAGTAAGCAAGTAAGCAGATGGCAATCCATATATGATGTAAAAACTAAGCAATGCAAGACAACATGCATGACATGGGTAATATAACCCTGCCAAGTTTGAGCATAGACCTCAAGGGGGAAATAGGACTGGTCATCAGTGTCTGAGTCCTCCTCTGAGGAGCTCTCTCAGAACAAAGAAGATGTCTCCTTGACATGTAGCATTGTCTTCTCTGAATACCTTGTTTTCACTCTAGATACTTCCATCACCGCTTCAAATGGCTGATGCATAGGAAGAGTAGTTGAATATACAAACGTTGTCGACAAATGGAACACGTAATACAAAAAAAATGATAGCATGATATAATTCACATACGTGATGATTGGCTAAATAGCATGGCATTGCATAATTCACATATGTAATGCCTTTGCAACAAGATAGCATTGCATAATTCACATATATAATGTCTTGCAACAAGATGGTAATGCATAATTCACATATATGGTAATTAGACACTGAACAGGTGGCATTCACACAAAGCATGTCTAAACTAATCAAATGACATAACAATTGGAGACACCATACGCATGATATGAGCAACATAACCCTGCCAAGTTATAGCATACACCTCGGGGGGGGGGGGGAATAGGACTGATCATGTGTCTCTGAATCCTCCTCTGAGGAGCTATCCGTAGCCAGCGAGATATGCGCTTCGTCAGATAGCATAGTCTTCTCTGAAGACCTTGTTTTCATTCCAGAATTTGCCATCACCGTGTCAAATGGCTGATGCACACGAAGAGCAGTTGAATGTACTAACATTGTTGACAAATGTAATATGTAACGAAAAAAAGGATGGCCTGATATAATTTACATATAAGATGACTGGCTAAGCAGGATGGCATTGCAAAACTCACATATATGATGTATGGCTAAACAAGATGGCGTTGCATAATTCACATAAACGATGAATAAACTAAACAGATGGCATTCGCACAAAGGATGTCTAAACTAAGCAGATGACATATTTGATGTATAAACTAAGCAACGTAAGGCACCATATGCATGATATAACCAACATCAGCATGCCAATTAGAGCGAAGACCTCAGGGGGTAAATAGGAGTTGTCTTATCCTTCTGAACCCCCCTCAGAACAGATATCTTCCTCTCGATTACAATCCAAAATGCGTGGAGGGGGGGTGCCTTTGCGCCTACCATGGAGCGACGTCTGCATGAAATTTATTGGCATGCAAGGCTTGTCTCTTTTGCTCTACATGTTCAGTTCCATTGTTTACAATAACTGTCATGCATAGGAATAAAATATAGTGAGATTATGTAAGGAGTGCATGTAGAAATCTAGAGTAATGGTAGCAACCTGTGGATAGACCCAAAACCAATAATAGCAGGTAGATAATGGCTTCAGTTAAAAAATACAGATAATGGCTTCTTTACTGTTTGTATCCCACCCAACATAAAACTCATAGTAGACACCGATGATTAACCAGATAGTAGATAGATACTATTGATTGCAGCCCTGATATGTACCCCACAACCATTTAAAAACTCAAGTTTGACCATTAGATTGGAGCTGACTCAGAGTCTATTCGGTCAACATGACGATAAAGTAGCATGTAATATTAAGCGATGCATAACGTAAGCAGACACGAAAGAGTGTGACCTCTCTTGTGGACCCGTGGAGTCCTCGAGGTCATCTGCTCGGTTGATGATGGTAATGCAGTTTTCATGGCTGCCGACGGCGGGGAAGAAGATCTAAGGCGGTGAAAGACAGTTCGGAGGTCGGATCCCTGTTGTGCTGGACCCTTCTGTCATTGGAGCAGCTGAGCTGGGGTGGCCGACGGCGCAGCAGGAACGGGACAAACCACGCAAGGTTTTATTTGACAACTATCTGTAAGAGAAGTAATTCTGCAAGGGCTCGTTTGAATTGGAGGATTCCAACAATGCAGGGATAGGAAATAGACAGGAATAGGATAGGAATGCACGTGCAAAACAGAGAATTTAAAAACACATGGTTTTTGCCAATCTGGGTGTTTGATTCACAACAATTGTAAGATCACAGGATGCAAAGAAGCATGGTGAGATTAAGTCAAACCACAAGAAAATGTACGGTTATAATGCTATTATGCTACAATCTCTTAGTCTTGTGCTTCATGAATAGGAATTTGAAAAGGAGGACAAGTGAAAATTAAAATTCCTACATTTTTTCTTTCAAGGAGACACTAAAGGAACAAATCCTACAGTTTTCCTTTGCTCCATTCCTTTGAACCAAATTCATGAATAGTAGTACCATAGGAAACTTTCCAATTCCTATGTTTTTCATTCACTTTTCCTTTCAAGCACTGGCGATTCTAGTAGGCAGGCTTGAGCAAGGAAAAGCCTACACTAAAAAATGTTTTTGTGCTACATCTATTACTTTGGACCCAGGCCACTGCCCTACTAGCTCAACTCCCAGGGCCATCGACAAACGCACAGCTCAAACACGCAGAGATAAATAATGATGGCGTTCAAGAGAGTCCATCACAGAAAGCTAAGTTGCCTGGTACCTCACTGCTTGTCATATAGTAGGATAAAATAATCGTATTTCCCATTACTACGTCTGCTCAGTGGACAATATATATAACATATAGAGTAAAAAAGAGATGCAACAAGTGTATAACCTCTTTGGCGAAGCCATGTCGATCTCAGCGTGATTGGGTTAGCCGGTGAGGATGCTCCGGCTGACTTAGCTGCCGGAGGAGGGGAAGAAGATCTTAGGCGTCTGGAGATGGAGCCAGAGGTACTGATCCACTGTGATGGAGGGTTTCGTCATTGGAGCAGCTCCAATGAGTTGTACGACGTCGAGGCTGAAGCAGGACAAGAGAGACAACGTTAACCTAAGTGGAATTCTAATAGCATCTCCAATACATGACGTAAAATACATAACCACAAAGTGCTAGATGTAAAATACATCAGCCGCTCTTCTCTGAACTTAATTGTCAAAACTAAATTTAACTGTCGAAACTGAACTTAACCGTTTAAATGAACTTAATCGATTTAAACTGAATTTTGTTTGTCGAAACTGAATTTTGCCAATGGCCGAACGCACTAGCAAGGTGATGCTACATGTCGGTCGACTGACTTTTTCATCTCTAGTCAGTCGATTTTGCAGCCATTGGATACGAAATCAAGGGCCTGCAGTTCATCTTCAACCTCCACCCCCCTGAGCCACCAGCCACCACCAGCCAAACAGCAGCCCCCCGCCGCCCATGGCCGGCAGTGCGTCGCCCAGCCCGCCCTGAAAACACTGCCCACTGTCGATCCACCACCGCCCCGGCCATCCCTCTAGCCCCCCCCCCCCCGTGTCGAGCTTTTTCTCCAGCGATCCCACGCCACCGCTCCGCCACCGCCGGCGACCACCGCCCCCACCCTGAACCCTAAGATAGATAGTGGGGTACCTCTCCGGCGAGCCCCCTTCCCTGCTGCGGCCGGTTCTACCTTCACCCCGGCGAGCCCCCCAACCCCTTGAAAATCGACTGACCCAAAAGTCAATTCAGTCGATTGAAGTGTAGCTAAATCGGAGCAGCATCACAAGCAAGAGCAAGAGCGAGAGCAGCAGCGCGAGCAAGAGCAGACAAGGCAGGGGACTGAGAGCAAGAGCAGAACAGCAGCGCGAGCAAAAGCTAAAGCAGCAGTACCTCCTAATGATGTGGACGTTGCTGCCGAGGGAGCGACGCCGTGCAGGAAGTGGCCGGTGATGCCGCCGAGGATGGAGCCGCGCCGTGTAGGCTCGGGACCGAGCACCGGCAGCACCGTGAGATCGAATCAAGAAGAAAATGCGGCAATTAGTGTACAACCTCTTTGGTGGCGCTGATTAGGCCGCTGCTTCATCCGAGGAAACGGTGATGATGACGCTCTTCCGGTGGTGTGGGAATGGAGGTGGTGCGAAAGACGAGGGGAACATCGGGGCAGCTCCTTGGAGGTGGAGGACGGGGTGGCTGAACCGGCGGGACGACGAGATCGACGACGGATCCTCATCCAATACGGTCGATGAGTGACATCAAGGTGTTGCTGTGGACGACATCGTCGGGGAAGAGGCTCGGGTTGGGTGGCGGATGGAGCAGGGTGTGGGGCTTCGTCGTGGGTTTTCGCGGCCTCGGTGTACGAATGGGTGGGCGGATGGGATGGCAGTGGGGAACCATGGCTTAGAACTACTAGGGAAAAGCCTATACACAGAATCTTATCAGCAGTGCGCTTCAAAATAACTCGCTGCTGCTAACTAGCAGTAGCGCGGACAGACAAAACCCACTGCTGAGACAAATATAGCAGTAGCGCGTCCTCACAAAGATGCGCTGCTGCTATAATTCCTACGAGGCCGCCACGAGGCTAGTTATAGCAGCAACACGTTAAAGTGATGCGCGCTACTGCTACGTAGCATAGTAGCAGCACATTTCTCAGATAAGCGCTACTGCTAAGTTTCCTACAAAAATTTAGTCCCACCTCGCTCCGTGAAGAGAGTTTCTACCACCTTAAATATGTTACTTCTCACACTTTGACAAGCACTTGATCTTCATTGAACTCTATGTGTAGAATTTGTGGCTGCAATATGAGTCTTCACCTGTTCCTAAAACGATGAGGACTCATATTGTCAAATCAGATTGTACACAAAAAGATCGTTGATGATCAATGTGTTTTTGATATTTTGAACAAAGTCTATTTTTACATGGTGACACATAGCAGTAGCGCTTTATTCTGAAAGGCGCTGCTGCTAGATAGCTTAGCCGTAGCGTCTTTTCCTGAAGAGCGCTACTGCTAAGCCATTCATCTCCCCCATCTCCTCCATTCCGATCCACTCACACACACAGCCACTCAATCCTCTCCGATCCGCTCGCACCATGCGCCTCGTCACCCTCCTCCGTCTGCGCCACGCCGCCACCACCTCCTCCTCCTTCTGGACTCGGTGCCGCCTCCTCCTCCGTCCTCCCTCTCCACTCGCCGCTGGCCGACCCTCCTCGCTCCGCCTTCCTCCTCCGTCCTCCCTCAACTGCCGCGCCGGCCGCCCCTCCTCGCTCCGCCTTCCTCCTCCGTCCTCCTCAATCAAGCCACCAGCAGTCCTCCTCGCTCCACCTTCCTCCTCCATCCTACTCTCTTCTCCTCCTCGAGTCGCCTCCTTCTCCCTCCTGCTCATATGCAACATTTTGATTTAGTTGATATAATTTAGTTGACTTAGTAGGCTAGTTGATTTAGTTGACTTAGAACATTTTGATTTAGTTAATTTAGTAGGCTAGTTGATTTAGTTGACTTAGAACATTTTGATTTAGTTGATTTAGTAGGCTAGTTGATTTAGTTGACTTAGAACATTTTGATTTAGTTGATTTAGTAGGCTAGTTGATTTAGTTGACTTAGAACATTTTGATTTAGTTGATTTAGTAGGCTAATTCATTTAGTTAATTTAGTTGACTTAGAACATTTTGATTTAGTTGATTTAGTAGGCTAGTTGATTTAGTTCACTTAGAACATTTTGATTTAGTTGATTTAGTAGGCTAGTTGATTTAGTTGACTTAGAACATTTTGATTTAGTTGATTTAGTAGGCTAGTTGATTTAGTTGACTTAGAACTTTTTGATTTAGTTGATTTAGTAGGCTAATTCATTTAGTTAATTTAGTTGACTTAGAACATTTTGATTTAGTTGATTTAGTAGGCTAGTTGATTTAGTTCACTTAGAACATTTTGATTTAGTTGATTTAGTAGGCTAATTCATTTAGTTAATTTAGTTGACTTAGAACATTTTGATTTAGTTAATTTAGTAGGCTAGTTGATTTAGTTGACTTAGAACATTTTGATTTAGTTGATTTAGTAGGCTAGTTGATTTAGTTGACTTAGAACATTTTGATTTAGTTGATTTAGTAGGCTAGTTGATTTAGTTGACTTAGAGCATTTTGATTTAGTTGATTTAGTAGGCTAATTCATTTAGTTAATTTAGTTGACTTAGAACATTTTGATTTAGTTGATTTAGTAGGCTAGTTGATTTAGTTCACTTAGAACATTTTGATTTAGTTGATCGTTAATCCTTTGCTCATATTGCTTTAGGAAGAATGGTGCCACCACCACCACCACTATGTCAATGTAAGTCAAGATGCTTGACAGAGCCTTGCAACCGGCAAGTTGTTCGGCATCTACTTCCGCCGATTTTTTGTCATCGGCGTAAGAAATTAGATGAAATGTAATAACTATTTTATTTTTAGTGTTGGCATTACTGCATTGTGTCATTTTGCTTGTTTTACACAGATCGTCCCATGCAATGTGAGGTTGAAATTCAACAAGTCGACAGAGACACTGTGACATTTGAGGCTCTGGGGCCGTACACTATGGAGGTCGAGAAAGGACGCAATATGTCGCAGATTGGAGGAGATGGATGGGCCCGTTTGCCGCTCGCATGCATCTTCTCGGTGGTGAGTTGATCAGCTTCAACTTCCGAGCGTAAAGACCCAAGCTAGCTGTCATTTATCTCAACCTGGTGGAAGATGATGAAGATGACGAAGATGATGAAGATGATGAAGATAATGAGGACCCACTCGATGAAGATGATGAGGACCCACTTCATGAAGCCATCGTAGCTCAAAGAACAAGGCTGAGTGAGGAGGAGGTGTCCAACCTGTGGGACATAATTCCGTCACGTGCTGACTTTGTCGCGGTGCCATTCGTGACCCGCTTGACAAATACCATGGTTGATCGACATGATATGGTATGGTATACTTACAAATGCAAATTAATAGTGTGAATTACTTAGTGTACAGTCCAATGATATGGTATGTTGTGTGGAATCTAGTCGATGATATATATGTTTTAGTGTAGAGTTCGATCACATGCTTATTAATTGATATGTTTTTCTTATTCAGAAATTGGCAAAGAGCATATCTGAGTTATGGTATCGAGCCCGATGTAGAAGGCTCAGCGGACTACACCTTCTTGCAAGGGGCTTCACACAACATGTACTTACCAAGTGGACACGGACGGTCGCACACACTTAAACTTCGGTTGGGTGGAAGAAATTCCTCGATGGCAAGAATCTTCGTGTTGGACAGGCCATCCTAATTACTATCAGGAACACCAACCGCCCAGGCTTGAGGATGATGATTGTCTTTGATATCATCTAGAACTACATATGTGTGTGTGTGGCTATATCATCTAGAAATACATATGTGTGTGTGGCTATATCATCTAGAACTACATATGATGATCGTCGTCGATATCATCTGGAACTACATATGATGATGGTCGTTGATATGACCTTGTACTGCTTGAGGATGCATGTTGGCTATGCATGAAATTGTTATCTAGTACTCCCTTCATTCCAAATTACTCGTCGTGGTTTGAACTAAAACCACGACGAGTAATTTGGAACGAAGGGAGTACTACCATACCTAGTAATGGTTTATGAATTTGATATCTACTAGCAGTACCTAGTATCTAGTATCTGAAAGGAGAACTGAAAGGGAATGGGGCAGTGGGAAAATGATGGAAGATATAGCAGTAGCGAGGGATGGCGAAATCGCTACAGCTAGTTAATAGTAGCGCGTTCACAAAAAGTGCTGCTGATATCGTCAACAGTAGTAGCGCGGGTTAGGGCCGCGCTACTACTCTGAGTTAGCTGTAGCGCCTTATTAGTAGCACGGCCACCCGCGCTGCTGCTAGCCTAAAAACCCGCGCTGCTGCTAGCCTCTTCCCTAGTAGTGTAGGGACGTGCTTGTCCGAAATGTGGGGTAAGTTATGAAAGTACCCCTACCGATTTGAGGCGGTTCTTTCGGTTCAGGGGTACCACGGGCATTTCGCGTGTCAGGATTTCACAGGAGGTGGGAGTTTTCGCGCGTTGTATTTTCGGAATAGCAAGGCACGGGTTGAGATGGAGGGAGTTGTCGGAGCACAATGAGACAAAGATATATCTTAAATATTTCGGGCTAACAAGGCGCGGGTTGAAATTTCCGGACAAGCCTAACGTGTACTGTACCAAATCCATGCGCACTACAAATGTCATTCAAAACTTTGAATTCATGTTATGTTCAATTAAAATATTTTGCTATGTGTATAATGCATGCAACCTACTACTCAAATGAACGTTTTAGTGCATTCCAAACGTATATACTACTGCTTCAATATGAACTAAATTTGAATTCGTTTCTCTATTGGAATAAGATCTACAGTAATGATTCTTGTGAAGTCAAAGCATTTGAATTCGTTTATCTGTTTTAATAAGATCTACAATCATCATTATTGTCAAGTTAAACCATCGTTTGTGTATTGTCTTCATAGCACACCACATGATTAGTCTCGAGTTACATATGAACTATGTGTACTATATGAACTCGAACTCGATTTTTTTGGGTCCATTTTATGTTGATTTAAAATCACATTACATTTCTAGCTCTATCTAGATCTTCATAATCTAAACCATGTCTCATATATATAATGTGTTTATCACATTATGTATGGTGCCCCGCCCCCTACGCCTACAAGTATTTAGATGTGAGTTGCAAACACCACACATTACCACAAATTCAAATAAAATGTGAGAATGTTCGATATATAGTATTGTTTAGATTGTTCGATATTTAGTTGTAAGCTGCAAACGCCACACATTATCACAAATTCAAATAAAATGTGAGATTTTTTGATGTATAGTATGGTTTAGATTGTTTGACATTTAACTGTGAGTTGCAAACGCCATGCATTATCAAATTATGGTATAACATGTGCACAACACGTGTATCACTGCTATATTCATGCATGCATATGTTTAAAACACTATGATCTCCTATTCAAATATATGAATCCGCTTTCATATCAAATTATGATCTTTGTTAGTCTCTTACACCCACACAATCCTCTAACCTTTGTAGCTACCACTAACTTTCTCTCATGCATGCACACGCCCTCCTCGCCCTCCCCCTCCCTTGGCATTCTATCCACCGGGCACATTCATTTCTTTTCTTTACGTCGTTCTCCCAGAGTCTCCACAACTCCTTTCCGGCACACACCGATCGATAAACCTCTCCAGTTATGCATGCCTACAAAATACACACGCACCTTCAATCTCCTCCTTTATGTGTCCTTGCCTCGTGTCTCTCATACGGTCACAGACACGTGTAAACTCTCACCCCTCTTTTCATCGATCTCACAACCGCACACTCCTCCCCCTATCTAGCTAGTAGTCGGGCCTCTCGCACCACCTCCTAGCTCCATTCTCTGTCTATCCGTCTCGCTGGGCCTTATTTGCCTCTAATAAATGGACGTACACCGACCGATCTCCCGCTATACATATAGCTAGCTAGGTCCTTATAACTCATTTTTACCCACGCGTCGATCGATCTACCTCATTAGTTATGTCTGTCCCTTCCTCCGACAAACAACAATTGATCTACCGATCTAGTTAGGTTTGCTTACCGAACACATGGTTCCCCTTCATCATCCATGGTTGCGTCCCGACAGATCTATCACACACAGGCACACACAGAAACACATCCCCCCTCTTATTGATAACACTGCAGTTCCACCCTCAGTTTTTCTAGTAGGCCACTCCCACCATCTTCAAGAAGCAACTCCATCACCCATCCAGCACTCTACCCCTCTCCCTCCCTCTCTCTCTCCTCTCTCTCTCTCTCTCTCTCTCTGTCCCATCATATTTCCCGTCCTTCAGTTTTGTATGGATGTCGACAGTCTCCCTCAAGACATAGCTGGGTCTCTCCTTCTCAACACATATACGAGTCGTTCTACCTCTATAGTTAGGCCTCTGCCTACCCTTCCCCCCACCCCTCCCCCCCCCACACACATCGATACATCGAGCGCTCTAGTCATGTCTCCCTGCCACACACAAACTTGACATGTGCCCTCTGACGTTATGGGAGGTCAGTCGCCCTATTTCTTTGACTTGCACACACACACACAATTTCGATGGCTCTCTTCATCTATCTCGCACCCCCCACTTGATCCTCTCTTCGACTCTATCAATATCTATGACCCCTCCCTCTCTTCTCGTGGATTGCCCGACCCTCTATATATGATATGAATAGGCCTCCATTTCACACACATTGCATGCAAAATTTTGTTTGAGATGTCATCGACACATATTCCCACAAATACATTCACGAAAGCAACCCCCACCCCACCCCCACACCCCACCCCAAAACAAAAAACACTCATGAACGCGGTTTGTATCTCTCACACACACCCACGCAGGTGGGGGACGTGCATGAAGAGAAGAGGTGCATGCACGGCGCACATACTCCCGTCTCTTTCCCAACCACACCCGCACGGGTGCACGGTGGAGCTCATTTCTGTACGAAAAAGGCAGCCCACGTGGTAATTTGGCACATGTACTGGTTGTCCACTTGGTGGAGGGAGGATCGTCTACCACGGGTGAACAAACAAATTGCGACTTGATGTGTTATGTTAAAAAAGAGGCAAACCATGTGTCCCGTCAACTCGCAGAATGAGGAGAAGCTTGCTTAGTACACCGTCTCCCCCGGCCACGGGCGCGGTGGCTCACAGGATGAGGTGAAGCTTGCTTAGTACTGTCCGCCTTATGCCCGCTCCCTCGCCCATGCATGCGGTGGCTCGCAAGACGAGGAGAAAAATTTACTACTCCCTCCATTTACTCCTCGTCCCTACTACCTTGGTTATAGAGCTTATATCATATTGTTTGGAATATATATGTCCTTTAGTAGATTTCAATATGAACTACTAGTACATACTCCAAACACTGATGTATATAGACGTATTTTAGAGTGTAGATTCACTCATTTTCTCCGTATGTAGCACTCTCCCTCGCCCCTCGAGCCTTGCCCGCATGGTGGACGTGCAGCAATTCATTCGATCTCATATAGCTAGAACGATATATACTGCACTACCATTATTGCTCGACTTCCCGAAGAGGCGAAGAGCCAATCGCAAGGTTAATATTTTGGAGATGCCGAGCGCAAGGTTATATGAGAACGAGTATTAGGTGCCGCGTCATTTATAAATAAAGTTATTTTTTCTTCAGTGGCACGTACGCAATATGATAGGTTCATATGGAGAGAAAAGGAAACCGCTCTACTATATACATAGTCAGGACGGGCTAGCCTACACGGTTGCTTGCTGGGGTTGCTCTCTTCACACTCTCTCGCACAAAACGACTGTTGCCACATCTGTAACATCCCGATGGATCACGTCCGCCGGGGGAAGGGGTGGATTCTTAGTGTAGATGTGGTCGCCGTCGCCGACGGCGAAAACCCACTGTCGGCACGTCCTGATCAGTGGTCCCTGCCATTCTCTCTCACATAGCCGGTGAGGTTGCCTTCGTCCCTTGCTCACTGCCGCGACGAGGGCAGTTGCCGCCTCCCGCCACCCTCCTCAAGGTTGAGCTACGTCCCTCAGGTACAACACCCTTTATAGTCGGCTTGCACCACTGCTCCAGCTGCCCACATCACTCCATGTGGGTATTTCTCTACTTCTTTGCCCCGCACATACCTCTACTAGCTTCTACGTACTGTATTTGTGATGAGTTTATGTCTCATCAACTAGTCCCAGTAATCTTATTCTAATCATGCTTCTTCAATGTCTTTGCCACAGGGATGCTCATCTCGATTTTGGTGAAACTGCACAAAATGATCCGATGGTCAAAAGGTTGCAAACTTCATTTCTTAGGAAGCTCGAACGTTGCCAGCAAATTGAAGCCTGGTTAGGGTTCATGGTTCAAGGGCTAGGGACTGCATGGATCATTTTTTCTTTAGCTGCCTTTGTTCCAAAATAAGTGTCAACTTTAGTAGTAGTAGAACTTTGTACTAAATTTTGCATAAAGTTGAGACACTTATTTTGGAACAGAGGGAGTACATATTTGCTATGATTTGTCAATCATTGAGATGCAATAGCATGCATGTTAGTCTCCTTTGTATTTGATGAAATGTTGCAACGGGTAACCTTGGACGCAAGATACATGTAACAGAAGCTGGAAGCTTCGTAGCATTGTACAAATTTTTCTCGCTGATAAATTACAGTACATACTATACTAATACTTCCTCCGTTCCTAAATACAAGTCTTTGTAGAGATTTCATCATAAACCACATGCAGATGTATATAGATGCATTTTAAGTGTAGATTCATTCATTTTGTTCCGTATTTAGTTTACCTAGTGGAACCTCTACAAAGACTTATCTACTAGTAATAGCTAGCCCCCACCACTAGGAATTCTCTATCCTCTCCTTGAGCCACATCATCAAAATTAATGTACCTGTTAGATGAACTAAATCAGTCCATAATAGCCGTCTGATCTAGACGTTGAGAGGCTCCGCACTAAGCCACATGCAAGCATGCAGAAATGCCGTGGCATGCATGTGAGTGGCTACAAGAATCTTGTTAATCCATGACGGATACTATCTGTCATGAAACAGTGCAAAACCGTCAAGGAGGGTGGTCCATGACGGATTTAAAATCCGTCATGTATATCGTGTCATAATTTGACAACTATACAACCATGACAGATCCTGGCCGTCACAGATCAGTCCCTAGGCCCGCCCAGGCCCCGTCCTCTATGAAAGACTAGTCCGTCATGGATTGAGATGACGTTGTACAAAAATGGGCTTGACATGGCATCTACATGGCACCAGCATGGATGTGACATGGCATCCGCATTTTTTTATTGTGGTAGTTTAGACCATTTATTTTAGTCCAGCCATGATTTCCATCCAACAAGCGCCACCCATTACACGTAATCAAACAAGCTTTCACAACACAATTAATTTCTATTTAACAGGCCCATAATTTAAAGTATTTGACAAATTTCTATTCAATATTTCACTGAGTAAAGCCCTTTTAAAAGGTGGCCAATTATACATCCGAATAATACATCCAACATCAAGTCACATGCCGTCAATAATAATCACACCAGATTACACCTACAAATAGTACAAGATTGTACAGACCCTCTTAATCATCAAGTTCACGTCTACACCTCCAACTTACTTTGAGGCTCCGACCACCAAGTAAACCTGTAACAAACAATATGCTTCTATTACAAAGTGGCAAGTTGATTACAACAACATAAATAGTAGTTATTATCATCTGAACCATCATTTTTATTTCACGTGATTTGAACCTCACTCGTGAGGCCTATATACTTTGAGTTATGCCAGGATTGCTTGTCTTTCATTAATCAACAATATTGTTTCATTGCAGGAACACAACATTGACGACTAATCACGAGTAACCTATTGCCAAATAGTTCAAATCATCCTGAAGGGCATAGGAGCTTACCCATGCCAAAGCGCTGAGGAGCTCCACCTTGTTGTGCAACTGTAGGTACCTTTGAAAAATTAACATCTAAAAGATCAGAGGGGTGTTGACAAATAATAAAGGGATATGAACAAGATAAATTATTGTCTCTGGAAAACTACTTGCAACAAAATTGTACCTCTTTTTACCATAGTGCACACCTTTTTTCCCCTAAGCCATGATCATGAACTAACTTCGTGTCATTTTTCTTATGTAAACAAACACACCTATCTACGTGTGAGAACAGACATAATAGGTATACTATAGTATCAACAACAGCCAAGTGAGCTCTTTTTTTACAAAAATGTATTTTACAATGAATCTAATGAAACTAATTATGTGGTGTAGATGTTGATATAGCTTCTTATAAACTTGGTCAAATTCAATTATTTTGGAATTGAGGAAGCAGATTATAAATAATACCTATTAATGGTAGAGAAAGCAATAATAAATGAAATGTTCAAGGTGGAGACACTTTCAAAGTTACACTACACTTAACATGATTTAATAAACTTGAACCACTAACTCTCGATTTTGACAACAGATCCTGCATTAAACAAATGCAAATTTTGATTATTTTGTTTAGAATTGGTAGTGGAAATCAATCAAACCTAAAACTTATATAATGGGCTATGGCAATCTGATCTCTACCCGTACTGCAAGAAATAACAACCAAGCTGGAAGTAATGATAAACAGAAGAGCTATACAGGGAAGTAATGATGAACATAAGAGCTATACGATGGTTTACAGAAAATTTCAGTGAAGTATATCTAAACTATTATAAAGTAGTCATGACTGACTATGTACTATATTAATGAGCTATACACTTTACATCAGTAGAGAAATATGTCAGACAAGGAACACTGATTCAACAATACAGATAGACAAGAAGGCTACAGTAGAATGTAAAGCAACATCCAGTAATTCTTAAAGTGGATAATCCCTTTTCCTGATATATCAAGAAGCATTTTAGAAGTGATTGAACCAGTACTACACTCCCTTTTATTAGGCAGTAAGAAGAGGTTCAATTCTCCATCTCTTTCGGTTCTGGAAAAATACAAAAATGTACAGCACATACAGTTCTGCACATTCCCTTTTATTAGGTGTTAAGAAGAGCTTCAATTAATCTATTTTGGTTCTGGAAAGATATAAAAATGCACAACAAATTAATACAATTTTGCACTCCGAAGTTTACTTTCGCAGAATACAGATAAAAAAGTACAGTCAACTAAAACTACAGCTACTTGATTGCAACATTCATCTTAATCAAATCAGGAAAGCATCAAACAATTTAGTGACTATGAGCCTAATTTGCTACTAGACTATAAATTCTATAACAGAAGGATTAATGTTTGTAAATATTAAATCATCAATTCTTGAGAGGAAAGATACAAAATCAAGCTGAATCAAGCAGAAGAGGGAGGCGGAGGTCGCAGTGCTCACCGAAGACTTTTGTAAGCAACGTAGTGGTCACAATGCAGGTCAGCCACCATCGTCGCATAACAGAGGAGGTAGCCACAGGACACACCGCTGCGCCAGAGATGCGGAAGAGGGCGTCGGGGTCGCTGCCTTCCAGCCCAACACCGTCGAACACACTGAGCCTAGGGGAGGCGGAGAGGCGCGAGGGGGCGCGATGCACGACGGAGTGGTGCTGCTGGAGACGCGCCAGCGACGGACGCGCCGCCGCAGCAGAAACCCTAGACATGGGCTAGGGTTAGAGTGCGAGCGCAGGGGGCTGGGTGCGCCGGATCTAGCAGGGCAGGAGGGTGGAGGTGTCGGAGATGAACTCGTGAGCGTGCTAGACGGTGGCGGACGTCGCCGGAATCGGCAGATGTTGGTGGTGGCGCGGCGATTCGCAGGAGAGAGAGAGAGAGATGGGTTGCGTGATAGATGGATTGGTGGGGGTTGCGGCGGATCTAGCAGCTGCCGGAGCGGCGAGGTGAGAGGAGGGAAATGGCCGGCGACGAGCAATGGGAGGAGGCGATGTGGTGGTGGGTGGCGGCGATGTGTGTGAGAAGATGGTGAATCGGGAGGGGCCAAGGAGGAGGCACTTAGGGTTTGATTTTTATATGTGAATGGTTAGGCGGGCTTTGGCGGGCTTTAGCGGGTTTGCGGGGCTGTACCGGGCCATTCATGACAGATTATGAAAACATCATCTGAAATCCGTTATGGATCAACAGATTTCTTGTAGTGTGGGTTTTAAATCACATCAACATGTTTGCACGCAAGCATGCACCGGTAGCATGCATGGAAGTGAGCTTTTAAGTCCCATTAACATGTCAAAAAGAAAAATATAATCCCATTATGTAGTAGGAGTTGGCTGATCTTTTTTCCTTACGTGGGATGATCTAAATGATGATGGGAGTTTTTTTAGTTTGTGTCGGGGCGGATGGTGGCCGCCGCGAGCACCTATGGGGCCGGGGGCCCCTTCGTCTGTGCGGTACGAGGGCGGAGGAGACACAGAGAGCAGATCGAGGCGAGCACGCGGGCGGTGTTTTTTACCCAGCTTCGGAGCTCTCCGGAGAGATAAGACTCCTACTGCTGCTTTGTGTTGTTATTGATCTTGCTCGAGAGTACGAGCGTGAGTATGCGATGGTCTCGAATGAGTCGAACTGGCCGAACCCCCCCTACGTTGTGCATGGGCCTCCTTTTATAGTGCAAGGGGTCACCGACAGGTGTCAACGTAGGAGAAAGGGGTAAAAATGTAAAAGAGGTGGTAGTTGGAACAGTGCGGGAACAGTGGAGCTACGATTAGCGAGCAGTGGTTTCTACCTACTTTGTGATGGGGACAAGAGCATTAAATGCCCGTCACCGTCGACTCCAAAAGCTCCCGCCCTTGCGTCTCCGTCTGCCACGGCGATGGACTCACCACCGTGAAACGCCACCGTGTCCCTCTGGTTGCGCAGCCACCCGCCACGCGTCCCTGGAAAGGCCCCAGGGCGACGCGTGGGCCGATGAGCTAGAGCGCGGGCACACAGCGCAGCTCCCCCGGCAAGTACCTTGCCGGGGTCTTGATCTTGCCGGACCCAGGGGCTTGCCGGGCTCTATAATATGCCGCCCCCCGGGCCCTCGCCGGGACGCATGCAGCGCCGAGGCGTGTCTTCTGTGATGTGATCTTCTAGCCTGGATCGGCCTTCCCGGCAAGCTCCTCTTGCCGGGGTCTCGATCTTTTGTCTTGTACACTTTGTTCTTGAGTGGCTTGATATGGAGAAGGATGGTCTCCGGCAAGCGCGTGGCGAAACTCAGCCGCTGGAATCTGCGACCGCCCGTGCACAAGTTGGGGTACCGAGGTACCCCTTCCTTAGTACACCGACAGAGCCCCGGCCTGGGCCATACACGGTGCCGAAGCGCTGTTGGGCCAGCCCAAGACAAGCTGCGGGCACACGCGCCCTCGGCGCTACCGAATCTGCCAGATCTGCCGCCTCCTCCCCGTAAAGGTACGCGTTGATTTCGGCGTCGTGGGATACGTGGGCGGCGCATGCGGTTATTAAGGCATCCACTCCCATGATCGTGGTGCAGGGCGGGGTCACTTTACCCGTCGCTCCGGCCCCGCCTTTTTCGCCACGCGGCCCGCATGCATAGGGGTCGTGGGCGGCGACGGTGGAAAACCGAGCCGTCACGGGCGAAGACGACGAGCCAGCCCCGCTCCTCTGTCCTTCGCGCCTCCTGATTGGCCAGGAAGGGCGGTTGTGTCCCCACCTCGCCCTTTAAAAGGAGCGGAAGGGGAGCACATTGGCCTCACACTTCTCCTTCTCTCTTCGTCTTGACTTCATTTCCTCCTTCCGCCATGGAAAGAGGAAATCCTAGCTCCTCCACGGTCGCAGCGAGAGTCGCCTCCGCAACGCTCTTCTCCCCATCCAGCGCCCGTGGGCGGAGCCGCCACGAGAGGGAGAGGGAGGGACGAGGCCGCGACGGGTCGAGCGTGGTCGAGGTGGCCGGGAGAGGCGGTCGTGGTGATGCGCCTCCCGTCTCCTCCGACGAGCCACATCCCACGGCGCGTCCACACCGGAGATGACCCCAGGAGTTCTTCATCAAGCTGCGCCGGCGCCTCGCGCCGCCTCGGCTGCCGGCCCGTTCGCGGACGCGATGGAACCGGATCCGCCCGAGGTGATGGAGTTGCGCATGAGGGGCTGCGGATCAGCGGCACTCGAGTGAGCGCCGTGTCCCCAGCCCCGGCGTGATGTACTTCGACCGAGGGTGGAAGACATTCGCCGGATCCATAGCTTGACGGCGGGTTTACCCTCCATTTTAAGTTAATGGAGGGCGACCTTCTCGCCGTCAAGGTCTTCGGGAGTTAGGGACCGGGCGAGATCTTGTGTGGACAGCTCCTCGGATAGCGAGCTCCTCCTCGGCGAGAGTGACGAGGAGGGGGCGACAGCGGCGGAGAGGATGGCGGGTCCGACTAGGTGTCGGACACCGCTGCCTCACAGCGTCACCGGCGACCCATAGTCCGCGTCGCCGCCTCCCGAACTCCCCGGGGCCGTCTTCTTGGCGGCCGGCGTGGGAGGCTGCGAAGAGGGAGAGGGGTGGCGGCAAGGAGTGCGAGGCGAGGAGCCTCGGCAGCGTCCGACGCCCCGCCACCCGTCTTCAACCTCTGCCTCCGGCGCCTCCGCCAAGCTCTGGCCGCCCCCGGAAGTTCTCTTGGTGTCTTCTGGCGCCGTAGCTCTCCGGGGCTTGAGGACGCGTCGGCTGGCGCCGTCGGCGGTTCCCCATGCCCGTCACCTTGCGCAGCTCCTGGGGGCACGCCACCCGTCGCCGTGCTCTCCCAGGCGCCCCTTTCGCCCTCCCCGGCAAGCTTCTCTTGCCGGGGGCTCCTTGACCTACCTCCTGAACTCCTGAACAGAGAAACAGGAGAAGGATTACGGGCACCTTATCTTTTAATTTGTAAGCCTTAAGGCCTTAGCTGTACTTGAAAACTGTAATCCTCTCTATCATGTTTTTCATCCTCTATGGACTTGTACTGTATTGGGATGCTTTTAATGAAAAGAGGGGAAAATTTGCTGGACTGAGTCTTTTACTTGCTTCGTATCTTGTATGTTTCTACGCTTTCGGGGAGCTTGCCGGGGCGAACACGCTTGCCGAGTGCGGGACAGCCCGCCGGCGGTGTTGCTTCCGGCAAGCAACCTTGTCGGGTCAGTTGCGCACTTAACTTGCTGAGCATGCTCGAAGCAAGATAAGGGTCTTGTGAGCAGCACACTTGTGTTTGTTGAGCGGACTCGAAACAAAACAAGGGCGAATCGAGCCGCGACTTAGTTCCTCCGCGTATGGGTCTTTACAAGACACGCTGTTCAAAGACGCAGTCCCGCTTTCCCGTCCATGAGAGGATGCATGACGAGGATGTAAAGCTCATCTGATTTTGCAGCCCCCGGCGACCCTAGCTTGCCGGGAGGAATCTTGGCGCCGCGCAGCCCCAGCGACGTTATTCATAAAACCCAAGTGCTGGTGTGCTCTTCTAGTTTCTCCTTATTATCGCAATTTCAGCCATGAAAACAGCCGGGGTAGGTATGCAACAGGACATGTATATATGCGTATAAATCTCTTACAGGCGACTCAAGAATGCGATGCGTGCCTTGCCCTTCAGATGCTTCAACCCAACGCTTCGAAGCTTGCCGGGCGAACACGCTTGCGAACGCGGGACAGCCCATTGGCGGTGTCGCGTCCGGCAAGCAACCTTGCGGGCCGATTGCGGCGCTTACCTTGCCGAGCGGACTCGGAAGCAAGATAAGGGTGCAGCAGCACACTTGTGTTTGTTGAGCGGACTCGAAACAAAACAAGCACGCAATCGACCACGACCTGGTTCTTCCACGCACGAGTTTCTCATCGGCGACATCGGACGGCAAGGCTTGCCACGTTACGCCCTCTACTTTACGCCCTTTGTGCGCTTTTACCTTACGCTTCTAGGGAAACTTGCGGCGCTAACACACTTGCTGAGTGCGAACATCAGCAGCCCTGGCGGTGTTGTTTCCGCAAGCAACCTTGCCGCTGCTGGTCGCGACGCGACTTAGCTTGTTGAGCAGACTCGAAAACAAGGGCGCGAGGCTTGTCGCGACTCACTGTTGAGCGTGCTCGAAACAAGGTAAGGGTGCGGCTGCCCACTGGCAGGTTCCTCCGCGCACAGGTTTTGCGTACAAAGGACGAATGCACGAGGGATATAACGTAAAAAGAAAGCATGGAGCTAAGGAGTGCCTTGCACAGAGGCTCGGGCGACTTAGCTTTTTCATTTCCGTTGATCCGTCGAGGCCGCACTCCTCCCCCGATCCTTCCCCTTCGTATGTCCTCGACCTTATGCTTTCGGGAGCTTGGCGGTCGAACACACTCGCTGAGTCACGGAACATCAGCGGCCGCTGGCGGTGTTGCCCCGCAAGCAACCTTGCCGGGCGGTTAGAAGACTTGTGTTTGTTGAGCGGGCTCGAAAACAAAACAAGGGCACAACTGGGCCAAGACTCGACCCTTTCGCATCTAGGTCACTCATACAGGATATGGATTCTCTGGGGGTACAGCTCAAAAGTTCGGAGCTTAGTGATTTTCTTTGCTCTACTGGCCAGCAGGCCAGTCGGCGGGGCTCGATGGCGCGTCCACGACGGCAACGCAGCACTCCGGAGAGGTGCGGTTGTCGGAGTGGGCACCAGAGCTACTTGCTGGTGGAGCTCGATGGCGCGTCCTCGACGGCAACGCAGCGCTCCGGGGAGGTGTGGTTGGCGGATGGCGCCTAGAGCCGCTTGCTGGACTTGGCCTTCTTCTTGGCGTGCCCACGGGGACCGAAGCGCGGTCGTCCGTATTGTCCTTGGATCTGGTGGCGCCGCGAGTGCCCTCGCCGGCGACCACCCTTCCGACGGCGTCTCCACCGCCCACCGTAGGCTCCGGTGGCGGCGGATGGGACGCAGACGGGCCTGCAACCCCCGAAGCCTTCCTCTTCGGGGCCATGGCGCGATTGCTGATGAAGTTGGAGAGGTTGATGAAGAACGCGCTGCGACGCCGGATCAGGTCCGCGATCCTCGACGCCTCTACAGGGCGCGCCAGAGATGTCGGGGCGGATGGTGGCCGCCGCGAGCACCTATGGGGCCGGGGGCCCCTTCGTCTGTGCGGTACGAGGGCGGAGGAGACACAGAGAGCAGATCGAGGCGAGCACGCGGGCGGGGTTTTTTACCCAGCTTCGAGCTCTCCGAGAGATAAGACTCCTCCGCTGCTTTGTGTTGTTATTGATCTTGCTCGAGAGTACGAGCGTGAGTATGCGATGGTCTCGAATGAGTCGAACTGGCGAACCCCCTCGTTGTGCATGGGCCTCCTTTTATAGTGCAAGGGGTCACCGACAGTGTCAACGAGGAGAAAGGGGTAAAATGTAAAAGAGGTGGTAGTTGGAACAGTCAAGGGAACAAAGGAGCTACAAAGGCTTGAACAATGGGTTTCTACCTACTTTGACATGGGGGACAAGAGCATTAAATGCCCGCCACCGTCGACCCAAAAGCTCCCGCCCTTGCGTCTCCGTCGCCACGGCGATGGACTCACCACCGTGAAACGCCACCGTGTCCCTCACGGTTGCGCAGCCACCCGCCACGCGTCCCTGGAAAGGCCCCAGGGCGAGGCGTGGGCCGATGAGCTGGAGCGCGGGCACACAGCGCAGCTCCCCCGGCAAGTACCTTGCCGGGGTCTTGATCTTGCCGGACCCAGGGGCTTGCCGGGCTCTATAATATGCCGCCCCCCGGGCCCTCGCCGGGACGCATGCAGCGCCGAGGCGTGTCTTCTGTGATGTGATCTTCTAGCCTGGATCGGCCTTCCCGGCAAGCTCCTCTTGCCGGGGTCTCGATCTTTTGTCTTGTACACTTTGTTCTTGAATGGCTTGATATGGAGAAGGATGGTCTCCGGCAAGCGCGTGGCGAACTCAGCCGCGGGAACTGCGACCGCCCGTGCACAAGTTGGGGTACTGAGGTACCCCTTCCTTAGTACACCGACAGTTTGGCTACCACATTTTTCATGCGATTATAGAGTTTTTTTAATTCTATGAAATTGATAATTTTACGCAGAGAGATATACGCCTGTTCCGCGGCAACGCGCGGGGACTCATCTAGTATTTAGGAATGGAGGGAGTACTATGTAAAGAGTTAGGTGTCGCACGGTGTCCAAAAAATATGGTGATAGTGTGAGGTGGGCCATGTAATCACTGAGCCTGCGTGTTTTCACTGCTCTTGCACTCCTCCGCTATAAGAAAGGAGAAAATTGTAATCTAGTAGTACCTCCTTTCGCCGAAAGCGTGGGACATCCAGCAGTCCTACCACCTCAGTAATAAAGACCAATGAGCCGTCAAATCACATAGACCCAGTGATAAGTTGACGGACGAAGCAACCATCACTCTTGCGCCAAGAGAGGTCGCGTCTGCTCTTCCGGGCATGAATGCGGCACCGATTCTTTGGAACGATCTTGACTGTTTGGCGGGAAGCGGCCTTGGCGATGGAGGGCTTTGGGTGGGCCAGGCTGGTCGAGCGGGTGTGGCGATTGTCCTTTGTCCCTACGGACACGCCTTGAAAATGAGAGGATGCACCGACTCTCATGGCTAAAATCATACACTACACACCATATCTCTGTAGGAGTAGGTCGATCTGTCGCTCTCTCTAACACACACACACATGTTGTTAAACACACACACACACACACACACACACACGCACGCACCATAGTCCCGCTGCACCTTCTAACGTGACTTATTACACCTAGACGGAGGGAGTAGTAAGTATGATATACAAAGGCACACTGACTTAGGTTGAATGTAAGTGCCCAAAATTGTGTGCATGCTATAATAAGGATTCACTTAAAATAGTATGTGAGCGAAGTGGGATCAATAGGAGAGTGTTCCCAAGTAGTAGCGAGATGTGTGAGGTAAGATACACCGCTGGCGCTTTTAATTTTTCTTATTAAATTGTTTGTTTCACCCTCTGACTGGTGGGACCCAACGTACTACATGGAGAGAGGTAAGGTGACTAAGGCTGCATTATTTCTGTACCACTGTGGATAGTCTTACCACCAAAGCCACATGACACGATTATGATTTAAATCCCAATGACTCCCCCCCACACACAAAAAAACACGGCATGCTTGTCACACGAATGTAGGAATGTATAAAAGGTCATTTTCCTCTCGTTGAACATAACGGGAGGGTTGTGTACCTGGCTAGCCTGTTCGCTCATCAAACTTGAGGTCTCAGGTTCGATAACTACACTTCAGCATAATTTTGCCAGGAGGATTCTTTGTCTGGTCAAAATGGATGGATACAGAGCTATACAATATCGTAGTGACCGTATAATCACCTCATCACATATAAGCTGCAGCCTCGGCGCTTGTTTTCTAGGGTTTGCACGCTTCACTCTCTCTCCAGTATATATATACACGCTGGAGCCTCAGCGCTTGTAGTTGCTCTTTCACACTCTCTCACCCTCTCCATATCTAAACAAGACTTCGTTGGCCTCTCTCTCCGCTCACTGCTGCTCAAAGAGCCGGCAGGATCCGTCCACCGGGAAGGGAAGGAGGCTTAATGCTGTTGCCGTCGGCGAGGGAGGGAATCCACTACCGGCGCAGCTGTTCACTTTCACCCAGCGGCGGCGCAGGAGGGCCTCTGACCCCTTCTTCTTCGCTGTCGTCCCGTCACCCACCGAACCACGCCCCAAGAACCTTAGGGTATAATTTACTTATTCCACATGCATTGCTCTAGCTGCATGTATACCATGAATCTAGGACGTGGTTCAAAGAGGAAAGGAGTGGGGGAAAGTAGTGGGAAAAGTTGTATAGCATGAATCTAGGACGTGGTTCAAAGAGGAAAGGAAGGGGGAAAGTTGTATAGCATGAATCTAGGACGTGGTTCAAAGAGGAAAGGAATGGCGAAAGTAGTGGGGAAAGTTGTATCGCATAAATCTAGGACATGGTTCAAAGAGGAAAGGAAGGGGCGAAAGTACTAGTACAGACTGGCTATCCAGCACCTACGTTGGTCGAAAAGGGAAAACAATGACAAACACAGTACGCACATATGTAACGAACTGATCTTTTGTTTTGGGGGACAAGGCTGTAGAGTTTGAGCAGGACTAGATTTGCTGCGCTCACATAGGGAAAGGTGTCTAAAGATAACAAAACTGGGACCAACACAAATATGCTCCTTGGTTGTTTGTTCTTTCTTGCAACAGACTGTGCATGACCATAGTACATTGGTAGATGCACATGGTGCCGGTGCGTCCATTGTCCCGTGCAACTATTTAGTTGTTGTTAATGTAAGGCCCTGTTTGGTTAAAAACTCCCTAGTCCCTACCTGCTTTGTTCCAGGGAGTAAACATGGACTAGAGGTTATTAAATGACATGCTAACAGACCATGTTACCCCTAGTAATGAACTAATAGAGACAAAGTGCAATGAGTGGCAGGGGCAACTGTTGGAAAAAGTCCCAAAAAGACTCCCTCGGGGTCTTCTTTCTTTAGTCCCAAATGCCCACTTTTAGTCCCGAAAAGTCCCTCCTGTTTGGTTTAGATGTGACTGACACAGAGTTTTTTTAGTCCCTACACCAAAATGTCCCTGTAAACAAACACCCTCTAATAATGCCGCTAGAAAATTGATGCAATGCCATAGTTAAAAGCAAATTACATGTTTAACGAATTTTATTGTTAATATAATCTCTATGTTAATATTAATCAATGCCACCATTTGAGAAATGCTACTATCTTGCTTTCTTTCCCATTTAGATAAGGTAGATGCTTCTTTTTGTTGGCTTCTGTGTCATCCACCATTATTGACCACTAATTGTTTCCTTTCCACCTCTGTGTAAACAGGGTTATCTACTTCACCTCGTTGCCATTGTGACCTTTTGTTGCACTGCACAAATCACTTTTGTTTTAAGAGTGTTTTGTGCAGTTCAACTAAAATGTCACACCAACAATGTTGCTTGATTGCTTGATCTTAGTGGAACTGCACAAGAGGAGATCTTACTTCCTATCCGTGTTGGCAAATTTGGTTCAGATCTTCTTCTTGTGAGTTGTTTGAATTCCGAATCATGAGAGCTCGGTACTAGCCTTCTTTCACATGATTCTGCGTGTGCTTTCATATGTTGTGCTACTTGTACAATAATGTTGCTTGATTTTAGTGAACTGCACCAATGGAGACAAGACTTCCAATCTGTATGTGCACCGTAATATCCCATTGAGGTAAGATAAGGATAGTTCACAACTGTTGGCCTGTATTTTACCACTTTCATCAGAAAATTAATGTCATTGTTTAGTGCTATACTTGTGCTCCCTAATTGACATGCCAAATCTTACATTGAAGGCGAAGCTTGTCTGTTATTGAACCAAGTGATGAAGGGGAAGAACAAGCGGACAAAAAACATAAATCAACTTCCGGTGTTGTAATGAAGCACTGGAACTGTGATGACACAAGTATTGATATAGTTTTGCATCTTAATTTATTGCTATGGCTAAAACGAGCAATTGTTTTGCCACTGATTTGATGCCACTCTTAATGTAATATGTAATTATCTCTACTTGTGCAAACAGGGATCTTCTTTGGAGATACCATATATTTTAGTGGAACTGCACAAGAAGATGTTGGAAACATTAAACTAATCGAGGAGTATATAGTAAGCATGGCCACCACAGTAGATAGCAATAGATGGTTCCGGAGAAGTGCTTCATCTGTATGCTCTACACAATAAGCCTCCTGACAAAGGTTGGTACTCGCCCACTGATTTCATCCATATGATTGAGCTTTGTCATCTCTATTGGTGTTGTGCTACTGCTTAGATACTGTCATGAAAAAGTGGTATTGTCCTTGAGAAGTGCTTCATCTGTGTTATTTTAAATATTTCCTTTCCTTTTTTGAGCAAACATGGATGCTAGCATTTAGTTGTCCTCTTGTCTTTGCCCAACAGGAATATCTTCCTCTGAAGAACAATATGGACTACGTGAAGTGACTAGTTCCGATTATGCTAGGATGAAGAAGCCATGTCTATCTTCTTATCAAAAGGAGCAGTTGAAGGATGGTTACATTACTCCCTAAAAGACCAAACTAACTTCAGCTCAGAAGGACTGACAAATCTCCATTTTTTCGATGTGATGCACGAGTACAATGTTGTTCTAGGATTCTTTCTGGTGAGTTCAATTTTTCTGAAAGTGTGCTCTACATGGACCATGTAGGTGCCTGTTTAAACTGTCAATTCATAGTATAGTTTGCTTTATACTAATTACTTCTTTTGTATTTGTGCAAACAAGGGTGCTCAGCTTGATTTCAATGGGAACTGCACAAAATGTTCATGAATACATCGAATCATTCATTTCCACCACAAGAAAGGAGGTGCCGGTAAGTTCAAGGCGTTGCAACATATAAGTGCGAAATCATACAAGCTACACGTGAATTTGGTTGATTTTGGTGGAACTGCACAAAAAGAACAGTTGGTTTATTTAGAATGAGGTGCCATGTCAATGTCCGAACTGATGGCAAACCCTGCCCATTCCACAATCGTAGGCATTTGATATTTTGGAATGGGACAACCTTGTCAAATTTTGCTCATTGATTTTAGCAAGACATGCGTTTGATATTTTCGAATGGGACGCCCTTTGCTGTCAGCAGCGTCGATCAATGTTTTCTTTATTCTTTAGTTGTGAAGTACATATTGCCTACATGTGAGTCGCTGAGATGCATAATCATCGATTGTTTTGAATGTTCTATATGAATTGCCACCCCTGTGTGTTTGACTGCAATGTACAAAAACGCTAAAAAGCTGCTCAAACTCTTTGTACTCCTTCTATTCCTTTTTACTTTGCACATTGTGAAATTGCATACTTTTTTCTATAAGATTAGTCAAAGTAGAGATACTTTGACTGCAGACAAAACTTGTATGCATACTAGAAAGGATCGGAGGGAGTACATGTGAAACTGCTGCAAACGAGGTGATCACCCTGGGAATAATGCTACTCCCTCCTTTCCGGTTTATAAGGCTTATCCCAAAAACTTTGTTTTCCTATTTTATAAGGCTCAATTTGGTTGTTCCCCATCACATGTTTAGGTTTCAAGGTGCATTAAATCATTGCATGAAAGTATTAAAAGAAAATTGACCAATGCATGTGTTTTATGCATGCATGCACTACTAGGGAAAAGCCTAGCGGCAGCGCGGGTTTTGGCCCTCTCAGTAGCGTGGGTACCGGCGCTACTAACAAGCGCTTCTAGACTAACGATATAGCGATGGCGCTGTTGACTACGCCATGCTACACATGAATAGCTGTAGCGCTCTTTAGAAAAGGACGCCATCGATATTATCTGCAGCGCCGTTTACATGTAAGCGCCTTCGGTAAGTTGGCGCTATGCTAAATCCCCGCTACTACTAGTTTTATTAGTTTTTTCCTGCAGATTTGTTTTTATTTCTTTTGCATTTGAATAGGCTTTATACAATAATCTTTAGCATATCATCCACATACAAATGTAATCATAGCATATACATACAATTAGTCTCATCAAATCATGTCATCATCATAATCATCATCCAACACAAAGTGGTCTCTCGTCATCAATCTCAAAATAGCGATACAAGTCTCGATTACTTGCAAATACATCGTCATCCATCTAAACAATGATATACACGAGAATAGCTATCACTTTGAGTACATGAATTCGTATCCCTCTCTCGCATTAGCGTGAACCTAAACTAAGCATCAGCGTGGTCGCTCGAAACTGAAAACCGGTACACTGGGCACGACACTCCGGCCACTTGTCGATATATATACTCTGGCGTAGCACTTCTTCGCCATTTATGATCTATGCACCTGCATCGTCACATGAGTCGATGATATGCAACATATATAGTTGAGCAACACAAAGAGACAGACTTGGCAAAAAATAGAAACAACATATCATAAGCATAAATAACAAAGTTCATCGTACCCAAAATGACCTAACTAGAGTGATTTTCGCTAGTCGAGGAGGAGGACGGTTTAATTACATCACAAATGAAGTTTCACCGTGCATAACTCAAAGTTTTGTCATAAAAGAAAGTATGGACTAAACAGACACATTGTCATATATCGACAATCACTCCATCATGTCGTGCCATCCATCCAAGTCAGGGAGATAGTCATCAAGCTTAGTGAAAGGCTTCATGTCGAGACGCTAAGAGGCTATCCATGTTCGGACATCTTCCCGCGACATTTGTCCTTCTGCATGGAACATCCCTGTTTTTCCGACGACCTCATTCATGATGATTTGGGCAAGTTCGCGCTGGATGTTATAGAACTCAGCTCGAAGTTGATGATCCTCGATATCTCCTATGTCCTTTGCCCATTGCAGAATATGGGCATCGCTAGATCTAGGTGCCATGTGAAGGTTCCGGTGATCCCGCTTGCACTCCAGCATGTGGTGTAGGACATAGAATCCATCATTAAGAGAATCGCTCGGTGTCGGATGCAGCAGGTCGGTCTTATGGTCAAGGCGGCCTGCCGCCTTCTCTTCTTGTCCCTAACCTCTCCACCCCTTGCTTGGTAGTAAAACATAGCACTGTCGAGAACATCTTTGATGTGGGTGTAATCCTTTTTGTGAATGTTCTTCGACGAGTCCAAGTAAAGAGCGTGGGAGAATCGGGGGTAGAGGATGATGAGGACAGCGCGCCCGCCACTGCGCAAAATAAGTACACCTCAAATTAATTAGCCTACACCGTGCAAATGAATTATTGAAATCGAAGGAAGGATAGCAGCGCGGATAACTTACACGGGATGATAAGGCACGAGAATCGCCTCCTTGTCCTTATTGGCGAGCATGAAACTGACGATGTAATCCCTCGCGTATTCACGATGCTGTGCACAGACTCCCAAGAAGCCCTCGTGCATGTAGTACGGGTCAGCGACACAGATATGAGATATCTGCTCAACCCCAATGATGTAGCTCATGTGCAAGGCATAAAGGCGGACAAAAGTAAAATCCAGCTTCTTCACGTGAAACATGTCGAATATGTAATCGAATCGGAGGAAGAACTTATCCGCGGCGAATCCCTTGATGTACGACATTTGCTGCGAACGTTAACCACGTGAGTGGGTATCCCGGATCTTCGGCGATGAGGCCTTTCTCTACCCGCAGCACATCGTCATGAAGTCTCCTTAGATCACCGATCTGGCCCGTGGCGCTGTTTCGTAGGATTGGTCGACCGATATGCCATTTATCCGAATCGGGGATATCTACACGGTCCCGAAGCCGAGGCTGCTGAGGCTGCTGGATCATAGAATAAGCTTTTTTGCCTATCCTCGCTCTCTTCCTAGGCTTCTTTACCACCGGATGGTCGTCAATAACACGTTGAGACGGTAATTCAGGCACCGACTCATGATGCTCAAACCACGAGGAGGCGCCAAGATAGACATCTTGTTCAGCGCCATCGTCATCCTCATCCTCATCCATGGCGATGTCATCAGCCTCTAATGGAGCCACCTGCTTACCCCGTCCGCTATCACCCAACCCGACACCCGACGCTAATTGGATAGGTGGGGTGTTGATGTTCATACCTTGCTGAGGCTGCGTGCTCGTGGGTGTGCTCCCGCCGCCTCGAGACGAAGCGCACTCTTTGGCCACAACAGACCCACCCATTGCAACAATCACCAAGCCGCCATGGGTCTCGTCGTCATCCCCACTAGTATTAGAGGAGGCAAATTCTCATGGCCCGGTTTGACACTGGCCACGGAAACCTTGAAGACGTTCGGGGGGATCGACCGGCTGTGGAACAATGGTTCCTTCGGCTCCATTATCGTCCCCTTCCCCATGTCCACCTTCTGTTCGCCGATGGTGTACAATATGGTGCACGGGGTTTCGTCGGCCTGCAAATAAAAGTCTGCGATGTGAGACATCCGAAAGGTAACGAAAACGGGAGATTATACATTTATATTGAAGGGGGCTAGTGTGGCAGATATCGTGAGGGCGTCGAGCTCAGCCAAAGAGGAGGCACCACCGAGGACGTCCGGTGTGGTAGCCGGTGCGGGAGCCGGTGCAGGAGCAGGTGCGGGAGCAGGTGCGGGAGCATGTGCTGCCAAGAAGTCAGCAAGGGGAAATTCCTCTCATTTTTTTGGATTTTCCCTTGTCCAAGTGTGAACGCCCATCACCAAGGAAGTAGATATATCTGCAATCGCCTGTTTTGCGGCAGCTACCGCTATTCTTGTTGTCGAGATGATTCCTTCTCAACCGCAATCTCAACCTTCTTGTCGATGCTTTCTTCAGTTAACCTCCGTCTTTCCTTTTTCTCCTCCGTGGTCTCACGGTAGTACTTCTTCCACGTGGCGCCGTCTCCAACACCGTGCACGCGTCCATATGACGGTCGAGTATCCACCGTTGTCGTTTCAATATGTTCAACGCCCGTTGAATGGAGTGTCCTCTTGGGCCTCGCCAATGCCTCGACGGCGAAGTCGCTTTGCCGCAATCCGGTGTTGCTCTCTCTGCAAAAGGCACAAGGATCGTTTACAAATATGACTAACGTGTGCGGTCGAATTGATCGAAACTAAAATTACCAGCAGTCTCATGAACTCCGTAATGACCGGTGTTGTCTCATAAACCTTCTTGATGGGTCCCAGCGGTGGAGGGCCCTCGGGGCGTCACGCTCTGCGGGGACGGTGAAATCCGCCAAAGGGTCAGGATGCCCAGGACTCGCGGCTTCAGCGTCCTCCTTGGCCCATTTGGACCTCTTTCCGCCGTAACCACAGCTTCCGAGGTGGTGGGTCCCAATGTTCCTCTTTTGAAGCCCCTTCATGTACATAGACTTTTCTTTGGCAGCTTCGGCCTCGCAAGCCTCCTTGAATATTTGAAACTGCTCTTCCGTGATTGTCAGACTATCCTTTAAAATCTCGGAGTAGGGTTCCCCGTCGTTGATCTTTGCTTTCACTCGATTTTTCCAGGTGCCCAGCGTGTTGCTAAACTTGGTCATGGCGTGTTTGTTTATCTTCTTCATTGCCGGGTCATTGTCTGGATCTTCATAATCCTTCTCATTCCGGCCCGGGAACAAGAATATCTGGTGAAACTTCTTTAGGAGGGAGCTCCTCATATTTTCTATCTTCTTTAGATTCTCATCGTTGATGGTGGCGGTTATCCGTATGATGCAGCCTATTTGATTGCCGTAGCACGCGCGCGCTTCCTCGGGCGCCTTTGGCTCAAAATTGCCGTCGTCCACCTCCGTGACCACCAGTCTAGTAGTCCTGAGTTTGTTAGGAACCCGTTGCCTCTTTGCTTTCCGTTCTACACCGGCTCCGCTCCCCGAGGCAGCATCGGTCTCGGCGCCGGTCTTGATGCCGGTCTCAATCTCAGCGCCGTGTCGATCTCAAAGACCGGTCTGCGTGACGGTCTCAAAGATCGGTCTGCATGTCGGTCTCAGTTCCCGATGCCACCGGTGGGCCCAGCAACAACATCTGTTGATCGTCGGTAAAGCTAAAAAATTCGTCTGCCGCCCGGTAGACGTCGTCGCAATCACCAGAACCCTGTCCTTCATCGTTGCTAGCCATGTTTCCTATGATTAAATCTAGTCAATTAATTCTAGACCTAATAAAATGAATAATGACACAAAAAGGACTATTGTTTTGCAGGAATGTTGACTCCTTCCAGTGCGGCAAATCCGGGCACTCGATATGTCCTAGTTTGTAGCACAAGTCATGCCGAAATTCACGGAAATTTCGGCATGACCTTTGCTAAAAAGTGGACAAATCGAGAACCTGAAATTTGCTTAACGAAATGAATCAACATTCCGCAAAACATAAACCACTCAACATCATTCACTGAAACAACAAAGCCACTTGGGCACAATCGAACAACTTCAATGAAAAGATATAACATGACCACTTCAATGAAAAATAAAATTTGCCTAAATTCTTTTCCTTGAAAAATAGTGGTCTTTTCAAAAATCAAAAACCTTTGCCAATCTACTTAACCTAGCTTGTTAATCCAACAAACCTAATTAACCTACCTATTTAACCTAGTTAGTTAATCTAGTTTACCTAGATAATTAACCCTAATTAAACTAGTTAACGTAGCTAGTTCTCTGTCAAAGCCTAAAATAAATTTTTGCACTAATTAACATGGATAATTAACCTAATTAAACTAGTTAACCTGACTAGTTCTCTGTCAAAGCCCTAACTAAGTTTTTGCACTAACCTAGATAATTAACCTAATTAAACTAGTTAACCTAACTACTTCTCTGTCAATGCCCTAACTAAATTTTTGCCCTAACCTAGATAATTAACCTAATTAAACCGGCTAACCTATGCATGAGAGAGAGAGGAGGGTGGGGCTTCAGATGATGGCTCGGTGGTGGCGACGGAGGCAATGTGGTGGCGAGGGAGGCGGCGTCTCGGTGACGGCGAGGGAGGCAGGCGTCTCCGATGACGGCGAGGAAGGTGGCGTCGGCGGCGGCTCGATGGCGTTAGCGAGGCAGCAGCTCCGTGGCGTTAGGGGCGGCTCGGTGTCATCGACGTCGCCGGCTCTGTGGCGTCGTCGGCGGCGGCAGTGTGGGCGATCGTGAATCGAGGAGAGGCAATGGCCTTGCTGCTGGGTGGGTTTGAGGATTTGGGGAAGTGGTGGCGGGGAAGCGGTTTTTGGCTAAGTCAAACTTAAGCGGTAGCGTGTTCATAAAACGCGCTATAGCTAAGTTAGCTATAGCGCTTTCCCAAAACGCAGCTGCTGCTATAGCTAATTTCCTATTCTGTTTCTATAGCGGGGTCTAGGACACGCTGCGCAGCTCGTTAGCTATAGCGCCTCTTACAAACAAACGCTTTTTGCTATGCCTTCCTCCGATTTTTCGCTTTTTAGTTTATTTTGCTTTACATTTTATTTTTCCCTTTCTCCTTTTTCTATTTCTTTCATTTTCATTTAAATTTCTATTTGTTTATCATCTTATTTTATTTTCGTTAGTAGTAGCGCTCTTCTCGGAAGCGCTGCTAATTGTGCTCTAGCGATGAGCGTTTACAGTAAGCTCGCCATCGCTATGCGTAGCCTAGCATTCTGCCAATGGGAATATTAGTAGTAGCGCTTTCTTTACCACATGCGCTACTGCTAAGTTTGTGTCTGTAGTGCGGTTTTTATTTGGTTGCTACTGCTATATAGCACTAGCGCAGTTTTTTGACCCGCGTTGTTGCTATATTTCTGTGTATAAGGTTTTCCCTAGTAGTGATGTGTTGCAATTAATGCATTGATAAACACAATTGTTTGAGGAAAACAAGCACATTAATTGACTGGTTTTGCAAACTACAAAAATTATTCCACCACTCACCATCTACCTTGGTTTGTGAGATTTTTGAATTGAGCCCTATAAATCGGAAAGGAGGGAGTAGTGCGTATTGTTTTGCATGTTCATCCAATGCCAGTGATACATACTTCAACTAAAAAGGGGTGCGCTGGAGGTATAATTAATTAACCGAAGCTACCCACCTGTGTCCCGCTGAGCCAAACAGAAGCTTCAGTGACTTAACTGCAGGTGCAGTTGCATAACTGCCATGTGGCATGTTGGGCCCACGTGTCAGTCAGCCAACTGCACCAGTAGTTAAGTACAAGCAGCGTTCTTCTCCAACACAGCTCTCCGACTCCACGTTGCCGCCAATAAGCTAACCGGCCGTCAATGGTCAACCCGCCTAGCTTGGCTTCAACTGGAGGGTAGCAGCGGTGGCCTTATTTGGACCCGAGCGATGGCGACCTACCGTGTTCTGCTCTTCCTCGTTTTTTGTGTGGAGCCGGGGATGTCCTCTGTATCGTTGCCAGCGGGCAGCGCCTCGGCGGAGCGATGGAAATCCTCCCCCTCGTTGCCGGTAGGGTGGGGCCTCGGCTGAGCCGGCAATGTCCTCTGCCTCGTTGTTGGTGGGGCGTGGCCTGGACGGAGCCGGCCGTGTCATCTGCCTTGTTGTTGGTGCCGCGGGGCCTTGGCGGAGCAGGGCCTCGTCGATGCCAGCGGAGCGGGCACTCGTCGGAGCCGGCTTTGTCCTCTGCCTCATCATCGGTCTTGCCAAACAGCGCCTCGCCCGCTTCATCGCCTTCTTTGTAGGCGGCCGCAGCCTCCACCACCCGCATGTGGTACCGCCATCGCTCGAGGCGGCCCTCGCGGGCGGAGTGGTACGAGTCCAGCAGTGCCTCCTGCTCCGCGCGCTCCGTGGCGATCGGCTCCTCCGCTTGCAGGTGCTCCTGGAGGAGATGGTGGTTGTAGGCGGCGTCGGCCTGCGCCTCCCAGAACTGCTCCTCACGCATCTGCCTCACCATGTCCATATATTGCGCACGGGCCTCGCCGATGGTCATGGTGCAATGCACCAGCAAGGATGGCGCGGAGGAGGGGTTTGGCGCTGGATCGTCGACTACCATGTTCTCCATTGGGACGTCGTCGTCCTCCGGCTGCCTGCCGGCCAGCCGGTCGGCAGCAATGGCTGCCATCTCCTTGTGGTCCATCGTCCGCCCATCCCGAAGAGCGCTGGGGCGCGAGGAAGCCATGGTGGGCAGTAGTGGTGTGGACAGGAGAAAGGGAACGGATGTAGATGACTGCGGCTATGGCCGGCGCAGCAGTTTAAATAGCAATGGTGGGCGGCGGAGGGACGGACATGTGGCGCCGGAATAGCCGCCTCAGCAACCGCGTATCATTAATGTGGGCGGCAGATGGACAGACAGACGGCACTTGTGTCATTTGAAGGCGGAGCAATCGTCTGCATCGGGAAGCGGGCGGGCGGCACTGACTGTTTCTGGCGGAAAGCGCGTGCGGGCGAGGAGATGACTTTACTTGGAGAGGATGACAATGGGGACCCACTAGGGCCATAGCCTCACGTACCCAAGTGCCTCCTTATTATATATATATATATATATATATATATCTTTACCTAATAATAAAGCAAATTGGGTTTCCTTCGTCCGTCATGGCATTTTACATAAAAGTCCCTGTCTTTTCTTGAAATCAACCCGTCGTCCGGATTTAAGTCACAACCGAACCGTTATTTTACATTTTTAGAAAACCACCCTGATGTTTTAGGTAATTCATCCGCGCGAATCATATTTAAGTCAAACAAATGTTTTTTAAAATCATCCATAACTTTTAAACCGTAACTCCGATTTGAACATGTTATATATGAAATTTGATTAGAAAAATATGTAGAATATGAATATGAGATTATTTTTACCTGTTAAATATTTTTAAACATTATTTTGGAATATATTTGAGTTAAACCAAATGATTTTCTAAATTATCTGTATCTTTTAAACCGTAACTTCGCTTTTAACATATTATATATGAAATTTTATTAGAAAAATGTGTGGAATCTAAATATGATGTTAATTTTACCTGTTAAATATACTTATAATTTATAGCGCAAGACCCTTTTTTTCATACCGGCGGCGATCCAGATTGCAAATAAACACCCCACTATAACCATATAGGGAAAAGAAAACATCGATAACTACACATGCATACCTCTGAAAAATGTCGCAGGGGAAAACAACAGATTTCTCATGGCGAGAGTGAGAGAAAGCGAGAGAGAGAGGGAGAGAGGGAGAGGGAGAAGAGAGGGAGAGAGAACGCCTTAGGATTAACCATATTCAACACCCATTTTTTGTTGTTTTGTGTGAACACCGATGCCATCGCTGGCGAGGATGAGAAGGAGGATAAGCGGCAACATAAATATGATGCCTCGCAAAAATAAAGGAGATTGACCTATTGTGGTCTTGAGTGATGGTTGTTGAGTTAAGAGCGTGTGTTATGTATTCTCTCCCGTTGCAACGCACGGGCTCTATATATATATATATAAAGCTATAATTTTTTTGCTTCCTCCTGGTTTCCTGACATCACGGTCCCACACCATTGTCAACCTATGTAGTCAATAAATGAGAGAATTGCACAAGAAGCGGCCAATAGCTGGGACGAAGCAGCTCGAGCAGTATTTGTGTTTTTGAGGTGTGAGCACTGTAGAGTTTTTCGATGTTTAGCCCAGATATTAATTTTTCTCCTCTCAACAACAACGAAAACATCGCTGCATGTATTAACTGGGCGGGTTGTGGCCTGTCTAGCCCAGGGTAGATATCCAGCCCAGATATTAATTTTTTTCAAGCTGAAAATGGCTAGCCTAGCTATACTTTTTTTAGGAATACCCAGGGAAGGTCAAGTTGTTATTCTCCTCCCCGCTGGGCTGCAAATCTTTCCTAGGAGGGATGCATTAGGCTTAACAGGAAAATGGGCTTTAAGAAATAATAAATGGGATGTAATTATAAAAACTGGGCAGTAACTATAAAAAAATGCACCAAACACGAAATTAGTTTATAACATATTATTTTTGGATATTGAAAATCTTAAATTTCATTAATTGTTGCGAGAGCAATGTTTCGTTGGATTTTTACGTAATATAAATTTATATTTAATCTGACTAGAAATTTCGGGATAAAAATATTTCTGATCCCATCAAAATGTGGGAGATTTTATTGAATTCTGTCCTCAACGGTTGGTTGAAATTATTAATCATTGTGCTAGCTAGAAAATGGGCTGTACTTTTAACAAACTGTAAATGGGATGTAGTAAATTCCATTACAATTCAAAAATGGGATGTACATTCTTACAAATTGCAAATGGGCTATAAGTTCTCTGCCACACACTTGTGGGCCTACTAAATTGACGCGTCCCCTAAAAAAATAAGTTGACGCGTATGCAAGGCTTTGTCAATTTCGGATATTCTTGGCCGCAGTGGTCGTTGGATGTCTATCAGCAGTTCTAGCAGCAGCAGTGGCCGTGGCCATTGGATGTCTATCCAATGGATGTCGTGCTTCTTCTTCAATCTCAGATATTCTTAGCTTCGGCCACCCAAAAAATGATTCCTCCCCCTGACATCTTGGGGCGCACCGTTTCGGAGGCTGACCTGTGGGCCTACTAAGTTGGCGCGTACCAAGGACTCTGTCAACTTAGTAAATATAAATGATTCTAGCTTCAGTGACTGTATGATGTCCATCCAACGGCCGTAGTGCTTCTTCAACCTCTGGTCTTCTTGCTCCAGCGGCCCAAAGCAGCGCCGGTCGTGTCGCCTGCTCCTGCCTCCCGTGGCCGGCTGTGCTGCCGCGAAGGCCTCACCGCCCCCATTACTACTCCAACCGCTGGCCAGGCCATCCCTCCACTCACCCACACCCCCTATTATTCTGCGGCGACGGCAGCCTCACACCTCAGCCAAACCAGTGAACCCTCGTACTCCTCTCCGCGTGGGCATCCACTGTCGCGTCTTCCCCGGCTCCGCGTCATCCCCTTCCTAGGCCTTGTCGTTGTCCACCGCCATGGTGCTCTCGGCGCAGCGTAGTCAATGTGGTCAACGACCGACTTCCATTGGAAGAGTACTGTACGTGGAGAGGCTGACAGCTAGGTCCACGGCAGCCGCAAGGAAGTGCCTCCTTATTACGAGTAAAATAATTATTCTCCACCTGACAGCAGGGACCCACCAGACGGGCCACCGTATTTCGTGAAAAAACGTTTGCCCCCTGACTGCTGGGACCCACTGGACGGGCCACTGTATTTTGCGAAAAAAAATGTTCCCCCTGACTACTGGGAACCACCGGACAGGCCACCGTATTTCGTGAAAAAAAAGTTCCTCCCGCTGTCAGCTCGGACCCACGGGAAGTGCCTCCTTATTACGCACAAAAAAATGAATACGCCCCCTGCTAGCTGTGACCCACCATGTTGGGAGGCTGGCTTGTGGGCCTACTAAGTTGACTGAGACGGAGGCCTTTGTCAACTTTAGTCAATATGAACGATTCTAGCTCCAGTGATCGTACGATTTCCATCCAACGGCCGTAGTGCTTCTTCAACCTCTGGTCTTCTTGCTCTACCCGCCCAAAGCAGCGCGGGTCGTGCCGCATGCTCCTACCTCCCGTGGCCAGCTATGATGCCGCAGAGGCCTCACCGTATCCTACTACTCCCACCGCTAGCCAGGCCATCCCTCTACTCACCCACGCCCCCTGTTATTCTACGGCGACGGCAGCCTCACACCGCAGCCGAACCAGTGAACCCTCGTACTCCTCTCCGCGTGGGCATCCACTGCCGCGTCTTCCTCGGATCCGCGTCGTCCCCTTCTTAGGCCTCGCCGTCGTCCCCTTCTTAGGCCTCGCCGTCGTCCACCGCCCTGGTGCTCTCGGCGCGGCGTGGTCAATGTGGTCAACGACCAACTTCCATCGGAAGAGTACTATACGTGGAGAGGCTGACAGCTGGGTCCACGACAGCCGCAAGGAAGTGCCTCCCTATTACGCGCAAAATAATTATTCCTCCACCTGACAGCGGAGACCCATCGGACGGGCCACCGTATTTTGCGAAAAAAATGTTTCCCCCCTGACTGCTGGGACCCACCAGCTACATCTTCGCACACAAGGAAGTGCATTCGAAAAAAAACCATCGCCCCCCTGACTGCTGAGACCCACCAGCTACATCTTCGCACACAAGGAAGTGCGTCCGGGCAAAAAATAAAAAAACAATTTGCCCCCTGACTGCTGGGACCCACCATCTACATCTTCGCACGCAAGGAAGTGCCTGACAGTCGGGACCCACCTGGTCGAAGCATACGTAGCATTGTCATTCTGGTCGCGAACGTGTACGTACAAACTGGTGGATGTAGAGGCGCGCACGTGTCGTAGTAGAAGCACGCACGTAGCATGTACACGTACGTATAGCGGTAGTGTGCAAGAAAGAAAATATGGCCACATACGTACATACGGGCGCGGTCTCGAACGCCTACTCACGCATATATACGTACGCCCAGGCTCGTGTACATGGTTGGGTCGGAACGGAGAAACAATGTCGTCGTCGTGTTCCTGGGGGAGCCAACCAGCTGGGTCAGAATGGAATGCGTCGTCATGTTCATCGGGAGGGCTTGGACAGAACAGGCGATGGAAACGAGGCCTGGCATACCGCGGAACGGAGGAAACAGCCTTGTGTTCGACCGGCCACATTCGAAACGGGATCCTGTTCATCGGGAGGGGTCTGGCGTACCGCAAAACAGAGGAAATGGACCTCCTACGGTCGAAACGGGGGTCCTGTTGATCGGGAGGGGTGTGGCGTACCGCAAAATGAAGGAAACAGACTTGTGTTGGGCGCTTCTGATCGAAATGGGGTCTGTTCGCCGGGAGGGTGTGGCGTACCGCAAAACGGGACTCCACGGGATACTCTTCATCTCCACCGTCGACCTCCTCCAGCCTCCACGGGCTACTGTTCATCCACCGTCGACCTCCTCCAGCCTCCACCTGCGACCGTTCATCCACGGGCTCCTATTCATCCAGCCTCCACCGCGCGCTACTCCACCGGCTACTATTCAACCACCCCTCTCCACAGGCTCCTGCTCAACCACCCCTCCACGGGCTACTGTTCATCCACCCCTCCATCGTCTACTGTTCATCCAGCCCTCCACGGGGTCGTCCTGTTCATCCAACCCTCCACGGGGTCCTGTTCATCCAGCCCCAACCGGCTCAATCGATCGGGGTCCTATTCATCCAGAGGTAACGCCACGGGGCTGTTCATCCACCCCCACCGCTCATTTGCTCATCCAACCCCCCGCAACACTCACTTGTTCATCCAGAGGCAAAGACGATCGGCTTGATTAGCAACATGAGCGAAGAACCGCCGATCGGGTTCGATTAACGCCATCGATCGATCGCTCGGGTTCGAGAACGCGTAGCTGCGGTCTGTCGCTCGGGTTCGATTAAGCGACGCCGCTCGGGTTCGATTAGAGCCCAGCCTACCGCACACAAAGCGTCGTGTCGCGAGAAAGCGTCATCGCTTCGGTCCCCGATCACCCACCGTAACTGGGAACTCCCCGAAATTTTCCTCGCCCTCGCTTCTACCATGGTTTTTTCCGTCATGGACGGCCCAAAGAATGTCATGCAGCTGCGTCTTCGGCCCACCCAGGACGAAAAGCCCATTTTCTGTCATGATTTTTTGTCATAGAAGTAGGAGCCCATCACGTCTATGATGTTACCGGGTTTTGTCACAATTATCGTCATAGAAGTGTTATAGGTATGACAAAAAAATTCGTTCGGCCCAAAATGTCACGGATGTGTCTTTTTTGTAGTGATTCTTGCCGTCCACGTACTGGGAAGTGCCATTAGGACACGGTAGATAATCTTCAGCTTGATCCTGTACGGCCCATGCAACTCGGACACTCCTTGGCCGGACACCTGAGAACCCCCGAATCCAGGACTCCCTCACATAACACGTAGTAGGTGACTATAACTTGCAAGATAGGATCAAGAACACAAATATATTCATGAAAACATAATAGGTACAGATCTGAAATCATGGCACTTCGGCCCTAGTGACATCAATCTTAAAACATAATGGATACTAGGGATCAAACCCTAACAAAATTAACTCGGTTACATGGTAAATCTCATCCAACCCATCACTGTCCAGCCAGCCTATGATGGGATTACTCACGCATGGCTGTGAGCATCATGAAATTGGTGATGGAGGATGGTTGATGATAAAGACGACAACAATTTCCCTCTCCGGAGCCCCAAACACACTCCAGATCTACCCTCCCGAGGAAGAACAGGAGGCGGCGGTGGCTTCGTATCGTAAAACGCAATGAAACCTTCTCTCTGTTTTTTTCTCCTCGGACGTGAATATATGGAGTTGGAGTTGAGGTCAGTGGAGGTCTATGGGACCCACAAGACCAGAGGGCACGCCCTAGGGGGGTGGGCGCGCCCTCCACCCTTGTGGACAGGGGTGTAAGTCCCCTCTGGTTGATTCTTTTGCCAATATTTTTTATTTATTTCAAAAATAATCTGTGAAGTTTCAGGTCATTCCGATAACTTTTATTTCTGCACAAAAATAACACCATGGCAATTCTGCTGAAAACAGCGTCAGTCCGGGTTAGTTCCATCCAAATCATGCAAACTAGAGTCCAAAACAAGGGCAAAAGAGTTTGGAAAAGTAGATACGTTGGAGACGTATCAACTCCCCCAAGCTTAACCCATTTCTTGTCTTCAAGCAATTCAGTTGATAAACTGAAAGTGATAAAGAAAAACTTTTACAAACTCTGTTTGATCTTGTTGTTGCAAATATGTAAAGTCGGCATTCAAGTTTTCAGTAAAGATTATGAACTAACCATATTCATCATAACATTTAGGTCTCATATTTACTCATATGAATGGCATAATCAACTAGCGAGTAATAATAATAAATCTCGGATATCAATACTTTCTCAAAACAATCATGATATGATATAAGAAGATGGTATCTCGCTAGCCCTTCCTGAAACCGCAAAACATAAATGCGGAGCACCCCTGAAGATCAAGGACTGACTAGACCTTCTAATTCATGGCAAAAGAGATCCAGTCATAGTCATAATCAATATCAATTAATAACAACAGATACAAATGATAGTGGTGCTCTCTAACTAGTGCATGTTATACGAGGATGATAACTCAACATAAAATTAAATAGATAGGCCCTTCGCATAGGAAAGCAGGGATTTGCAGAGGTGCCAAAGCTCGAGTTTTTTAAATAGAGATAAATAATATTTTGAGCGGCATGCTTTCACTGTCAACATAACAACCAAGAGATCTTGGTATCTTCCATGCTACATACATTATAGGCATTCCCAAACAGAATGGTAATGTTTATACTGCCCCACCACCAATAAGCACATTCCACGTCTGGTCCAAAACAACGGGTACCATCCAAGTAACAACCATCCTGGGGGAGTTTTTTTTGCAATTATTTTGATTTGATTTGAGCATGGGACTGGGCATCCCGGTTACCAGCATTTTCTCATGAATGATGAGCCGAGTCCACTCATCGTGAGAATAACCCATCTAGCATGGAAGATACTGACAGCCCCTAGTCGCTACATGAGCGATTCGGGCATACAAAATAGATTATCATTTTAAGGTTTAGAGTTTGGCACATGCAAATTTACTTGGAACGGCCGGTAAATACCACATGTAGGAAGGTATGGTGGACTCATAGGGAACAACTTTGGGATTTATGGAAGTGGATGCACAAGCAGTATTCTCGCTTAGTACAAGTGAAGGGTAGAAAGAGACTGGGAAGCGGACAACTAGAGAGCGACAACAGTCATAAACATGCATTGAGATCAACCAACAATGAGTGCAAGCATGAGTAGGATATAAATCACCATGAACATAAATATCGTGGAGGCTATGTTGATTTTGTTTCAACTACATGTGTGAACATGTGCCAAGTTAAGTCACTCGAATCATTCAAAGGAGGATACCATCCTATCATACTACATCGCAACCATTTTAATAGGATGTTGGCACGCAAGGTAAACCATTATAAATCCTAGCTAATTAAGCATGGCATGAGTAACTATAATCTATAATTGTCATGCAAACATGTTTCATTCATAATAGGCTGAATCAGGAATGATGAACTAATCATATTTGCAAAAACAAGATAGATCAAGTTTGTACCAGCTTTTCCTCATCTCAATCATTTCATCATATATCGTCATTATTGCCTTTCACTTGCACGACCCGAACAGTGTGAATAATAATAATAATAATAGTGCACCTGCATTGGTCTAAGCTGGAATCTGCAAAGATTTATTCAGAGGAGAAGACAAGGTTATATGGGCTCTTTGTTAGATCAACAATAATGCATATGAGAGCCACTCAACATTTTCATCGTGGTCTTCTCCTCTCGAACCCCAAAGAAAAGAAAAAGAATTTCAAAGAAACACACTGAAATGTTTTTGGAGGTTTTTGTTTTTCTGAAGAAAGTGAAACAATAACGAGAAGAAACTATTTACACGGGAAAGCTCCCAACAAGCAGATGAAGAACGAGAAATATTTTGTGGGTTTCCTTTAATAGTACTACTACATAAACATGGAAAATAAACTAAACTACAACTAATAATTTATTTGTTTTTCTCAAAGTTTTCAAACACATAAGAAAGCAAGAAAAGAAAATAAACTAGCATGGATAATACAATGAAAAAGTATGAACATCGACAACTAGAATGAGTGTGTGAATATGAATGTAATGTCGGTGCGAAATACGTACCCCCCCCCCAAGCTTAGGCTTTCGGCCTAAGTTGGTCTAGGGCCACCACTGGCCCGGATGATATCTAAAATCATAGTTGGGGTTGTACTGCGTTGCGGCAACTACCGCCTGGCGAGCTGCTTCCTGGAGGCGAGCGGCATCCGCCGTTCTCTCATACTCGTTTGCCTCCTCTCTATAGTTAAAAAATATCTTCCATTTACCTGAAAGTTAAAGAAGGAAGGAGCAGGAACGGTAATATATGGACAACACGCCGTCTGTCAAAGATTAGTTGGTACTGGAGGGATTGTTCCTTCTTCTCAAGAAACTGGTAGCGTACCATAGCATTATAATCTAGAAAAGTAGGTGGCAACTCAATGTCATTTCCCCTTATGGGTATACCAAGATAATTAGCTAAATGAGTTGCATAAATCCCACCAAATAAATCTCCATCCTTAGCATTAATGTGTAACCTCCTAGCAAGAATAGCCCCAAGTTATATCGCTTATCACGCAACACTGCACATTTGAGGACACTAAGATCTGGAATGCAAAGATGACTATGGTCATGTTTACCATTAATGCATCTACCTATGAAGAGAGAGAGATAATGTGTAGCAGGAAAGTGAATGCTCCCCATGGTAGCTTGTGTGATATTTCTATCTCCCACAGTGATGCTACCAAGGAAATCGTTGTATTCAGATTTATGGGGCTCACTATGAATGCCCAACTGTGGGATTTTGCATGCAGTCTTAAAATCTTCAAGGTCCATGGTATATGATTCATCATAAAGATCAAATAAAATAGTATTGGTATTGCGCTTAGATGAAAATTCAAACCTCCGCACAAAGGAATCTGTGAGGTAATAGTATTGTTGGCACTTATCTGATACGAAGTCCTCAAGATCAGCATTACGTACATACGCATCAAATTCATCCTTGAAGCCTGCATGAACCATAAATTCATCCGACGGACATTCACAAGACCGCACTTGAGCTTCCCTTGGTAGTTCAAGTTCTAGCTCACGTATCGCGAGCCCCGGTGCTTGCTTCCTCGAAGAACCACCTTGCTACATTTTCCTAGACATTTTTCTTCCTCTGAAAAATTCTGATTTTTTTTTTGTGATTCAATAAAAAAAGTGAACAAAACTCAACAAAATTGATAGCAACTACTCCTACAAGTGCCTAGAGGCTATATCATGCATCAAAACTACTTTGGACCATATAAATTGACATGCAAGATCAAGAACAAGGTCACCACAGTAGCAAAAATTTGCAATAAATAAAGCACTAGAACAAAAACTAATTAGACCATTGGAGGAGTCACATACCAAAGGACGATCCCCTAAAACAGTTTTGTGAATGGAGCTATGAGCAAGGAGATCAAAAATGGCAACAAAATGAGGCAGAACACGGGTTTGAGCTATGGGGTGAATTTTTTGGAGGAAGACGAAGTGCATGGGTGCTGGAATAAGCGGAGGGGACCCACGTGGGGCCCATAAGACAGGGGAGCACCCAGAGGGTAGGGCACACCCTCCTCCCTTGTGGCCCACTCGTGCATCCCTCTAGTGTCTTCTCAGTGCCAAAAATTCTCAAATATTCTATAAAAAACATACTAAATTTTCAGGGCATTTGGAGAACTTTTATTTTCGGGACATTTTTTATGCACAGATAATTCAAAAAACAGACAAAGAATACTATTTTTGCTTTATTTATTCTAAATAACAGAAAGTAAAAGGTGGGTACAGAAAGTTGTTCTTCCTAGATTCATCCATATCATGCTTATCAAAAGGAATCCATTAACAAGGTTGATCAAGTCTTATTAACAAACTTCTTCCAAATGACATGAAACTAGAGAATTTTCTGAATTATAATTATTCAGTCAATTCAAATAAGGTGTATCTTGTTGAAGCCAATTAATAGAGCTGGGTTAACTACTCACGCATCATCGGAGAGGCACCAATGGACATGATTAACCCCTCTGTGATGGTGTCTAGATTGGATCTGGTGTTTCTGGAACTTGCGGCAGCTGTAATTGATTTTCGTTGACTCCCCTAGGCTTTCTGGAATATTGGGGTATTTATAGAGCAAAGAGGCGGTGCAGGAGGCCACCGAGGTGGGCACAACCCACCTGGGCACGCCCGGTGGCTTGTGCTCCCATCGGAGCACCCATCTTGTACTTCTTTGGCCCAACAGGTGTCTTTTGGTCCAGAAAAAATCCACAAAAAGTTTCGCTGCATTTGGACTCCGTTTGGTATTTATTTCCTGCGATGTAAAAAACAAGTAGAAAATAACAACTGGCATTGGGCACTATGTCATTAGGTTAGTTCCAAAAAATGATATAAAGTGACTATAAAATGGTTGTAAAACATCCAAGAATTATAATATAACAACATGGAACAATCAAAAATTATAGATACGTTGGAGACGTATTAGTAGATTCTTCTTTTCTCTCAAAAACCCCTTCCCAAACTGTACAAGCTTCTTCCAAAGCATCGGCTTTCTAGATGTATATGACGATCTCTAGATAGATGTATCTTATATGATTTTTTTCTTTCTTTAGAGTTTTCTGTATGCACAATTTCTCGATGATTCGATGAGAATTTCTTGAGTTTCCATATATAGAAAGAGATAGACTATAAATGACATCCATTATGTCAATAAGACCAAAGTGATGCATATTAAATGATAGGAAGTGCCAGGAAGTGAAATAGAATGAAATAGAGCTACTTTGGGCTTCCCTATGAAATGAGGCATGGAACGGAGCCACTACAAAGAAACTATGGGAGTTACGAAAGAAGCTTCGGGCTCATATTGTTCATGAGTGGAGAGAGGGAACTAAACTCTAGGAGGTCAAATCCCCCCTTGTTCCTCAGTAGCTCAGTGGTAGAGCGGTCGGTTGTTAACTAACTAGTCATAGGTCGGAATCCTACTTGGGGAGATTTTTTTCATTCTTTAATGTAAGAATAAATAATTGAATTAAAGGGCTTGCTTTGACCCTTAGGAGTAGGTAACCTGTTCGCTATCCTTGTTTCTATTTCTATTGCATTCTATCTCATCGTATCACATTCTGTTCTACGATTCCACTTCGACAAAAGGAAAGAGCATACCCAAGTTAAATAGCTTTACGTCCGCTATCCCGATCATGATTTTCCTATCCTCGGGGGGAAAGTAAAGGCCCTTCCCCATTTGGAAGGTTGTGGGAAAGGAGGGATTTGAACCCCCGACACCATGGTTCATAGCCACGTGCTCTAATCCTCTGAGCTGCAGGCCCAGCTGTCTCCACCGGATCTCTTCCTAGGGGTACCCCTTCATTTTAGGTTAAGAAATTGGGAAAGCGCCTTTCTCTCTATAAGACCAGTGCGTTCCGAGGTGTGAACTAGGAGAAAGGGGATGTGATGATTGAGGTTTTGGATAAGACGACCTTTGCATCTTAGATTTGTATCCTTTTCTTATTTCAAAATAGTAAAAAATTCAAATAAGAGGTGTTAAGCTTTTTATCATTCTGGAATTGAGCTATTTTGCCACAGGACCTCCCCTACAGCATCGTCACCGCAGTAGAGTTTAACCACCAAATTCGGGATGGATTGGTGTGGTTCCACTACGCCTAGGACACCAGAATATCAAACCATGAACGAGGAAAGGCATGAGATAAATATTGGCTAGTAATTGTGAAGCCCCAATTCTTGGTGAAAGGGACACCAAAGGCCTCTGCCCTCCCTCTCTATCTATCCAAGAGATGGAAGGGCAGAGCTTTTTTTTGGTTTTTTCATCTTTTCATCAAAGAGTTGAACAATGAAAATAGATGGCAAGTGCCTAATCGATTTAATCAGGCCGTGTAGGAACAAGGTTCAAATCGTTCGTTCGTATTTTGGAGTTTTATCAACAATTTGCTTATGTAGGTGGGTGTCGGCGTCAAAAGCGGCGGATCTCGGGTATGAAGGAAATATGCCCTAGAGGCAATAATAAAGTTATTATTTATTTCCTTATTTCATGATAAATGTTTATCATTCATGCTAGAATTGTATTAACCGGAAACATGATACATGTGTGAATGCATAGACAAACGATATGTCACTAGTATGCCTCTACTAGACTAGCTTGTTAATCAAAGATGGTTATGTTTGCTAACCATGAACAAAGAGTTGTTATTTGATTAACAAGGTCACATCATTAGTAGAATGATCTGATTGACATGACCCATTCCATTAGCTTAGCACACGATCGTTTAGTATGTTGCTACTGCTTTTATCCATGACATATACATGTTCACGTAACTATGAGATTATGCAACTCCGTTTACGGAGGAACACTTTGGGTACTACCAAACGTCACAACGAATCGGGTGATTATAAAAGAGTACTACAGTGTGTCTCCAAAGGCGGATGTTGGGTTGGCGTATTTCGAGATTAGGTTTTGTCACTCCGATTGTCGAGAGGTATCTCGGGCCCTCTCGGTAATACACATCATGAAGCCTTGCAAGCATTACAACTAATGAGTTAGCTGTGAGATGATGTATTACGGAACGAGTAAAGAGACTTGCCGTAACGAGATTGAACTAGGTATTGGATACCGACGATCGAATCTCGGGCAAGTAACATACCGATGACAAAGGGAACAACGATGTTGTTATGCGGTCTGACCGATAAAGATCTTCGTAGAATATGTAGGAGCCAATATGGGCATCCAGGTCCCGCTATTGGTTATTGACCGAGGCGTGTCTCGGTCATGTCTACATTGTTCTCGAACCGTAGGGTTCGCCGCTTAAGGTTTCGATAACGGTTATATTATGAGTTTATGTATTTTGATGTACCAAGAAGTTCGAGTCCGGATGTGATCACAGACATGACGAGGAGTCTCGAAATGGTCGAGACATAAAGATTGATATATTGGAAGCCTATATTTGGAGTTCGAATGGTTCGGGTGAAATCGAAATTCTGGAGTACCGGGAGGTTACCGAACCCCCCGGGAACAATATGGGCCATAGTGGGCCTTGGTGGAAAGGAGAAAGGGCCAGCCCTAGGTGGCGCGCCCTCCCCTTCCCTAGTCCTACTAGGACTAGGAAAGGTGGGCCGCCCCTCTCTCTCTTTCCCCTCGGTGAATCCTATTCCAACTAGGATTGGAGGGAATCCTACTCCCTGAGAGGAGTAGGACTCCTGGCCAGCGCCTCCTCTTGGCCGGCCGCCCCTCCCCCTGCTCCTTTATATCACGGGCAGGGGGCACCCTAGGACACACAAGTTGATCTACGGATCGTTCCTTAGCCGTGTGCGGTGCCCCCCTCCACCATATTCCACCTCGGTCATATCGTCGCAAAGCTTAGACAACACGTAGCCAGAATGCAAAAGACAGTCAGAAGCTATGTCAACTCCTCCTTCACTCAAGCCTCAATCCATTCGGGGGCTAATGATGGATTCATGTACCTGGGGTAGGGTTATAGGCCTGACCTAAACGTCCTACCCAAGGGCACTCGTAGAAGAGATCATCTTCCAGTCGACCAAAGAAGAATCCACTCGACTAGACTAGAAGGACTCGACCATGGAAGACTCACTCGACCATGAAGACTCACTCGACCACCAGAAGGTCGAAGGCACTCTGCGGTCAACGATGCATTATTAAATAGACTTAATGATAGTTAAAGCGCCTTATGAGGCGTTACGATAACCCCCGGCTTGATGTACCTTAATCCCTCCATTATGTGGGCTGGCTGGGGTCATGGCGCACTCTATATAAGCCACCCCCCTCCACAGATAGAAGAGTTCAGATTCTTGTAATACTCATACTCATAATCCATTCGACCGCCTCAGGGCTCCGAGACGTAGGGCTGTTACTTCTTCCGAGAAGGGCCTGAACTCGTACATCTCTTGTCTCCACAACTGCTCCATAGCTAGAACATCGCCTCTCCCTTACCTACCCCTACTTCTACTGTCAGACTTAGAACCACGACAGTTGGCGCCCACCGTGGGGCTGGTGTGTTAGTGATTTGTGGAGGAGTTGCAGTACTTCCGAGTACCTTCATCATGATGACTGCTGGAGTTTTGGGTGAGGGGCACGAGATCCGTCTCGGAGCTCTCACTTTTGTCGCCGACGACTCCGCGTGGCTCCAGGAGGCTCCACTTGACATCGAGGCGCTCCCCGTCCGCGGGGCGACGCACTTTCGCGCATGTGTTCGCGGCATTTTGCTGCGGCAACCATCGACCCCGTATCGGTCGACTCCCCTATCGGCCGCCCGCCCAGTCTCCCACCAGTGCAAGCGCTCTGGTCGGTCGAGGCTTCAGCGGTGGGTGAAGCACGCGGTGGCTCGCCAGACAGCCACCGCCAGTGTCGACTATCGAGCCCGACGAATCCCTCTGGCCTGTTCGATCTGTCGACCGCTCGTGAGAGCGCATCCGAGTGTGATAGCAGTGATCGGCGGCGGAGATCCTCATGGTCGACGGCCCTCGCGAGTCCTCCCGGCCGCCCATGGCGGTGGGGCCGCGGGAGGAGATCCGTACAAGAACACGAGGAGTACCAGCCCGAGACACTCGACTCTCTGAGAGAGAGAGCTTCGTCGCAGAACATGGATGCACTACATACTCCTATCGCCGGAGAGACCCACGAGGCTCGTGCCTTGGAGGAAGCACGTTTGGCCAATGTGGCTGAACGCGCTCGCTGAGAATCTTCAGCGAGCACTCGGCGACGCAGCAACGACTCCTGAAGCGATTGGCGTCGGCTCTTCCCGCCGACTCGGTATACCGCCGCGCCGATTCAGAATTTAGCAACCGTAACTTTCGCGCAGAGTCCATCCAGCCGTCCCAATGGAAGTGGAAGAGGCTTGCAGCAGATCGAGATTTACTCCGAGCCGCGGCGACAAAACTCAACCGTGTCACGGTCTCGCAACAGAATTCACAGTCGATCCGTCGCTGCGAACACTGTCCAGTCGGCTCACAGCCCCAGATCGCCTCTGCGGCGAGAAGGGCGCGACAACCGGCGAGAGCAGCACGGAGACCGATTCGACCGAGATGACAGGCGTTGAGTGCCCCTTTCCCCTCCGAGGGAAGGGTCGTACGTCCCTCGGCGGCAAGATGACGACGACAAGATGCGATCTGAGGCGAAGGGTTCGGTCGACCCGAGAACCAGGCTTTGATCGCGATCCATTATCGTACAAGGCCTGGTCGACCGAACAGAGCCCATCGAGGCGGACCGAGAGGATGCACCCACCAGCAATGAGTGCATGTCTCCGGTCGAGTGTTTTAGCAGGGCTATCGAGCCGCAGATGATCCCCCAATTTCAGATTGGCAACAGAGTCAGACAAGTTCATTTGGGAATCCAAGCACGAAACTTGGCTCGAGGATTACCGAGTGGCTGTTCAGATTGGTGGTGGAAATGATGAGGTGGCCATGAAGCATTTGCCCCTCATGTTGGAAGGTTACGCGGAGCGTGGCTGAGTCAATTACCTAACAAAGAGCATATATACTTGGGAAGATTTGTCACGAGTGTTAAATCGGGACTTTTGAAGGAACTTGCAAGCGACCGGCTGGTTTGACAGAGCTGCAAGTTTGTGTGCAGAAGACCAATGAAACTCTCCGAGAGTACATTCAGAGGTGGATTACCTTGCACAATACTGTGGAAAATGTGTCTGACCATCAAGCGGTCTGCGCCTTCAAAGATGGCGTTAAAAACAGAGAATTAAGTCTGAAGTTTGGTCGAACCGGGGACATGACCCTGAGTCGAATGATGGAGATTGCTAGCAAATACGCCAATGGCGAGGAAGAAGACCGACTCCGAAGCGGCAAGTACAAGCCAAGCCAGTCGGAGAAGGGAAATTCCAGTCGGAAGCAGAAACGGAAAGCCGAGCCAGCAGCTCCTGGAGAGGCCCTGGCCGTGACTCAGGGGAAGTTCAAGGGAAAACCCAAAGGATCCTGGAATCCGAAAAAAGTGAAAGATAAAGAAGGAAATGACGTGATGGATATGCCATGCCATATTCACACGAAGAAGGATGAAGAGGGCAACATTATTTACCCGAAGCACACCACTCGCCAGTGTCGACTCCTGATCCAGCAGTTTCAGGGCAAACAGTCTAAGGACAAGGAGAAGGAGCCAGACAAGGCCGGAGACAAAGAGGACAGTGAGGAGGAATATCCGCATGTCAACTCCACTCTGATGATCTTCGCGGATGTGGAAAGTAAAAGTCGACTGAAAGTCATCAACCGAGAGGTGAACATGGTTGCCCAAGTTAAGCCAAGTTATGTGAGGTGGTCCCAGACACCCATCACATTCGACCAATCTGATCACCCGACTCACATTGCCACCCCTGGGCGGCAAGCGTTAGTGGTCGATCCGGTTGTCGAAGGCACTCGACTGACAAAAGTGCTGATGGATGGTGGTAGTGGGCTGAATTTGTTATATGCGGATACATTGAAAGGGATGGGCATTCGATGTCGATTGGCGCCAAAGAATATGAGTTTCCACGAGTCATTCCAGGAAGAAGGCCAACTCACTCGGCCAAATAGCCTGGGCGTGGTTTTTGGTGATTCCAAGCACTTCCGCAAAGAAAAGTTGACCTTTGAAGTTGTGGATTTTGAGTGCATACCATGCCATTTTGGGAGGCCGCCACGCATACGATTCATGGCTCGACCATGCTACGTGTACCTCAAACTGAAAATGCCGACCCAAAGGAGTGATCACCGCCACCGCGATCGGAAGAAGGCGAAGAGTGCTTTCAGAAGGGCTCGAAGATTGCCGACTCCCAAGTGACAGCGGTCGAATTCGACGAGTACATGCAAAACGCAGATCCGAGTGATTTGCTACGATCTAAGAAGCCAGCCACAGAGTCTGCATTTAAATCGTCCGGTGAGACAAAGCCAGTTCATATTCATCCGACTGATCCCGATGCAGCCCCGACCCACATATCCACAACACTCGACTCGAAATAGGAAGAAGCGCTCATCCAGTTCCTCCGTGAGAACTGGGACATTTTTGCATGGAAGCCAGCTGACATGCCAGGTGTTCCTAGGGAGCTGGCTGAGCATCGCCTCCAGTCGACAAGTCAGCAAACCAGTCAAAGAGCATCTTGGCGGTCCGCCCGTAAGAGAAAAGCTATTGGTGAAGAAGTGGCTCATTGTTGACGGCAGGATTTATTCGAGAGATTTACCACTCGAGTGGCTCGCTAATGTTGTCATGGTCCCCAAGAAGGATAACTCACTCCGCATGTGCATTGATTTTAAGCACATTAATCGGGCCTGCCGAAGGATCATTTTCTCTCCCCGCATCGATCAAATTGTTGACTCGACCGCGGGGTGAGAGATGTCTTTTAGACGCATATTCCGGTATCATCAGATCCGTCAGATGGACCCGATGAAATAAAACAGCTTTCATCACTCCATTCGGTGCTTCGCTATATCACCATGCCATTCGCCTCAAGAATGCCGGAGCCACATTTATGCGAATGATTCGAAGTGTCTTCTCACTCAAATCAGTCGGAATGTGGAAGCGTATATGGATGATATCGTCGTAGAAGTCGCGAAAAGGTTCCGACCTGCTTGCCGACCTCGCCAAACATTTGCCAACCTCGGAAGGTGCGATATCAAGCTCAATCCGTCAAAGTGCACATTCGAGTTCTGGTGGAAAATTACTCGGTTTTCGTTTCCGAACGAGGAATCGACGCTAACCCGAGAAGATCGGCACTATTCTCCTAATGAAACGCATACTGTGCGAGTGCACGACGCCCGAAGCTTCTTGGATGCTTGGCGCTTTAAGTCGATTCATCTCACGACTCGGTGAAAAGGCATTACCTCTTTACCGATGATGAAGAAAGTCGACAAGTTCGAGTGGACTCGGAAGCTCGATGCAGCGCTTGCCGAGCTAAAAGCTCGCTCTCCACCCAGCCGGTGCTTGCTGCTCCAATCAGCAAAGAGCCTCTGTTGCTTTACATTGCATCCATCGGACAAGTTGTCGGCCTACGCTTTCGGTCGAGCGGGAAGAGGAAGGAAAGGCCTTCAAAGTTCAGCGCCCGTGTATTATTTGTCTCAAGTCTTGACTCCGTCCAGCGAGATATCCTCATTATCGAAGCTTGTGTATGGTATATACATGACCACAAAGAAGGTTGCTCATTATTTCTCGATCATTCTATCACGATTAAATCGCCGACGCTCCTTTATCAGAGATCTTGCATAACAGAGACGCAACCGGTCGAGTGGCGAAATGGGCGATTGAACTTCTTCCCCTTGATATCAAATTCGAGGCAAAGAAAGCCATCAAGTCCCAGGTTATAGCGGATTTCCTTGCCGAGTGGATTGAACAACAGCAACCGACTGAAGTTCACTCGGAGCATTGGACCATGTTTTTTGACGGCTCCAAGATGCTGAATGGTTACAGTCTTTGGGGTTGTTCTGGTTTCCCCGAGAGGAGATAAGCTTAGGTATGTGCTCCAGATTCACTTTGATTCCTCCAACAATGAGGCAGAGTATGAGGCCCTTCTATATGGATTGCGCATGGCCATCTCACTCGGCGTCCGTCACTTTGATGGTTTATGGCGACTCAGATCTAGTGGTCAATCAGTGATGAAGGAGTGGGGCGTGAGAAGCCCAAATATATGATCGGATACTTGCAATGCAAAGGAGGAAGCTGGAAAAGAAGTTTGAGGGTTGGAACTCCATCACATCCCCGATGAAAAATCAAGCAGCGAGATGATCTGGCGAAGATAGGATCCAAGAGAGAAACCATTCCGAGTGGTGTGTTTTGGAACATATACACACTCCGTCGATCAAAGAAGATCCTTCACGAGGAAGCTCCGCAACCCAAGAGTGCCACGGACTCGACTGAGGTTGAGGTCCCGGCAGTGGTCGACTTGGTCATGGAAGTTTTAGTTGTCACTCCCGATTGGACAATTCCGTACATTGCGTATATTCTGAGAAAGGAACTACCAGAGGATGAAGAAGAGGCTCGGCAGATCGTCCGTCGATCCAAAGCCTTTACCGTTATCAATGGACAGTTATATAGAGAAAGCCCGACGGGAGTCGGACAAAAATGCATAACGCCAGAAGAAGGTCGAGTCATACTTAATGATATCCACTCGGGGACCTGTGGTCACCATGCGTCCTCTCGGACCATTGTAGCCAAAGCATACCGAGCTGGATTTTACTGGCCTAGAGCAAATGAGATGGCAAAAGAGATAGTGGACAAGTGCGAAGGATGCCAATTCTACTCCAATATGTCACACAAGCCTGCGTCAGCCTTGAAGACCATTCCACTCGTCTGGCCCTTCGCAGTGTGGGGGTTGGACATGATCGGTCCCTTGCGAACAGGTCGGAGCGGTTTCACGCATGTACTGGTAGCAGTCGACAAGTTCACTAAGTGGATTGAGGCTAAACCAATCAAAAAACTTGATGCTGGTACTGCTGTTTCCTTTGTCAGAGGGTTGACGTTCAGGTATGGAGTCCCGCACAGTATTATCACGGACAATGGGTCGAATTTTGACTCGGAAGAATTCAAAGATTTCTGCAACTCCCAAGGCACACGAGTCGACTATGCTTCAGTCGCCCATCCACAGTCGAACGGACAGGCAGAACGAGCCAATGGATTAATCCTCAAGGGTGCAAGCCCGATTGATGCGAGATCTCAAGCATGCGGCTGGAGCTTGGGTCGATTTAACTTCCTTCTGCTTTGGGGTTTGCGGACCACGCCTAATCGGTCGATTGGGAGAACTCCTTTCTTCCTAGTCTATGGGCGTAAGCAGTTTACCGAGTGATCTCCTCCACAACGCTCCACGAATTGAACTTTATAATGAAGCGTGCTGAGCAAGCGCGTCGGATGCGGTCGACCTCTGGAAGAGGAAAGGAAATGGCTCGATCCGCTCGACCATTTACCAGAAGACTTGCGCCGCTTTGTCGCCCGAAATGTGAGAGGTCGAGCCTTCCAGAAGGAGATCTGTCCTTCGGTAGATCAGCGAAGCAACATAAGCTTGCTCCCTCTGGGAAGGACCCTTCATCGTCACAAAGGTTCTCCACAATGGGGCGTATCGTCTCTACAATGTCGAACACGATATCGATGAGCCCCGAGCTTGGAATGCGGATCTGCTCCGCCCGTTTTACACTTAAGGTTTTTCACTCGGAAGAGTTGTAATAAAATACTCCTGTAGCTCACGAGCTTTGAAGTAATAGTGTCATAATTCCTTCATAATTTTTGTCACTCTTTATTTTTCGTCGAGTAAAATTTTCCCCCAGTGGGTGGCTTAGTCGCGAATCCGTTTCGCCTAAGTTTTTTACAAATCCTACCGAGTGGTAAGCCAGACTTCCACTCGGAGGCTTAGCTGCAGCTCAGTGCTCGCCTAAGTTATTAAAATCCTACCGAGTGGTAAGCCAGACTTCCACTCGGAGGCTTAGCTGCAGCTCAGTGCTCGCCTAAGTTATTAAAATCCTACCGAGTGGTAAGCCAGACTTCCACTCGGAGGCTTAGCTGCAGCTCAGTGCTCGCCTAAGTTATTAAAATCCTACCGAGTGGTAAGCCAGACTTCCACTCGGAGGCTTAGCTGCAGCTCAGTGCTCGCCTAAGTTATTAAAATCCTACCGAGTGGTAAGCCAGACTTCCACTCGGAGGCTTAGCTGCAGTCCAAGGACTCGCCTAAGTATAAAGTATACTAGCAAGGAAAACGAGGCGCAGGTCGACTGCGACCCTCTCCTCCGAGCTTCGACACAAATACAACGAAAATCCTACCGAGTGGTAAGCCAGACTTCCACTCGGAGGCTTAGCTGCAGCTCAGTGCTCGCCTAAGTTATTAAAATCCTACCGAGTGGTAAGCCAGACTTCCACTCGGGGGCTTAGCTGCAGCCCAGTGCTCGCCTAAGATAAAAGAAATCCTACCGAGTGAAGAGCAAACCTCTCACTCGGAGGCTTAGCTGCAGCCCAGTGCTCGCCTAAGATAAAAGAAATCCTACCGAGTGAAGAGCAAACCTCTCACTCGGGGGCTTAGCTGCAGCCCAGTGCTCGCCTAAGATAAAAGAAATCCTACCGAGTGAAGAGCAAACCTCTCACTCGGGAGCTTAGCTGCAGCCCAGTGCTCGCCTAAGATAAAAGAAATCCTACCGAGTGAAGAGCAAACCTCTCACTCGGGGACTTAGCTGCAGCCCAGTGCTCGCCTAAGATAAAAGAAATCCTACCGAGTGAAGAGCAAACCTCTCACTCGGGGGCTTAGCTGCAGCTCAGCACTCGCCTAAGGAGTAAGTCGACTGCAGTAGGCATCTCGCTGTTAACCTGCAAAGAACAATTCAAACCAAGAGCAATCATTTCCAAACATCCAATCCAAATTTAGGTCGATACCTAAAATAACCGAGAGTGCTCAGGCGCTAAGCCTGTTAAGGTTTTATCGGTTACAGTTCCACTCGGCATACCGAGGCAAATTTAAGGTCAAGCAAAGTTTTTTACCCCTCCTGTGGAGGGCTGGATGGAGCAACGAACTCGTCAAGATCAATCCCGTCGGCGATCCGCGTGGCAGCTGCAATGAAAGTCTCCATGAAAGTCCTGAAGTCGTGCTTTTTGGTGTTGGCCACTCGGAGAGCCGCCAGCTTATCTTCTCGGGCTTCCTTGCAATGGACTCGCGCCAGACACAGGGCGACGTCTGCACCACACCGAGCCGAAGACTTCTTCCACTCTTGCACTCGGTCAGGGACGGCGTTCAATCGAGCCATCAATGACTCGAGGTCATTTTGGAGTGTCTCACCGGGCCAGAGCGTCGAGTCGATGCGGGACGTAGCAACCTTCAGTCTTGCGAGATAATCCACGACAGCAGCAACACGGGACTCCAGTCGGAAGATGTTCATGGCAGTTTCATCATTCACCGGAGAGTTGACAGGGTCGAGGTTCGTCTCGAGCTGGCTGGTTTCTTCTTCAAAGTTGTGGCAGAACTCTGCAAAGACAAAATCCCAAATCAAGAAAACAGTCGAATGGAAACATAACAGTTGGGAGAATTGGTCGAGTGAAGAAGATTACCTTCAAGCATAAGGAACAATTTTTTGGCAAGACCACCCAAGAAGCTTTCCAACTCGTTCTTCTTCCCAGCCATCTGGAGGACCTTCTCAGTCAGAGTCTTCTTGTCAACCTTCATTCGTTCAACATCCTTGTTAGCAGCGGCCAGAGCAGTCTTCAGATTGGTGTTTTCCTGTTCGAGCTTGGCGACTGAGGCCAGTTTTTCATCAGCAAGCTTGATCTTCTCAGACAGCTCAAGCTCCTTCTTCCTTTGGGCCTCCTTCACCTTGCCTGAAAATCGCAGCAAAGTCAAACTTGAAGCAAATGAGGGGAGAAAAGAGTCGTCGAAATCTCACCAAACATACCTTTGGTCTCCTCCTTCGCCTTCGTCGATTCTCTTGCACTAGCTTCAAATCCAACTCGAGCTGAATATGCTTCGCTCCGATTCGATGTAGCGTGCCGCAAGATCACAAGATTTCTCTGAAGGTCAGTTGCAAAAGTATCGAGATAATCCACTTCGAGTGAATAAAGAAGAATTGTGCGTTTCTAAGACTACGATCGAATGCAAGCATTCGACCGTAGTCTCGAGGACTACACCCGATGGGTGCACTCAGCGTGCCCCCGGGTCTTATTCAAGACATAGTCGACCCGATCGACCAAAAAAAAAGAGAAACGAGTCGACCAATCGATCGAAAGCTTCTTCAGATCGTAATCAATCGCCAGATCGACCACGCCTCGGGGACTACACCCGTGGGTGCACTCAGCGTGCCCCCATTGGCCTCGTAAACCTAGTCGTTCCATTGGATAATGATTAACATCTACTTAGTAAGCCTAAGACCATTGCCAGGCAATCGACCTTAGCCTCGGGACTACACCCGGCGGTGCACTCAGCGTGCCCCCACCAACACGGAGTTTTTACCAACACACCTAGTGGGTGACTGCTATGAATTCGAGAAAGAAAAGTTTTGATAGCATATCCTAACAGAGCAATGTGGTGGTCGATCGACTGAACATTGCTCAAGGGCGAGCTGGCATCGAAGCTGCTTGGCTCGCATCGGCGATCTTCACTGCTCCATCATGATCCTGCTGACGGATCGCCTCCTTAGCAACATCGATCACCGTCCTCCGGGACGTGGTGCGTGGTGAAGATCGAAGGTTGTCCAGCACTCGACGAAGTGGGCCGAGCACTTGTCAGCGGATTCGCGAAGGACACAGTATGTCGAGTGCCAACCTCCCCTTCCGTCTCAACGGCCTCGGGCACCGTCACACCTTGGGCTTCCTTGCCAGTAGATGCCTTCCTGCTCCTCCTAGTCCTCAATGGCTCTTCATCTTCATCATCGTCATCAGGAAGAGTGATGATGTCAGTGGTTGGAGCTTCAGAAAAGAGTTAAGGTCAGAAATCTTGAGTCAGTCGACTAAGGACAAGAATTAAGGATATAGTACCAGGATTAGAGGTGGCGGCGTCCTCCATCTCGTGGTCGTCAGCCTTAGCTGAGGTTTCGGAAGTCGCAGCGCTGAAAATCCAAAGAATCAGTCGATCGATTCAAGTACCAACCAGAGACAAAAGTTATATGGAACAAGAAGATTTAAACAATATGTTTACCCTGAGATGGTGGGGATGGACACTTTCATCTTTGGCGAGAGGCTTGGTTGTCCTCGACGGAACTACCTTCACTTTGCTTTGACACTTTCTCGGTCGGCACCGGAGAAGCGGTCCGAGGCGTTTGGTCGATCATGCGGAGACGATCGCAACTCCCTTACAGCCACCAAGGGTCGTGCACAAGTTTTGACCGCCTTTCCAAGCGCGGTGGTGCGACCTCTTCCTCTTCATCCTCGTCATCATCATCCTCGTCATCATCATCATCGTCGTCGTCGTCTTCTGCAGCGTCTGAAACCCACTCTTCCTGGCTCTCGCCTCCACTGGCTTCCCCCTCCTCAGTCGGAATCTGGGCGCCATTGGGCATTGAGTATAGCTCGGTGAGGGCCTGGAAGTATCGAAGCAGAGTTCAGTCGACCAAGTTACAGGAACACACTCGACAGATATACAACGGAAAACAGAGCAAGTGTACCTTATCTGGAACGCTGTCACGATCAAGTGGAGAAATCCTTCGAGATCCGCGAGGATTGTCCTTGTTCCCAGTGATCGCAGCCATCCATCTTTCCACTACAGTATCGTCGACTGCCTCCGGGTGGACACGAGTCTCGTCTTCGGTACCGCAATACAACCACATACAGTGACTCCGGAACTGAAGGGGCTGGATTCGTCTCCGAAGAAAAACCTCCAGGAGGTCCATGCCAGTCACTCCGTCTCTAACTAGCTGCACCACGCGGTCCATCAGCATCTTCACTTCAGCCCTCTCTTCTGGAACAACCTTCAGGGAGGAGGGCCTATTCACTCGACTCATGGTGAATTCAGAAGGCGGTCGGCCCCGCGTCGTCTCATTCCGCAATAGAACCAGGTCATTGCCAGCCCCCGACCGACTCGGGAAAATGCATAGCTGGGAAGGTGCTTTTGTTCCTCAATGGACCCTAAACCACCACACATCTGGACTACTTGGGTCTTCTCGTCACCAGGGCTTGCCTTCTTCACAGTCTGAGAGCGACATGTGAAGATGTACTTGAACAAACCCCAGTGCGGTCGACAGCCCAGGAAGTTTTCGCACATAGACACAAACGCGGCAAGGTATGCGATGGAGTTTGGAGTAAAATGGTGGAGCTGGGCTCCGAAGAAATTCAGAAAACCTCGAAAGAAGACACTCGGTGGCAACGAAAAACCTCGGTCGACATGGGTGGCCAAAAGCACGCACTCACCCTCTTCTGGTTGAGGCTGCCACTCTCGGCCGAAGTCTCATGGCGCCATGGGGAATCAATCCGTCGTCGGCCATATCGAGAGATCCTTCTCCACGATGGTCGATCGATCCGCCACTCGACCCAGCCTTTCGGCAGTTTGGATCTCGACGAAGAACCACCGCGACCGGTGGATCTCCCTTCGCCTTCTCGACGCCGACGCTTTCTCCGCCGCCCGACGCTTTCTTCGCGCTCCAACATCGTCGTCTTCTCTTTGCCCATGGCCGCCGACGGAATGCGCAAGGGGAGATGGCAAGAGAGCAGCGGCGGGCGGAGAGCGGAGATGGAGAGAATCGGGAGGAAGAACAAGGTATCAGGCATGAGCCTCCGGAGTTACATTTATAGCATCCCTTCCGAGTGGATGACAGGTGGACCCAAGAAATCAATCATATCCCGAGCAGCCGCCTTCGCGCGATCGTGGCGGAAAGCGGCGGAAATCGAGGCGCCTATTACGTCCCATCCAAGCGCCCGCAGATCCGTTCCGTTTAGCGCTTCCCCAAATTTCAGTATCCCATGAGATCCGCGGCGATCAGATCGATCTGTCGGTGCGAGATCTCCTGCAATCCGTTACTCAGGTATAGCAAAGGAAGTCACTCGACTAAAGAACAAGAATGGATCAAGTCGACTGAAGGAAAGTTTCTTGTTATCAACAGAGAAGATCTTAATCCAAGACAACACGTAGCCAGAATGCAAAAGACAGTCAGAAGCTATGTCAACTCCTCCTTCACTCAAGCCTCAATCCATTCGGGGGCTAATGATGGATTCATGTACCTGGGGTAGGGTTATAGGCCTGACCTAAACGTCCTACCCAAGGGCACTCATAGAAGAGATCATCTTCCAGTCGACCAAAGAAGAATCCACTCGACTAGACTGGAAGGACTCGACCATGGAAGACTCACTCGACCATGAAGACTCACTCGACCACCAGAAGGTCAGAAGGCACTCTGCAGTGCAACGGTCTGTTATTAAATAGACTTAATGATAGTTAAAGCGCCTTATGAGGGGCATTACCAGTAACCCCCCTGGCTTGATGTACCTTAATCCCTCCATTATGTGGGCTGGCTGGGGTCATGGCGCACTCTATATAAGCCACCCCCCTCCACAGATAGAAGAGTTCAGATTCTTGTAATACTCATACTCATAATCCATTCGACCGCCTCAGGGCTCCGAGACGTAGGGCTGTTACTTCTTCCGAGAAGGGCCTGAACTCGTCCATCTCTTATCTCCACAACTGCTCCATAGCTAGAACATCGCCTCTCCCTTACCTACCCCTACTTCTACTGTCAGACTTAGAACCACGACAGTTATATTATGAGTTTATGTATTTTGATGTACCGAAGAAGTTCGGAGTCCCGGATGTGATCACAGACATGACGAGGAGTCTCGAAATGGTCGAGACATAAAGATTGATATATTGAAGCCTATATTTGGAGTTCGAATGGTTCCGGTGAAATCGAAATTTACCGGAGTATCGAGGTTACCGGAACCCCCCGAACAATATGGGCCATAGTGGGCCTTGGTGGAAAGGAGAAAGGGCCAGCCCTAGGTGGCACAAGCCTCCCCTTCCCTAGTCCTACTAGGACTAGGAAAGGTGGGCCGCCCCTCTCTCTTTCCCCCTCCGGTGAATCCTATTCCAACTAGGATTGGAGGGGGAATCCTACTCCCAGAGGGAGTAGGACTCCCTGGCGCGCCTCCTCTTGGCCGGCCGCCCCCTCCCCCTTGCTCCTTTATATCACAGGGCAGGGGGCACCCTAGGACACACAAGTTGATCTACGGATCGTTCCTTAGCCGTGTGCGGTGCCCCCCTCCACCATATTCCACCTCGGTCATATCGTCGCAAAGCTTAGGCGAAGCCCTGCGCCGGTAGAACATCAAGATCGTCACCACGCCGTCGTGCTGACGAAACTCTCCCTCCCGAAGCTCTACTGGATTGGAGCCCGAGGAGCGTCATCGAGCTGTACGTGTGTCAAGAACTCGGGGGCGCCGGAGTAACGGCGCCGGGATCGGTCGGATCGCGAGGAGAACGTACGACTACTTCCTCTACGTTGTGATCGCTTCGCTTCGGTCTCGAGGGTGCGTAGACAACACTCTCCCCTCTCGTTGCTATGCATCACCATGATCTTGCGTGTGCGTGGGAAAATTTTGAAATTACTACGTTCCCCAACAAAGGCATCCGAGCCTAGGTTTTTATGGTTTGATGTTTTGCACGAGTAGAACACAAGTGAGTTGTGGGCGATACAAGTCATACTACCTACCAGCATGTCATACTTTGGTTCAGCGGTATTGTGAGATGAAGCGCCCGGACCGACATTACGCGTGACGCTTACGCGAGACTGGTTTCACCGCTCGAGCACTCGTTGCTTAAAGGTGACTGGTGGGTGTCTGTCTCTCTCACTTTAGTTGAACCGAGTGTGGCTACGCCGGTCCTTGAGAAGGTTAAACGGAGTCTATTTGACGAAGTATCGTTGTGGTTTTGATGCGTGGGTGAGATTGGTTCTTGCTTAAGCCCGTAGCAGCCACGTAAAATTTGCAACAACAAAGTAGAGGACGTCTAACTTGTTTTTGCAGGGCATGTTGTGATGTGATATGGTCAAGACGTGATGCTATATTTTATTGTATGAGATGATCATGTTTTATAACCGGTTATCGGCAATGGCAGAGCCATATGGTTGTCGCTTTATTGTATGAAATGCAATCGCTACTGTAATGCTTTACTTTATCACTAAGCGGTAGCGATAGTCGTAGAAGCATAAGATTGGCGAGACGACAACGATGCTACGATGGAGATCAAGGTGTCGCGCGGTGGCGATGGTGATCACGACGGTGCTTGAGATGGAGATCACAAGCACAAGATGATGATGGCCATATCATATCACTTATATTGATTTGCATGTGATGTTTATCTTTTATGCATCTTATCTTGCTTTGATTGACGGTAGCATTATAAGATGATCTCTCACTAAATTATCAAGAAGTGTTCTCCCGAGTATGCACCGTTGCCAAAGTTCGTCGTGCCCGCACACCACGTGATGATCGGGTGTGATAAGCTCTCGTCCATCTACAACGGGTGCAAGCCAGTTTTGCACACGCAGAATACTCAGTTATACTTGACGAGCCTAGCATATGCAGATATGGCCTCGAACACGGAGACCGAAAGGTCGGCGTGAATCATATAGTAGATATGATCAACATAAGATGTTCACCATTGAAAACTACTCCATTTCACGTGATGATCGGTTATGGTTTAGTTGATTTGGATCACGTGATCACTTAGATGACTAGAGAGATGTCTGTCTAAGTGGGAGTTCTTAAGTAATATGATTAATTGAACTTAAATTTATCATGAACTTAGTACTGATAGTATCTTGCTTGTCTATGTTTGATTGTAGATAGATGGCTCGTCTTTGTTGTTCCGTTGAATTTTAATGCGTTCCTTGAAAAGCAAAGTTGAAAGATGATGGTAGCAATTACACGGATCGGGTCCGTAACGAGGATTATCCTCATTGCTGCACGTAAGAGTTACGTCTGGATGCACCGCTGGGTGCGAGCCTCTTCTTTGATGCAACCGACGACGTTAAGAACGTCTGGCGAGCAAAGCGATGACTACTCAATAGTTCGAGTGTGCCATGCTTTACGGCTTAGAACCGGGACTTCAACGACGTTTTGAACGTCATGGAGCATATGAGATGTTCCAGGAGTTGAAGTTAATATTCCAACAGAATGCCCGGATTGAGAGATATGAAGTCTCCAATAAGTTCTATAGCTGCAAGATGGAGGAGAATAGTTCTGTCAGTGAGCACATACTCAAAATGTCTGGGTATTACAATCACTTGACTCAATTGGGAGTTAATCTTCTGGATGATTGTGTCATTGATGAAATTCTTCAATCACCGCCACCAAGCTACAAAGGCTTCGTGATGAACTATAATATGCAAGGGTTAGTAAAGACTATACATGAGCTCTTCGCAATGCTAAAGGCTGCGGAGGTAGAAATCAAGAAGGAGCATCAAGTGTTGATGGTCAATAAGACCACTAGTTTCAAGAAGAAAGGTAAAGGGAAGAAGAAGGGGAACTTCAAGAAGAACAGCAAGCAAGTTGCTGCTCAGGAGAAGAAACCCAAGTCTGGACCTAAGCCTGAAATCGAGTGCTTCTCTTTAAAGCGACTGGTCCTTTGAGCGGAACTGCCCCAAGTATTTGGCGGATAAGAAGGATGGCAAGGTGAACAAAGGTATATGTGATATACATGTTATTGATGTGTACCTTACTAGAGCTCGCAGAGCACTGGTATTTGATATCGGTTCTTGCTAATATTTGCAACTCGAAACAGGGACTACGGATTGCGAAACACCGCAAAGGACGAGGTGACGATGCGCGTGGGAAATGGTTCCAAAGTCGATGTGATCGCGGTCGGCACGCTACCTCTACATCTACCTTCGGATTAGTTTTAGACCTAAATAATTGTTATTTGGTGCTGCGTTGAGCATGAACATTATATCTGGATCTTGTTTGATGCGAGACGGTTATTCATTTAAATCGAGAGAATAATGGTTGTTCTATTTATATGAGTAATATCTTTTATGGTCATGCACCCTTGAAGAGTGGTCTATTTTGATGAATCTCGATAGTAGTGATACACATATTCATAATGTTGAAACCAAAAGATGCAGAGTTGATAATGATAGTGCAACTTATTTGTGGCACTTGCCGTTTAGGTCATATCGGTGTAAAGCGCATGAAGAAACTCCATCTTGATGGACTTTTGGAGTCACTTGATTATGAATCACTTGGCACTTATGAACCGTGCCTCATGGGCAAGATGACTAAAACCCGTTCTCGGTACTATGGAGAGAGCAACAGATTTGTTGGAAATCATACATACTGAGATGTATGTGGTCCGATGAATGTTGAGGCTCGTGGCGGATATCGTTATTTTCTCACCTTCACAGATGATTTAAGCAGATATGGGTATATCTACTTAATGAAACATAAGTCTGAAACATTTGAAAAGTTCAAAGAATTTTAGAGTGAAGTTGAAAATCATCGTAATAAGAAAATTAAATTTCTACGATCTGATCGTGGAGGTGAATATTTGAGTTACGAGTTTGGTCTACATTTAAAACAATGCGGAATAGTTTCGCAACTCACGCCACCCGGAACACCACAGCGTAATGGTGTGTCCGAACGTCGTAATCGTACTTTACTAGATATGGTGCGATCTATGATGTCTCTTACTGATTTACCGCTATCGTTTTGGGGTTATGCTCTAGAGACGGCCGCATTCACACTTGAATAGAACACCGTCAAAATCCGTTGAGACGACACCTTATGAACTATGGTTTAGCAAGAAACCAAAGTTGTCGTTTCTTAAAGTTTGGGGATGCGATGCTTATGTGAAAAAGCTTCAACCTGATAAGCTCGAACCCAAATCGGAGAAATGTGTCTTCATAGGATACCCAAAGGAGACAGTTGGGTACACCTTCTATCACAGATCCGAAGGCAAGACATTTGTTGCTAAGAATGGATCCTTTCTAGAGAAGGAGTTTCTCTCGAAAGAAGTGAGTGGGAGGAAAGTAGAACTTGATGAGGTAATTGTACCTTCTCCCTTACTTGAAAGTAGTTTGTCGCAGAAACCGGTTTCTGAGACATCTACACCAAGTAGTGAGGAAGTTGATGATGTTGATCATGAAACTTCAGATCAAGTTACTACAAAACCTCGTAGATCAACCAGAGTAAGATCCGCACTGAGTGGTATGGTAATCCTCTTACGAAATCATGCTACTAGATCATGATGAACCTCACGAACTATGAAGAAGCGATGGTGAGCCCAGATTCATAAAATGGCTTGAGGCCATGAAATCGAGATGGGATCCATGTATGAAAACAAAGTATGGACTTTGGTTGACTTGCCCGAAGGTAGGCAAGCAATAGAAAACAAGTGGATCTTCAAGAAGAAGACCGACGACGACGGTAATATTATCGTTTATAAAGCTCGACTTATCGCAAAGGGTTTTCGACAAGTTCAAGGGTTGACTACGATGAGACTTTCTCACCAGTAGCGATGCTTAAGTCTGTCGAATCATGTTAGCAATTGCCGATTTTATGATTATGAAATTTGGCAAATGGATGTAAAGACTGCATTCTGAATGGATTTCGGAAGAAGAGTTGTATATGATGCAACCGAAGGTTTTATCGATCCAAAGGGAGCTAACAAAGTATGCAAGCTCCAGCGATCCATCTATGGACTGGTGCAAGCATCTCGAGTTGGAATAAACGCTTTGATAGTATGATCAAAGCATTTGGGTTCATCTGAGACTTTTGGAGAAGCTTTGATTTACAAGAAAGTGAGTGGGAGCTCAGTAGCATTTCGATATTATATGTAGATGACATATTACTGATCGGAAATGATATAGAATTTCTGGATAGCATAAATGGATACTTGAATAAGAGTTTTTCAATGAAAGACCTCGGTGAAGCTGCTTACATATTGGGCATCAAAATCTATAGAGATAGATCAAGACGCTTAATTGGACTTTCACAAAGCACATACCTTGACAAAATTTTGAAGAAGTTCAAAATGGATCAAGCAAAGAAAGGGTTCTTGCACGTGTTACAAGGTGTGAAGTTGAGTAAGACTCAATGCCCGACCACCGCAGAAGATAGAGAGAAATGAAAGATGTTCCTATGCTTCACCATAGGCTCTATCATGTATGCAATGTTGTGTACCAGACCTGATGTGTGCCTTGCCATAAGCTTAGCAGGAGGTACCAAAGTAATCCAGAGTGGATCATCGACAGCGTCAAGAACATCTGAAATACCGAAAAGGACTAAGGATATGTTTCTCAGATATGGAGGTGACAAAGAGCTCATCGTAAATGGTTACGTTGATGCAAGCTTTGACACCGATCCGGACGATTCTAAATCGCAGACCGGATCGTATTTACACTAAGCGGAGGAGCTGTCGGTTGGTGCAGTTCTAAACAAAGCGTCGTGGGGATCTACATGTGAAGCGAGTACATAGCAGCTTCGAAGCAGCTAATGAAGGAGTCGGATGAAGGAGTTCATATCCGATCTAGGTGTCATACCTAGTGCATCGGGTCCAATGAAAATCTTCTGTGACAATACTGGAGCAATTGCCTTAGCGAAGGAATCCAGATTTCACAAGAGGACCAAACACATCAAGAGACGCTTCAATTCCATCCGGGATCTAGTCCAGGTGGGAGACATAGAGATTTGCAAGATACATACGGATCTGAATGTAGCAGACCCGTTGACTAAGCCTCTTCCACGAGCAAAACATGATCAACACCAAGACTCCATGGGTGTTAGAATCATTACTATGTAATCTAGATTATTGACTCTAGTGCAAGTGGGAGACTGAAGGAAATATGCCCTAGAGGCAATAATAAAGTTATTATTTATTTCCTTATTTCATGATAAATGTTTATCATTCATGCTAGAATTGTATTAACCGGAAACATGATACATGTGTGAATGCATAGACAAACGATATGTCACTAGTATGCCTCTACTAGACTAGCTTGTTAATCAAAGATGGTTATGTTTCCTAACCATGAACAAAGAGTTGTTATTTGATTAACAAGGTCACATCATTAGTAGAATGATTTGATTGACATGACCCATTCCATTAGCTTAGCACACGATCGGTTGCTACTGCTTTTATCCATGACATATACATGTTCCTGTAACTATGAGATTATGCAACTCCCGTTTACCGGAGGAACACTTTGGGTACTACCAAACGTCACAATGTAATCGGGTGATTATAAAGGAGTACTACAGTGTCTCCAAAGGCGGATGTTGGGTTGGCGTATTTCGAGATTAGGTTTTGTCACTCCGATTGTCGGAGAGGTATCTCTGGGCCCTCTCGGTAATACACATCATCAAGCCTTGCAAGCATTACAACTAATGAGTTAGCTGTGAGATGATGTATTACGGAACGAGTAAAGAGACTTGCCGGTAACGAGATTGAACTACGTATTGGTACCGACGATCGAATCTCGGGCAAGTAACATACCGATGACAAAGGGAACAACGTATGTTGTTATGCGGTCTGACCGATAAAGATCTTCGTAGAATATGTAGGAGCCAATATGGGCATCCAGGTCCCGCTATTGGTTATTGACCGGAGACGTGTCTCGGTCATGTCTACATTGTTCTCGAACTGTAGGGTCCGCACGCTTAAGGTTTTGATGACGGTTATATTATGAGTTTATGTATTTTGATGTACCGAAGAAGTTCGGAGTCCCGGATGTGATCACGGACATGACGAGGAGTCTCGAAATGGTCGAGACATAAAGATTGATATATTGAAGCCTATATTTGGAGTTCGAATGGTTCCGGTGAAATCGAAATTTATCGAGTACCGGAGGTTACCGAACCCCCCGGGAACTATATGGGCCATAGTGGGCCTTGGTGGAAAGGAGAAAGGGCCAGCCCTAGGTGGCGCACAAGACCTCCCCTTCCCCTAGTCCTACTAGGACTAGGAAAGGTGGGCCGCCCCTCTCTCTCTTTCCCTCCGGTGAATCCTATTCCAACTAGGATTGGAGGGAATCCTACTCCCGGAGGAGTAGGACTCCTGGCCGCCTCCTCTTGGCCGGCCGGCCCTCCCCTTGCTCCTTTATATCACGGGGCAGGGGGCACCCTAGGACACACAAGTTGATCTACGGATCGTTCCTTAGCCGTGTGCGGTGCCCCCTCCACCATATTCCACCTCGGTCATATCGTCAAGAGCTTAGGCGCAGCCTGCGCCGGTAGAACATCAAGATCGTCACCACGCCGTCATGCTGACGAAACTCTCCCTCCCCGAAGCTCTACTGGATTGGATCCCGAGGAGCGTCATCGAGCTGTACGTGTGTCAAGAACTCGGGGGCGCCGGAGTAACGGCGCCGGGATCGGTCGGATCGCGAGGAGAACGTACGACTACTTCCTCTATGTTGTGATCGCTTCCGCTTCGGTCTACGAGGGTACGTAGACAGCACTCTCCCCTCTCGTTGCTATGCATCACCATGATCTTGCGTGTGCGTAGGAAATTTTTTGAAATTACTACGTTCCCCAATAGGGTAGGGGGTCCCGAACTGTGCGTCTAGGCGGATGGTAACAGGAGACAAGGGACACGATGTTTTTACCCAGGTTCGGGCCCCCTCGATGGAGGTAAAATCCTACTCCTGCTTGATTAATATTGATGATATGGGTAGTACAAGAGTAGATCTACCACGAGATCAGAAAGGCTAAACCCTAGAAGCTAGCCTATGGTATGATTGTTGTTCGTCCTACGGACTAAAACCCTCCGGTTTATATAGGCACCGAAGAGGGTTAGGGTTACACAGAGTCGGTTACAATGGTAGGACATCTACATATCTGTATTGCCAAGCTTGCCTTCCACGCCAAGGAAAGTCCCATCCGGACATGGGACGAAGTCTTCAATCTTGTATCTTCCTAGTCTAGGAGTCCGGCCAACGGTGATAGTTCGGCTATCCGGACACCCCCTAATCCAGGACTCCCTCAGTGGGGACCTGGTACTTTCGGAGTCCTTATGTGAGGAATTACAAAAGAAAATTTTTCAACAATAATATGAATTAGGAAGTATTGGTCAACCAAATATGAATGGGAGACTTACTATTGATATACCTCAGAATAATACATTCTTGTTACTACGAGATGTATTGGCTGTTATGGATCATTCGATTGGAATGAAATTTGGAACGAGTATACTTGACGATGATGATATGAATCACATGAAAAATAAACATATTCATTCGGTTGCAGATCTGTTACAAGATCAATTCAGATTGGATCTTGGTCGTTTACAACATGAAGTTCGAAAAACTATTCGTAGAGTATTCATACGTCAAGAAAAACTGACTCCCCAAACTTTGGTAACTCCAATTTCTACTTCAATTTTATTAATAACTACTTATGACACCTTTTTCGGGTATACTGATAACCTAGGCAAAAGGCTTCATAATCAATTTACTTAATTTAGTTCAAAGGTGGGAACTACATTAAAGATGCCAAAAAAAGAAGGAACCAATAATTAATGAGAGAATAGAACAAAGTCCTTCTAGAATTGATAAGTTTGAAGAAGTCATCACTAATTTCAGATCCGCTTTTTCTTCTGTTAAATCTATCAAAAGAAATCCTCCTTATAAGAATCCCAATTTTATTCATGTTCCTAAGAATAAGGGTGCCACATCTAGTAATGGAAGTGAGGATCTTAAAATGATTAGTGTGCACCCCAATTTCATAGATTTGATAAAGGAACGTACTTATGAAAATAAATTCCTTACCTTTGTCCCTATGAGTGTGATTATCACAAACATATGTTCTAAGCCTCCTAGGATGCATGGATGCATAACTGAGTAGTTGGATTTGAAAGACGACAACACTTGAAACAATGCCTTACGCCTAGCTAGGGGCGTAAAACAATAACGCTTGTTGGGAGGCAACCCAATAGTTATGTTAAATTTGCCTTTTTATTTTCTATGTTGGTTTGTTGACACAATTATTTCTACTATCATGATTGTGTTTTTATGTTTTAGTTAGTTTTTGTGCCAAGTAAAGCCTTTGGGATGATTTGGTTGATAGTTAATTTGATTCTGTGAAAAAATAGAAACTTTTGCACTCAGTCCAGGAATTCTTAAAAATCATTGGAACATGATTTTGACCTGAATTTATTACTCATGATTTGTATACAAATTTCACACATTGTTCGAATTTTTCAGAATTTTTAGAGTTACAGTAGTATGGTATTTGTTTAGATCATTACAAAATGTTCTGTTTTAGACAGATTGTGTTTTCGTTGCATAGTTTGCTTGCTTTAATGATGCTATGGATTATATTGGGGGGTATAGGTCATGGAGAAGTTAGAATACAATAGGTATTATGCAATAATAAAATATGAATGGGTTCATAACAATACCTAAAGTTTATGATTTTTTTGTTATACTAACGGATGTCAAGAAGTTTCTGTTGAGTTTTGTGAGCTGAAGTTTTCATGTTTTGGGTGAGACAATGATGGATGAAGGAATAAGAAGTGGCAAGACCCTAAGCTTGGGGATGTCCAAGGCACCCCAAGGTAATATGCAAGGAAGACCCAAGCGTCTAAGCTTAGGGATGGCCCGAATGGCATCCCCTCTTTCGTCTACAATCTATCGGTATGTCACTTGGAGCTATATTTTTCTTCATCACATGAGATGAGTTTTACTTGGAGCGTCTTGTGCCATTGTATTTTTTGCCATGTTTACTTTTAGATTGACACAATTATTGTTTGATGGACACACCTTTTCAGGGGGATCCACATTTATTCGTGATTTGTTAGAATACTCTATGTGCTTCACTTATATCTTTTGAGCTAGGCAGTTGCTCTAGTGCTTCACTTATATCTTTTAGAGCATGGCGGTGGTCATATTTTATTGGAATAGTTGCACTCTCATGATTTACTTAAATATGTTTTAGAGTCTAACAAATAGTAATGGCAATTTGCATGGGTTATAAGACTAGTCCATAAAGGATAGCTATTCAAGAGGGATATAATAAAAACTTTCATGTAGATCACTAAATATGATATGTTTAATTCCTTGCAATAGTTTTGCGATATTAAGATGGTAATATGTGGGTGTACTAGTGAATGATTGTGGTTTAGTAAGAATATTGGTATTAAGGTTTGTGATTCTCGAAGCATAAATGTATAGTCTCTAGTTATGTGATGAAGTTGGAGCATGATTTATTATTGATTGTCTACCTTATGAGTGGCGACCGGGGACAAGTGATGGTCTTTTCCCACAAATCTATCCCCCTAGGAGCATGCGAGTAGTACTTTGCTTCAAGGGATAATAAAGTTTCACCATAAGTATATGAGTTCTTTATGACAAATGTGAGTCCATGGATTATATGCGCTCTTACCTTTCCGCAATTTGCTAGCCTCTTTGATGTCGTGCATTGCCATTTCTCACCTCGAGACTTGCACTACTGCAGGATGGTGCTAACGCAACACTGCGATCAGAGACCCTTCAAGAAACTGTGTGTGATGCAATAATCGCAAACAGTGGTGTCAGAGAACCGTCAAAAATGTCCAAAACGTTTGTGATGACCGATGCATCAAACACGGTTCCAATTTTAGTTGCATGTGCACTGCAGGGCATATGGTTGATCCTCAAGAACTGTTTACGATGAGGAAGAACAACAAAAACGGGCAGCCATATCAATGTGTGTGCGATATACGGCATACAGTTCCCTCTGATGAACTGTGTGCTATTAGGGAATGCAACAGAAATGGTCAGCCAGATCAAGGTGTGTGTGATATACGGCATACGGTTCACTCGGACAAACTGTTTTCGATTAGGCAAGAGAACGTAAATGGTTCATCATAACAAGATGTGTGTGATATGCGGCCTTTGCGATTATCCAAAAGAACACAAACGATTTGTGTAAACCAGATGTGTGTGATACGCAACAAACAGCCCACTCGGATGAACTGTTTGCGATGAGAAATTATAACACACATGGTTACTATAATAAGTTCGTGTGTGATTCATTCGTACAAAAAACTTTGAAAAATGCAAACTAGTTGCTTGCATATAAACAATTATCAAAAAGTAACGAGATAGACCTTCTTCAAGCCAATCAACATGTGTTCAGAAAAAAAAATGTCAAAAATTACAAAACAAAGTCCTCGATATTAACTAGATGGGATGGGTCAGTACAAAGGTTTATAATACAAAGGTGTATAATAAACCTTTGTAGTTGCCCATCCAACTAGTTAATATTGAGTCCACTTCCCATCTGGACACCCATCTCATGACTACTCCAGCCTCAACATAGTTAACTTGGGAGTTCTGTTAGATGAGCTATCTGTAGGGAAGCTTGTCCTTGCTGCTGTAAATCCCTCTTTGCAGCCTTTATTGCACAACACAATGGAAATGGTTCAACAGAACTATATGTGTGTGATATGCGGCAAACAGGTTCGTGATCAGAAATGTGTGCGAAGACCAATAATAACACAGACGATTGCTGCTAATAAGCCGTGTGATTTGCTCTATCTACAAAAGAATAACATGTGTGTGTGTGTGTATATATATATATATATATATATATATATATATATATATATATATATATAACTGAAATAAACATACAATTGCATAAGTGACTATACAGATCATTCGCACACACCTCAATAAACAATTGCATGCATTCTAAAGTAGGAGAAACGATCGTCTAGTCATCTACTTCTTGTGACGCTCCCGCCACTGCTCTGTGGCTCGATCCCTCGGCTCGGTCATGAACAAGACACTTCCTCATGTCAACGATCCGCCTGTACATCTCGTAGCTTGTGTACGTGTTATTGGCTGCGTACTTGATGTGTTCTTCATCCAGTCTCTTATGCCAAACACTATGCGAGGTGGCCTTGTCCTTCTTACTCTCATCCTTCATCTTCTTGTAGTAGGGATCGATGATTGCCAAGGCGAGGTTAACCAGGGAGTTTAGTTTGTTCTTGGCGCTGCCCCAGACCTTGTAGTGGTCCTGGATGTTGACAAGATTCGGGCATTTCAAGCCCGAAACCTTGAGCACTTTTAGATCGTGCGGTGTCCACTACAGCGAACTTGAAGTCAGAGCTCTTGATAAAACTGGAGAAATGCTCGCAAGGCCTTGTGGCCAGGTGGTAGTGGTAGTGGTAGACGAGGACATCATGTCGCATGCACAACTGGGCAACGACAACCTTCTGAACATGGCCGGCACAACCGGTGGTGTACTCGAGGTCGAAGCTGACCACTTGGTACTTGTCCTCGGCAAGGAACTGCTCCATAGTTTGGATAGAGCTCTCCACCGACACCAGATTGTTCGCGTACACCACCGAGAGGGCCTTCCCCCTCGTGTGGGTGTCCACTACGTGATGCGTGGTGAACTGCTCGCCGTTGTCGTCATCGGCCGCTGGGAGGGCCATTGGAGCCACGGGATCGCCATTGGAACCGCTGGATATCCTCTCTGTATGTATTGTCATGGAGGTGCTTACTGTGTCATGTGACACGAGATATGAAGGTAAATGGCCGCAGGAATAAATGGGGGCCGGGCGGCCTGGATTCTCGGCGCGTCTGCATGGCAGTTTTTGCATCGGGTAACTGCATTGTGGAGCCGCGCCCTACGCAACCGCATGCACACAAACGTGCGTGATCATGCGTCGGCCCCAAACACTGGCCGCGCACGTGGAGGGATGAGGGTAGAGCACCCATAGGGATGCAAGAGGGCAGAGCGCGCGCGGTGGGACGCGAGCAGAGTGCGCTGCGGCCGCCTCAAGCGCAAGCAACCACACGCATAGAGCAGTTGAACATGCAGGAAATGGTCGCCTACAAGCCGGCCGACGCTTGCGTTGCTCCGTAGAGAGCGGCCGTGTGCTACAACCTCCGTCTTGGTCTATAGTCCCCTTTATATTATGTGCCATACTTTGCCCACAAATTTAACCAACAAAATGTTAATGCATGTTATAAAAATTATATAATTCGAAACTATGTTCAAATACGATTCCAACTATATAATCTTTGGCAACATGCATTCGTATTTTATTAGTTAAATCCGACTTATAAACCAGGACGGGTGTATAGTAGGTAATTCAATCGCAAATGTTTTTTTATTAAATGTATCTGTATGTGGCCTTTCGTCCTCCTCTCACACGTCTTATCACCTCGATGCTGCAGACGGCTTACAGCGCAAGCTTGCGCAGCGCGCGGGAGCGTTCTTTTGGCCAAACGGTGGCGCCAATGAATTATCGGTGAGCCCGTTCCCGCGCAACCTTCCCGCCCGACTAGGTGTAATCCCCCAAAATCCCAATGCTTACTGGCCTGCTATAAAAACCCTCACATCCGGCGAGTCCTGCGTTGCATTTTCCCCTCCCTCCCTGTAGCTTATCTCATGTGCTTCTCCAACAATCACCAATCGCACCGGTCCGTCGTGATGGCTCAGCCACTCTGCCATCATCAGACGACAGCTCCAGCTGGGAGGCTACACCGCGGCAGCGGCGCAGTCCCCGACGTAGTGTAGTGCGTGTGCCATCCCTGTTGGGTTTGCGCAGAACACCCACCACACGCTCTGCCGTCGGTGCCTGTCGGCAGCTGTTGCCGATCGCCGTTGCCGCTGAAGGAAATATGCCCTATAGGCAATAATAAAGTTATTATTAATTTCCTCATATCATGATAAATGTTTATTATTCATGCTAGAATGTATTAACCAGAAGCATGATACATGTGTGAATACATAGACAAACTTAAAGTCACTAGTATGCCTCTACTTGACTAGCTCATTAGTCAAAGATGGTTATGTTTCCTAACCATAGACATGAGTTGTCATTTGACTAAAGGGATCACATCATTAGGAGAATGATGTGATTGACATGACCCATTCCGTTAGCTTAGCACTTGATCGTTTAGTATGTTGCTATTGCTTTCTTCATGACTTATACATGTTCCTACAACTATGAGATTATGCAACTCCGCTTACGGAGGAACACTTTGTGTGCTACCAAACGTCACAACGTAATCGGGTGATTATAAAGGAGCTCTACAGTGTCTCCAAAGGTACATGTTGAGTTGGCGTATTTCGAGATTAGGTTTTGTCACTCCGATTGTCGGAGAGGTATCTCTGGGCCCTCTCAGTAATGCACATCACTATAAGCCTTGCAAGCAATGTAGCTAAAGAGTTAGTTACGGAATGATGCATTACGTAACAAGTAAAGAGACTTGCCGGTAATGAGATTGAAATAGGTATTGAGATACCGACGATCGAATCTCGGGCAAGTAACATACAGATGACAAAGGGAACAACGTATGTTGTTACGCGGTTTGACCGATAAAGATCTTCATAGAATATGTGGGAGCCAATATGGGCATCCAGGTCCCGCTATTGGTTATTGACCAGAAACGTGTATCGGTCATGTCTACATAGTTCTCGAACCCATAGGGTCCACACGCTTAACGTTTCATTGATGATATAGTATTATATGAGGTATGTATGTTGGTAACCGAATGTTGTTCGGAGTCCCGGATGAGATCATGGACATGACGAGGAACTCTGGAATGGTCTGGAGATAAAGTTTGATATATGGGATAATAGTGTTCAATCTCCTAAGGGTTCGAATTTACCTAAGGGGTTCCGATGTTTCCAAATGTTTAGGTGCGAGAACATGTTATTTGGGCCAAAGGGAAAGCCCACAAAGTTTTTGGAAAGCACAAAGGAAGTTTTATGAGTCAGGGGCCGACGCCAGGTCTCGGCGTCGGGTCCGACGCCGAACCTGGCGTCTCGCCCCGAGTCCGAGAAGGACTCTTGCCTTTTGGGTGAAACCGACTTTGTGGAGGCTTTTACTCCAAGTTTCACCCCAAGGCTCAACATATAAATAGAGGGCAGGGCTAGCACCAAAGACACATCAAGAAACACCAAGCCGCAGCCGCAACCCCATCCTCTAGTTTATCCTCCATCATAGTTTCAGTAGTGCTTAGGCGAAGCCTGCGGAGATTGTTCTTCACCAACACCGCCACCATGCCGTCGTGCTGCGGAACTCATCTACTACTTCGCCCGCCTTGCCGGATCAAGAAGGCGAGGACGACATCGAGCTGAACGGTGCGTAACTCGGAGGTGCCGTGCATTCGGTACTTGGATCGGTCGGATCGTGAAGACGTATGACTACATCAACCGCGTTGATAAACGCTTCCGCTTAGCGATCTTCAAGGGTATGAAGATACACTCCCCCTCTCGTTCCTATGCATCACCATGATCTTGCGTGTGCGTAGGAATTTTTTTGAAATTACTACGTTCCTGTCGGGGGTTGGGTGCGACATATGCCAAAGGATGGCTTATCATGGTGGGGGCGAGTAGAACGTCGCCAGTGCCTGGAAACGGGATGAGGCGCAGACATGCACGCCGGCGAATCTTACTCAGCTTCGGGGCTCTCCGGGGAGATAACACCGCTACTGCTGCTCTGCGGGGTCTCCGCATGGTCACTATGGCAAAGTGGCTACAATGGCGCTCCTAGAGCTGTTTCGGGAGGCAGGAGGGAGCTAAGCTGGTTCTCTCCTCCCTGGTCTATGTGTCTAACTCTATCAAAGGCCGAACCCTTTGCATGGGTGTCACTACAAGAAATATGTCAACTTATGACCTTCTGTCAGTGACCCTCGAAGAATTGGTCATAAGTTTATGACCATTTCAGACCAATTGGTCAAAAGCTGTTCAGGGGGCTCCAAACCCTAAACCATTGCGACCATTTTGGTCCGAAAGGTCGTAATTTCCTTACACGAAATGGTCACAAAGCAAACAGTGCTAGTCCGCTGCCTTATTTCTAGTTGTTAATGACCAATATAGATGGTCATAGCCTTGTAGATTGTGGTGGGTTGTGATGACTAGGTGCCATCTCATCAGTTTTGCCAATGTGTCATGTCCATGTGGCAGTTTTTGCCCTAGGTTGTGAAGCAACCTATATTTCTATCATTCCCAAAATTTCCAAAAAAATCTCATAAATTCTTTGGGGCATATCTTCATCAAATATGTAAAAATCCTTCCTTGCCTAGTTCAAAACTAATTCAACAATATTCTTTTTCCTATTCTGTTCACAACAACACTTTATGAAGGAAGTGCTATTTATATATTCTTGATTGCCCTCGGAATTTTTGGGCACTCTTTCCTATCGAAATCATTACCGCATGACAAAATTCAGCTCCATTTGCCTAGCAATTCTTCCTCAGCAAATTTTCAAAGTTTTTGTCCACCTAGAAGCATTGTGAAGGAAGTACCTTTTTTATATCTCTAAATGACATGAAATGTATACAGTTCCTTCATATGCCCAAATTATCACCCTCCTCCAAATTGCAGCTCAGTCAAATCATCTATGTGAGCCCAGGTTCAATTTATATTTTATGGCCAAATTGGCACGTTGCAAAGCAAGTGTTATATAGACCACTCCTATTACCCTCAAACTTTTCGGGTACTCTTCCATACCCAAATCATTGCCACATGGTAATATTCAGCTCAATTTTCCTAGTAAATCTTTCTCGGGAAATTTCCAAAGTTTCTACCTCGAGAGAAGCTTTGTGAAGTAAGTACTAGCTAGGCTTACCCAAATGATCTGAAAATTTACCAGCGCATGACCATACCTAAGTAACTTACCTACACCAATTTTGAGATCATTTCATTCATCCAATCTCTCTCACTAGTTTTCCCAAGTTTCTGTCCATAGAAGAGCATTGTGAAGGAAGTACTACTTTGGCATGTCCAAATGGTATCAATTTTCTACAATGCTTTCCTATGCCCAAATAACCATCCTCCACAAAATTTCAGCTCACTCCATTCATTATTTTGAGCCCAGCTTCAACATTCATATTTTTGTCCAGCGTGGTACTTTGCAAAGCAAGTACCACCTAGGATCCTCCTTTTGAGCTAAAAATTTGTGAAGACATTCTCCTTAGTAGATGATCATCCTCAGCCAAAACTCACGCCCATTGGCCATGTGCATTTCCCGTACCGCTAATCAAACACTTGGCTGCTAATTCATGTTTGAGCATCGATCGGTCTCCTCGTGAGAATCTTATGTTGTAATTTTCTTCCTAGCACCAACCTGGGGAGTGCCCAACCCACTAGACATGCCTAGGCCGCCTAGAACACATGGCAACATTACGGTCACGCGGTGACCACGCCGACGGCATGCTAGTTTACGCGCTCTAGAGTTAGGGCCCTCGGCCACCGCCCAAACCTCGATGTATCGCCACCAAACCATGTATTTATGATTAAATAGGTCCTTATGTACCTAGAAATGATTTTTGGAAAAAATAAATAGCAAACTATGAGGCAGCTGCAGCTCAAATTTGACCCGCTTCCAACCGAATCATGGAAATTTGTCTTTTCACGAGAGGTGGATCAAAAAAATTTACACCCAACAATTTTGTCAATTGTGCATTAAATATGGCCTAGTATTTTATAAAAATAATTTGGTCCAATTTTGCAACAATTATTTGGTAGTTCCTTCACAAAAAAACTCCTTTCGGGCACTCGAAAAATGGAAAATGGTTTTTTCGTCCAACGAAAATGAAAACTTCCTTAGACAACATCGTTTGCCATTCCAATATGCACTCTTGTGCACAATATTAGATCATTTGAACAAACTATGCCATGAATGTGGCCATAAGATTGATCATTTGGCTTGAAAGCCATTGATCTCCACACCTGATAGCTCGTTTCTGAGAACACTTATTTATAATAATTGCCGTACTACAAGTTTGTTATTTTTCATAGGAACTTGGACACATATGATGACACAATGCGAAGGTTTCCCAATTTTTTGATTTTTTTTTGAATTTTTTATGCCCGTTTCAAAATGCGGTCAAAACGGCGGGAATGACCGTTCCTATCTAGTGGTTGAATCTTGGATTTTTTTGGTGTTTCTCTGATTAAATAGATCCTTATGTACCTAGAAATGATTTTTGGAAAAAATAAATAGCAAACCATGAGGCAGCTGCAGTTCAAATTTGACCCGCTTCCAGCTGAATCGGCGGAAATTTGTCTTTTTCACGAGAGTGGATCAAAACTTTTTGCACCCAACCATTTGGTCAATTATGCATTAAATATGGCCTAGTATTTTATAAAAATAATTTGGTCCAATTTTGCAACAATTATTTGGTAGTTCCTTCACAAAAAAACCTCCTTTCGGGCACTCGAAAAATGGAAAATGGTTTTTTCGTCCAACGAAAATGAAAACTTCCTTAGACAACATTGTTTGCCATTCCAATATGCACTCTTGTACACAATATGAGATCATTTGAACAAACTATGCCATGAATGTGGCCATAAGATTAATCATTTGGCTTGAAAGCCATTGATCTCCACACATGATAGGTCGTTTCTGAGAACACTTTTTTATAATAATTGCCGTATTACAAGTTTGTTATTTTTCATAGGAACTTGGCCACATATGATGACACAATGCGAAGGTTTCCCAATTTTTTGATTTTTTTTGAATTTTTTATGCCCGTTTCAAAATGCGGTCAAAACGGCGGGAATGACCGTTCCTATCTAGTGGTTGAATCTTGAATTTTTTTTTTGTGTTTCTCTGATTAAATAGATACTTATGTACCTAGAAATGATTTTTGGAAAAAATAAATAGCAAACCATGAGGCAGCTGCAGTTCAAATTTGACCCGCTTCCAACTGAATCGGCGGAAATTTGTCTTTTTCACGAGAGGTGGATCAAAACTTTTTGCACCCAACCATTTGGTCAATTATGCATTAAATATGGCCTAGTATTTTAGAAAAATAATTTGGTCCAATTTTGCAACAATTATTTGGTAGTTCCTTCACAAAAAAACCTCCTTTCGGGCACTCGAAAAATGGAAAATGGTTTTTTCGTCCAACGAAAATGAAAACTTCCTTAGACAACATTGTTTTCCATTCCAATATGCACTCTTGTACACAATATGAGATCATTTGAACAAACTATGCCATGAATGTGGCCATAAGATTAATCATTTGGCTTGAAAGCCATTGATCTCCACACATGATAGGTCGTTTCTGAGAACACTTTTTTATAATAATTGCCGACAAGTTTGTTATTTTTCATAGGAACTTGGCCACATATGATGACACAATGCGAAGGTTTCCCAATTTTTTGATTTTTTTGAATTTTTTATGCCCGTTTCAAAATGCGGTCAAAACGGCGGGAATGACCGTTCCTATCTAGTGGTTGAATCTTGAATTTTTTTTGGTGTTTCTCTGATTAAATAGATACTTATGTACCTAGAAATGATTTTTGGAAAAAATAAATAGCAAACCATGAGGCAGCTGCAGTTCAAATTTGACCCGCTTCAAATTAATCGGCATGAAATTTGTCTTTTTCACGAGAGGTGGATCAAAACTTTTTGCACCCAACCATTTGGTCAATTATGCATTAAATATGGCCTAGTATTTTAGAAAAATAATTTGGTCCAATTTTGCAACAATTATTTGGTAGTTCCTTCACAAAAAAACCTCCTTTCGGGCACTCGAAAAATGGAAAATAATTTTTTTTTGCCAAAAAACTCATTTCTCACGACACCTTTTAAAAGATATTTATCTTTTTTCTTGTTTGTTATTCTTTTATGAAAACTTGTTCACATTTTGGTGACACAATGGAAAGGTTTTCCATTTTCTTTTTGAATTTCTCAGGTCATAAAATAACTGACACGATTTTAACACATTATTTTTAGGCAACTATGACCTATTTAGATGGTCATAATATCATACTGCATTCTGATTATTCCGTGGGCGTCTCACGCGGATCATGCATCGTACGCCGTCGGATGCTCGCAGATCCAACGGCCCTCTTCAACCCTTTCACACCAACCCCGAAACCCTAGCTGGTCATTTTCCATCCACCCCCCCCCCCCCCCGTCCCCCCGCCTCCTTTCTTTCCGCATCCATCCATCGATCCCCTTCCATCTCCTCGCTGTCTCGCCAGATGGAGAGAGAGAGAGAGCGCGAGAGCTCGCCTCCTCCCTTCCAGATCGCCGCCGCCACCTCCGTCCGGCCGAGCTCGCCGCCGTCCATGGCCCCCCCACGCCCTAATCCTCTCGCCTCCCATTCCCCCACCCAACCAAAGCAACCAGCCCACCCGGCACCCTTCCTCCTCCAACAAAGCAAAGCCGTGCCCTCTGACTGGGGGATGAGATCTACGCCTGCAGGGAATTTACTGGCTCTCTCCATCGGCGGGGCTTGGGGAGGCCGGCTTTCCCTGTCGAGATCTGTCGCGCGCGTCCTCCAGCGCCACCCGCAGCATGTCGAGTACACCACCACCCTGGAGCTCCTCGGCCTAGCCAACCTCTCGTCCCCGAACTCCCGGGCGCGCGCTGCCGCCATGGGCATCATGCCGCTCCAAGTCCAAGCAGCGGGCAGCGCCGAGGAAACGACGCAATGGTGCGTGGATCTCCTCAACCTCCAATATTATCTGTTCCGAGGCGGTTGCTTTCCGACGAATTTCGAGGCGGTTGCTGCTTTGTTTCCGCTTGTCGACAATTCTATTTCGGTTCCTTCCCCGCCCCTCGGTCGCATCTCGTGTTTCTGTTGAGGGACGATGTTGCCTTTGATGTTGCTGACTGTTGTTGTTGATCTGCACGGTGTTCTGCAGCGACGATCGGCGTGGAGGTGCGGCCGCTGGACTTCCAGATGAGCCACGGCAAGATCAGGTTCTACTGCTGGCTGCCTCCACTAGACGCATCCCCATCTCGATGCTGCTGCTGATGCTGTGCGTGCGTGCTTGTAGGGCCATCGACTACTGCTGCAACGTCGCTGCCGCTGCCGGTGACCGCGGACCGCCAACGCCGAGCAAGATGGTGGAGTGCAGGAACTGCCAGGAGCAGGACTGGGACTCCAGCATGGAAGCCCCCTGCGCCTGCCGCGGCAGCCTCAAGGTAATTAAGACAACGCAAGCTAACCACAACAATGTCTGAATTCCGAGCTGGATCAAGCAGCAATAATTGTTTTTGTATGAACCTGTATATATTTTGTGTACACACCACTGATTTGTATGGTGCACTGTGAGGCTGGAAATTTCCTTTTAAGCTATGGTGTGTTTGTTCTTGAGAGCTAGTTGTGGAAAATCCCCCTTGCTGTATGGAATCCGCTGAAAAAAATTCGAAATGGTCCGATATCCCACTACACACTAGTTGGGCCTAGTGATATTGATGAACTATAGTGTTTCATTGTTGATTCGTATGGTGCACTGTGATGCTTGAAATTTTGTTTTTAAAGCTGTGGTGTGTTTGTTCATGAGAGTTCACTGTGTATGTTGCGTGCAGCCTTGTGAATCAAGTTATGCATGCCTGCTGCATTTAGCATGACATAAAATAAAATTCCATGAAAGCTTATTACTACATCAGTGCTTGCTCCCAGTGTTTCCGTCTTGCAATTTATCCTGGTGTGCACTACACTCATGCGATATTTCTGGATAACAAAGTCAGATACCCTGGAATATTTGTATGATCGGATCTTGTTGGTTTCATCCATCTAATGATAATCTATGTATTTGGACAACCCATTTAGCTATAATTAGTTGCTGCACCACATGTCATCTTGCAGTTGGTGCTAATTCTAGTTACTTTGTTACAAAGGCTTATTCTTTTAGTCCTTCTTTATGTTTGTTTGCTTAACTAGTACTCGCCAAACTTGCCATAAAAGATTCAGTATGTCGATCATCTTACCACCACATATGCTTTTCTGTTTGTTATGAAAGTTTCGTCATTCTGATAATACACTGGATGCTTGGAGAATGGATGTGCCCTGTTTTTTTCCTTTCTGTAGTTGCTGAAGTTGCAATGTATAGTGTTAACTAATTCTCCTGTTTTGCTACCTGATGAGTGCTTTCTTTGTAATATTTCACCTTCGTATGCATATTTGTTTTGTATTTTTTTATAAATGATGATAGTTTGTGCAAGATGTTCACATGTTATTTTATTTTTTGAATAAATTCTCTTATGCCCTTGACTTAGATTGACCCAAAACAGCAGCATCCTTGATGCGTACTGACCTTCACCTTGTTCTTTCTCTCGCAGACTCGAAGGAGACTATACGCAAGGCACCTCCTCTTCGGTTGTGAGAGTGTCCAGGGTCGTGGGTGCGGCTAATGCCTATGTCTGTGGCTGCACTTGACACTCGCCTCTCTTTAAGGGCACATATCATTTTTATAACTCGCTATCTTTTCCCAAGTCTTTATTATCTTGCCTAGCCTTGTACCGATATGTATTGTTTGATGCTAATTACCCAAGTTAATGCATGATGTTAAGGATAACCCGAGAACACTTGCCCAAGTTTATAAGATATGCATGTGATGATCAAACCTGCTTTGCTGCTCTTTCAATGCTTTTGCTCTTTGACTTGTGCTTCTCTAGTTGTCTAAATGCTTCTGCTGCTAGCCTGCTAGACTGCTACTAGCTTGAATAGGTGTGCACTTGTGATGGTGGTGGTGCTGCTTGTGTTGTAGCTGCTAATTAAATGCTTATACTCGCACTGCTGCTGATTAAATTCTTATGTTGTTGTTGTATGCTTATGCTACTGATTTAATGCTTTAGAAATTGATTGAATTGAACCTGTTGTAATCCTTCATGTTATACTCGTATTTAATTTTTGGGTTTCTATTTGATTTTTTAGTCTGTTATATACTGTTCATCTTCAATTTCTTCTGTAACCTGCTTGGAGCTTAGAATACAGAGCCCAACTAGTCTCATATACAACTAAGACCAATGATTCATGCTCAATTCAGATATGTATGTATGACCAGTAAATTTGGAAGGCCCAAATCCTAACGTTAATATGCTCAATTTTGTACCATATTCATGCTCAATCTGTTGCATTCAAGTTGTTGGAAGTTTTGTTATGCCATGCTTAGTGTTTACTAAATTGGGGCATTTGGGCATGTATGTATAAATTTTAGCCTCTTGAAAGAATATTATTTACTTCCAGTGTATTTCACTAATAGCTTATCTGGATCAGGATCTAATGTCGTTGAGGCTGCTGCTGTGATAGAAGATCAGAAGAAGCTTGGAGATGCGTGCCATAGTTTTAGTTGATGTTGCCACCAAGTTTTGGTGCTTGTGTATCTGTTTTTGAATGTATGTGCACTTGTTGGACGTGCAAACGTGTATGTGCTCTTGTGAGTATTTGACTGGATGATTTCTGGACTTAATCAGTTAATTGAGAGATTTATTATTTTGTTGTTCAAATGTGTAAATTGAAATCTGTGAATGAAAAAGACCAAATTTTCTACTTGACAAAATAATATTTGGGCTCTAAAAAGGCTATGGCCCAAACTATAGTGCATCAGAACATTGTGTATTTTAGAAAAACCAGAAAAATAGGCTTAATGAAATGGTTTGCAAAAAGGCCACGCCCGAGAAAATAAAAATGCTAAATTGTTGGGCTAGGCCCATGTAGCTAGCGAAAATTAATGTAAAAATAAATATTAAAAAGGTCAATTGTTGGGCTAGGCCCATGTAGAAAACCGAATTGGACCGGGCTGAATCTTGTGCCACATCAGCTTGCCACGCTGGATGCCTACGTGGCCTGGGGGAGGTTGCTAGTGACCAAAACGCCATAGTAGGAATATTTTGGTCGTAAACGTCTTTGACCATTCCAAAAGAAAGGTCGCTATAGTCAGTTTACGACGGCCAGCTTTTGACCTTCTGTTTTTGGTCACAAAAAGGTCATAAATGGAATTTCGTGACCTTTCAGTGACCAATAGTGGTGGTCATAAGTTGACATATTTCTTGTAGTGTGTCGCGGGGGGTTTATATAGGCCTACCCCCGGGGGTACAATAGTAATCTGACTGGGCGTGGACCCCAGCCGTTTGTCTCTCTTGCCGCCATCCTTCCCGCCGGCTTCTGGGGCCCGCCGACTGGTGGGTCCCGCGGACAGGCCGAATAGTGTGCGGCGCTCCTGATGACGCAGGCTTGGTCATGGGGTCGTGGCAACAAGGTTGCCGTCGTCAGCGATCACCGCCGCTCCTCCCCATCCAATCTGGTTTATAGCTTGTGGGGCCTGGCGGGAGACGGCCGACTCAGGAGGCCGACTCCCACAGTGGTCGCCTTCCGGCGCCCGCCGCCTTTGATTCATCCATCGGCGGTGGCCCCGCAATCTATGGGCCGTACAGTTTGCGTCGTGGGCACAAAGCATCACGACCGTGGCTGAGGTCGAGGAGGCATGACAACGATCCGCGCCTCGCCGGAGATCTCCCAAAGTCTACGGCTCATCAGTAGCCATGCCAACCCCTCATAGGCAGGATGGGACGGCTATGTCGGGGCCGTGCCCTGCATCGGTCTTCGTGAAATGTCGTGGGCCGACTCCCATAGTCGGCACTCCTGGAGGTCGCAAGCCGGGAGTCGGCTTGCTTTAAAGTCGTCGTCTGGGACTCGGCCTCTCGGGGGATCGCCAGCTGGGACTCGGCCTCTCTGGAGGTCGCCTGCTGGGACTCGGTGAGAGGGGCGTGGCCTGCCCCGATGTCTTGAAAGATCCTGGGTCCCGGGTCAGCCTACCCGTGGCCCATTACTCCGACAGTAGTCCCCGAAGCTGGTGAAGCCCTGCGGGCGCCGCCTCGTGGGGCTTCTACAGTTTCAATCTTCCCAGAGCCGACTCTGAGACTCGGCCACTGTTTCTTCGGGCCGACTCGCCGAAGTCGGACTTGTTTAGCGAGGGGCCATTATTCGTAAGTCGCGGCGGGAAAACAGGCGGTGTATCGGATACGCTTCCCTGCCGCCATCAAGACGGTCCTATCGTGCGGTGCCACGTGGGGAGGATAGTCTGCCCACCCACGCGTGCGACGGGACGGGCCGCCAGGTGGGCCCCGCCACTACCGCGCCTCGGCGTCCGAGCGGATCCGCTGCGGCTGCGGACGGTTGGCATACCCACGTTGTTACTCCGCGCAGTAACTTCATGGGGTAAATCGTGGGCGGCGTGGGGCTTCGGGCGCAGTTAATCCCACGTCCGCCCCCTCGGCTCCTCAGCCCGTAGGGCTATAAATAGGCGGGGAGGAGCGGGGCGGCACTGCACGCACACCCTCTCCCCCGCTCTCCTGCCTTCTCTTCTTCCTTCGCCACGAGCCAAAGCATCCTCTCTCGTCGACGATGAGCTTTTCCTCCGCCGCTTCCCCCAGCGCTCCGGCGTGGGGGCGGCTTTCGGGACGGAGGCGGAGCACATCGAAGCCTCCGCTGGACCTGCCGTCTCCCCAGCGCGGACCTGGTGCACGCTAGTCCCGCGCCAGCGGGAGAGATCCGGCCCGTGCCGGAGGAGGGCGAGCGGGTCGTCTTCCATTCGCATCTAATGCGTGGGCTGGGGCTGCCGGTGAGCGGGTTCTTCCGCTTGTTCCTGGAGTTCTATAATCTTCAGCCGCACCACCTCACCCCAAACGCGGTGGTGCTGCTCTCTGCCTTCGCCACTCTGTGCGAAGGCTACCTCGGCGTTCTCCCCACCCTCGAGTTGTGGGGAGAATTTTTCTCTTCGGCTCGGATTTTCAAGCCGCCGCACGCCGGCTCGGTCACGGCACCTACATCGCGGTGCGGCGCTCGACGACCGACAACCCTTTCCCTCCCATCTCGCTGGTGAAGTCGGTGAAGATGTGGCAGCGCTCTTACTTCTACGTGAAGAACCTCTCCACCGACGGCGACTGGGTCAACTTGCCGCCCTTCGACCCCGAGCCTCTGACTGGCAGGCTTGCCAGTTGGTCCCACCGGTCCAAGTCGCTGTCTCCCTCCGGAGCCGCCTCCGTGGCGCGACTCCGAGTTCTGCTGCAGTCGGAGGGCCTCGTCGGATCCGACCTTCTGGCCGCCTTCGTGGCGCGCCGAGTCCTCCCACTCCAGGGCCGGCCTCACCTCATCTGTCAGATGAGCGGCCGCCACGATCCGAGCCGGCTGTGCACCAAGGAAATGCCCCGCAGGGAGGTGGCGAACTTGGTGAACCACATCGCGCAGTGCGAGTTCACAGAGGACTGGCAGTTCGGCAAGGAGCCGTACTCGCGCGACAACCCCCCCTCTAGTGGTAAGTCGCATCTTTACAGTAGCTTGATTCGCTGGCACCGACTCGGCTTCTAATCAGCATTGGTTCCTTCTGGGCAGAATCCCCTCACGGCGCCCGCAGCCGGCGCCATGAGAGTGCCCCGCGACTACGTCCCAGATCGCGAGGACAGCAACATAGACGACCCCGACTTGGGGGCGGCGGCGCTGGAGGCCGACTCTGAAGGCGGCGGAGAGGGGGCGGACGGCGGCCTCAGGCCAATGGCCACCTTCGCCGACTGGCCCGAGGACGACGCCGACGTGGAAGTCGTCCCGCGCCGCCAACCAAGGGCCGGCCCCTCCGGCCAAGTCGGCGCAAAGAGGCGTCACGTCGGGCCGAGCGCCCGGTGGCAAGCGTATAGTTCAAGGGCGGCCGCGACTGCGGGAGGAGGCGGCCGCAAAGGCCAACCGCTTCCGAAGGGAAGTGAGAAGGCCACCGCTAGTTTCCGCGTAAGTCTTTTTCACTCTTTCATTTTCTTTGTTGGATCATATCCGAGTCTTTTTGATACTCCCTCCGTTCTTCTCCAGAGCTCCCCTCACCCTTGAGAGAGCCGCCGTCCCCTCTGTCATGGGGTCGGTAGAGACATCCGCCAATACTCGACGGGTCGATCCCGCCGCCGACCTTCGGGAGGCGACGGAACGGAATGCGCGGGAGAAGCGCGTCGAAGAGGAGGCCGACTGCCTGGAGAAGGCGGAGGCTGAGAAGGCGGCCACCAATGCCCAGAAGAAACTGGAGGAGGCCGAGGCTGCCGCTGCGACGAAACGGCACGCTGAGGAGGTCGCGTGTCGCCGATCGGCGATGCTTGTCCCTCCGTTGTCGTCGGCGCCGCCGGCTCTGGAGTTCACGGGGCAGACTGGAGAGGTCGGCACCGAGAACCCCCTCGTGGAGGAGGGCGGCGAGGCTTCAGGCTCGGACACCCACGCGCCGCCTCCGCCGCCTCCGCCACCGTCTAGGAGGCCGCACAGCCGATGGACCCGCAGGATCCACCGACCACGGACGATGCCGAGGCGCGGCTGCTTCTTCAAGTCGCCGTGCCAACACGCCGCCGGCTTGAGAGGACGAGCTCGGCGCCGCGAGCTCGGGAGACTGGCGCAGCCAGCTCGGCGAGTCTAGACGTCGAAGCCTCCAGTGCCGCGCCCACCGGCTGGTTACGCGGAGGCGGCACCGGCCCGCTGAATCAGGCCCTCCTGGACGTCCAGTCAAAGCTGCGCGCGGAGAGCGACGCCCAACTCGCACCAGAGCGATTCGCCGCAGGACATCCGTCCGAGTATGTTTCCTTTCTTTTTTAATTTCGTTTTCTCGTAGAGGCGCGCCAGCACCCACTGGTGTAGTCCCGAGTCCGGGCGGCTGCTGAGCGGCGGTTCGAACTCCTCCGTGGGCTCCGAGTACTAACTTTTGCCTTTGCCGGCTTTTTGCAGGAATATCATAATCTCCGCGCCACTTCCTTCAACCGCAATGTCGAGGAGCTGAACAAGCGGACCGCCGACCTGACGAAAAGCCGGGGTGAGCTCTTTCTTCCTTCTTCGCAGGGGCGCGCTGGCGCACTCATGCTGCTGTAGTCCCGAGATTCGGGCCGATCGCTGGCGGTCGGGCGGATCTCTCCGCGACTCCACTTTCTTTCTTCTCCGCGGGGGCGCGCTGGCGTGCCCGCGGGCTGTAGTCCCCGAGATTCGGGCCGACTGCTGAGCAGTCGGGCCGGATCTTCCCGGCGATCTAATTTACTGATGACTTTCCATGTCTTCTTCTTCGTTCTTCAGGCGCCAACGCCGCCCTCCAGGAGCAGCTGGGCGAGGCCAACACTGCTCGTCGTGCCAAGGAAGAGGAGTGCCATAGGCTCGCCAAAGAGCGTGATCTGCTGGCGACGCAGCTGGCCGAGCAGAAGGAGTTGCTCCGGAAGGCGCAGGGCGATGCTAAGTCGCGGGAGGCCGCCCTCATGGCCGAGTTCGAGGTCGAACGCTCCGCCTGGACTGATCGGGAGGCGATGCTGACCTCCGCCTACCACGAGCTCGAGGACATCGTCGATGGTAAGTCTTTTTTGCTTCTTTGGTCTTCCGACTTTGTGTCAGGCTGATTTCTGATTTTCCGACTATCTTCTTTTCTACCTTGCCAGACTTCTTTCCTGGCCATTCACAAGCCGTCCCTCTGGCCATCGAGGCGGCTCGGGAGGCGCGAAGGGCGAAGGGTGAGGTGATTGCCGCCAACACCCCCCGAACCATCGACGAGCAGCTTCTGAGCATCGGGGCTCGTCTTCGTCCTGCTGCGCCATCTTCAGCGTGCCGGTGCCCAGGTGGTTGCCGCCCTGTGGCCGGACGTGCCGGCTCTGTGCACCACCAGTCGGACCGCCGATTGGCTGGAAGTCGCCGCCGGCCGCCTTGAGGCTTGGAAGGGCTCCTCGGCCCGAGCCGGAGCACGCCGGGCCTTGGAGTTCGTCAAGGCGTGGTATCCGGGGCTGGACCTGGACTGCCTGGCCGCATTTCGCCGAAGCCCAGCCGAGCAGAGGTCGTAGAAGGCGCCCCGACGCTGCTGGCGGCCATCGCCGAGTACACGGACACCAGCGTCTTCGTGCCCGAGCGGACTGAAGGCGGCGAGGAGGCACCGCCGGACTGGTTCAGGATGAACCCAGAGTACAAGGAAGACTCGGCGGAGGTGATCGACTCCAGCACCGAGGAGGAGGACGAGTCGGAGGACGGAGGCGAGGAGGAGGCACCAGAAGACGAAGTAGGCGGCCAGCCTCAGCCCGATCGCGCCTCCAGCAACGAGCCGCGCGGGGACAAGGCGACCGCCGCTAGAGGCGACCAGGCTGAGACCGCCCAGCCGACTGCCCCGGCATCCGACACCGCCATCACCTCCGATCCTCCGGCCCCGGAGGCCGCCTCCTAGCCTGCTTCTGTTTATCTGTCTTCATTAATCTTTTGAAAGACTTGTTAGGTTCGAACAATTCCACCCACGGGGTGTATCTTGAATTCTTATTCGGAGATTCGGCCAAGGGCCTATGTAAACATTTATCTAATTTCCGCCTTTCCTTGCTTATTGCTCCTTAGACTTTTTCCTTTGCCGCCTTCCTTTAGTTGCCGCCTTGCCGGCTGGGCAGCCGCTCTGCGGACTGTCGCCGGGTCAAGTGCTTGGCTACTTCAGGAAGGCAGGTACTTAGCCATTTAGAGTTTCTCTAGCAAATCGGCTTAGAGTTTACGGTGATTTACTATTCGAGAGTCGTGCGCCCTGATAAAGTTGAGACGGCGAGCCGATCGCTCATGAATCGCTCGGTGGGGGAGGCTGGTAGCCGGCTTGGGCTATGCGTAGGCTTTTAGGTCCTTAGCCATTTTTCATGCATGCGCTCGTTCTTGCTTGTTCCCTGCCTACCGACAGTCACTCTGCAAGCTGCGGCTTTCGACAGGAGATGGCTTGAGCACAACACATTACTTGTCTGACCGCAGGAAGCATTTCATAGCGAGCGCAAGATTTGCAAGTCCCCGGCCGACTTAGTCGGACCCGTGCCGCATAAAGGTGATAAAAAGAGCAGCATATTCGGAAGCGTAATTCTTATCATACAGATAATCAAAAAGGCAGTCCCCGAGCTCGTCCCGGGGGGCCTAAGGTCTTAGTACTTTAATACAAAGAGGGTAGTGTGATACATACTGCATCAATTGTAAAATCTTCGAAGAAGATTCGTGTTCCACGGGCGCTCTGTTTCTTTGCCGAAGTCGTCCCTCTTGCGCGCTCGATGCTTCTGAGCATCGATCAGATAGTAGGCGCTGCTCCCTCAGCACCTTGCTGATGATGAAGGGACCTTCCCAAGGCGCCGACAACTTGTGCTGGTCGGCTGTTCTCTGAATCAGCCGGAGCACAAGGTCGCCCTCTTGAAATGATCTTGGCTTGACCTTGCGGTTGTAGTATCGGCGCAGACTCTGCTGGTAGATGCCGGACCGGCTGAGTGCCAACAGTCGGCCCTCTTCCAGCAGATCGACGCCGTCTTGGCGTGCTTTTTCGGCTTCCTCTTTGGTGTACATGGAGACCCGCGGAGAGTCGAACTCTATATTCGTCGGGATGACGGCTTCGGCACCGTAGACGAGGAAGAAAGGCGTGAAGCCGGTTGACTTGTTTGGGGTTGTGCGCAGACTCCAGAGGACGGCAGGCAGCTCCTCGACCCAACAGCCGGCCGAACGCTCAAGTGGTTCGACCAATCGAGGCTTGATGCCGGACAGGATAAGGCCATTGGCTCGTTCCACCTAGCCGTTTAACTGCGGATGGGCAACGGACGCTAAGTCCAGTTGGATGCCCTGCATCGCGCAGAAACAAGCCAAGGCGCCCTTGGCAAAGTTTGTGCCATTGTCGGTGATGATGATGTGCGGTATGCCGTACCGCACCATGATGTCGGCAATGAAGGTTACTGCTGTAGGCCTGTTTAACTTCTTGATGGGCTTTGCTTCCACCCACTTGGTGAACTTGTCCACCGCGACAAGCAGATGAGTTAGGCCGCTTCGGGCCGTCTTGAATGGTCCTACCATGTCCAGGCCCCAAACGGCGAAGGGCCAGGCAATAGGGATTGTCTTCAGCGCGGAAGCCGACTGAAGGGGCTTGGAGCGGAACATCTGGCACCCCTTGCATTTTTCGACTATCTCTTTAGCTTCTTCCAGGGCAGACGGCCAAAAGAAACCGTGTCGAAAGGCTTTGGCCACAAGTGCCCTCGAAGCCGCATGGTGGCCGCACTCGCCCTGATGGATGTCTCTGAGAATCGCTTGGCCTTGCTCTGATTCTACGCAGCGCTGGTAGACACCAGTGACACTGCGCCTGACTAGCTCTCTGTTGACTATGGTGTATGCTGCTGCTCGGCGCTGCACTTGCCGAGCCAAGATCTCATCTGTTGGCAATTCTTTGCTCACTAGAAACTTGAGGATAGGATGTGCCCATGAAGGTGCTGCTATCTCTTCAACTGCTACCGCAGCGACTTGGACAAGGGTGGCTGGGCTGGGAGGCGGCGCGTTGGAGTCTGTGGCCGTTTGCTGAATTGACGTAATCTCTGGGCCGACTAGGGCAGCTCCCGGGCCGAGTGGCGCAGTCCCCGAGCCGGGCTCTGAAGTCCCCGGGCCGACTGGCGCAGTCCCCGGGCTGGGCTCTGAAGTTCTCGGGCCGGTTTCAACTGTGGTTTCCTTGAGGTCGCCTGCTGGGGCTTTGGAGTCGGATCCGACTATTTCTGGCGGAGCCGGCACGAAGATGGAGTCTGACTCTGGTGAGGGCTTGATAGACGGCTTGAGGAGGCGCTGAAGGGAGACGCCGGAAGGTATTGCTTGGCGAGTGGAGCCGACTCGTGCCAAGGCATCTGCTTGATCGTTGTCATTTCTTGGCACGTGAAGGAATTCGCACCCCTCGAAATATCCGCTGAGTTGTTGCACCACAGGCGGTAGCTCTCCATGTTTGCGTCTTTGGCGCCCCGATCGCGGATGATTGCTGAACCACCAAGTCGGAGTCGCCATAGCACGTGATCCGCGAATGCCGAGTTCTTTGGCAAGCCGGAGCCCATGAATGAGCGCCTCATATTCGGGCGACGTTGTTGGAGGCGGCGGGTGGATTTGCAGACGATTTGAGCTTGTCGCCTTAGGGGAGGTGAGGGACGACGCGCCCAAGGCCGGTGCGCATCTTGGAGCCGTCGAAATGCATCCGCCAATGAGTGGAGTCAGCGCCGGCGGTAGTACCGGTCTCGCCCGGTCGACGAGGAAGTCGGCGGCGCCGCGACTTGATGGCGGTCGCGGGGCTGGTAGTAGATGGTGTAAGGGCTAGATCTATAGCCCATTTGGCCACTCGCCGAGGCGCCTCGGCTTCCAATGATCTCGACGAGTGGGCGGTGCAAACCACATGATTGGATGCTCTTGAAAATAGGGCTTCACTTTCTTGGCGGCAAAATGCATGCCGTAACACATCTTCCGATAGTGAGGGTAGTTTTGCTTGAGTCGACGATTACCTCGCTCGGGTAATATACCGGTCTTCGGCTGTGAGCGCCTTGCCTTCCTCCTTGCGCCGACTACAATGATCAGGCTTGACTACTCGGCTGGTGGCGGCGATGTACAAGAGCATGGGCTCTTTGGGAGTCAGAGCCGCCAACACGGGGGGAGTAGTCAACATCTTCTTCAGTTGGAGAAATGCCTCATCCGCCTTGTGGTTCCACTCAAAAAAGGTGGTCTTCTTCATCAATTGATACAAGGGCAGAGCTTTCTCGCCCAGCCGACTGATAAATCGGCTGATGGACGCCAAGCAGCCGGTGAACTTCTGCACATCCAACAGTCGGCTGGGTACCTCCATTCTCTCAATGGCCTTGATCTTTACGGGGTTGCACTCTATGTCGCGTTCGGAGACCAGGAATCCAAGGAGCTAGCCGGCTGGTACTCCGAAAACGCACTTCTCGGGGTTGAGCTTGATCCGAAATCGGCGCAGATTTTCAAAGGTCTCTTTGAGGTCTTCCAAAGAGCGCCCCACGCTTCCGCCTTCACCACCACATCATCCACATAGACGCATGCGTCCTGCCGAGTTGCTTGAGGAGGCATTTCGCATGCAACGCTGAAAGGTGGCGCCGCATTCCTCGCCGAACGCCATTGTCGTGCAAATGTAAGGCTCCAAACGGCGTGATGAAGGCGGTCTTGATCTGTCCGCCGGATTCAGCTTTTGATCCGTGGTATCCTGAGTATGCGCTCTAGGAAACTCAACAGCTCGCATCCGCCGTGGAATCTATCACCGATCAATCCTTGGCGAGCAAACGGGTCCTTCGGCAGGCTTTATTGAGGCTTGTGTAGTCGATGCACATCCGCCATCGCTTGTTTTCCTTCAGCACCAACACCGGTTTGCCACCACTATGGAAAAACACTTCCATGATGAAACCGCTGCCGTGAGCCGGGCTATCTCTTCTCCAACAACTCTTCTTTTCTCTTGACAGCGGCGCAAGGGCTGCTCGACGGCTTCATATCCGGCCCGACGTAGCTTGTGCTCGGCGAATTCCGTCGGTACACCCGGCATGTCCTTGGGGGACCATGCAAAGATGTCCCGATTCTCACGGAGGAAATCGACGAGCTCGCCTTCCTATTTGCTGTCAAGGCCTTGGAACTCGGCATCTTCATTTTAAGGTAGGCGTAGTGTGGAACCGCCATGAACTTGGCCAAAGCAGGCCGGCCAAGCAGAGTGTGGTACGAGCTCTCCAAGTCCACCACCTCGAACCAGACCGGCTCTCGGCGGAAGTGATCTTTGTCTCCGAAGAGGACGTCTATCAGGATCTTGCCGATTGGTGAACAGGAGAGGCCGGGTACAATTCCATGGAACACGGTGCGGCTGCTCTGCAGCTGCCTTCGCCTGATTCCTAGCTTCTCCATGGTGTCTTTGTACAGGATGTTTATGCTGCTGCCTCCATCTATCAGGACCCGTGAAAAACGGGCGGCCCGCCTATCAAGAGCTAAGGTCGCACCTAAGACCAGGGCATAGGAGCTCGACTCGGCATCACCGGGTGATCCGCCCGACTCAACCGATAGGCCTCTCGGACCAATGCATGAACTCGAGCATCCGCTGCTCTGCGTTTACTTCTTCTTCTTTGTTGGCGCTTTCTTCGCCGGTCATCTCGCCACACCGGTGAATACTACGAGGCTCCGTGCTCTTTTGGGAACTCGTCTTGTCTTCGCACCGATCGGCGAGCCGCCGGCCTTTGGGCGGCAGCTGAGGCGGCAGCCTGCAGCGGCGGAGGAGTGAGGCCGCCCCTTGGCGATTCTCGCGAGCCGCTGGCACTTCGGTGGTGTGGTTCGACGGCCAAGGCCATTGTGGAACTTGTAAGGACCATCTAAAGTTCTGCTCATAGGAGAAAGCCGCAACCAATTGACTTGCCGCCTTTACGCCGCTTGGCCGGGCTGCCCTCCGGCTGCGATCTTCTACTATGCGACCTGCCGACTATTGGAAGTCGGCTGGGGTCCTGCGCTTGTTGTCGTTTTGTCATTGCCGCCGATCGGCGTCTCCACCAGAGTTCCGGGAGCTGGGAGTCACTTTGCCACCAGCTGACTTGAATCTCCGTCTTCATAGAAGAGTCGGCCGTGGCGTATTTATCCGCTATGACTAGCAGCTCGTCAAGGGTTTACGGCTCGTCGCAGAGGAGCTTGTGCTTGAGGAGGGTGCCCTCTCAGCACCCAAGCGAGGAAGTACTCGATAGCCTCGCACTGCACGCCCTCGCGAGGAGTTTCAAGTTCGCCCCAGCGTGTGAGATAGTCGCGTTGATTCTTCGAGGCCTTGCACGACAAGGAGAGCCGGCGCGCTTGGGAGGTCGCTTGTACGTCTTTGGTGAAGTTGTGGATGAAGGCTTCGTGAAATCGACCCAGCTATTGATGCTGCGGGGCTTCAGTTGTTCAGCCATGTCCGGCCGTGCCACGAGCATGAGAGGAACATACTTCACGGCAACTTCGCTTGTTGCGTTGGCTATCCCGACGGCCGTGGAGTAGTCTATCAGCCCGCCTTCCGCTTTACTGAGCTGTGTACTTGGGCGTGTCCCGGGGGAGCGTGAACCCTTTGGGGAAGGGCTCGTCTCTGATGCGGGGCCCGCAAGGCGGACCCAGCTCATCTTCTTCTTCCAGCGCCAGGGATCGATGGAGTCGGTCGATCCGATGGCGGGCGCTATTCTTCCAACTCCCTCTCGGCGCCAAAGGCGACCTCCGAGAGTCGGATGCTCAACAGTGGCGGGAAACTCGCCGTTCTCTTCGGGCGGGGAGGCAGATAATCGCCCCGCCGCTCGACCGCTCTTAGGCGGCCGTCTTGGTCGCGCTGATGGTGATATGAGTCCGACCGGATCGACAGCCGGCTCCTTCTTCTTCCTTCGCGGACTCCGCCATCGGCGTCTCGGAAGGTCGCGCTTGATCCCGCGGGGAGGTAAGTCGTCGTTTTGCTGCTGCGGCAGATGCGCTGCCGCCGCCAGCTTTTGCAAAGAACCGCATCAAGGAGCTGCTGGACTCGCTCCGTCATCACACGGCGCTCTTCGCCCTCAAAGTTCTTCAGCTCGTCAGTCGCCGCTTGGGCGGCGCGGATATTCTCCGCTGGGGTGGCGTAAACAGGGCGTTTCGCCCCGAGTAAGTCGGCGATGGCCGCGCCACGCTGTCGGACCGCACCTAGACGGCTCGGCCCAGTCGGAGCCGGCGAGCCGCCTACGGCGCGATCCATCTCGCGCTGGTATGCCTCTGACAAGCGCCTCATGCTTGCCAACTTCTTGGCGCCTTCGACGATCTGAAGGCGGCGTGCCTCCAGTGTCTCGGCGTCCGCGTCCTCTGGAATGGGCGCGGTCAGGTCTTGCAGGGCCACGGCTAGCGGGTCCTGGGCTTCTTCACCGGAGTGCTCGCCGTGGCTGATGACGAGCACCTCCGTGACGTCGCTTCCGCCACTCTCCTCGTACGGAAGCGGCTCGTCGTAGACCACCACGTTGGTGGGGAAGATGTCAAGCGATACGGCGTCGGAGTCGACCAGCATCGGGTCGGAGGAGCCTAACGACTCCAAATCTACGGCAGGCTCGCCGGTGACGTGGAGTTGGTCGAGGAGGCCCATGAGAAGATTCTTGGGGGCATCCGTGCCTGCGCCGGATGCAGGCTCGTCGGAGAGGTGCACCTCGTCGATAAGTTCGGCGAGGCCGCCGCGCGCAGCGGCTTTCGGTCTTTGCAGCGCGTCGATGCAGCACTCCATTCGGGCGAGCTCGCCGCTGCGCCGCCAGGGAGGAAAAGGGTTCCGCCCGAACAGATCTCCGGACGACGGTGCACCTCGCCCCATGGTGGGCGCCAAATGTCGGGGGTTGGGTGCGACATATGCCAAAGGATGGCTTATCATGGTGGGGCGAGTAGAACGTCGCCGTGCTCGAAACGGATGAGGCGTAGACATGCACGCCGGTGAATCTTACCCAGCTTCGGGGCTCTCCGGGGAGATAACACCCCTACTGCTGCTCTGCGGGGTCTCCGCATGGTCACTATGGCAAAGTGGCTACAATGGCGCTCCTAGAGCTGTTTCGGGAGGCAGGAGAGAGCTAAGCTGGTTCTCTCCTCCCTGGTCTATGTGTCTAACTCTATCAAAGGCCGAACCCTTTGCATGGGTGTCCTGGGGGGTTTATATAGGCCTACCCCCTGGGGGTACAATAGTAATCTGACTGGGCGTGGACCCCAGCCGTCTGTCTCTCTTGCCGCCGTCCTTCCCGCCGGCTTCTGGGGCCCGCCGACTGGTGGGTCCCGTGGACAGGCCGAACACTGTGCGGCGCTCCTGATGACGCAGGCTTGGTCATGGGGTCGTGGCAACAGTGCCGCCGTCTGTCAGGCGATCACTGTCGCCACTCCCCATCCAATCTGGTTTATAGCTTGTGGGGCCCTAGCGGGGAGACCGCCGACTCCGTGGAGGCCGACTCCCATAGGGCCGCTCTTCCGCGCCCGCCGCCTTTGATTCATCCATCGGCTGTGGCCTCTGCGATCTCTCGGGCCGTGCAGGGCGGCGTCGTGGGCACAAAGCATCACGACCGTGGCCGAGGTCGGGAGGCATGGCAACAAGGCAGCGCCTCGCGGAGATCTCCCGGTGATACGGCTCATCAGCCATGCCAACCCCTCGTGGGGCAGATGGGACGGCCACGCCGGGCCGTGCCCTCGATCGGTCTTCGTGAAATGTCGTGGGCCGACTCCATAGTCGGCACTTTAGAGGTCGCAAGCCGGGAGTCGGCTTGCTTTAAAGTCGTCGTCTGGGACTCGGCCTCTCGGGGGATCGCCAGCTGGGACTCGGCCTCTCTGGAGGTCGCCTGCTGGGACTCGGCCAGAGGGGCGTGGCCTGCCCCGATGTCTTGAAAGATCCTGGGTCCCGGGTCAGCCTACCCGTGGCCCATTACTCCGACAGTTCCCCAACAGTGGCATACGAGCCTAGTTTTATGCGTAGATGTCATATGCACGAGTATAACACAAGTGAGTTGTGGGCGATATAAGTCATACTCCTTACCAACATGTCATACTTTGGTTCAGTGGCATTGTGAGATGAAGCGGCCCAGACCGACATTACGCGTACGCTTACGCGAGACTGGTTTCACTACTACGAGCACTCGTTGCTTAAAGGTGACCGGCGGGTGTCTGTCTCTCTCACTTTAGTTGAACCGAGTGTGGCTACGCCCGGTCCTTGCGAAGGTTAAAACAGCATCAACTTGACAAACTATCGTTGTGGTTTTGATGCATAGGTAAGAACGGTTCTTGCTAAGCCCGTAGCAGCCACGTAAAATTTGCAACAACAAAGTAGAGGACGTCTAACTTGTTTTTGCAGGGCATGTTGTGATGTGATATGGTCAAGAAGTGATGCTATATTTTATTGTATGAGATGATCATTTTTTGTAACCGAGTTATCGGCCACTGGCAGGAGCAATTTGGTTGTCGGGGATATACCCCGTGGCGTAAACCGGCCGGAAGTATAACCCGGCCGGACTGGACGACTCACTGGTTAGCCGCTTGGAGCTTGGCGGTTCACGGGCTACCCGCCTGGTCTTGGCGGTTCATTAGTAACCCGGTGGGCGGGTTTAGATGGATGACGAGGCCCAAGGCCCAGAAGGCCGGTTCACGTTTAATGGTGGGCCGGTTTATGAGGAAAGCGTAAGGACTATTCTCCTACAAAGGAAGCAAGACTAGGACTCCACTTGTAATAGAGTAATCCTAATCCAAATAGGACTAGTCATGTAAACCGCCCCTTCAACATATATAAGGAGGGGCAGGGCTCCCCAAAGAGGGACAAGCTACAAGCAAGAAGAAACAATCTGTAGGGCTAGACACAACTAGAGGAGAGCCGGTTTACGGCGACTCCCTCGTGATGGTAATGAGACCTAGCCTCAAACAGCATGTAGGGTTTTTACCGGATGATGTTTCCCGGGGCCCAAAGCTGTCTAAATCCCTGTCTTGTGTTGCGTCTCTCGATTCCGCTCAACCCCTCTCAAGCTACCACATAGATGCGTTGGCCTCGCGACTAAGTCCTGACACTAAGGACATCTGTTGTGACAATTCCACGACAATGGTTGTCGCTTTATTGTATGAAATGCAAACGCCCTGTAATTGCTTTACTTTATCACTAAGCAGTAGCGATAGTGGTAGAAGCAATAGATGGCGTAACGACAACAATGCTATGATGGAGATCAAGGTGTCGCGCCAGTAACGATGGTGATCACGACGACGCTTCGGAGATGGAGATCACAAGCACAAGATGATGATGGCCATATCATATCACTTATATTGATTGCATGTGATGTTTATCCTTTATGCATCTTATCTTGCTTTGATTGACGGTAGCATTTTAAGATGATCTCTCACTAAATTATCAAGAAGTGTTCTCCCTGAGTATGCACCGTTGCGAAAGTTCTTCGTGCTGAGAAACCACGTGATGATCGGGTGTGATAGGCTCTACGTTCAAATACAACGAGTGCAAAATAGTTGCACACGCGGAATACTCAGGTTAAACTTGACGAGCCTAGCATATACAGATATGGCCTCGGAACACGGAGACCGAAAGGTCAAACGTGAATCATATAGTAGATATGATCAACATAGTGATGTTCACCATTGAAACTACTCCATCTCACGTGATGATGGGACATGGTTTAGTTGATTTGGATCACGTGATCACTTAGATGACTAGAGAGATGTCTGTCTAAGTGGGAGTTCTTAAGTAATATGATTAATTGAACTTAAATTTATCATGAACCTAGTACCTGATTGTATTTTTCTTGTCTATGTTTGCTGTAGATAGATGGCTCGTGTTGTTGTTCCACTGAATTTTAATGCGTTCCTTGAGAAAGCTAAGTAGAAAGATGATGGTAGCAATTACACGGACTGGGTCCGTAACCTAAGGGTTATCCTCATTGCTGCACAGAAGAATTACGTCCTGGAAGCACCGCTGGGTGCCAGGCCTGCTGCAGATGCAACTGACGATGTTAAGAACGTCTGGCAGAGCAAAGCTGATGACTACTCGATAGTTCAGTGTGCCATGCTTTACAGCTTGGAACCGGGTCTTCAACGGCGTTTTGAACGTCATGGAGCATATGAGATGTTCCAGGAGTTGAAGTTAATTCAAGCAAATGCCCGGATTGAGAGATATGAAGTCTTCAATAAATTATATAGCTGTAAGATGGAGGAGAATAGTTTTGTTAGTGAACATATACTCAAAATGTCTGGGTATAATAATCACTTGATTCAACTAGGAGTTAACCTTCCTGATGATAGTGCCATTGACAGAATTCTTCAATCACTGCCACCAAGCTACAAGAGCTTCGTGATGAACTATAATATGAACAAGACTATTCCCGAGCTCTTCGCAATGCTAAAAGCTGCGGAGGTAGAAATCAAGAAGGAGCATCAAGTGTTGATGGTCAATAAGACCACCAGTTTCAAGAAGAAGGGCAAAGGGAAGAAGAAGGGGTACTTCAAGAATAACAGCAAGCAAGTTGCTGCTCAAGAGAAGAAACCCAAGTCTGGACCTAAGCATGAGACTGAGTGCTTCTACTGCAAGCGATCGACACCGAAGTGGAACTGCCCCAAGTATTTGGCGGATAAGAAGGATGGCAAAGTGAACAAAGGTATATGTGATATACATGTTATTGATGTGTAACTTACTAATGCTCGGAGTAGCACCTGGGTATTTGATACTGGTTCTGTTGCTAATATTTGCAACTTGAAACAGGGACTATGGATTAAGCGAAGATTGGCTAAGGACGAGGTGACGATGCGCGTGGGAAATGGTTCCAAAGTCGGTGTGATCGCGGTCGGCACGCTACCTCTACATCTACCATCGGGATTAGTTTTAGGCCTAAATAATTGTTATTTGGTGCCAGTGTTAAGCATGAACATTATATCTGGATCTTGTTTGATGCGAGACGGTTATTCATTTAAATCAGAGAATAATGGTTGTTCTATTTATATGAGTAATATCTTGTCATGCACCCTTTAAGAGTGGTCTATTTTTATTGAATCTTGATAGTAGTGATACACATATTCATAATGTTGAAACCAAAAGATGCAGAGTTGATAATGATAGTGCAACTTATTTGTGGCACTGCCGTTTGGGTCATATTGGTGTAAATCGCATGAAGAAACTCCATACTGATGGACTTCTGGAATCACTTGATTATGAATCACTTGGTACTTGCGAACCGTGCCTCATGGGCAAGATGACAAAAACGCCGTTCTCCAGAACTATGGAGCGAGCAACTGATTTGTTGGAAATCATACATACTGATGTATGTGGTCCAATGAATATTGAGGCTCGCGGCGGGTATCATTATTTTCTCACCTTCACAGATGATTTGAGGAGATATGGGTATATCTACTTGATGAAACACCAGTCTGAAACATTTGAAAAGTTCAAAGAATTTCAGAGTGAAGTGGAAAATCATCGTAATAAGAAAATAAAATTTCTACGATCTGATCGTGGAGGAGAATATTTGAGTTACGAGTTTGGTTTACATTTGAAGCAATGCGGAATAGTTTCACAACTCACGCCACCCGGAACACCAGAACGAAATGGTGTGTCCGAACGTCATAATCGCACTTTACTAGATATGGTGCGATCTATGATGTCTCTTACTGATTTACCGCTATCGTTTTTGGGTTATGCTTTAGAGACAGCCGCATTCACGTTAAATAGGGCACCATCAAAATCCGCTGAGACGACGCCTTATGAACTGTGGTTTGGCAAGAAACCAAAGTTGTCATTTCTTAAAGTTTCGGGCTACGATGCTTATGTAAAGAAACTTCAACCAAATAAGCTCGAACCCAAATCGGAGAAATGTGTCTTCATAGGATACCCAAAAGAGACTATTGGGTACACCTTCTATCACAGATCTGAGGGCAAGATTTTTTGTTGCTAAATTCGAATGCTTTCTACAGAAGGAGTTTCTCTCGAAAGAAGTGAGTGGGAGGAAAGTAGAACTTGATGAGGTAATTGTACCTGCTCCCTTATTGGAAAGTAGTTCATCACAAGAATCGGTTCCTGTGACAACTACACCAATCAGTGAGGAAACAAATGATATTGATCATGAAACTTCAGATCAAGTTACTACCGAACCTCGTAGGTCTACCAGAGTAAGATCCGCACCAGAGTGGTACGGTAATCCTATTCTGGAAGTCATGTTACTTGACCATGGCGAACCTACGAACTATGAGGAAGCGATGATGAGACCAGATTCCGCAAAATGGCTTGAGGCCATGAAATCTGAGATGGGATACATGTATGAGAACAAAGTATGGACTTTGGTTGACTTGCCCGATGATCGGAAAGCCATCGAGAATAAATGTATCTTCAAGAAGAAGACTGGCGCTGATGGTAATATAACTGTCTACAAAGCTCGACTTGTTGCGAAAGGTTTTCGACAAGTTCAAGGGGTTGACTACGATGAGAATTTCTCACCCGTAGTGATGCTTAAGTCTGTCCGAATCATGTTAGCAATTGACGCATTTTATGATTATGAAATTTGGTAAATGGATGTCAAAACTGCATTCCTGAATGGATTTCTAGAAGAAGAGTTGTATATGATGCAGCCGGAAGGTTTTGTCGATCCAAAAGGTGCTAACAAAGTGTGCAAGCTCCAGCGATCCATTTATGGACTGGTGCAAGCATCTCGGAGTTGGAATAAATGCTTTGATAGTGTGATCAAAGCATATGGTTTTATATACGCACTTTTGGAGAAGCCTCAGATTCACAAGAAAGTGAGTGGGAGCTCAGAGCATTTCGATATTATATGTAGATGACATATTATTAATTGGAAATGATATAGAATTTCTGGATAGCATAAAGGGATACTTGAATAAAAGTTTTTCGATGAAAGACCTCGTGAAGCTGCTTACATATTGGGCATCAAGATCTATAGAGATAGATCAAGACGCTTAATTGACTTTCACAAAGCACATACCTTGATAAAGTTTTGAAAAAGTTCAAATGGATCAAGCAAAGAAAGGGTTCTTGCCTCAGACATAAGTGTGAAGTTGAGTCGACTCAATGCCCACCACAAAGCAGAAGATAGAGAGAAAATGAAAGATGTTCCTATGCTTCAGCCATAGGCCCTATCATGTATGCAATGCTGTGTACCGCACTGATGTATGCTTAGCAATAAGTTTAGCAGGGAGGTACCAAAGTAATCCAGGAGTGGATCACTGGACGGCGGTCAAGAATATCTTGAAATACCTGAAAAGGACTAAGGATATGTTTCTCGTTTATGTAGGTGACAAAGAGCTAGTCGTAAATGGTTACGTCGATGCAAGCTTTGACACTGATCCGGACAATTCTAAATCGCAAACCGGATACGTGTTTTTATTAAACGGTGGAGCTGTAAGTTGGTGCAGTTCTAAACAAAGCGACGTGGCGGGATCTACATGTGAAGCGGAGTACATAGCTGCTTCGGAAGCAGCAAATGAAGGAGTTTGGATGAAGGAGTTCATTTTCGATCTAGGTGTCATACCTAGTGCATCGGGACCAATGAAAATCTTCTGTGACAATACTGGTGCAATTGCCTTGGCAAAGGAATCCAGATTTCACAAGAGGACCAAGCACATCAAGAGACGCCTAATTCCATCCGGACCAAGTCCAAGTGGGAGACATAGAGATTTGCAAGATACATACGGATCTGAATGTTGCGCACCCATCGACTAAGCCTCTCTCACGAGCAAAACATGATCAGCACCAAGACTCCATGGGTGTTAGAATCATTACTGTGTAATCTAGATTATTGACTCTAGTGCAAGTGGGAGACTGAAGGAAATATGCCCTAGAGGCAATAATAAAGTTATTATTTATTTCCTCATCATGATAAATGTTAATTATTCATGCTAGAATTGTATTAACCGGAAACATGATACATGTGTGAATACATAGACAAACTTAATGTCACTAGTATGCCTCTACTTGAATAACTCATTAATCAAAGATGGTTATGTTTCCTAACAATAGACATGAGTTGTCATTTGATTATCGGGATCACATCATTAGGAGAATGATGTGATTGACATGACCCATTCCGTTAGCTTAGCACTTGATCATTTAGTATGTTGCTATTGCTTTCTTCATGACTTATACATGTTCCTACAACTATGAGATTATGCAACTCCCGTTTACCGGAGGAACACTTCGTGTGCTACCAAACGTCACAACATAACTGGGTGATTATGAATGAGCTCTACAGGTGTCTCCAAAGGTACATGTTGAGTTGGCGTATTTCGAGATTAGGTTTTGTCACCCCGATTGTCGGAGAGGTATCTCTGGGCCCTCTTGGTAATGCACATCACTATAAGCCTTGCAAGCAATGTAGCTAAAGAGTTAGTTACGGAATGATACATTACGTAACGAGTAAAGAGACTTGTTGGTAACGAGATTGAAATAGGTATTGAGATACCGATGATCGAATCTCGGGCAAGTAACATACCGATGACAAAGGGAACAACGTATGTTGTTATGCGGCTTGACAGATAAAGATCTTCATAGAATCTGTGGGAGCCAATATGGGCATCCAGGTCCTGCTATTGCTCATTGACCGGAAACGTGTCTCGGTCATGTCTACTTAGTTCTCGAACCCGTAGGGTCCGCACGCTTAATGTTTCGTTGACGATATAGAATTATATGAGTTATGTACGTTGGTAACCGAATGTTGTTCGGAGTCCCGGATGAGATCATGGACATAACGAGGAACTCCGGAATGGTCTGGAGATAAAGTTTGATATATGGGATAATAGTGTTTGATCTCCGGAAGGGTTCCATAATTCACTGGAAGGGGTTCCGGATGTTTCCCGAAATGTTTGGGTACGAGAACACATTATTTGGGCCAAAGGGGAAAGCCCACATGGTTTTTGGAAAGCGCAAAAGGAAGTTTTGCGGAGTCCAGGCCCACGCCAGGTCCCCCTTTCGTTCTTCCGACGCCGAACCTGGCGTCCTTAACCCCGAGTCCGAGAAGGACTCTTGCCTTCGGGTGAAACCGACTTTGTGGAGGCTTTTACTCCAAGTTTCACCCCAAGGCTCAACATATAAATAGAGGGGGGGCTATCACCAAAGACACATCAAGAAACACTTGCCGTTAGCCGCAACCCCGTCCCCTCTAGTTTATCCTCCGTCATAGTTTCCGTAGTGCTTAGCCGAAGCCCTGCGGAGATTGTTCTTCACCAACACCGTCAAAACGCCGTCGTGCTGCCGGAACTCATCTACTACTTCGCCCGTCTGCCTGGATCAAGAAGGCGAGGACGTCATTGAGCTAAACATGTGCAGAACTTGGAGGTGCCGTGCGTTCGGTACTTGGATCAGTCAGATCGTGAAGACGTACGACTACATCAACCGCGTTGATAAATGCTTCCGCTTAGCGATCTTCAAGGATATGAAGATAATCTCCCCCTCTCGTTGCTGTGCATCACCATGATCTTGCATGTGCGTAGGAAATTTTTGAAATTACTACGTTCCCCAACAGCCGCCACACCTCCGTCAAAAGCCAGGGCCATCGCCCGCTCCGCCGCCGCGGCCCGAAGGCGGGAGGTGGCTGTTGTGGCCACCACCCCACTGCCGTCCATCGTGGCCATCACCGCTCGGCCACCACGGCCTGAAGGCGGGAGGTGGTGGTCGTGGCCACCATCCCATCGTCAGCCGCCCTGGCCGCCAGCCCACCATCAACCGCCGGGGTTATGACCCACTACGCTACCGCCGCCCGAAGGTGGGAGGCGGAGGTGGATGCTGACACATGCTTCAGCGACCTTGCGCGCTACACCGAGTTCCTGCGGGAGGAGGAGGAGCGCATCATCGAGCATGCAAAGAGCCTTACCGCCACCGTCGCCGCGGCACATGCCACCTCAGAGGCGAGGAATCAGGATATCCATGAGGAGAACCACCGCTCTAAGAGGGATCATCTGGAGCAGCAGTGGGCGTTCGAGCTGGTGAGCGTCCTCGAACGTGCAGCAACGGCAGGCACTGTATTGCACTTGTCCAGCTCGTCGGTAGGCTCCTCCTCCCCTGCCTCTTACTGAGCATGCTCGGCAAAGGAGAGGCTACCAGAAGTAGTACAAAGCCCCTCCGTAGTACTAGTAGTAGTATTTAGGGGCTATTTTGCTCAGTTCATCTAACTATAGATGTGGTGGAACTGTACAACGTACTTAAAATTAGCTAGTATATAAAGTAGAACTAGCTATTTCAGTACGTGGTTGGCAACAATTGATGAAAAGTTTGGTCGGTTCAGCTGTCGAGTTGAAATGTTTGTATAAATTAAGCACGACTGCTTACTCTATGAATGAAATCTATGCTTAATTACTAAATTTTAGTTGCAAAAAATAGATAGTGCTAGTGATTTTTAGCTGCATATTTTGACAAATCACAGTGTTACAAGGTTGACAAATGGCAATGTTACTAGATCAACAAATGTCAATCTTTCAAGTTTGACAAATGGCAACATACCCAATATGACAGATGCAAATCTTACCAAATTGTTTGTAAGTGGTTGCACACGGGTCATCCAAAACAACCGTTTGCATTGAAGAGATGCACAAATCCTGCTCTCTCTTTGCATACAGGTGCTCTATCTAAAACGTTTGCGATCAACAACTGCACAAATCCTGCTCGGCACATTTCCCTTGGCTTCCTGGGGAAGCTGTCGGTTTGCATACGGGTGTTCTAACTAAAACGTTTGCGATCGAGATACAAAATTAAACCCAAGAAAAAATATTTCCAGCCGTGGCGGAGGTGGCGTGCCGTACCGTCCTTGTCATTGTCATCCTCCGGGATGCCGTTGTTGAAGTCTTCAAGGAAGCTCCGAATGTTCTTCACTTGTAAATCAAACATCATGTCGTCGCGCGATCAACGGGCGGTGCGCGGGAGGACAGCAGCTAGCGGCGCTGAGAGGCATCGGTCAATGGCAGCGTTCCATGCTGCTGAGGGGGGCGCGCGGACGGGCACGGGCATGGCGGGTGCAGCCAAACGCACGGGGACCGGCGCCACGGCGGGTGGAGGGGGCCACACGCGCATGGGCGTGGGCACGCGGGCATGAGCGTTGGCATGTACACGAGCTCGCGCGGGTCCGTGGAGACCTCGGTGACGCCCGCGGCTTCCAGCTTTATGATAGTGCTTGACGACCAGCCCGTTAATGCTACGGGGATGGTCACTGGCGCGGGCGCGGGGATGGGAGCTAGGACCGGAGCGGGGGCAGCAATAGCTGCGGCCAGCTCGTTCTGGGCCATGTCCATGAGGCCCCATTCCTCCTTATTTTCTATCTGCTCCCGCTCGGAGTTGACTTCACCAAACTTGAAGACTAGTGGCAGATGATCCTTCTGCGCCATGGCGTTGGTGGAGGTCTGCGGGACGGAGGGGAATGGGAGGCGAACAGTAAGGTCGCCCGTATTAAGCAGCAGCTCGGGCGCCATTAATGGAGAGAAAGGCGGGCAGCCATGGAAGTCAAAGGGCTCGATTCCTAGTGAGCCTACAGAGCATATAACTCGCACGCTTCCCGGTGAGCCTGTGCATTGGAGGACAGCTTGCATGCCTCTCGATCAGCCTGCGCACCGGACTGCGCTCTCACACCTCCCATTCAGTCAAGAAGCTGTCTGCACGGCACCTCCTATAGCCGTTAGAACGAAAACACGTGGCATCACGTGAATGATTACATAACGCACATGATTTGAATTATACAAACGTTTGCGAGGTTAGAGTGGCAGCTATTTGTTTGAAAATGCCTTTGTTGGCTGTTATTCGAGTGCTTCTTCTCTCAAAATGGACACGAAAAATACCACAGCATGTCAGGTGCCATTCCATAATACCATGCCAAGTTTCATGAATTTCAGACGAGTTTTGGATTTGCTAGAATTTAAAAACAAAGTATCTCAACGTTTTGTCGTCAATCAAGAGTGCCCTAGTGTTTGAAATTCATTCCCATTTCTTGCATGGGACCTAAGCATGCACCCAAGGACAAAGATTTGATTTTTCAACCAATTTATATGCACTGGAGCATGTGCATGTAGTTCAAATTTGAATTATGCACATAAAATGCCTAGAAAACTCAGTTAATGTATAAAAATGTCCAAATGAACCCCAAAAAAAATGCAAAATTTAACACAACACTCCTGTTGTTTTATGTTGACACTAGAAAAAATTTCAAAGCAATAAGAGGCAGCGGATATCATTTCGTTCCCGAAGGTGGGACATTCCTACCGAAACCATCAGGCTTGTTGTGAGAAGCTCTGGTTTGTGAGAAGCTTATACCCAAACCTGCCCCAAATGGGACAAAGAAATTACCATGGCATGTTGATGCCGCTCCATGATAGCATGCCAAATTTCAGATGAGTTTTGGATTTACTAGAATTTAAAAACCAGGAATCTCAATGTTTGCGGACGAGTGACGGTGGCAGGCTGTTTGACATTCATTCACATTTCTTGCATGGGACCTAAGCATGCAACCAAGGTCAAAGATTTGATTTTTCAACCAATTTATATGCATTAGAGCATGTGCATGTAGTTCAAATTTGAATTATGCACATAAATGCATCAAAAACTCAATTAATGCATAAAAATGTCCAAACGAACCCCGAAAAATCCCATAAATTGACACAACACTCCTATTGTTCTATGTTGACACTAGAAAAAATTTGAAAGCAATAAGAGGCAGCGGATATTGTTTCGTCCCCAAAGGTGGGGCGTTCCCTACCGAAACCATCAGGCTTGTTGTGAGAACCTTTGGTTTGTGAGAAGCATATCCCCAAACCTGCCCCAAATGGGAAAATATTTTTACCACGACATGTTGATGCCGCTCCATGATAGCATGCCAAGTTTCATGAATTTCAGACGAGTTTTACATTTACTAGAATTTAAAAACTAAGAATCTAAATGTTTGCAGCCGAGTGACGGTGGCAGGGTGTTTGACATTCATTCCCATTTCTTGCATGGGACCTAAGCAGGCAACCAAGGACACATATTTGAATTTTTAACAAATTTATATACATTAGAGCATGTGCATGTAGTTCAAATTTGAATTATGCTCATAATGCATTGAAAACACAATTGATGCATAAAACTGTTCAAATGAACCCCGAAAATCCCAAAATTGACACGACATTCCTATTGTTCTATGTTGACACTAGAAAAAGTTTGAAAGCAATAAGAGGCAGCGGATATCGTTTCGTCCCCAAAGGTGGGGCGTACCCTACCGAAAACATTAGGCTTGTTGTGAGAGCCTTTGGTTTGTGAGAAGCATATCCCAAAACCTGCCCCAAATGGGACAATATTTTACCCACGGCACCATGATAGCATGCCAAGTTTCACGAATTTCAGACGAGTTTCGGATTTACTAGAATTTAAATACTAGGAATCTCAATGTTTGCGGCTGAGTGACGGTGGCAGGGTGTTTGACATTCATTCTCATTTCTTGCATGGGACCTAAGCATGCAACCAAGGACACATATTTGAATTTTCAACCAATTTACATGCATTAGAGCATGTGCATGTAGTTCAAATTTGAATTGTGCTCATAAATGCATTGAAAATGCAATTGATGCATAAAAATGTCCAAACGAACCCCACAAAATCCCAAAAATTGACACGACATATTGTTCTGTGTTGACACTAGAAATTTTTTGAAATCAATAAGAGGCGGCGGATATCATTCCGTCCCCAAATGTGGGACGTACCTTACCGAAACCATCAGGCTTGTTGTGAGAGCCTTTGGTTTGTGAGAAGCATATCCCCAAACCTGCCCCAAATGGGACAATATTTTTACCACGGCATGTTGATGTTGCTCCATGATAGCATGCCAAGTTTCACAAATTTCAGACGAGTTTTGGATTTACTAGAATTTAAAAACCAGGAATCTGGCAGGGTGTTTGACATTCATTCCCATTTCTTGCATGGGACCTAAGCATGCAAGCAAGGACACAGATTTGAATTTTCAACCAATTTATATGCATTAGAGCATGTACATGTAGTTCAAATTTGAATTGTGCTCATAAATGCATTGAAAACACAATTAATGCATGAAAATGTCAAAACGAACCCCAAAAATTCACAAAAATTGACACACACACGCACACACACACACTCGTGTTGTTCTATGTTGACACGAGAAACATTTTGTAAGTAAGAAGAGGCAATAAATATCGTTTCGTCCCCCAAGGTGGCATGTACCCTATTGAAACCATCAGGCTTGTTGTGAGAGAAGCTCTGGTTTGCGAGAAGCTTATACCTCCACACTTGCCCCAAATGGGACAATATTTTTACCATGGCATGTCGCTGTCATTCCATGATATCATGTCAAGTTTCATGAATTTCAGATGAGTTTTCGATTTACTAGAATGTTAAAAGCATGTATCTCAATGTTAGCGGTTGAGCGACATTGTCAAGGTGTTTGACATTCATTCTCATTTCTTGCATGCGACCTAAGCTTGCAACCAAAGACAAACATTTGATTTGGCAACCCGTTTTTATGGACTGGAGCATGTGGTTTAATTCTGAATTGTGCACCTGAAATGCCTAGAAAACCAAGTTACCTTATAAAAATGTCCAAAGGAACCCTGAACAATTCCAAAATTTTTACGACACACATATAGTTGCATGTTCACTGCAGATAAAGGTCTAGCAATTCAAACACCGTCCATTGCTGCTGTGACCCCATTCTGTAATTCAAATCAAAATTAAAAATCAAGTTGATCCTCACAGTTTATTATCACCAACCGTGTGAGATGCAGTACAAAATATCCTGAAGCATCGTCGGTGCATAGTACGCCTATGGCTTACGCGAGAAGGTTCGTCGGCTACAGTCCACAGCCGGCGTGTCAAGCACAATAGCTCGCTCCCCAAATATCATTTCACTGTTCAATCATCGCCAGTGAAAGATGGGGACGTGGACCCGCTCGTGAGGGCAACTTTGGCGGCCCACTCCGGCAAGAGCGCGGCCGCAGCCGCCATGCGCGTGCTAACAAGGTGCTTGAGCGCGGCCGCAATCTGCGACTGGGCGGCCATGGCAGCCCAAACGGCCGCAGTTGCTTCTCGGGTGGTGGCAGCAACATCTACCTCACGGATAGCAGCTGGCGAGAGCGGCACAATAGCTGTCTGCTCCACAGCGGTGGCCTTAGCCCTCATGGAGGCTACCCATGACCATGTCGAGGCCGCCCACGCCCAGCTCGTGGCGGTCACCACACAAATCGAATGAAGCTTCTCCGACAATGGTCGGCAACCCACGGCCGAAGAGTTGGCAATCATCGAGAGTGTTCGAGCAGCCGTCCGTTCCTCCACCGCATACCTTGCGACGTCGGAGCCCGTCCAAGCCAGATTGCAGCCGCCCACGCCCAGCTCATGGCAGCCTTTTCCAAAGAGATGGCGGACGTGGATGGCGAGATGCTTGCCGAGTATGGTGCGATGGATGCCATGGTGCCCTTTCCCCAGTCGACCGTCGGGCACGAGCTGGACATGGAGGAGGCGGTGGAGATCGACAAGAACTAGCCGTAGTAGTACTCTTTGTTTTGTTTAATTAAGAGCACCGGTCTTTAATTTGTTAGAGTAATGTTTAGGCCAGCTAGCTTTGTTTAATTGCTGAACTTGCTCGATTAAGAAGTGTGGGTGTGCTGTAGTCTCCTTTGTGTACCCAAATTATACAATGACGTGGATGAGCACTGTAACCAGGGAAATTGGAACCAAAATTTTTGACGTTCAAACTCATCGCACACGGGTTAAGCTATCTGAACTGTTTGTGATGTTCACATATCATACACAGTTCTGAATAAGGGACCGTGTCTGATGACATTTTGTGCACTAGTTTTTCACTGAAGCGATTCCAAATTTTTGGCTTCCGCGGAAATATCTACCTCCCCGTCCCCTCTCCCTTACCAAAAGCCACATTTCCCCTATTTCCGCCTTCCTTTCCAAGTTGAAACCTTCACTCCTTGCTTGCAGAGCCACCTCCTCGCTGGCGACCCTCCTTCATGCTGCTCGGCCTCGCCTATCCAGGCAGGTAATCCACACCCGAACCCCGTCCTCCTCCTCCTTCCACATCCCACATGCCCCGACCGCCTGCGCGAGCGCGACACCTTCCACCCAAATCACCAACCCCTCCACCAAATAAGTGTCATCCTAAGCCATGGTGCACGCAGTATAGCCAGGATCTCAAGGAGCATTTGGCAGCGGAGAAGCAAATCGTGGCCGCACGCGTGGATGAGGTCGTGATGGCTACCATTCGTGCCGACCCCCAGATCTTGGAGGAGCACTTTGCCATTTTCTAGCTATGCCGGTTAAGCATGCTCTGTTTACCTGTTGCGTGTGCTGCTCCTGCCTTTCCTTAACAAATTCTAGTGAATCGTGCTATGTAATTTTACCATGCAATCTTTTGCTCCTGTGTATATGTTTTATATGCCGTGTAGTGTAGTGCTCACTTATTAACTGTTTGGTTAATTAGTTGTCGTCTTCAGGTAACTGTTTGGTTCAATTCTGCAAATGTGATGTTCAATTCTTCAGGCTGCAATTTTGTATTGTCTTCCATGTGAGAAATAAATCGAATTTATCTTTACAAAATACATGAGAAACGGATACAAATACAATTGCTATATTTCCAAGTTGCCAAGCATGCTTGGTTTGGTTATACATTGTGCAATGTGGTGCTCAGTTAACGTTTGGTTCATTTGTGTTGTGGTGTTTAGTTAACTGTTGGGTTCAATTCTGCAATGCGATGTTCAATAGTTGTGGGTGCATTCTGTTACTGTATTCCATGTCAGAAGTAAATCGAATTTCGTTGTACTAAATACATGAGAAACAAATACAATTGCTATATTTCCAAGTTATCAAGCATGCTTGGTTTGGTTATACATTGTGCAATGTGTTGCTCAGTTAATGTTTGGTACATTTGTGTTGTGGTGTTTAGTTAACTATTTGGTTCAATTCTGCAATGCGATGTTCAATAGTTGCGGGTGCACTCTGTTATTGTATACCATGTGAGAAGTAAATCGAATTTGGCTGTACTAAATACATGAGAAACAAATATAATTGCTATATTTCCAAGTTGTTATGCATGCTTTGTTCGGTTAACTGTCTGATCTTCTATTAGGAGTATGTTATATTGTGCAAAGTGGTGCTCAGTTAATGTTTGGTTCATTTGTTGTGGTGTTTAGTTAACTGCTTGGTTCAACTCTGCAATGCTATGTCCAATTGTTGTGGTTGGAATTTTGTATTGTTGTGCATGTGAGGAATAAATCGAATTTGCCTGCACTTAATACATGAGAAACATATACAAGTGCTATATTTCCAAGTTCTTAATCTTGCTTGGTTTGCATAAATGGGTTTTCCATGTGGCTTGAATTAATCTGATGAATCTGCAATGTGCTTATTTTTCATCAACATATTTTACTGATATCATGCGAACCCTTACTTAACCTGATGACTAACTACCTTATATGTGTTGCAGGGAAACAATATAATGGAAAGCACTAAGGTTTACAATCGAGGTTAGCACGTGCATGGTGCGTTGTCTAATAGCACATTATTGTGCAATTGCAGGAACCATTCTAGTACTTAGGTTTTTAACAATTTGGTCTTGCACATGTAGGTCCTGCTATCAAAGGTTTTGACCCACTATTTGACCCTTTTTGCATATGGGGAAATGAATTGTGCATGAATATCAATCAAGTCAAGAACTCAGAAAGATTGTTAGGATAAAGAAATTGGCGACAAAAAACAACAAGATCTTTGTCTGCACAATGAAGAATATCAGTTCACTACAAGATGGTACTAACTATTATACCTTGCCTTTTTTATTCCTTTGCCCCATTTCCAATATAGATAAGATATTTATGCACATCCTTGTTTTCAGGCCTTTCCAAAGCAGTTCACTGATGATTACCTCTCAAACCACCTTTATGGTCAGGAGGCGAGGAAGGTTTTCATACAACACCCATGGTTCAATATTTAAGTGTTCCTGAAGAGGACGAAGGATGGACGGTCAATCATCCACAGGCACTGGCCTAAAGTTGCAAAGACCTTCAACATCAATGAAGGCTCAATATTCGCCTTCCGCTTCAGCAGTTTTCCCGATGAGATGCATCTGTCTTTGTACCGTCTATGATGCTAATTTCGGAAGGTTCTAGATGTTGCATGTGAAACTTGGTGCTGGTGCAGTTGTGTAATGGGGTAGCTGAGTGCTGAAGTTATCATGGTGTACTATGATGTATTTCAATTATGAAATCCTGCTTCCTTAATATGGGAATGAAATATCTTATGTGTTTAGTATGGATGTCAATTAGATTAATAAATGGATTATTAATAATAGGGCAATTATCCTGCTAATTGGTTTTTTTATTGCAAACGGTTATTGAGAAAATACCATGGGCGATGACCTAAGGCAATGCACACAGTTTCTAGGAATAAACTGTGTTGGATCGATGAGCAATCACACACGACTTTCTCTTCAAAACTGCTTGCGTTAGGCCACCTTGCACACATGTTTACCGCATAAAAACTACCTGTGATGGATAGCCTTTGCCACATAGTTTCTTCTACGCACCGTGTGTGATGCATCCAATAACGCAAACGATAATTTTTTTTAATATTTTGTGTGATGGGAACGCCAGCACAAACGATTTAACGGGAAAAATTGTGTGTGATGTACCTACGAACGGAAACGTTTTCCTTGCAGTGACTGGGATGTATATTCGAACAGAAACATTTCGCGGGGACTGACTGTTTGGGATGTACTTATGATCGGAAATGATTTTGCCTGTATAATTTTTTTAGCTCTATTGTACGTATAACCGTATTTGGTCGCTCGCTGGTCGCACACGACCTCATTTTTCCGAGCGTGTGTGCCAGGAGGGCATATCCCCGACGGTTTCTGGGTCATGTCAGAAGGACCCCCTAATCGCCCACACTCACTAGGCGACGGTTCCAAATGCCATCGCGGAAAGGGGTTTTAAACCGTTTGTATAGCACCGACGCATACCAGTGTTGGTGCAAACTTCGCCGGTGCATCCAAACCTCGTGATATGATAAGCTCTATCACACATAAGCCTCCTTATATCTTCCTTGAAATAGCCATCATACCTACCTATTATGTCATTTCCGCATCCATTCCAAGATGTATTGCCATGCAACTTCCACCGTTTTGTCTTTATGACATACATGTTCATTGTCATATTGCTTTGCATAATGTTATAGTTGATATAGTATTTGTGGCTCAACCACCGTTCATCATTTTTTATACATGTTATGCTAGATCATTGCACATCCTCGTACACTCCATAGGCATTCATACAGAGTCATATATTTCAGTTTTATTGAGTTGTAATATCAAGTTGTATGTAAATTAAAGTGTGATGATCATCATTGTTATTAGAGCATTGTCCCAGTGAGGAAAGGATGATAGAGACTATGATTCCCCCACAAGTAGGGATGAGGAACATGACGGAAAAAAGAAAAAAAATATAAATGGGAGAAAAGAGAGAAGGGGCAATGTTATTATCCTTTTCCACACTTGTGCTTCAAAGTAGCACCACGTTTTTCATATAGAGAGTCTCCTAAGTTGTCACTTTCATATACTAGTGGGAATTTAATGTTATAGAACTTGGCTCGTATATTGCAATGATGGGCCTCCTCAAAGGCCCGAGGTCTTCATGAGCAAGCAAGTTGGATGCAAACCCACTTAGTTTCGTTGAGCTTTCATACACTTATAGCAATTAGTGCATCCATTGCATGGCAATGCCTACTCCTCGCATTGATATCAATCAATGTGCATCTCCATAGCCCGTAGATTAGCCACATCGATGCGAGACTTTCTTCCTTTTTGACTTCCCCTTATTAATCTTGATCACTGCATTCTATTCAACCTTAGTGATATATTCCTGGCTCACGCTCATGTATTATTGCGTGGGGTTAAAAATGTTGAAGTGCGTTAAAAAGTATGATCCAATTGCTTGGCTTGTCAAAGGGGTAGTTCATGATTAATATTTTGTGTTAGAAATATAAGAATGTGGGCTATTCGATTTTGTAGGGATAGCCTTCTTTAGCAGTCTTTATTTTGAAAGGCATGATTGTTTGTTAGTATGCCTGAGTATTGATGTCTTTATATCAAATTATAAACTGTCTTTATGAATCACTCATATTCCAATATTCATACCATAGAAGGGATTACATGATAAACATGTTAGGTAGCATTTCACATCAAGAATTCTGTTTTTATCATTTACCTACTCAAGGACGAGCAACAATTAAGCTTGGGGATGCTGATACAGCCTCTGACGTATCTATAAATTTTTATTGTTTCATGAAATTATATTATCAATCTTGGATGCTTTATATGCATTTATATTCTATTTTATATCATTTTTTGGACTAACCTATTAACCCAGTGCCCAGTGTCAGTTCTTGTTTTTTGCTTGTTTTTGGCTTTTCAGAAAATCAGTACCAAATGAAGTCCAAACACGATGAAACTGTTGGGGAACGTAGTAATAATTCAAAAAAATTCCTACGTCTCACCAAGATCAATCTAGGAGATGCTAGCAACGAGAGAGAGGGAGTGCATCGTCATACCCTTGAAGATCACTAAGCGGAAGCGTAGCAAGGACGCGATTGATGGAGTCGTACTCGTGGGGATTCAAATCGCGGAAATTGCGATCCAAGCGCCGAACAGACAGCGCCTCCGCGTTCAACACATATATAGCTCGGGGACGTCTCCTTCTTCTTGATCCAGGAAGGGGAGAGGAGAAGTTGAGGGAGAACTTCGGCAGCATGACGGCGTGGTGGTGGTGGAGTTCGTGGTTCTCTGGCAGGGCTTCACCAAGCACTACGGAGGAGGAGGAGGAGGTGTAGGAGGGGGGAGGGCTGCGCCAGGGGCAAGGGTTCGGTTGCCCTCCCACCCTCACCCCCCCTCTATTTATAGGGTGAAGGGGAGGGGGGCCAGGCCCCCTATATGCATCTAGAGGGGGGTAGGGGCCAAGGGGAGGGACTTGCCCCGCAAGCAAGGTGTGAGGCGCCCCCACCCCTAGGGTTTTCAACCCTACGCGCCTTGGGACCTTAGGGGGGCGCACTAGTTCCCCCACCCATATTCAGCCCACTTGGTCCCCCGGGGTAGGTGGCCCCACCCGGTGGACCCCCGGACACCTTTCGGTGGTCCCGGTACAATACCGATAACCCCAGAAACCTTTTCGACGACTGAAACTGGACTTCCCATATATAAATCTTCACCTCCGGACCATTCCGGAACTCCTTGTGACATCCGGGACTCCGAACATTTTTCAGTAACCACATGCAATTTCCCATTACAACTCTAGCGTCACCGAACCTTAACTGTGTAGACCCTATACGGGTTCGGAAACCATGCAGACATGACCAAGACATATCTCCGGCCAATAACCAATAGCGGGATCTGGATACCCATATTTGCTGCCACATGTTCCACCGTGATCTCATCGGATGAACCATGATGTCACGGATTCAATCAATCCCGTATACAATTCCATTTGTGCATCGGTATATATGTTACTTGCTCGAGATACGATCGTTGATAACCCCGTTGTCGTGGATTTGTCACGGCAGATGTCCTTAGTGTCAGGACTTAGTCGCGAGGCCAACGCATCTATGTGGTAGCTTGAGAGGGGTTGAGCGGAATATAGAGATGCAACACAAGACAAGGGTTTAGACAGCTTCGGGCCCCGGGAAACATCATCCGGTAAAAACCCTACATGCTGTTTGAGGCTAGATCTCATTATCATCACGAGGGAGTCGCCGTAAACCGGCTCTCCTCTTTGTGTCTAGCCCTAGAGATTATTGCTTCTAACTCGTCCCTCTTTGGGGAGCCCTGCCCCTCCTTATATATGTTGAAGGGGCGGTTTTCATGACTAGTCCTAGTTGGATTAGGATTACTCTATTACAAGTGGAGTCCTAGTCTTGCTTCATTTGTAGAAGAATAGTCCTTATGCTTTCCTCATAAACCGGCCCACCATTAAACGTGAACTGCCTTCGGGCCATGGGCCTCGCATCCATCCGACCCGCCACCGGTTACTTAATGAACCGCCAAGACCGGCGGTATCTCGTGAACCGCCAAGCTCCGGGCGGGTTACCAATGAGTCGTCCAGTCTGGCCAGGTTAAACTTCAGGCCAGTTTACACCGCGGGGTATATCCCCGACATTAGCCCCCAGTTTAATTTGGATTTATCCATGTTAAACTGATCTTGTAAAATAAATGCAAGAATAAACTTGATAGGTTGTGCTCCGGGTCAAGAGTTCTTGTAAACTGGCACCTGATCATCCTTAAGTCCTTGTCATTTCCTCCTTCTAGAAAATCCGGGTCAACAACCAGCTTCATACTTTAAATTGCTGACGTTGGCTTCTTATAGAAAAAATATTGTGAAGAATAATCCACTTGAGTCGGCTTCCAAAGCGCCGGTTTAAGAAATATTGGTCTTGAAATACTCATGTGATATTCAGCCGGCTTGAAGATGCAGAACTTGCCGGTTTATCATTGCCAAAAACTGTCGGGTTATAAAAACTGATAATTCCAGGTCATGATTGTTGCAGACACCAGTTCATGATTGTTGCCAACACTGGGTTATGATTATTGATGACGCCGGGTTGCAGACACAGGGTCGTAATGATTGGTAACGCTGAGTCAATCCGGTTTGCTCAAAACAGAGAATTTGAAAATAATTCTTCGATAACAATATAATACCTGTAGCCCCCAAGTCTTGAGCAGAACAAAGTGATGGCTTAAGACTTGCTTCAATATAAATACTGCCACTTAAGAAGAAATCCATGCTGTTCATCCCAGTCACTTAGTAAAAACTGAATAGTCCATATTATGTAGCCCCCAAGTGCCGGGTTGTCATGCTTGCAGCAACCTGGGACTTGTAATTGTCTTAAACTCATAAAAACTTCAATCAGTGTATCACCCAAGGGCCGGGTCATTATGCAATAATGAGCAGGGACTTTGTAGGTATAATCATGTAGATTTGAGCAATGATATGTAGCCCCCAAGGGTCGGCTCAGTAAGATAATATTGAGCTGGGACTTTGATATATACTTCAATGAAAATAACATCATATAATGTAACCCCCATCATGGGGCTTGAATTCACGTCCACAAGGTTAAGATCCTTGTGCTTTACCAACTGAGTAGTAGACCCTTCAATATAATGAATAAAAAGCTTTGTACCCTGAATTGTTTAACAGGAGCAATTGGTAGCCCCCAAGGGCCAGCTCATTATAATGTGATGAGCCGGGTCTTCAATAATATGAGCAAAAAATGACTTTGCATTAGCCCCCAAGTGTCATGGTGCATGCTTGCAGCGACATGAGACTTGCATATTTGATGTAATCTCAACTTCAATAATGTAGCCCCCAAGTGCGGGTTGTAAGCTGCAAAGAACTCGGGACTATTCCTTCGATTGTAGAATAAAAGCCATATCCATTGATAACATAATATCCATTGCGCTAAAGCGACTTTGAAAACCTCAATCATAATATTAATAACCATAATAAAAATCCAGCCATGTTGGCTATTTGAGATAATATAATCCGTATGAAAACTTTATTCAAGATCATAATGAAAATTCGACAAGTTTGGCTATTTGAACAATATAACCCAATGATTTATAAGTTTATGATTCCAATGGCGCAATTCAAATATATACTGGCGACGTGTAGTCCAAAGCCAGGCCGGTTTAATAAACCCCGGATAATTTATCATCATGCTTTATTCAACCTGTTTCTGTATACAACAAGTTTAAAGCCTGGTGGTTTACCGCCGGACGGGTCATAATGCCCAGCATATAACCTGGGTTTATAACCAAGGCTGCATTTAATAATAATCAAATATGAAATATATCATACCTGTGACATTGAATCACATTGTTGGTTTACCAACTTTTGTAGTAAGGGTGATAATCCCAATCTTGAGTACTGATAACTCCGTCCATATTATATCGGTTTATGATAAAACCGTACCGGGTTATGATAGACACCGGACTAACAATATATAATACTGGCGACTTGTAGTCGAACCAGACCGGGTTAATAATCGCCGGATTACAATTTGATCGTGTACTCACAACTTGTAGTTGAAAGCTGAGCCGGGTTGATGAACACCGGTTTACTCCACAATAGGATGGTAACAGAAAATCAAACCGGGCAGATAGTCTCCGGTTTAAGAATTGACCGTGTTCCGTCAATTGACAGTCGAACCGGATTAAAACGTTGTCGGTTTAAAAATGCAACAAAAATCGAATAACAGTTATGAAAAAGATATGGAAACAAAGGCAATGATAAAACCGTTTGCAAAAATATGCTATACTGAGCTGATTAGATGGTATTACCATGGTCGGACAGGACCAAGCCCCCAATAGGTGTAGCTATGGTTCAAGTCAGCCAGGTCCCCAAATGATTCGTGGCATATATGCCGGTCAAGTGGCGTGGCAATGGTTCGGGTTAGACCAATCCCCCAAGTGACTCTGTGGCCTTAGGCCGATCAAGAGGCGTGACTATGGTTCAGACGTGACCACAAGTCCCCAAGTGATGTTGTGGCTTTTCGCCTATCAAAAGGTGTTGCTATGGTTCGGACATGACCAAAAGCCCCCAAGTGATATCATATAGAGCTTTTGAAAAGCTAACTCAAGGGGTAAACCGGAGGCCGCTTTAAAAACAGAGCCACTCCATGTAACCACGCATGATGTAAAAAAGAACAAAGACCCCGCTTTATGAAGCAGAAGCCCCCATGTGATCAATAATATATTAGGCCAATAAGGCATGATACCCATGCTTGAACCGCGCATTATAGCAGCAGGTCCTCTTCGTAATTTTAACTTTTTGCAAGAGATAAATTCTTCTTGAACCGGATATGGAGAGCTTCAAAGCTTTGTGGGAGACATCTTTCCCTTGAACCGGATTTTAAACCGGAATCTTCATTTTCAGCCGGAAATTTTCTGACGGCCTTTAAACTCGAACTTGCAAGAAGTTAATTCCTTTTTGAACCGGAAACTCGTAAACCGGATTTGAGAACTTCAATGAGACTGGCTTCCCTTGAGCCGGATTTTAAACCGGAATCTTTTCTGATGACCCGGAACTTCTTCATTGATTCGGGATTTTGTAATTGTCATATACTTTCTAAGCCGGAAATTTTCTGATGGCCTTCAAATAACAGTAGCCTCCTGGACCGGGTTATCTTTCCCTCCATCGTCCTGGGGTTCTTAAATTTGCTGAAACTGGCAAGACTTGTTGCGTCATATCATCATAGCCCCCCAGTCTCAAGGTGACTCGAAGAGCTGGCTTGAGATTCTCCATATTTGATCGTCATATAAACCGGCATAACTTGTATATCATTGGTGTTGATAGCATGATGTGAATCCACAGAAGGTTGAGGTGACTGCGGCGGGTTATAAATGATCCCGTATGAGCCGTGTCAGCAACTCGGCCAATGGTTCCTTCCAACTAGTGATTTGAAATTAACCAAACTGTAGTGGCGGCGACTTGTGCACATGTCCATTGAGCCCTCCAACGCAGACAGCGGTTGATAGTATATGATAATTTGCCTCCATTTTGCTAGAAAGAAAACCGGGCTACCCAAGTTGTGACTTGCTCATACTCAATAAACGGCTCATGCAAAAAATGCGGCCCGGCGTGTTGATGTAGACCAGGCCGCGACAGACGGACTGTAAAAACGACCGCAACATCAAAGGCGGCTCAGACAGATGAATCAACCGTGGTGTTGTAAACCGGTGCGGGCGGGTAAATTGTCCTCCTTGTTGTAAGCCGGCGTGGTCGTAAGAGATGGCCATGGCGTTGTAGGCCGATGCAGGAGTCCGTTGAATAACGATACCCACCTGTGCCAAAGGATGTTGGCGTGCCTCTATCTCCGCGGTAAAATAATACTTTTTGTCAAAAATAATTGCCCTGCATAAACAATATTGCAGACCAAGGCAAAGATAAACTTGTTCTTTGACAAAAACAACATGTGCTAATAAAACAAACTTAGATGGATATCACCTGATTTGTTAAGCCAAAAAATTATTCACCGCGGAGTTGATGATCACCACGGCGAAGCTGAAATCAATCACAACCGAGTCGGCCGTGAAAGCAGACAGATGAGCCGGCCGCGGCGTTGTAAGCCGGCGTGGGTGGGAGAGTTGGTCACGGAGTTGCAAACGGCACGGACACGGGCGAGTCGGCCGCGGCGCAGACGACGAGCCAGTCACGTGTGTCGATGTAGCGGGGGCGGTGATTGGCTCACATATCCATCCAATGCATGACACGGACGAGCGCCGCAAGAAAATATTGCTTGTGTGCACTCCACCATGCATAAATCACTTTTGTAGTGAAAATTGTCCTGCGTACAAAAAATACAGCAGGGCGAGTAGCTATTTGTCGAAGGAAATCAACATGTACTTAACAAAATATGTAAGAGAAATATCACCTGATTTTTAGGCGACAGATGATCATTATATGGCGTCCGAGATAACCAAGAATTTTTGTGCTGATCCTTTCAAGGACCTTGCCGAGTTCGTCAGTAGTTTGTATAATCTTCACTTCAAGAAATTGGGGCACATTTACCCTGAACACCTCGTATATCTTTCTGTTAGCTTTGAGTCCTCTAGCCTCCACGTGATGAGTAGGAGTGCTAATTGGAAGTTTTGATTATTGGGTTGGCTTTGGACTTCACGATATTGCGATAACTTTTGCGGAGCAGTAGTGGATGTCCGTTGGCTTTGTTGATTCATTGATCTTGCTTTGAAGCAAAGCTTTGAAGCGGGTTGTACTGCTTTCCAAAGCGCTTCAAAGGCAAGGCTACTCAGCGTGACAAACAGACCGGTATGAGGCTGGTGACGGAGGCGAGACCGCTCGACGGTGACCAGCGCCAAAGAACTACCCCATCCGGCGAGTCGGCAGGGTGGTTTCAAAGCGCCGGCAAGTCGGCGTCGGCGGGTTAGCGGAGGTAGCAACCGAGTCCTCACGCAGCTTATAAAGGTGACCGAGGCGATCGTGATTTGAGGCTTCATGAACCGGAGCAAGGCGTGGGCGCCCGGCGAAGTCATTTGAAGTCGTCCGCCACAACGGCGGGTTGGAGAGGCATGGCCAAACCGGCGACGAGTTGAAAGGCGTGGCGAACCGGCGATGGGTTGGAGAGCGCGCGCTGGTCATTGATGGCGATCCAAAGGAGGCGAGGCGCGCTGAACCGGTGACGGGTTGGCGCAGTACGCCGGAAGCGGCTCAGCGCTGCTTGTTGAGGCTGGCCAGCCGCTCACGCGCCGGGCAGCTCGAGCTTGAGGTGAGCGATGGCGGCTCACGGGTCCGGCGGGTTACGGCCGCGGCGGCTACAGCGGTTCATACACAGCACCGAGAGATGACGGCTTGTGGCGGCGGCGCCGGCGAGGGCGTGGATCGACGGGCGGCGCGAGGCAGCTGCTCGGCGGTGGATCAATGGGCGGCGCGAGGCGGAGCATCGAGGCGGCAGCAGCCGCAGAGGCGCCGGCGGCAGGTCATGAAGATCGTCGGCCGATGGTGGCTGCCCGAGGCGGCGAACGAGTCGCAGCGTGGCTGTCGAGGAGTCTGAATCCAATCCACTTCGGGTCCACCTCCCGCCATCGCTAGTTTAGCTCTCCGCGTCTGTCTCTTTCAGATCGTGGCTTCCCATGTTTTTTTTTGGGTCAAACTTGATGCTTGACGTGATGGGGAAAAGTAGCACTTGAACTTCGATTTGATGCTTAATACGAGTAGTACTAGTTACTGCACCAAGAGTTGATCTTGTAGACAGCAAAAAACAACAAACATAACTCAGCAGATCATACACGAGCGGCTGTGTCCGGCGTAACTTATGCCTTTGGCCATTAGCGATGACCAAGCAGATCGAGTATGTTTTAACTTTGGTTACAGCGACTTGTGCTTCCGATCGGAATAGATGTCACCGCTTCTGATCCGGATACGAGCGGCGGGTTTGGATCGAATCTCTTGCTCGACTGCCTGTTGACGCAGATTCTTCCACACCGGCCTCTCTTCATATGAAAAATTTCGAACTTCTCAATTCCTTGAAGAATCCCTTCAAGAACTTAACACCATCGTGCGCAGGCCCCACGGTGGGCGCCAACTGTCGTGGATTTGTCACGGCAGATGTCCTTAGTGTCAGGACTTAGTCGTGAGCCCAACACATCTATGTGGTAGCTTGAGAGGGGTTGAGCGGAATCGAGAGACGCAACACAAGACAAGGGTTTAGACAGTTTCGGGCCCCGGGAAACATCATCCGGTAAAAACCCTACATGATGTTTGAGGCTAGATCTCATTATCATCACGAGGGAGTCGCCGTAAACCGGCTCTCCTCTTTGTGTCTAGCCCCAGAGATTATTGCTTCTAACTCGTCCCTCTTTGGGGAGCCCTGCCCCTCCTTATATATGTTGAAGGGGCGGTTTGCATGACTAGTCCTAGTTGGATTAGGATTACTCTATTACAAGTGGAGTCCTAGTCTTGCTTCCTTTGTAGAAGAATAGTCCTTATGCTTTCCTCATAAACCGGCCCACCATTAAACGTGAACCGGCCTTCTGGGCCATGGGCCTCGTCATCCATCTGACCCGCCCGCCGGGTTACGAATGAACCGCCAAGACCGGGCGGGTATCCTCGTGAACCTCCAAGCTCCAGGCGGGTTACCAATGAGTCGTCCAGTCCGGCCAGGTTAAACTTCCGGCCGGTTTACACCGCGGGGTATATCCCCGACACCTGTACCTCATTCAATCTCGTTACCGGCAAGTCTCTTTACTCTTTCCATAACGCATGATCCCATGGCTAACTCCTTAGTCACACTCAGCTCATTATGATGATGCATTACCGAGTGGGCCCAGAGATACCTCTCCATCATACAGAGTGACAAATCCCAGTCTCGATTCGTGCCAACCCAACAGACACTTTCAGAGATACATGTAGTGTACCTTTATAGTGACCCAGTTACGTTGTGACGTTTGATACACCCAAAGCATTCCTACGGTATCCGGGAGTTGCACAATCTCATGCTCTAAGGAAAGATACTTCACATTAGAAAAGCTCTAGCAAACAAACTACATGATCTTGTGCTATGCTTAGGACTAGGTCCTTTCCATCACATCATTCTCCTAATGATGTGATCTCGTTATCAATGACATCCAATGTCCATGGTCAGGAAACCATAACCATCTATTGATCAATGAGCTCGTCAACTAGAGGCTCACCAGGGACATGTTGTGGTATATGTATTCACACGTGTATTACAGTTTCCGGTTAATACAATTATAGCATGAACAATAGAAAATTATCATGAATAAGGAATTATAATAATAACCATTTTCTTGTTGCCTCTAGGGCCTATTTCCAACAGTCTCCCACTTGCACTAGAGTCAATAATCTACTTACATTGTGATGAATCGAACACCCATGTTTTGCTGATCATGTTTTGCTCCTGGAAGAGGTTTAGTCAACGGATCTGCGACATTCAGATCCGTATGCACTTTACAAGTATCTATGTCTCCGTCTTGAATATATTCACGAATGGAGTTGAAGCGACGCTTGATGTGCCTGGTCTTCTTGCGAAACATGGGCTCCTTGGCAAGGGCAATAGCTCCAGTGTTGTCACAAAAGGGAGTCATCGGGGCCGATGCATTCGGATCACTACTAGGTCGGTGATAAACTCCTTCATCCAAACTGCCTCCTGTGCTGCTTCCGAAGAAGCTATGTACTTCGCTTCACATGTAGATCCCACCACGACACTGTGCTTGCAACTGCACCAGCTGACTGCCCCACCGTTCAAAATATACATGTATACAGTTTGTGACTTCGAGTCATCCGGATCTGTGTCAAAGCTAGCATCGACGCAACCCTTTATGACGAGCTCTTCGGCACCTCCATAAACGAGAAACATATCCTTAGTCCTTTTCAGGTACTTCAGGATATTCTTGACCGTTGTCCAGTGTTCCATTCCGGGATCACTTTGGTACCTCCCTACCAAACTTATGGCAAGGTTCACATCAGGTCTGGTACACAGCATGACATACATAATAGAGCCTATACCTGAGGCATAGGGGATGACACTCATCTTTTCTCTATCTTCTGTCGAGGTCGGGCATTGAGCTGTGCTCAATTTCACACCTTGCAGTACAGGCAAGAACCCCTTTTTGAACTTGTTCAATATCTTGTCAAGATATGTGCTTTGTGAAAGACCAATGAGGCGTCTCGATCTATCTCTATAGATCTTGATGCCTAATATGTAAGTAGCTTCTCCAAGGTCCTTCATTGAAAAACACTTATACATGTAGGCCTTTAAGCTTTCCAAAAGTTCTATATCATTTCCCATCAATAGTATGTCATCCACATATAATATGAGAAATGCTATAGAGCTCCCACTCACTTTCTTGAAAATACAGGCTTCTCCATAAGTTTGTATAAACCCAAATGCTTTGATCACTTCATTAAGGAAAATGTTCTAACTCTGAGATGCTTGCACTAGCCCATAGATGGAGCACTGGAGCTTGCACACCTTGCCAGCATTCTTAGGATCGACAAAACCTTCCTACTACATAATATACAATTCTTCTTTAAGGAAATCGTTAAGGAATGCCTTTTTGACGTCCATTTACCAGATCTCGTAATCATAGAATGCGGCAATTGCTAACATGATTCGGACAGACTTCAGCATCGCTACAGGTGAGAAGGTATCATCGTAGTCAATTCCTTGAACTTGTCGATAACCTAGAGCGACAAGCCGAGCCTTATAGACAGTCACATTACCATCTGCATCAGTCTTCTTCTTAAAGATCCACTTATTCTCTATGGCTTGCTGATCATCGGGCAAGTCCACCAAAGTCCATACTTTGTTCTCATCCATGGATCCTATCTCGGATTTCATGGCTTCAAGCCATTTGTTGGAATCCAGGCCCGCCATCGCTTCTTCATAGTTCAAAGGTTCACCGTTGTCTAACAACATGATTTCCAGGATAGGGTTGCCATACCATTCTGGTGTGGAGCATGTCCTTGTGGACCTGCGAAGTTCAGTAGTAACTTGATCCGAAGTTTCATGATCATCATCATTAACTTCCTCTCTAGTCGGTGCAGGCACCACAGAAACATCTTCCTGAGCTGCACTACTTTCCGGTTCAAGAGGGGTTACCTCATAAAGTTCTACTTTCCTCCCACTTACTTCTTTCGAGAGAAACTCTTTCTCCAGAAAGGATCCATTCTTGGCAAAAAAGATCTTGCCCTCGGATCTGAGGTAGAAGGTATACCCAATAGTTTCCTTAGGGTATCCTACGAAGACGCATTCTCCGATTTGGGTTTGAGCTTTTCAGGTTGAAGTTTCTTGACATAAGCATCGCATCCCCAAACTTTCAGAAACGACAGCTATGTTTCTTCCAAAACCATAATTCATACGGTGTCGTCTCAACGGATTTAGATGGTGCTCTATTTAAAGTGATTGCGGCAGTCTCTAAAGCATAACCCCAAAATTATAGCGGTAGATCGGTAAGAAACATCATAGATCGCACCATATCCAATAGAGTGCGATTACGACGTTCGGACACACCATTTTCATGAGGTGTTCCAGGCGGCGTGAGTTGTGAAACAATTCCACATTTCCTTAATTGCGTGCCAAATTCGTGACTCAAATATTCTCCTCCACAATCTGATCGTAAGAACTTTATTTTCCTGCCACGTTGATTTTCTACCTCGCTCTAAAATTTTCAACCCTAGGTGCCTTGGGGCCTTGGGGGTGCACCAGCCCACTAGGGGGCTGGTTCCCACCCATATTCAGCCCACTTGGTCCCATGGGGTAGGTGGCCCCACCCGGTGGACCCCCTGACACCTTTTGGTGGTCCCGGTACTATACCGATAACCCCCAAAACCGTTCCCATGACTGAAACTGGACTTCCCATATATGAATCTTCATCTCCGGACCATTCCGGAATTCCTCGTGACATCCGGGATCTCATCCGGGACTTCGAACAACTTTCAGTAACCACATACAATTTCCCATTACAACTCTAGTGTCACCGGACCTTAAGTGTGTAGACCCTACGGGTTCGGGAACCATGCAGACATGACTGAGACATCTCTCCGGCCAATAACCAATAGCGGGATCTGGATACCCATATTGGCTCCCACATGTTCCACGATGATCTCATCAGATGAACCACAATGTCGGGAATTCATTCAATCCCGTATACAATTCCCTTTGTCCATCGGTATGTTACTTGCCCGAGATTCAATCGTCGGTAACCCCGTACCCCATTCTATCTTGTTACCGGCAAGTCTCTTTACTCGTTCTGTAACGCATGATCCCGTGGCTAACTCCTTAGTGACATTGAGCTCATTATGATGATGCATTACCGAGTGGGCCCAGATATACCTCTCCATCATACAGAGTGACAAATCTCAGTCTTGATTCGTGCCAACCCAACAGACACTTTCGGAGATACCTGTAGTGCACCTTTTTAGTCACCCAGTTACATTGTGACATTTGATACACCCAAAGCATTCCTACAGTATCCGGGATTTGCACAATCACATGGTCTATGGAAAGATACTTGACACTAGAAAAGCTCTAGCAAACGAACTACACGATCTTGTGCTATGCTTAGGATTGGGTCTTGTCCATCACATCATTCTCCTAATGATGTGATCTCGTTATCAATGACATCCAATGTCCATGGTCAGGAAACCATAACCATCTATTGATCAACGAGCTAGTCAAATAGAGGCTCACTAGGGACATGTTGTGGTCTATGTATTCACACATGTATTACGGTTTCCAGTTAATACAATTATAGCATGAACAATAGACAATTATCATGAACAAGGAAATACAATAATAACCATTTTATTATTGCCTCTAGGGCATATTTCCAACAGAAACTTTACGATGATTTTATCTAGACCAGAAGGGACCCTAGAAGATTCACGAGCAGGCTAGAAGAGCTATGGGAGAGCCACGAGCTCATAGGGCGCGCCCTAGGGGGGTAGGTGCACCCCCTGAGCTCGCGGGCCCCACATAGCACCCCTTAACCTAATTCCACTTCTATAAATTCACAAATGTTCTCAAACCAACAGAGAGCCACCCGAAACACTTTCCGCCGCTGCAAGCTTTTGTTCCATGATCCCATATGGAGGCCTTTTCTGGTACACTTCCGTAGGGGAATCAGTCACGGAGGGCTTCTACATCATCCTTGCTACCTTCCGCTGATGCGTGAGTAGTTCACTATAGACCTACAGGTCCATAGCTAGTAACTAGATGGCTTCTTCTCTCTCTTTGATCTTTAATACAATGTTATCCTCGATCTTATTGGAGTTCTATCCGATGTAATCTTCTTTTGTTGTGTGTTTGTTGGGATCCGATGAATTGTGGGTTTATGATTGAAATATTTTCTGAAAGTAATTGAGTCCTTTTTAACTTTGTTATGGATGATTTTTTATAGCTTTGTATTTCTCTCCAATCTATTCGTTTGGTTTGGGCAATTAGATTGATTTATCTTCAGTGAGAGAGATGCTTTGTAATAGGTTCTATCTTGCGGGGCTCTATATCCTGGTGACATAAGAGGACAAGACACGTATTTGTATTGTTTCCATTAAGGGTAAAACGATGTGGTTTATTCATATTGATTGAGTTTACTTTGTCTACATCATTTCAACGTGCTTAAGGTGTTACTCCATTTTTATGAACTTAATATTGTAGCATGCTGGATAGCGGTCGTTTGGTGGAGTAATAGTAGTTGATGAGGGCAGGAGTCGGTCTACTTGTCTCGAACGTGATGCCTATATACATGATCATTGTCGTCAATATCGTCATAACTATGCGCTTCTCTATCAATTGCCCAACAGTAATTTATTCACCCACCATATGCTATGTGTTTGAGAGAGAAGCCTTTAGTAAAAACTATGGCCACCGGGTCTACTTTAATCATATTATAAAAACAAAAATTCCTTTCCTGCAATTTATTTAATTTTAGTTTGTTTTGCAATTTATCCATCTACAACTACATGATTTGATCCTTGCAAGTAATGAGTTCAAGGGGATTGACAACCCTCTTGCCCGCGTTGGGTGCAAGTATTTTTGCTTTTGTGTGTGCAGGTGATGTTCACGAGGCTTTGCGCGATTGTCCTATTCGTTCGATAAACCTTGGTCATCATTGAGGGAAATACTTATCTCTACTGTACTGCATCTCCCCTCCTCTTCAGGGAAAACCCCAATGCATCTCATAAGTAGCACGGGCTTGTGACGGCGGCATGCAAGTTCTACTTTATGGGGTTTTTCCCAATTTATAATATTTTTAGCACTGGTTTCATGCGAGGGGGTCTCGTGGGACCCACAAGCTCAGACAATGCGCCCTATGGGCACCAGGTGATCATGTGACTCTCCTGGACTTTGTATGGTCCTCCTCTGATGCTTCGTGGGTCTCTTCGTGTCCATAAAAAACCACCATAAATTTTCATGGCATTTGGACTTCGTTTGGTATAGTTTTTCTATGGAATAAAAAATAGCCAAAAAATATAAACTGGCACTGGGCACTAGGTCAATATGTTAGATCCCAAAAATTATATAAAAGTGCACCAAAACCAAATAAAATTGTGTAAACATGGCATGAATACTTCATAGAGTATAGATATGTTGGAGACGTATCAGTGACCGTGATTGGTTTGAGTTGTATGTTTTATTTTGATGCTTTCCTATGGTGCCCTTGGTTCCGCGCAAACATGTGGGATTCTCACTATTGGGCATTGCAATATGTTCATGATTTTCTTACTCACAGGGTTGCGTGAGCGATATAAACACAAACTTGGGAAAGTGGGTTGTTGCATATCGGATTAAAGAGGACTTTATACTTAATGCTATGGTTGAGTTTTACCTTGATAATATTTAGTAGTTGTGGATGCTTGCTAGAGTTCCAATCATAAGTGCATGTGATCCTAGTATGGAAAGTATGTTAGCTTATGCCTCTCCCACATATAAAATTGCTATAATGATTACCGGTCTAGTTATCAATTGCCTAGGGACAAATCTTTCTCATTTTTCTACAAAATCTCTCAACCCAAAACAATTAACTTCTATTATCCTGCAAAGTAGTTTTATTTATTGTTTTTGGTAAAGCAAATGTTGGTGTGTGTGGAGTTGTATCGGTGGTCGATAGAACTTGAGAGAATATTAATTCTACCTTTAGCTCCTTGTTGGGTTCGACATTCTTACTAACCGAAAAAGGCTACAAATGATCTCCTATACTTGTGGGTTAACAGGTGTCCACTCCAACAAATTTTATAAAGGGACCGTTCACAAAAAGCACATGCCAGAATCTCCACACCTCCGCATCGGAAGCCAATCACAAACCCTAGCCGGCACCATTTTCCATCTCATTTCCATAGCCACCACCATCTTCACTACCACAACTATCCACCTGAGAGTTAGCCATACTTGTAATCGTGTATAGCATTCAACAACCATTGTAAGAGATAATTATTAATAAAGTTTTCATCTTGATGTCGTCTTTAATGATTTTCTTTTCGTGCGATCCGAATGCCATGTGTGAGTAATTCGGTAAGGCAATGGGTTGAGGCGTAGCCTTGCAACCCGATGTGTTTGTATGAGGGGACGATGGAATGACTTTGAAAGAGTGTCTTGTATGTGTGAATTAAAATTTCATTGTAGTTGTCTCTTCTCTCTTGTGTTGTTGAACCTGCAGGCACCTATGATCACAGAGTTTGAGCCATAAGGAGGTTACGAGAAAGGAGTAAGTGAAGCGCTATTCTGAACACCAGGGACGGAAAGATTTAGTACGGTAGCGTGAATCCAATCCTTGGTGATACATGGGGTATAGTCATTAAACGCCCAATGCTTGTGTCTGTTTTATCTTAGTTACCAAGGTAACCCCGCGTTACGGATAGGACCCACGGTTAGACAACTGACTGTTGATGTAGGCCATGTTCCGCTCAAGACGTAATTTGTACACATCCCAGCTACTTGTGAGCTACGTTGGGTTTTCCCGGAAGAGGAGGGGATGATGCAATACAATAGAGATAAGTATTTCCCTCTGTATGAAACCAAGGTTATCAATCCAGCAGGAGAATCACGCAACAATTCGTTAGTAGTACCTACACACAAAATAACAAATCCTTACACCCAACACGAACAAGGAGTTGTCAATCCCTTGGCGGTTAATTGCAAGATTAAATTGTATGTCATAGATAGATAGATAGATAGATAGATAGATAGAACAAAAATACAAAATAAAATAAATAAAGTAAAATTGAAGTGAGGTATTTTTAGGATTTTTAATATATGATAGAAGTAGACCCGGGGCCATAATTCTCATTAGAGGCTTCTCTCTTAAAAATAGCATATGGTTGGTAAATAAATTACCGTTGGGCAATTGATCGGAAAGCAAATAATCATGACGATATCCAATGCAATGATCATGTATATAGGCATCACGTCCGAGACAACTAGACCGAAACGACTCTGCATCTACTACTATTACTCCACATCGACCGCTATCCAGCATGCATCTAGAGTATTAAGTTCATAAAGCACGGAGTAACGCCTTAAGGAAGATGACATGATGTAGACAAAGTAAATTCACGCATGAATAAACCCTGTCTTTTTCCCCTTCATAGCTACGATACATACGTGTCATGAGCCTTTCAGTCACTAGGATTGAGCACCACAAGATCAAACCCATTACAAAGCACCTCCCCCATTGCAAGATGAATCAATCTAGTTGGCCAAACCAAATCAATTGATCGGAGAGAAATACAAAGCTATAACAATCATGCATAAAAGAGTTTAGAGAAACTCAAATAGTATTCATGGGTAATCTGATCATAAACTCACAATTCATAGGATCCCAACAAACACACCGCAAAAAGTAATTACATCGGATAGAACTCCAAGAACATCAAGGAGAACATTGTATTGAAGATCAAATAGAGAGAAGAAGCCATCTAGATACTAACTATGGACCCATAGGTCTGTGGTAAAGTACTCACGCATCATCGGAAGGGCAACGAGGTTGATGTAGAGCCCCTCGATGATTGATTCCCCCTCCGACAGAGTGCCGAAAATGGCCTCCGGGTGGGATCTCGTGAGAATAGAAGCATGCGGCGGCGGAAAAAGTATTTCATGGACTCCTCTGTTGGTTTCCCGATGTTAGAGAATTTATAGAGGCGGAGTTAGGTCAAACGGAGCTATATGGGCCCCACGAGCTACCAGGGCGCGCCCCGGTGCCTCGTGGGCCACTCCTCCATCTTCTCGTCCCCTCCCGAAGCTTCTAGGGTCTCTTATGCCTAGAAAAAATCTCCAAAAAGTTTCATGGCATTTGGACTTTGTTTGGTATTGATATTCTGCAAAACCAAAAACAAGCAAAAACTCAGCAACTGACATTGGGCGCTAAGTTAATAGGTTAGTCCCGGAAATGATGTGTAATTGCTTGTAAATGTATATAAAACATCCAAGATTGATAATATAATAGAATGGAACAATTAAAAAGTATAGATACGTTGCAGACGCATCAATCCCCCACTTGAGGTGGTTGCAAGAACATCTTAATGATGTCTTCCAAAGCACAAATTAAGATCATGATGACCCCGATCACAAACATATGGTCGTAAGAATCAAGTTCTCATACCCACGCCTATATTTATTATAAGTGGTACGGTAGCAACAGTTATTACGATCCGGTCTAAAAACTGGAAATTAATACTGTCGTGAAAGCTTGGTAGAAACCCTTGTCGCAAATACAAGTCCTCTCATGGGTTTGATAACTCGGGGTCACTTCTTGGGGAAAGAGGCTGGGAACCACTCTACTATCTATTACCGGATCACCAAAGGGACTCATCAAGGGTAACCCCCATTATACACCAAGAACACCCTACACCAATGCCCACAACCAACTGATGTATCACACCCAAGCACTCACCCGACAGTGTCACCCGGCCGAACGGACCCATCTGGCTAGCGAAGCCGGCCATGCAATGCTTGCATGCACCGGGCGCACATGCGTGCGCATGTGTTGCTCACCTTGAACAGCGTCTGGTCAGACGACATGCACCCCGCCACGATAGGAGCACGCGCGGTGTCCGACTTGCGCGAGTGATTCCCCTATCCGGGGCAGAAGGACGTTGATATGCAGACCTCGCCTCCCCATCCCGCGGGGCTGGGGGGTAGGTGACCGAAAGCCACCACATAACAGTGGCCCAAGCCGCATCCGCAGTCCACCCATCATGGACCCCCGAGGCAGGATGCCTGGGTGCATGTCGTCTAAGCATATCACACGGCGCGGAGACTCCCAAGAAGGCAGTCGTGGGAGGCCAGCGAAAATGGACAGTCCGGAGGGCTCCTTGCCGAGCCGAGCGTTGGCCCCGGCTGCCTCGCGCGAACCACGCACCTCGCCCGGGGCCAACGAATAACGATAGGTGTGACTGGCCACACCGTCGCACGCGGGCATGGTCGAGAGCCCCCAAAAGTTGGTGGCCCCGTGCACACCCCTAGTCCACCTATCATAGACATCCGAGGCGAGTGGCCTGGGTGCGCACCGTCCAGACAGATTGGATGGTGCATGCCTCCGCTCAACGGTCAGCGCGGGGTACTCTCGCCCTCGAAGGCTCCAAGGAAGTAGGTACTCCATCATCCTTTATAGAAATAGTATATAACAGTTCTCCTAGAAACCGATTAAGAAACTTAGAACGGATCATACACCATGTTCTAATTGGATCGGACCATGCCACAATTTAGCCCATGGCCCACACAAAAACCAGACGCACCCTACGTGAACATAGCACGCGTCAGGTTCTTTTATTTGGGAACCCCTATTTGACGCTTATTGCCTCAAATAGTTGGCCGGACGCACAGGGCGCCCCCTCTAGGGCAGCACGTAATGTAGCAACACGATTACTATGGTGATCTAGTCGGCACTGTAGTTGTAGTGTATTGTACCTTCTTCGTCGCTTTTTCACATGAAAACAGAAAAACGTATTTCAAAAAATTGAATCTTGTTTGAAAAAACTTTTTGAGAAACATGATTTTTTTTCAAATACACGACATTTTCTTAAGTGAGCAATTTTTAAATTTTTGAACATTTTTTGGGAATACGTTGTTGAAAATTCCCAAACATTTTTAAATTTGCGATTTTTTTTGAAAAATGGAGATTTTTTTAAATTGTGGAAGATTTTTTTAATTTGTGAAACTTTTTTCAAAAGTATGATTTTTTGTTAAAATTTAGTTTTGTTGAAAGTTCGATTTATTGGAAACAGGGGAATTTTTTTAATTCCTAACTTTGCTTTAAATTTCTGAACATTTTCTCAAGACACAAACTAAATTTTAAAATGTGAACATTATTTGTAAAAGCTGAAATCTTTTAAAAAATGGAATAATTTTGTTGAAAGTCAGGGCATTTTTCAATTTTTGGTAAAAATAAGAGAAGAAAAGAGAATAGGCTAAAAAGTTAAAAAATAAAAGAAAAACTAGTAACTGACACCAAAGAGCGTTAAATAGCAGAAATAACACCTTTATTTGCAACAAGCAAACGTGAATTAAACTGAACTGGACTCTGAAGGAAAAGCTAAACTGAACCGACTTGGACTCTGACGGAGCAACACCTCCAGGCTTGATCATCAACAAGGTCCAACACCAGTCCGACGCAAGGACGCCCCACTCCAGAAACAGAAACCAAGCTGCGGCGTATCTCCGATCCGATCGCATGAAGGACGTCGCTCGCGTCGCCCCGCGGTCGAGGAGAAGGCAGAGGAAGAAGAAGAAGAAGAGGGCGAGGGTGGCCACGCTCCCGAACGACGTCGTCCTCAATATCCTGGCGCGCGTCGCGGACGACATCGCCACGCTCTTCCGCTGCGCCGTGTCGTGCAAGCGATTTCGAGCCCTCGTGGCCGACCCCTCCTTTCTCCGCCGCCGCTGGCCGGAGGGCGACCGCCACCCGTGTTCTCTGCTCGGCTTCTTCCATGACACCTGGATATACGGAACGACGGCTTTCGTCCCGGTGCCGCGATCGCCGCTGGGCCCTGGGCGCCGCTCGCTTGGCTCCTTCTTCCCCAGCGCAGATGACTTGTTCCACGACGCGGTTCCACTCGCCTCGCGCTCCGGCCTCCTTCTTGTCCTTCTCCGCACACGCCCCGACTGCACTGATATTATTGAACGCCGACAAATCCGTCTGGCCGTGTGCAACCCACTCGCCGGCACATGGGACAAGCTACCTCCGCTGCACGAGGTGACCTCTACCATGAGCAATGCCCAGTGCGCCATTCTAACCGACAAAGACCACTGTCCCAAGGGACAACAACGGCAAAAACCATTGCCAAGGTACACAACATTCTTCAAAGTGATTGTCATCATGGTGGAGTACTTCGGGGGACCTTACAAAATCTTCTCTTTCTCCTCCGCCGAGTCGAGCTGGAGCGAACCTAGAAAATGCTTTGAACATCTCAAGTACCAATTCATCCATGCCAACCACGTGGTGTCTCGAGGAAAGGTACACTGGCTCATCCATTACTCGGGGAACTTTGGCACCCTTGAACTCTGCATTGAGACTGGCCACCTCTCCATAACACAGTTTTCGATTCCGCCGGAATTCGTTCAAACCAGCTTTACCCATGCGCCCGTACTCAGCGTTGCAACTGATGGCGATGTATCATTGATTTTCCTGCATAAAACTTCCCTCCGGCTACACATCTTTACCCATCGTCATGGTGACGAAGGGCGTGATGATGGCCTTACTGACGTGCTACACACTGACGTCATCGAGCTCAAGCACAAACCCCCGCGGACCATCGAAACACTCTACATGTATATGGGCGAGAAGAGCCCGTCGCTGCTTGTCACTGACCGACGCAGTTTCATGCGCACTGTCAATCTCAAAACAGGGACAATTGATGTGGTCACGGACACGTCTGGCAACCTTAAAGAACAGACCGTCGTTCCTTTCGAGATTGATTGGCCAGCCTTCTTCATGTCTAGCTTGGAGGCTCGTTGAAGGTCATACCATGGACCCCTATATTTATTTTCTAGTGTTTAATTTTGATAGTATATTGCTTAACCATTGAGTTTGGAAGCTATGACAGTGCGGGTAAACGTTATATGAATCTTAATTTCGTAATGGTGAGTGGAAAAATTGAAAATCATGCAAATTTACCATTTACAATTATGCTTCTGGTAGGGGTGTGGGCATCACGCGATGCACATGCAAGGGTTTTTCCACTTTTTTTAAAAAAAAGATTATTGTTGGACTGCATTTGTAGCCATTGTCCTGTGTATCCTACTATTATGTGAAAAATATGATTCCTGTTTGCGTGCATTATGTTTTCCATGAGAAGTCATGTACTGTTGATCAGGTTGGAACATGTGTGTCATACATATAATTTTATAGAGAACAATCACACATCACCCTTCACGAGTTCATGCTGAAGGGAACAAATTTCAACCTAAAATAGATCTACTAGTCTAGCATGCTTGAGTCTCATGAACTCGCAATGTCTCGTAGCATCAACTATAATATCATGAATACAACCAGTGAACAAGAAATCACAAGACTTGAACTAAGCTCAAGCGAAAAAAGGACCCCCACACCCCGGCTCGTGGTGAGGTTAAGATTGGTGAATGATAACTGCTTAACATTGCATGCTTATTATTTTATTTTCCTTTTTTCTATGAAATATATTTTGTCTTCGAGAAACACTCATCCCTTTAATATTAGGTAGGGATGAGCATTGTTTAAGGGACTAGACCGATGTGTTCTCTGGCTATGATTTAGTACGACATTGTTTAAGAGTCATTCATCATATCGATTTGGACATATAACATTAGTCTCGATGTATTTATATGCCAAAATACAGTAACTGGTAATAATACCATGTAATGCCATCCAATTGGAGGGACACTTCCATTCCACCAGATTTTCCATAGAGCTATTGTTCTATATTATGCCTTCCATTTCAATTTTCAAATGATATATGTACGAAAGCCATTTCCAGGTCATTGAATCCCACACTCTCATTGGCCACCTGTTTTCTCCTCAAAAGTTGAACATAAATATGTATGAAAGAGTTGTGCTTGCCCAAGCGTTGCATCCATAAAAAATAGTTTGCTAAAACTCAGTCGACTGAGGCTTAACCAAGTCTCAGTCAACTGCTTAGTCGCTGGCTCTTTGTGCGGAGATTCGTGCTAGACTAAGCACCATCCAACGGCCTTTGCAGCACTTCGTCCCATCGGTTGCAGTGTAGTTGCAGTATGTCGTCTCATCGGTCACAGTGTTCACCCTCATCGCTCGTAGTACGTCATCCCATCATTTGCAGCTTCCCCATTGCCGTATGCAACACTAAGTCCCATCGTTTGCAGCGTGCGCCGTTGTTGCTCCGTTTGTAGCATGTCACATGACTGGTTGCAACATCCAGCGATGTCGTTTGTAGCTCCACAATTACGCTGATGTTACTCGACTAGGACATGATTAAGTCTCGGTCAACTGAGTTCTAGATACGAAAAAAAAAGCCAAACAAAATAAGTACGAAAGAGTTGCGTACGCACAAGCGTTGCATCAATAAATAAAAAGATTATTAGTCGGTGAATGTTCGCTAGGGAGGATGACAACTGTGGACGATTTTCATGAGAATTTTAGTTGTAGAGGGGTGACAATTTCTTCAGACTAACATGGTAATTCTATCATAGAGAATGTAATTTTTTGCTCAAAATCTCATCATTTGATCTCGATCAGACATCTGCGAGGGCGTTCACTGGGGTTCCTTCCCAGCAAACGTTCGCCAGTTAGCATTACGGTAAAAAAAAAAGCTAAATGGATCTTTTCGAATCTGCGTGTGCGGGTGCTCTTTTTTTTTTTTTGAGGGAATGTCATCATGGCTCACTTTATTGAACTCAAATGGTAGTTACATATCCATAAGAAAGGATACTATGAAACTAGGAGGCACATCAACCCAAACACATGGATTAATCTCAGCCTCTTTAGCTAGATGATGAGTAACATAATTAGCATACCTATTATAGAAACTAAACCAAACTTTGCCAAAAGTAGAAGCATGAATGCATGTATCATACAGTCATCATCATAATATGGAGCAGCCGATGTAGAAAAGAACCCTTCCGCCTGAAGTATCTCGATGGCTTCAAGATAATCCGATTGTACTATAATTTTGTTTAGACCTTTCTTAGTGAATTGGAGAATGTGCAATCGTTTTGTCAAAGGGAAACAACTTCAGCTGGCCTTGGTCAATACCACGTGTTATACGTGGTATAAGCAACGCAAACCTTTTTTTTTTGAAGGGAAAAAGTCCAAAAGAAACCTTGAACTTATAGACGAAAGCTAAATTGAACCCCAAACTACAAATCTCGGAATTCAGCACACCGAACTTTTTGATCCCGGTCTATTTAAAACCTTGAGGGAGTTTCCAAACAGGGATTATCAACATGGCATGTCAAATTCCCGGATTATTCGCTGCGGACTCGACTGGGCCAGCCCATCAGGCATGAAGCGAGTTTTTTTTTCTTTTTATTGACACGCGACCTAAAAAGTCTCTCTTTCTCAACACGTGATGTAATAATTCCAAAACAAAACGACTCCTGCGGACAGAATCGATCTTGGGACCTGGCAGAATTGAACTCACCCAGAAGACTATGAGTGACATAATTAGAGGCCCACAGTATTTAAGCACACACCAAAGCGTCGGAGTTTGAAAACATCACAAGTTTAGAAAAATGTATGTGGCATTTAATGAAAACGTATGTACGAATGTAAAATAATATTACTCCCTCCGTCTAGATGAATAAGTCATCTTAGATTGTGCACCGTGACCAAGGTGGAGAGTAAAACAAGAAAACTTAATTATTTGCTAATTAATATCATTGCGTGCAGCGAACTGACCACTGCATGTCATGTTTGATAGTCTCAAGTCATTAAAAGCATAGAAGCCCCACATCTTTTATTGGTTGATTCCTCTATTTATGTCAAAAAAATAAGAAACAACGTGAGAGTTAATGCACCGCGCCTATGTGTTTTGGGACTATTTGGTTTTCGTAAGATGACTTACTCACATAGACGGAGGGAGTAGTGTGATTCAAACAAATATTTCGTCCATTCAAAAAGATGTAACATTTCAAGAATATTCACGAGTTTCAGAAAATGTGCTTGTGACATTAAAAGAAGTGTGTACAATGTAAAAAGATGTTTGAGTGATGTAAAAAATGTGTCAGACCCTTAAAAAGAATATATGTGGCGTGTGTTTGAAAAAAGTGTATATAAGTTTAAAAATGTGTAACATTGTACAAAAATGTTCGTGTAGTTTTATAAAATGTTTATTGTCGTTAGGAAATGTAAAATGTGTATTTGGAAAAATATTACCGTGTATTCAAAAGATATTACTCCTCACATACTCACCCTCACACCCACACTCCCACTCTGTTGCTCCTCCTGCTAGCTCCTGTATCTATCTCAGATGCAGCTTGAAGTTCGACCAGGATGACCAAGCCATTCAGGTGCAGGGCACTGCAGATGCAGATCCCCCCAAAAAAAGATGTAGATCGCCCTGCTCCTCATCTTGTCCGTCGCTGCTTCCCTGCTCCAGGCCAGCGACGCTGCTTCAGTTACGTACCTAGAAAAACATGTATTGAAAATAAATGTAAATAGTGTATCTGAAAAATGTAAAAAGTGTATCAAAAAACATTTCATGCGTGCGCTAAAAATTTACATTGGCTACTGAGAATAATTGGACGTGTGTAAGAAAAGAAGAGCGGTTACCGGTAAAGAAACAAAACAAATGTGAAAACAAACAATACGAAGAAAATCAAGAAAGAAAACAAAAATCAAAAGTGTAACGAAGTAAGAAGAACCAGATAAAACCAATGAAATAACAAAGTATAACTAAGAAAAAAATAAACAAAGAAAAACCAGAGCAGCGCGAGGGACTACACTAATGGGCCGGCCCAATTCAGCGAATACCCGCTAAATCCCCTCAGGGTTTAAAATAAACCGGGATCACAGAGTTTGGTGTGCTAATTTCAGGGTTTGAGAGTTCAGGGTTTGAATTAGCGTTCGCTTACAAGTTTAAGGTTTATTTTGGACTTTTTCCTTTTTGAAGTTAGCAACACAAACCTTTTTTTTTTTGCGGGTAGCAACACAAACTTGTGAACAAAAAGCTGGCCCTGGTGACCTGGTCTGTGCAAGGCAATGGCTCACGCCAAACGCCATGACGCTCTCGCCTGGTCTTGGAGATTGAGACGCGCGCGCGGCGCATCCCCAGTTTTTTTTTTTTTTTTGCATCCCCAGGTTGTCGATTGGTTGCCGAGACGTACGTGATGTGATGTTGGTTGGTATACCTGTCCGACGCGCACGCACCCACTCTCGAAACAGAAACCAATCTGCGGCGTGATTCCGATCCGATCGCCGCATGGAGGGCCTCGCCCCACGGAAGAGGAGAAGGCAGAAGAAGAAGGCGAGGGCGGCCACGCTCCCGGACAACGTCATCCTCGAGATCCTGGCGCGCGTCGCCCCACGGAAGAGGACAAGGCAGAAGAAGGCGAGGGCCGCCGCAGCCGCGGCCACGCTCCCGGATGACGTCATCCTCGAGATCCTGGCGCGCGCCGCGGACGACGTGACCGCACTCTTCCGCTGCGCCGTGTCGTGCAAGCGGTGGCGATCCCTCGTGGCCGACCCTTCGTTTCTCCGCCGCCGCTGGCCGGAGGGTGCACGCGACCCGGGCTCTCTCCTTGGCTTCTTTCAGACCACGTGGAAATCTCGATTGACGCCTTTCGTCCCGGTGCCGCGATCGCCGCTCGGCCCTGGGCACCGCCTGCTTAGCTCCTTCTTCCCCAAGGACGGCGGCTTATTACACGACGCGGTTCCACTCGCCTCGCGCTCTGGCCTCCTTCTCGTACGTCTCCGCTCGGTCCACGAGTGGAATGATATTGAACAGGGACTCGTCCGCCTGGCCGTGTGCAACCCACTCGCCAGGACGTGGGACGAACTACCTCCGCTACACCGTGGATCCCAAGCCATGAGCAAATACGCCATTCTAACTGACGAAGACCACTGTCCGAAGGGACGACTGCAAAAACCATTGCCAAGCTACACAACTCTGTTCAAAGTGATTGTCATCATCGTGGCACCTCACAAAGTGTACACTTTCTCGTCCGCTGAGTCGAGCTGGAGCACACCTACAAGTTGCTTTGAACACTTGGAACATTGGGAGTATGACTTCGTCTGTGGCAACCCCGTCGTGTCTCAGGGAAAGATACAGTGGCTTCTCAAAGGCCTAGGGAACTTTTGGACCCTTGAGTTCTGCATTGAGACCGACCACGTCTCCATAATACAGTTTCCCATTGCGCATGACTTCTTTGAATACAACTTTTACCATGGGCCAGTACTTAACGTGGCAGTTGATGGCAAATTGTCACTTATTTGCCTGCACAAAAAATTCCTCCGGCTACAGATCTTTACACATCAAGGTGACGAAGGGGGTGGCAATGGCGTTGCTGACGCGATACATACTGAGGTCATCAAGCTCGAGTACAAACCACCGCCCACCGAAGCACTCTACATGTATGTGGGTACGAAGAGCGCGACACTGATTGTCACTGACCGACACAAGTTCATGTGCATTGTCAATCTTGAAACAGGGAAAATTGATGAGGTCCCGGGCATGTCTTGCGACCTTAAAGGACCGACCGTCGTACCTTTTGAGATCGATTGGCCAGCCTTCTTCATGTCTAGCTTGGAGGACCACTTAAGACATACTGTGGACACCTATATTGTTTAATGTTCAATTTTTTGATAGTATGTCGTTTAATGTTGAGTTTGTAAGTTATGGCCAACGGCTAATTGCACGAATTGCAAGTTCTTTATGATGATCGAAGAAATCTACTATCAAGCAAATTTACAGTTTACAATTTTGCTTCTCGTAAGTTTGTAATGACGAGTGGCGTAATTTAGGATCATGCAAATTTATCGTTTACAATTATGCTTCTTGTAGCGCTGCCTGCATCACTTGGTGCATATGTCCCACTTTTTGAAAGAATTTTTTTTTTGTATCAGTCCACGCAACACACACGATGGAAGTCTCCGAGAGTTACGTACGGGAAAAAAATCGCGCACACTTGACGTTACAGAATACCCGAAGATGTACGTAACGTGGTGTATGCATTGCGTGCCAGTCCGACGCCCCAACCCCCGAAACAGAAACCGATCTGCGGCATGTCTCTCTCAGATCCGATCGCATGGAGGACGTCGCTCCCGTTGCCCCGCGGAGAAGGAGGAGGCAGAAGAAGAAGGCAAGGGCGGCCGCCGGCTCAGCCACGCTGCCGGACGACGTCGTCCTCGAGATCCTGGCGCGCGTGGCGGACGATGTCGCCGCGCTCTTCCGCTGCTCCGTGTCGTGCAAGCGGTGGCGAGCCCTGGTGGCCGACCCCTCGTTTCTCCGCCGCCGCTGGCCGGAGGGTGCACGCGACTCGGGCTCTCTCCTTGGCTTCTTCCATGACATGTTGATGCCGGTACCGACGCATTTCGTCCCGGCGCCGCGATCGCCGCTCGGCCCTAGGCGGCGCTTGCTTAGCTCCTTCTTCCCCAACGCCGTTGGCTTATTAAAGGACGCGGTCCCACTCGCCTCACGCTCCGGACTCCTTCTCGTGCGCCTCCGCTCAATTAGCCTGTACTGGGATGATGATGAGCGGGGACTCGTCCGCCTGGCCGTGTGCAACCCACTCGCCGGCACATGGGACGAACTACCTCCGCTACACCGTGGATCATCTATCATGAGCGAGGAGGCCCAATGCGCCTTTCTAACAGACACGGACCACGGTCCGAAGGGACGACCGCGAAAACCATTGCCAGGCTACACAACATTCTTCAAAGTGACAGTCATCATCTTGGGATATCATAGGGGGCCTTACAACATGTACACTTTCTCTTCCGCTGAATCGAGTTGGAGCGCACCTAGAAGGTGCTTTGCACTTCTGGAGTATACCTTCGTCCATGGCAACCCTGTCGTGTCTCGGGGCAAGGTGCACTGGCTCATCAAGGGCTTGGGCAACTTTTGGACCCTTGGATTCTGCATTGAGACCGAGCACATGTCCATAACACAGCTTCCGATTCCACGGGACTTCTGCGAATACAGCAGCTTTAACCATGCACTGATACTTAGCGTGGCAACTGATGGCAAATTATCACTGATTTGCCTACATAAAAATTTCCTCCAGGTACAGATATTTACATGTAAAGATGACGAAGGGGATGGCAATGGTGTTGCTGACGCACTACATACTGATGTCATCGAGCTCAAACACAAACCAAGGCAGACCACCAAAGCACTCTACATGTATGTGGGCAAGAAGAGCGCGACACTGCTTGTCATTGACCAACGCAAGTTCATGTGCGCTGTCAATCTCGAAACCGGGACAATTGATGAGGTCACGGGCATGTCTGGCTACTTTAAAGGACATACCGTCGTGCCTTTCGATATTGATTGGTCGGCCTTCTTCATGTCCAGCTTGGAGGCCCATTGAAATCATGTCGTTGACTCATATATTGTTTAGTGTTTCATTTTGAGAATATGTTGCTTAATGTTTGATTTTGTAAGCTACGACATTGCGGCTAAAAGGTTACTGCAGGAATCACAAGCTCTTTATGATCATTGGCGAAATCTACTATCATGGAAATATACCGTTTACTATTGTGCTTTTTGTAGGGCTGCGTGCATCACTTCATGCAGAGGTCCCACATTTTGAAAACAAATATGATTCTTGTATGTTTTTCCACAATAAATCCTATAGTGTGGTGATCAGGTTGGAGCATGTGTGTCTACATATAAGATACAGAGAATAATCACTAGGCGCCCTTCATGAGTTCATGTTAACCTGGTCGGAACAAATTTCGACCTGAAGCGGGTCTAGCATGCATGTCCATCTCATGAAGTTGAAATGACAATGCGGTGGACATGCAACAAACCTCATATAATAAAATCCTGCAACAATGTGGTGGACATGCAACAAACCTCATATAATAAAATCAAGCAACAATGCGGGTCTAGCGGAGCTAGCATTTGAGATCAGGGTGGTCCACCTCAATAAAATAAGAAGAAAAAATATGACATGTGAATGTTCTAACTAATTACCAATATCACATAAAAATATATCAATATACTCATCAATATGGTCTTTCAAACACACGAAAATTCTCAATTAAGTCTATATTTTTATAAAGAACTAATAGTACATACGACATGGACCATATTACATACCTAGAAAAGTTCTTCGGTTCCTTCTTTGGCCACATCTGGTATAGCCCCTGCCTTTTTCTTCCCTATCTTCATAGCTTTTCTCTGAAAAAGAGAACCAATGTCTCAAGTTCTCTTCATTCTTCAACAATTCTGCAATAAGAATTTCTATCAATAAAGCTATTTGGAGCAGAAATTATGTGCAAAATAATGCATGTGTTCAGTTCTTCCACAGGATAGGATAGCACAGCAAAAACACAAATCCTAAATCAGAAATTGGGGAAGCAGAAATTTGGTTTTGACTAACTTAAATTGGGTTGACTTGCTGAGTTGCTGCCGCCGGAATGGGGCACTCGGCGGCCGCCGCGGGTTGTGCAGCCGCGTAGGATAGGGGCGTACACAACTCGCTGTTACAGGGGGTCGGGAAGGACTGAAGGAGAGGCGGGATCCTCCTCGTCGGCTGGGTTTCGGCCGGCGACCGGCGAGGGCGAGGCAGGGCATGGGCGCATGGCTCTGGGAGTGCGTCGGGATGAGGCGGCTGTGTCCTCGCTCGTTGTGGACGACAGGACGATGGCGTGGTTTGGGCTGCGTTTGTCCCTGGGTCAACACATAAAGTCTTATTGGGCCAATCGTTTTTCTCTAGCCCAGTTACAAATTCGTAGATATAAGCGCATCCAAAATCCCAGGGTGGGCCGCGGCCCACCCTGGCCACCCTGTAGCTCCGCCCCTGCATTCAGCAATCTTACTGACAGCGGTGGGGCGCCTCCTTTCTCACTTGAACTTAGTTCACGTTAGTGATCTCTTCTGGACTGGTTGTATTCCTGCTATTTTTTTTGTGATTATGCTGAACAAGATATGCATATAATTGACGCTACGAGTCATTTCAACTTCATGAGATGGACATGCATGCTAGACCCGTTTCAGGTCGAAATGCGGTGGAAATGCATGTCCACCTGGGTCATCCCTCACATTGTTGCTTGATTTTATTTTATTTTTTGAGGGTAACAAACCATACAGATCATCTAGGTGTGCTACATTCATCAAGCACCAAGGCCTGTAAATCAGGGGTAACAGCAGCGATCGGCACCAGGTCTTCATGTCTCCTCGCTCTAGCCGTAAGCTCATGGGTCAATGAATTACCACTCGTGCTGATCCCCGTGACCCGGTACGAGGCAAAGGCCGGCTGCCGCAAACGTGTCTGTGGACGGCTGTGGTGTATGATTTGAGGGTTGGCGTTGGAGATGCTCTAAGGATTTCCTCTTGAGTGATGACCTAAGTCATCTTGCGTTTAGTTTTGTTTTCGCATCAAAAACTATTATGCCACCATTTTTGTGGCCGTGAAGATACCGTTTGTAGGGTAGTTGCGACGATGATCTACACTAGATGTGCATCAACGACTAACATACTTTTTTAATCGAATCATCCTCTCCCTATGGGCTTGGCTTTGGTACGAGGAAACTATTGTGCACACACTAGTAGAAAAAGGGTCAAACGTGCAGCACATTAGTGCCGGTTTGTATTAGAGCCGGCACTAATGTATACATTAGTGCCGGTTCCAACGGCTAGCCGGGCCGCTCTCATTAGTACCGGTTCGTGGCTAACCTTTAGCACCGGTTCGTGCCACGAACCGGTACTAATGAGGGTGGTGGCAGGATGTTGTCGATCTGGGCCCCTCCAAGATTTTAGTACGGTTCGTGCCACGAACCGGTACTATAGGTGCTCCTGCATATAAACCCTTCGCTCAGCTCGCTCTGTTCTTCCCCTTTCCCTCTCCTCTCCTCTCTGTTCTTCCTCTTCTCCTCGAGCTCATCACACATTTTGCCCAAAATTTGTCAAGATTTGAAGGCCCCATCCATTCAAGTGATCACAAAGGTTAGCAACTTTGTCCTTTCATCTCTCATTGCTAGATTAGCTCTTGCAATGCTTTATATAGTTACTAATTTGTGAGTTTAGTAATTTGGGAGGAAATATATATATGTGCTAGTATTTGATTTATATGCAATTTAAGGTCAAAATAACACTTAGTTTGCATATGTAGGTGTGGTTTACTTAGTGCCTTCTAAATCTCCGTCGTAACCACCGTCGATCGCCTCAGACCGTCTCTGTCAGCCGGCACCACCTTGTGGTGAGCCTCTTGTTCATGAAATTTTATATAAAAATTGATGTTTGTGTGATTTGGATATATAGTTAATCATGTAATAATTATCTTACCCGTACGTTGTTTGTTATACATAGTGCCATGGTTTTGATATCCGTCCCCGTCGGCCCTCGTCCTTGTTATGATTCGGATGTGTTATATTCTCTTTTAAAACTATTTGTTGCATTTCGTGTTTATGACAAATTATGCCCATCAAGTTGACATAGATATTTTTATCTAGGAGGTATGTGAACCGGAAATTCCAACCGACCCTATTGTCGAGAGGTTAAATTTAGTTGAAAGAGAAAACGAGTACTTGAAAGAAAAATTGAAAAGAATTGAGGGGAAGAAGATGGAATTGGAGTTGCATGTTGCCGATGTCGTCGATGATCACAAGATCAAGATGGAGAAAATGCGCTTGAAGAATAGAAAGATTAGAAAATATGCCATCGATAGTGAGGCTTGGTATCATTACGCTGTTGGATCAATTGTTACCTTAGTTGCGATCTTGATCGCATTTGTTGTTGCATTTAAATGCTTTAGCTAGAGAGTTATTTGGTTGTTGCATTTAAGTGTTGTATGAACTTTATGTATGAACTTGTATTAATTTGGTCTATTCGGTGTTGTGTAATGAAGATGAGCCGCAATGGATGTACGATGACCGATGCTCTCCCAGTTCGTTGAGGGCGCATACTTCTCGCTTGCGGCCGAGGCAAACAAGCGGGCGGATGGTTTTCTGCCTTGTCCATGTGTCTGGCTGTAAGAATGGTCACAATTACTCTCGCCAAGAACCATTCACGCCCACTGTTTGAGTCCGTTTCATGCCCCACTATAATGTTTGGACCAAGCACGGAGAAAGAGGGGTTATGATGGAAGACAATGAAGAAGAAGAGAACGACGACAGCTATCCCGCCATGGGTTCCCTGAATACGATGATACAACAATGAGGGAAGAAGCTGAGCCGGTAATGCGGAAGAAGCTGAGCCGCAATGCGGGAAGAAGTGAAGAAGAGGCATCGATGAGCCCGTTGATGATCTAGGTCGGGCCATTGCCGATGCAAAGAGAAACTGTGCAAGTGATTTGGAGAAGAAGAAGTTGCAGCGCATGTTAGAGGATCACAAAAAATTGTTGTACCCGAATTGCGTAGGTGACAAGAAAAAGCTGGGCACCACACTGGAATTGCTACAATGGAAGGCAGAGAATGGTGTATCTGACAAGGGATTTGGAAAGTTGCTGGTAATGCTAAAGGATATGCTTCCAAAGGACAACGAATTGCCCGAGAGTACGTACGAAGCAAAGAAGACTGTCTGCCCTCTAGGGTTAGAGGTGCAGAAGATACATGCATGCCCTAATGATTGCATCCTCTACCGCGGTGAGTACGAGGATTTGAATGCTTGCCCGATATGTGGTGCATTGCGCTATAAGATCAGCCGCGATGAGCCTGGTGATGTCGAGGGCGAGTGCCCCAGGAAGAAGATTCCTGCCAAGGTGATGTGGTATTCTCCTATAATACCACGGTTGAAACGTTTGTTCCAAAACAAAGAGCATGCCAAGGCGATGCGATGGCACAGAGAAGACCGTAAGATGAGACGGAAAGTTGAGAGTACCCACGACGGGTCGCAGTGGAGAAAAACCGAAAGAAAGTACGGAAGGAGTTTGCGATGACGCAAGGACGTATGGTTTGGTCTAAGCGCAGATGGCGTTAATCCTTTTGGGGAGCAGAGCAGCAACCATAGCACCGGCCCGTGACTCTATGTTTGTATAACCTTCCTCCTTGGTTGTGCATGAAGCGGAAGTTCATTATGATGCCGTGCTTATCCAAGGCCCTAAGCAACCCGCAACGACATTGATGTGTACCTAAGGCCATTAGTTGAAGAACTCTTACAACTGTGGAATGGAACAGGTGTACGTCGCGTGGGATGAGCACATGGGGAAGAATTTGACCTAAAGGCGTTGCTGTTCGTGACCATCAATGATTGGCCTGCTCTCGAACCTTTCGGACACAGACAAACAAGGGATACCGCGGATGCACGCCTTTGCTTGGATGATACCGACGATATATATTTGAATAGTTGTAAGAAGAATGTGTACAGGACATCGCCGATTTCTTCCGAGCAGCATCCCGTAAGAAAGAAAGGCAAGCATTTCAAAGGTGAGGCGGATCACGGACGAAGCCTCGCCACCGTCTCGGTGCTGATGTACATGATATGGTCAAGGATTTGAAGGTGATATTTGGAAAGGGTCTGGCGGACAACCTGTTCAAGGACGCGACGGACGCGCACCCATGTGGAAGAAGAAATCTATATTTTGGGACCTGCCATATTGGAAAGACCTAGAGGTCCGCTCCGCAATCGACGTGATGCACGTGACGAAGAATCTTTGCGTGACCCTGCTTGGCTTCTTGGGCGTGTATGGGAAGACAAAAGATACACCTGAGGCACGGGAGGACCAGCAACGTATGCACGGAGAAGACGGCATACATCAAGGTCATGCAAGCTACGCTCTTACCAAAGAAGAGAAGGAAATCTTCTTTGAATGCCCGCCGATATTAAGGTACCGTCGGCTTCGTCAATATAAAGGCAATAATAAACATGGCGGTGAAAAGTTCCGAACCTAAAGTCTCATGATCGCCACGTGATTATGACGCAATCGCTTCGGTTGCATTGAGGGGCTTCTACCGAAAACGCTCGATTAGCCATTGTGAAGCTATGTGCATTTCTCAATGCAATCTCTCGAAGGTAATCGATCCGAAATCATACCAAGGTTACGAAATGATTTGGTGCAATGTCTTGTCGGTTTCGAGTTGGTGTTCCCACCATCCTTCTTCAACATCATGACGCACGTCCTAGTTCACCTATCTTGAAGAGATTAACGTTTTGGGTCCTGTATTTCTACACAATATGTTCCCTTTGAGAGGTTCATGGAGTCTTAAAGAAATATGTTCATAACCGTGCTAGGCCGAAGGAAGCATCTCCAAGGGCCATCAAAATGAGGAGGTCACTGAGTTTTGTATCGACTTTATTCTGACCTTAAGCCGATTGGTGTTCTGAATCGCGCATAAGGGCGACTAGATGGAAAAGGCACGCTAGGAGGGGAACAAATAATATGTATGGACGGACATTCTCTCACTTTGAAGCACACTACACAGCTTCTGAAATTCCAGCTTGGTGGCTCCGTATATGGATGAACACAAGAATTTGCTACGCCCAAACGCACGGAGCGGTCGATGACTGGATTACACGTGAACAAACCAGAGTTTCGCCAACTGGTTGCGGATACACGCACCATGCATGACACCTCTATTGAAGATGACCTGTACTTGCTTTCCCAGTTACCATCTTCGAATATAATGACTTTCAAAGGGTACGAGATAAATGGTAATACATTTTACACGATCGCCCAAGATAAGAAGAGCACCAACCAAAACAGTGGTGTCCGCTTTGATGCAGAAACCAAGACAGGAAAGGAAACATATTATGGTTATATACAGGACATATGGGAACTTGACTATCGACGTGGTTTAAAGGTCCCTTTGTTTCGGTGCAAATGGGTCAATATGACATGAGGCGGGGTAACGGAAGACCCGCAATACGGAATGACAACAGTGGATCTCAACAATTTTGCGTATGCAGACGAACCATTCGTCCTAGCCAATGATGTGGCACAGGTTTTCTATGTGAAGGACATGTCTACCAAGCCAAGAAAAAGAAAAGATAAGGAAGCGAACGCATCGTACGATGAGCCAAAGCAGCACATAGTTCTTTCTGGGAAGAGAAACATCGTGGGAGTGGATGACAAGACAGACAAGTCAGAAGATTATGAAAAGTTTGATGAAATTGCTCCATTCACAGTGAATATTGACCCGAGCATCCCGTTAAATGATGAAGATTTTCCATGGTTACGGCGCAAAGGGACACACGCGAAGAAAAAGTTTCACACCCAAAGATCTGGGATGTGATCGGCTTCACTATCATCACTTTCTTCTGTGTTTCACACCCAGGAGGGAATCTCTGTAATAGTTAGGGTAGTTATGTGTTTTGGCATTTGAAACGCGAAGAAATTTTATGTGCAAACAAATTCTTTTCATGCATTTACTGATTTTTTTCCACTAAATGACCCTGAAATTGAAAAGCAATTCAAATGAACTCGAAAAGGTTGAAAGTTGGCATGGTATCATAATTTCATACAAATAGCATGTACAAGAAAGTAGAGAGGGTTACGGCAAAACTGGATCCACTTCGTACAAAATGGACAATCTCTTTCAAGTATCGGGGTTTCATTTAAAACTGAACTGTTACAAAGGCATTTCATTTTTAAATAACCTAAGCATTACTAAATTGAATATAATGATAAAACACACTAATATTAAACATAAGAAAAAGAATCACTGAAAAACTTTTTCAAAGTTCAGTTTATTCACAAACTAGTGATTCACACAAATTTCAAATAATTCAAAATTTAAACTAATCAAATTTGAAATATACCGGCACTAACAGAAAGTTTGTAATTTTTTGTACCTAAAGCAAAAATATTCACAAAGAAACTCTAAATACAGCAAAAAAAACAACTCAAAAATAAATAAAGCAAAAAAAATTAAGAAAAAAAGCCCCGCCTACTGGGCCAAAGCGGCCTGCATACGACTAGCGACACAACCTTTAGGGCATCTCCAGCCGTTGGCCCCCCAGGGGGCGTCTAAAAGCGCCGCTGGGGCGAGCCGCAAAAAAGGACACAGGTGCGAGTAGTCGTCGTCAAATTGTCGACCCCTGGCCGCTAAGCAAAGCGAAAGCAAAAAAAAATAGGGAGGGCCCGTTCGCAAAGATATGACGAAGAACAAGTTAAATTACGTCCAACATGGCGAATTTCGCCAAATCGCCCATTTTCGTTACATTATTTAAAGCTAAGCTAATCTAAAAAGAAATGCGCTGAAGTCGTCGGGCGCTGTTGCTGCCATCGTCTGTCGCCGGCCTTCTCCTCCTTAGCGTGGGCGCTTGGCTGGACCCGACGTCGCCATGGTGGATCGGCGGCGGCGTCGTCGTCGTCGTCATTGTCGCCACAGATTTACGACTCCGCTTCGCTCGTGGCGCGTGCCGCTCCGCTGAAGCGGCGCAGATTCAGCGCTACCGGGCGCTCTTCGCCTTCTCCCGGCGCGCCTTCTCCATCGCAATGGAGTCCTGGCGCGCCCATTCCAGGACCGCGTCGTCATCGACGAGCTCCGCCGTCGCCAGCGCCAGGCCTGGCTCCGTCTTCACCGGCACCAGCCCCGGCTCCGTCTTCACCGGCACCATTCCCGGCTCCGTCTTCGGCTTGACGAAGCGCGGAGGAACCGAGGACGAAGCGTGCCGGCCGCCCTCGTGGATGACGATGCCGGCGCTGCGATTGCGCCGACCGAGCGGCGACTCCGACGCAGGCTCGGCCTTGACGGCGAGCAGGGCCGGGGTTCCGGAGGAGTGTGAGGAGGATCGGGAGGATCGGGAGGAAGAAGAAGAGGAGGCTGACCCGAAACGCCTTGGCGCCCATGCCCCGGCGCGCCGGTGCGTCGCCGGTGGGTATGCCAACGGTGGGTCGTTGCCACCCTCGAGGTGCGTGAGCATGCCCTCGAGTGTGCGGCCGGGGACGCCCCACCAGAGGTGGCGCCCCTCGCTGTTCTGCCACCCGGCGACCACAGGCGCGCCGTTGGTGGACGCGAGGCGCTGCTGCTGTCGCCGCTCGAAGTACGCCGCCCAGGCGGCGTGGTTGTCGGCGGCGTACTGGGGGAGGGAGCGTTCGGCGTCGGTGAGGGACGCGCGGACGACGTCGATCTCGTCGGCGAAGTACTCCGGCTTCGTCGCGGCGTCGGGCAAAGGTGGAATGGGCACTTCGGCCGAGAGCTCCATCCCGACGGCCCGGCGCGCATGTCCGGCAGCGCCGGGATGTTCGCCTGGAACAGGCCGACTCGAGGCGGCGAACGGCGGCCGAAGCCGTTGGCCGCCGCCTCGTCCCCTGGGAACCGTTCGGCCATGGCGTCGGCGACGGTGCGCGGGAGTGGCAGGGAGAGGGAGGGCTGGACGGCGGCGAGGGGGCGGGGCTGGTGTGCACAGGAAGCGGAGTGAAGGCCGCCGGCTTTTATAGCCGGGGCCGCGCTGTGTGTACGCTGCGTCGAGAGGAGAGACGTCGGCGCCGCCCGTGCCGCCGCCGCGGAAGGAATCAATGGCAAGGCTGACCGCGGCAGCCTTGCTATTGATTGCCGCGAACCCGAGGCCGTTAGGGGAAGACGAGGCGCCGGTCATCGACGCTGCTGGCCCGCTTCTTCGCGCCAAAACATCTTCGCCCGGCGCCCGGCGCCCCAGCAAGCCGGGTTCGGGTTGGGTACGCCGGCGCTGTTTTCGCCCAAGCCGGCGATTTTCGGCGTCTGGGCGCGATGGCGCGTTTTTGGCGCGCGCGAGAAAATCGCCTGGGGAGGCCTTCTTGGGGGCGCGGCTGGAGATGCCCTTAGTAGGGCCAGGATGAAGGCCCGCAAAGGCCCAGTAGGCCCACAAGGCGAGGAGGACAGGTAGGCTCAGTTGGCCTGATTAGGAGAGGAGCTCGAGAGAGCTACCGCACTGGGGCTTATAAACCAGTGCGGTAGCCCCTCGACTAGCGAGGTAGGACAAAACTTCCGCACCAAGACTTCTTGGACCCCCCTTTAGTACCGGTCGTGGCACAAACCGGTACTAAATGCCGTACTAAAGGGGGGCCTTTAGTACCGGTTTGTGCCACCACCGGTACTAAAGGGGTCGCTTCTACCGCTTGGCTCGGCAAACAGACCTTTAGTACCGGTTGGTGGCTCCAACCGTACTAAAGGTGCCTTCTATATATACAACTGCTACGAAAATTTCAGTTTCCTCTGTTTTCGCCTCTGTTCCGTCGTCTTCGCCGCCGCCGCCGCCCTTGATCGTCTCCGACGCCGCCGCTGCCTCCGTCGCCGCCCCGCCGTCGCCGCCGCCTCGCCCCGATCCACCGTCGTCCCTCCACCACCCGTCCCCATCGCCGCCCTCGTCTCCGTCGCGCCGTCCCGCCGTCGCCGCCCCGGCCGTCGCCTCGCCGTCGCCCGCTATGAGTCTCCAGCCCCGAGCCCGTACACACACACACACACACAAGCATTAGATAATTAGTCTTTAATTAGTTTAGATAATTAGTCTTTAATTAGTTTAGATTATTTAGATTATTATTTTGTATGTTTAATTAGTTTAGAAACATTAGTGTTTAATTAGTTTAGATTATTTAGATTATTATTTTTTCACTATTATATATGTATGAATGCATGTTAGATGGATATAATTAGTGCTTAATCAGTTAGAAATTAGTGTTATATAGAAATGTTAGAAATTAGTGTTATATAGAAATGTTAGAAATGTTAGAAATTTTAGTGTTATTTAGATTATTTAGATTAGCATAATTAGTGTTATATAGAAATGTTAGAAATTTTAGTTATCAAAATCCAATCATTAAAAAATGTTACTTTTTACGGGCATATAGCTAGTATTTGTTCTCGACGATGCCGCCCGCATCCTCGCCGTCGACCCGTCATGACGACGTCCAGCCGACCCATGTCCGGGACTGGGCTCCGCCGGGCTGGCACTGGGAGGTGCTGCTTGGAGGAGCGCGCCGCTTGACAAGGAACCCGGCCGCGGGTCCCGTCGTCGACCCTGATCTCGTTTGGTGGCGTTCGTGTGGGCCAGTTTCGGTGCGGAGGGACCCGGCCCCGCCGGAGGTGGTACGTCACCGTGTCAGGGAGGAGGACGAGCACGTCCATCGCTACATGATTGCGTTAGATGGCGGCAGGTTCTCCAATACGTGGCGAGATCTTGAGGATCTCACTTCAGCTATGATCCCGTGAGGTTCCTTCTCTTTGGGTGTCCACCGCCGCGCGGAGGAACCGCGAGTGTCCTAGATTCTTCAGTAGTATTCGATCTTTATTAGCTATTAGCCGTGATGTACTATTCAATATTATATATTATTCGAGACGATGTATTCGAGATTATATCTATTATTCTCGGGCGATGTATTCGAGATTATATCTATTATTCGAGATTTGAATACTAAATTGTTTTATATTTCTTTTGGATTAGTTAAACAAAAGCTATGGCGCACAATACCGACGAGAGAGGAGAAATGCACCATGTTCGATATGATACGCGGGGCAGATGATAATCAGAATGAATAAGATTATGACGGCTCTGAATTTCTAAACAACACCGGAGAGCGTGATATGATATTCGATCGCGATTTATTTAACTTGATGAAGTCATGAACTATGATTATGACGATGACGAAGAACATGTTGATCCTGAAACAACAAACACCGGCGTGGTATATATATTTATATAAGCGGGCATCCGTGATCATCACATGTTTTAAATGACTTGAAGATATATTAACGAATCGATCTTTGTTCTTTCAGCCATCCGGATCGAGCAAATCTTCGAGCAAAATGATTTAAACGAGGCCCGAACAAAAAGTTGAAGCCGGGCGAAAGTACAATATCGAGGCATGCGGCCCTCTTGGCAAACCATTAGCACCTAAGAAGATTGCGGACAAGTTCGTTCGTCGGTCGGAGTTCTTGTGAAGGACCAACTCGATCAAACTTCAAGAATGGAGAGCGCCAGCAAAGCCACGTCCAGATGTTACTTTTGTCGACAAGAATCAAAAAGATCTGCTTTGGGATACTCTCATGGAACATTTCACCCTACCAGATCATTTCATAGAAGCAGATGTGCAGAAAGTCAAAGAGGCTGCTCTTAGGATGATGGCGACTGCATTCAAGAACTACAAGAATCGTGAATGGAACAAGTACGTCAAGGGAGGAAGGAAGACTCCAGTATTCAAGGGAACGATTTCGTGATCATTGGGACGATTTCGTGAAATTCAAGGATTCGGAATTAGCTAAGGAACGGTCGAGAATAAACAAGAAGAATGCCGAAAAAAGGATAAGTTCCATAAGCTGGGGCCAGGTGGCTATGCGGTGGAAATGCCTAAGTGGGATAAGTCTGAGAAAGAGATGGAGGATGTAGGTGTCACTCCGGCTACTAAGAGCTGGCCCCCCAGGGTCAGGACTTGGTTCTATGCGCATGGGGGGGAGTTAGACCGGGAGACAGGCAATGTTTCGACGAGGGCAAGTCTGAAGGGAGCCGACGATGCGATACTTGTTGCAATAGAAGAGGCACGAACGGGGGTGTTCCAGCCCAACAGAGAGAACGACGAGCTTACGCGTGCCCTGGGAAATCCTGAACACCTGGGAAGAACACGAGGCAAGGGCGCTATGCCGTGGTATGAGGGGTTATCAGACTGGAACAACGACTACAGAACCCGTGCGAGAAAGAAGATTGCGGAGGAGAAGAAGAGGAAGATGGAGGAGGAGCAGAGGAAGCGGGACTATGAACGCCTTCAAGGCCTAGAAGCAAGTCAAGCGGAATTGGCAGTCAAATTCCAGCGGCAGCAGGAGCAGATCGACTCACTTACCCATCAAAGGGGGTCTCAGCAGCTGCAGCAGCTAGCGGATGATCCAGCATTGGATAGCACCGGCCCATCCATGCCGAGAAGCAGCGTGGGTTCCGTCCCGGACGATGCAATGCTGGGTAGATACCCCGTGGATGACATCACGGAGAACACTAACTGCGAGCTACACGTCAAAATGAAGAACATATCCATGAAGGTGGCGGACGGCTGTGCTTTCACAAATCCCCCCGAGGAAACCTTCCATTGCAACCCGATTCCAGCGGGCTATGCTCGTGTCTTGGTTGATGAGGTGATGGACCCACCATATTCGAGGCTACAGCTTGACATTGCTGGAGGTGACGGCGAGCGCTTTCTCGGAGAGGCCAAACATCGTATCATCCTATGGAAAAAGGATTGCATCATCTTTCCAAGGCCACCGACACCGCGTCACCCGAGCCCTCGTCGAAGTCCGCCACTGAGTCAGCAGACTCCCGCTCCTCCAAGTCCGGCAAAGTGTCAGGACAATCCTCCTCCTCCAAGTCCGGCAAAGTGTCAGGACAATCCTCCTCCTCCAAGTCTGCCACAGCGTCAGACGTCCACTCCTCCTCCAAGTCCGGCACAACCTCAGGCCACTCCTCCTCGTCCAACTCAGTCCCGCCAGCCGTCTCCGCCGCCTCAGCAATCGCAGAAGAGACACCGTACCCCGCAGCTATGGTGCGTAGCGGTACGAGTCGAGGTAGTACAGGAAGTACAGGCGGAGGCAAACGATATAAATATGGTCCAAGCCTCAAGCCTCTTCTGCAGAGGTCTTATGACAGGTCCGAGGAGGAAATCACAGCCATATCGAAGGCCGAGGTGGAAGACCATTTTGCACCAAAACCGCCACCGCCGCCAAGGGAGAAAGTGCCTGAGGAAACGATTGACCACTTCATTCGTATGGCTCAACCACCAGCTCCCAAGCCTGTTGACACAGACTATGAGCGCCACATCAGGAAGTTAAATCGAGCACGTATACAAAGGGAGGCGAGCACGTCTACATTGGGATCGAGCAAACAAGAAGCAGCTGCCAATGCGGAAAACCATTCCCAGTTAGGAGAACAGTAGCGAATCGATCCTCGCTTGTTGTGCCAACAACAGTGACAATCTGTACCAATATTATTGTGGGCAAGCAGTGCATGTTCCCGAGGTGGGCAATGTGGTAATAACGGAGGAGCATATAATGCAGGCTGAAGTTTTCAACATCACTGTTGGACAACTCCTCGAGATCGAGCCCATGCCTTTGCTTAGAGAGGATGAAGTAAAACAGAAATATGTCCGGGGTTAACCTTTGGTCGCGCCAGACAAGGTCAAGAACCTCCCAACGAGAATGTATGAATTGCATCAATGGTACATGAACATTACCAAGATTTCAGAGCGATTGTCCCTCATGGTGAATGTCAAGCAGGACCATTACTACCATGAGAAAGCTTTGTCCATTGAGTATTTAGAACTGTTTCAGTTATACAATCAAGACGCACTCGACAAATCTATCGTCAGTTGCTATTGTCTGTAAGTGATTTCTTTCTATAATTTAAGTCTCAAGCTAGCTGTAGTGATCCTTTTGATCAATCATTACCTGTAATTATCCTCACTATATTCTTTTCTGTGGTATTATGCAGGATGAAGATATATGAAATGAGAAAAGGTGGACGCTTTGGCATTGGGTTCATTGACCCAAACACCGTTAATGAATACACATGGAAGATAAATAAACGTTATGCAAAGGAAGTAGAGGACAGCATGCTAGAGTTCTTGAAGCGCCTCAAATACAATGAAGATATACTACTTCCTTACAACTTCCAGTGAGTCACACTGTCTTGTACTACAAATTCTCTGTTTTTGCCTACTAGCTAGCTACATGTTTTTGCTTACATTTGCCCGCTTAATTAAGACATGTAAACGTGTGTGCATGCAGATTTCACTGGGTCTTGTGTATCATAAAAGTTGACGCCGGAACAGTTGAAGTACTGGACTCACTAATCTCAGCAAAAACTGACTATAATATCTTGTATGGGATAGTCAATAGGTAATTTCAATCATTATTAACTATATATCTCGGCCTATTTAGTTCGTCATTTCATGATATGAACTATTTAATAACCCCTTTATTCATTTTCTTTGTCGGCGGGCAGGGCTTGGGCAAGATTCATCAGCGTCACGGAAGGTGAATGGAAACAAAAGCTTCAATTGTTTCGACCCAAGATAAGCAATTAAGTAGTACTAGCTAGCTAGCTAGCTGCCATCTCTTTAATTATCATGCTTGATTAATTTTTATCTGATCAAATTCCATTCTCGTAAAGGCCACAAGCGGCGCAGGGACTGGTCTGTGTGCATTCTGCGTTTGCGAGAACATTCGTATGATGGCGTCCGAAAGGAGCAGATCTCAAAGACAGCAATGGGTACGCTTGTCAGAACACTATTCACAATTTTTACACCATTATCGATATCTAGTCACACAACTAATACACATGCATATTGATCTCCTTCTTAACAGTTTAAAGAGGTGCGGGAGAAGCTCATAGAAAGGGAGCGCGTAGAAGCACTTCAAGAGAAAATAGCGGGTTTTTTGCTCGACCAGGTCATAAATCCGAATGGAGAATTCTATTACCCGCTACCGCCCCCATAAAAACCACTTCCAATTGTAATCGTGCTTCGAAGGCACCAACTAGGCTAATGCCACTGGCTCCGAAGGCAACATTCATATGTAGGAGAAATTGTATATAGCTATACATGTGTGTATGTGTGAATTAATTAATATGGTGATTTGTGAGACATTGATGATATATATATATATATATATATATATATATATATATATATATATATATATATATATATATATATATATATATATATATATATATATATATATATATATATATATACATGTACAATGTGTAGTATCATAAAATACCAGCAAACGAAAAAGAATTAAAATGGAAACACAAAATTAAATGAAAAAGAAATCATAAAACTAAAAACCCCCCAACCGGTACTAAAGGGCTCCAGGCCCCCGGAGCTGGCTCGTGACACGTGGTTGCCCTTTAGCACCGGTTCGTGCTGAACCGGTACTAAAGGGGGAGGGGCTTTAGTGACCACAATTTAGTGCCGGTTATGTAACCGGCATTAAAGGACCTTACGAACCGGTGCTATTGCCCGGTTCTGCACTAGTGACACGACATATAGGACGATCGAACAACCGTTGCATGAATGGTCCATCTAGCGGTTTGCAAACAACTGTTGCCATGCATGGACGGCCTCACTCGATTGTAGCACTGCTCTTGGTACGACACAGGGATCACGGCGGTTGTGTCAAAGGCATGAACTTGTTGCCAATGTAGAACACGGCCGGTCACCTTTTTAATCCGTGTTTTTCTGGACTTTGGACTCCTTTTATAGGAGTACGGAGTAAGTACTTTGGATCGACTTGGGGTGCTGCACCTTCGATGTCCTGTTGAACAAAACAAATCGTAGCAAAGGTGTCCAACAAATAGACGTCCATGATCTAGTCTAATGGGAATGGGAATTCCCTTCCTTCCGGAGACGAGTCCACCGAAATAATAAACGGAACGGAAAAGAAAAGGATGGGTAGAACCGCCTGGCGCGTGCGATCTGCGGTTTCATTTTGCCTCCGTTGGCATGGACGTCGCTCGCGTTGCGCTGCGGAGGAGGCGGAAGAAGGCGAGGGCATCCGACCCCGCCGCGGCCACCGCCACGCTCCCGGAAGACGTGGTCATCGAGATCCTCGTGCGCGTGGCCGATGCCGCCGCCCTCTTCCGTTGCGCCGTGGCGTGCAAGCCATGGCTGGGCCTCGTGGCTGACCGCGACTTCCTCCGCCGCCGCTGGCCGGACGGCCCGGGCCCGCCCTCTCTCATCGGCTTCTTCGCTCAGCAGCGGCGCCACGCGTCACGGGTCGTCTCCGCGGATCCTCTTGCCGGCCACCGTTCGCCGGCGTTCGTACCTGCGCCGCGATCGCCGCTCGGCACCAACCGCCGCTCCCTCGGCTCCTTCGTCTCCGGCGCCACGGCCTCCTTGGACTTGGACGGCGCCGGCATGCTTGACGACGCGGTGCCGCTCACGTCGCGCCAGGGCCTCCTCCTCGTGCGCCTCGCCCCGCGCGGCGTCGCACCGGCCGTCGGCACAAGCCAGACCCTCTTCCACCTGGCGGTCTGCGACCTGCTTGCCGGCACGTGTGATGCGCTACCCCCGCTGGAATGTACCGCCTCCTCCAGCGTCAACAACTGCGCCATCCTAACCGACGCGGACCGGCGCTTGTACAAACAACGGCGGTCGCCATTGCCGGGCCGCTCATCCCTGTTGAAGGTGCTGGTCATCGTCTTCGACCCCGATACGTCCTACTACTACCTCTGCACTTTCTCGTCCGCCAAGTCGACCTGGAGCGACCCAACGCCGTGCTTCAGCAAGACGGCGGTCAGGATCACAGACGGCAGCGCCGCCGTGTGCCGCGGCATGGCACACTGGTTCGCTTGCGACAGTTGGGAGTCCTGCCGCACGCTCGACGTGAGCACCGGCACTGGCCGTCCGTCATCGACAGAGGTTTATATTCCACAGAGCCGCTACGACTTCGGCCTTTATATCACGCCCTGGCTCGGCGCCGCCATGGACGGCACACTCTCCTTGTTTCACCTGCACGGTGGATGCCGCTCGCTGCATGTTTGGACACGCCATGAACGGCACAATGTGAACTGGTCCCACAGTAAGGAGATCGAGCTAAGACCGCCTGAGCAGAAGGCGATTTGCGAGGACGTGCAATGCTTGTGCGCACACCAGGGGAGCGGCACTACAAGGATACCCCCTATAAAGCAACATATATTTTACATCGTTTTGACTATTTGTTGCAAAATTTACAGTAGATACACATATAAGCGGTGTAGCATAAGTGTTGCAGACTGCAGCTCATGATCTGTCATGCTGCAACAGATCTTATATGTTGCCATGTATTGGTTGCAAATTGTATCCATTAGAAGACTGCAAATATACATAATTAATAATTAAAAATTGAAACTTAATTAGTCACGGCGGTAGACATTATGAATGTGGCGCAAAAATCTTTTTTTTTTAGGGATACGTGGCCCGAAAATATGTGCTAACCGTCCGAGCAAAACCAAATCGCGCGTAGTCCATCATTTTTACTTCGCCCATATTGCACTTAATTTGCACAAACATAGAAGAAGCATCGTTCTACTTGGCACAAATATACGTACAAGTGCCCATCTTGGGCAAGATGATAATAACAAAATTTATAATTTGTTTGGCTTCAAATTGTTAGACACCCACGTATTTCTTTACTGGTTTCGCTCCAATTTTTACCTTTCCCTCCATTCTCTCCCGCCAATAGCAAATAATCTGGAAAAATAATAATTAAATACACGCGCTTCATTACCAAGGCCCCACCTGTCATAGGAATCCAAGACGGAGACTAACACTAGTCAAACAGATCGCGATGAGGTAACTGCGCAAATAAAATCGGAAACCTCCCCCGTATCAACACGGCTTCCTTCCTCGCCTCCTACTGGATTCATCGCATGCCTGGCGACCGGTGGCGGAAGCATCACCACGAGCTGATCAAGGTTAGTTCCCGACCCACTCTCCCACAATCCATCCTCTCCTGCTTCCTACCCTGCTGATCTGTTCTCCTAATCATCAGATCTCTCGCAAGGCAAATCTGGCTGGCAGATTCTCCAGATCCAGCTGATAGGTGGTGCTGGTGGCAAACAATCCTGCGAGTTCATATAGTTAGTGCGCTGCTCCTTATCCCATCTGATTGCTGTCATTCACGCCCTCTGTATTGGTTCCCATCTGTTTTTTAAACTCACCAGTCGATATACAGAGAGATTTGTTTTTCCGACTTTTTTGGCGTAGTTACCTCATCTCGATTTGTTTTCAAGAACAAACGGACAACACGGGTGTAGGCTTCTTCTGGTGGAAGACATTGACACCTGGACATTAGCAGGGAGGAATAGGATCGAAAGTTTAAATAAAGTATGCAAAATACAATATAGGTTGGTTTCAAAACTGCAGTATATAGCACACGGAGATTTGAAAAATTACTATTCAATACGGGAGAGACACCAAACATAAGAATTTGGATAGGATCCATGGAAGGGGTAATCTTAGACATCGGACATAAGAATTTGTCTATCTCATCAGTAACCAAACAATTGTAACTTTTGCAATGAGTAAACTGAACATTTGAATCCAAAGAAGAGATCAACGCTTCTATCAAATTTTCTCTATAGGTACTATTTGAAGCATCTTTCCTATTTATTTACATCATATCATCTCTGTTTATGTTCTGAACATATCTTTATGGTGCTAGGGCTGCTAACAACCAGGTATGAGGGACATTCCATTCTTGTTGGACAGGTGAGTTGATTACAGATTTTAGGATGCCAGTTATTCTGTAGTTTTCAGCGACCTCCAGATCTTTTGTGCTCCAGAGGCCAGACTTGAAAGTTACACCGAGGACTAACGCAAGTAATAGTATGTTACTGCTAGTAATTTTGCCTTGAGCCCCGCTTTTCATACACGTATTCTGTAAACTCTATTTCAGTGATGGGGATGGTTATCTCACGCTTAACTGTTGCATTTTATTTCTAGTTTGGTGAGGTGATTGCTACAACGGAGCATGATGTAGCAACTATAATAGCTAAAACTGATTATTCATTTATTGAGTAGAGGAGGTAAGCTGAATAAATCTATTGCTTTTCCATGTCATTGTTCTCAGCTTGGTCGATTAGATCGATATTTTGTTCAGGCAATTTCTTCCTCCGCGACATCAACGACGTGGAGATCTTTAACAATTGGTAGATGTCCAGGGACCGGGTTCCATGTGGACTGTCCGGATTGATCGGGTAGGCATGATCCGGGCATGAAGCATTAATCGCTGATTGCGAAGGCAAGCTCATGCTTCGGTTCATGAGATGTTGTATGTGCCACATCTTTGCCTATAGTTTACACTCCAGCCACATAATGTGTGAGAATGGGGCAAAACCAATAAGGAGAAATTTAACTTGTACAATTGCCTGAGTTGCGAAATAATCGAACCCCCAGGAATAAAAATATTTTTTTACTCAAACTTATATATTGGATGTTGTTGGTCTTTTTTGGTAGGTGATGCTGTTGGTTTACCTATTCGGTTACCTCTATTATGGCTAACATGGCAGGCAGAGATAGGTGTACTGGATTTTGTCAAAAAAAGAGAGATAGGTGTCCTGGATCAAATGGACCCCATTTTTCGGCTTGTTTTGGGCCTTACGTCAGTGGATGCTATAAATGAATTATCTGATGTCTAAGAAATAACTACTAATGATGAAGAAGGCATCACAGATTGTGATGATCCTAGTGCGGATGAAAATCAAGATGGTAAGTTTGTTGCTCATTCCTTACTGATTTCAATATATGTATTCCTCATCGTATAACACATACAATTCATGGTTCTATGTAATCAGCTGAAAATGCAGAAACAAAAGACTGTAAGAATAGGAAGTTGAAATATATTTGGAACCTTCCAAAAGTTAAAAGGATAATGGTTCGCCGCAATGGCCTTCCAAATAAATTCCGCTGCACACAAGGTATATTTCCATTATCATATACGCCCTCCATTCGAAAATACTTGTCATCAAAATGGATAAAAAGAGATGTATCTAAAACTAAAATACGTCTAGATACACCCTCTTTTATCCATTTTGATGACAAGTATTTCCGGACGGAGGGAGTACAAAATGTTCGAAAGATTTTGCTCTAATGTTTATGTATCTACTGGTCATCTTGCTGTAAGAATGCTATTCAGAACAAAGAATTTTGCTTGAGAATGTCAGTGCATGTCAGGGAGAAAAAAACTTCTGCTGCAAACAAGCTGGTATATTCTTCATAATCATATAGAAATTTGTGTTCAAACTGTAGTGCTAGCTTGTTGATTTCTTTATACTTCTTTCTTGCTATCAGGAGTGTTGTCCAGACCAAAAAAAGAACAAAAGGTGCTGATGCAGCCTATAAGAGTGCTCAAGGTGGTTCGCTGAGTTCGTTGGGTGCTAGTGAACTACATGTAAGAGTGTTCAAATTCATTTCATATGTTCCCCTGTTTTGTCTTTTGTTTTGTCATGGGTTGTGAGGATGATTCTGCCAGTGGTAACTTTGCTTTTCTCTATCAGGTAGGAACTAAACTATTCTTGAAGAGCCTCAAAAACCATAACAGTGACGTAGCTCTTGCTACAATTGTAAGTTGTGATCCTAAATTTAAACTTGATGGTGCTGAAATTATAAATGAGTTATGGGCATTCCATGTTGATATGGCACTTGTGAAAACTGAATATTTGTTACAGAGTCGCAAAAACTGCAATACTCTCGGTAATGCAGAAAAACAAAGATTTCATGGTCTTCAACCTTTGTACGTGACTAATAGCTTGTCTCTATTACTACTTGCACCATGTCAATGTATTATGGGTTAACAATTCATTCTGTTTTCTTGTTTGTAGATTCAAAAGACAAATGGATGAGTATATGGGGTGCTTCTAGTTCATGATGAAGAAGATGATGGATGCTTTTAGTTTTAGTTTATTAGGGATGATGTTCCTTTTGGATGTTGTTCCTAGGTTCAGTTTTAGTTAAGTTATAGGGTTGTTGATGGATGCTTTCGGTTTAAGTTTCGTTGTCAAGAAAATAGTTAGATTATGCATCACATTTGGATGATGTTCCTCCCGTAATATACACAATTGTAATCCAACTGTTTCATCTAATATATGATTTTTTCCCTCTCAGTGAGTATATTCTTTGTTTTCATAATTATTATTACCATTATGTGGACAATTAATTTAATTGTTGGCAATTATATATAGATAAAAAATCATTATTCACATATATGCACCAACACATGAAGCGTTGGAAATTCTCCGTAGCCAATCAATGGGATTTTGATTCCTATATATTAAGGACCAACATATATAATTGTTGTAGAAATCCGCTTTATCTGTTGTAGTCTTGCAACGCTCCCTTTTACCAACGACAATATAAGCGTTGCATTATGCGCTAGCAACACTGGATAAGGCTACGCATCCCAAACCGTTGGTAAAGACATTAGCAACGCATATATGGACTTTTAGATACGGAAAAATGCGTTGCTATAGTGGGGGTCGTGTTGTAGTGCGGCACGCTGCTCGTCATGGATCGCCTCGAGCGCGTGTACATTGTCGATCTCCAAACTGGAGGGGTGGACGAGGTAACGGAGCAATTTCAGAGACTCGAACTGCAGACTGTCGTGCCCTTTGAGATGGATTGGCAGACTTTCTTCTTCTCTCGTCTGGAGGGCCACAAAGGTACGTAAACTATGAGAATTCTACGTATATATGGGTATTTCTTTTTTCTCGTGTGCTATTTGTAAGTTTCTTGGAATGAAAGTAAATTGGATTTGATATATAGAAGAAGAAAATAAGAAGGGGGGAAGCAACGCTGAGCCGAAGACAGAGATGATGCGCCGGCGCTCTCGACGACGCCTTCTCTAGGTCTGCCTAGGCCCTGCCATGCACTTGCCGACATCCTCTTGGCGCAATGGGTGGTGGTACGTTGGTATGTATTGTTCTCGGGTCTTGGTCATATTGTAGAGGTCTTCGATGTTGGTTGTGACGCAGCTTGATTGCTCTGCGGTTTGCCTCATTGCCATTGGCATGAGACTGGTCTAGGTGATGCATGTCTCGTAGTACGTGTGGGGTGTGTGGCTACTAATCCTAGTAATTAGAGTTGTAACGGCCGAAAATATTGTGCCCGGCTTCTTTGCCGCTTTTTCTATAATGCAAGGATTAGCATGTTTATATGTATTCTAAAAAAAAGCCGTGACGTCATGGTGAAGGCGGGGAAGAAGGTTGGCTGGGTAGGGGGCACAACATCGCCACTAGAGGAGAGGGAACTCTGACTGGTTACTATTTGACTTGAACTTGTTAAATTGTAACTTAATGATATTTGTAAGCCATGTCCAGTCATGTAAGAATCTTAAACTCTTAACAGTGTAGTACACTTATAATTCTTGTTGACATCAAAACCGCCTCCTCAACTCATGCAGCCTCCGCCTCCTAAAGAAGAAAAAAAAGCTAGGGTTCCTCTGCATCCCTCCAGCGCCGCCACTGGTATGCCTCATCACCGGTGGAAGTAGAGCCATGGAGGCGGGATGGACCATGGCCCTTGCCGGTGGCCGGTGACAGGAATCTGAGTTATTTACCCAAAACCACCACACTTGGGGCTAGGGTAACAGGTTAGTACCAGACTTGAGTCAGGTCACAAAAAACCACCAACTATGTGCCTAATGACTAACGAAGAGCACTGATTGTCTGATAAGCTCACGAAAACAGTGAAACTGACAAGTTAGGCCCACCTGCCAAGCTGACTGTGGCGTGCTTGTGTGGACAATATGCTGAGTCGGACGAGGGTCCCACCTGTAAATGACTCAAGTGTTTATCTTTTTTCCATTTTCCTTTTTCTCCTGGGCATTTTCCTCCTGGACATTTTCAACAAACAGGTAATGTGCGTGTACCGACATCCGTGCACTGCACACCGCCAGCGCCGCTCGCCGCCCTTGTTAGCCGGCGGTCACACGAGACCTGGCCTCACTCGTGCTCGCGGCGCCTGCCCGGAGGCCCTAGCCGTGCTCATGCTCGCGGCGCCTGCCCATTGGCCTTGGCCGCGCCCGTGCTCGCGTGCACCATGGAGGAGCGCCATGGTCGCGCCCGTGCTGGCGGTGACAGCCAAAGGCCCTGGTCGCGGGTGCTCCGTGGTGGAGCGTGCTGGTCATGCCCGTGCTCACGGTGCGGCCCTTGCTGCGCGCGCCGTCAAGGAGCGCCATGGCCACGGCCACGCTCGCGGCGGTGCCCGGTGGTGGCTTCCCAGACCGAAGCGTGCCGACGACCTTTGGACCCAGAGAGGTGCTCGGCATCCAGACGCCTCCCAGCACGCGCGGCCGCGCCTTTGACTCTGAAGCGGGTGAATCCCTCCGCGTGGCGGCGCGGCCCTGGACGGCTAGCCACAGCGGCTCGGCAGTGGTCTGGGTGGCGGGGCGGACAAGAGCTGGAGGTGTGGCTGGGGTTGGATCCCGCCCAGGGCAGTGGCTTGTGGCGGCGGGTTGTAGGTGGCTGGGGCGGCGGACGGTAGGTTGCTAGGGCAGCGGGGAGGCTCTCTGGTGGTGGCGTGGCTCACCGGGGTAAGGCTCTGGCGGCGGCGCTGGATATGGCTGGGTTGGTGGGGAAGAAGGTGCTTGGGGGAGAGAGAGGCCGACAGGTGGGCCTTTGGCCACCTCAGCAAATTTATCCATGTAGGCATGCCACAGCGGCCCGACAGGTGGGTCCCACATGTCGGTTTCGCTGTTTTCGCGGCCAAATCAGCCCGTCAGTGCTCCACGTTACGTATTAGGCTCAGAACCGGTGGTTTTTTGTGACCTGGCTCAAATCTGGTACTGACCTGTTACCCTAGCCCCAAGTGTGGTGGTTTTGGGTAAATAACTCCAGGAATCTTGCTCTATTTTTAGGTGTTTTTATGTCACTTAGGGTTTTGTTCTTTTCAGAAAGACGAGACGACGGTAGCTCTCTGAAGATAGAATAAGGTTTTCCCCGCCTAGCTCTGCTTCAGTGATGCATCTAGCGTTGTCGGATGGCGTGTGGAGGTGTCTTTGGCGGTTCTCATGGAATTCGGTCGGTGTTGGTCTTCGGTGTATCTGCTTAGATCCAGTCTTTGTTCGTCTTCGTATGTGTGTCTACAGGTTGGATCATTTCGATGTATATTTCTCTGCATCAACCATTGTTGTTCTGGTGCGTCGATCCTCTGGGGCATTAGCATGACAACTTCTTGATTGTCTACTACGACAAGTTTGATCCAGCTCTTGTGAGTGTCTGTAGTAGTCGCCGCTACTCGCTAGATGGTCTACGAATAAGAATGTAATATTTATTATTTTTGTGTTCTTTCTATTGACATGGCACGATGACTAGATCAAAGTTTTCTCTAAAAGAAATAGTTGTTGACATCGGTTTGCACTCGGAGTAGAATTGCTAGGACGCTGGCATCCGAACACGAGGCAATCCGTACACGAGCTGGATAAGGAAACTAGGTGGTAGTATATACGTAAGCGGAGGGTGCCTGGCGCGTACGCCCTGAACCCAAATCCAACCCGCGGCTTTGCCTCCGATTGCATGGAGGTCGCTGGAGTCGCCCCCTGGAGGACGCAGAAGAAGACGAGGGCAGCCGCCGGCAACGCCACGCTCCCGGAGGACGTGGTCCTCGAGGTCCTCGTCCGCGTTGCCGACGTCGCCGCCCTCTTTCGCTGCGCCGTGGCGTGCAAGCGATGGCGGGGCCTGGTGTCCGACGCCGCCTTCCTCCGCCGCCGCTGGCCGGCGGACCCGCCCTCTCTCATCGGCTTCTTCGCCCGGCAGCGGCGCTACAGGGCGCGAGCACGGGCCGCCGCCTCCGTCCCGTATCCGGCCGCCGGCGCCCGCCGCGGCCCGGCTCTCGTCCCGGCGCCGGGATGCCCGCTCGGCCCCGCGCGCCGCTCCCTGCGCTCCTTCGTCTCGTGCACCGCGGGGCTGCTGGACGACGCGGTGCCGCTCGCCTCGCGCGACGGCCTCCTCCTCGTGCGCCTCGCCGACGCGCCGGCCGGGCACGTCGACGCTTACGCCCGGCTAGCCGTGTGCAACCTGATCGCCGGCACGTGCGACGTGCTGCCCCCGCTGCGGTGCAGCTTCTCCTTCCGCATCAACAGCTGCGCCGTCCAGACCTTCGCCGACGGCTGCTGCTCAGCCTTCTTCAGAGTGCTGGTCCTCGTCTTGGACAGTGACACACTGAGCTACACCCTCTGCGCTTTCTCGTCCACGGAGCCGAGCTGGAGCCCGCCGATAGAGTGCTTCAGCAGCGCGGAGATCGGCGTCGTCGACGGCGGCGGCGCCGTCGTGCACCGGGGCACCGCGCACTGGCTCGTCACCGACACGTCCAACAACTTGCACACCCTCGAAGCTAGCGACGACGTCTTGTTGAACGAAACCCCGATTCCAGCACCAGGCGACCATGACTTCATTCTTCACCAGACACCATGCATCAACGTCGCCATCGACGGGGCACTGTCGCTGCTTCGCCTGTGCAAAGAGTGCCTCTGGCTAGAGGTCTGGGCACGTCCGGACGAGAAAAGTAGCGGCGATGGCGTCGCCGCAGAGTGGCTGCAAACCAAGGCGATCCAGCTAAAAAGGCCCAAGGACAAGGAGGAGATTGAGAAAGTACAATGCCTGTGCCTGGACGAGAGAAGCGGCGCGTTGTTCGTCGAGGACGCCGACGAGCGCATGTACGCTGTCGATCTCGACACCGGGGAGATGGATGAGGTGACCGACCAGTTTTGGAGGCTCAAATCGCAGACCGCGGTGCCCTTCGAGATGGATTGGCCGGCTTTCTTCGCGTCTCGCTTGGGCGGCCGGCAAAAGAGAAACCAAGTGTGAACCCCTGAGGATTCCTAGTGTTTGATTTGAACTTGACACTTGTAACTCACCACTGTTGTTTGTAAGAGCTACAGAAACCTTAAAATTCTTAACAATTGAACAAAAAACAAGATGGACAACAGTTTGCAGATTACAGTTGTGACCCTTCCTGACAACCTTTTGCACTCTTCGTTTTTGCTCTATCATAAGTAATTTTTATTGCATCCAGATCTGTAGACCACCTAGCGGCAACTTACAAGCATTGAAGCAAAGCCGAAGGCGCGCCACCGTCATCGCCTCTCCCTCGCCGAAGCCGGCAACACTTGTTGTAGTAGACAGTCAGGATGTCGTCGTGTTAAGGCCTCATAGGACCAGCGTACCAAAACATCAAACACCGCCGATGAAGAGAAGCGCATAGATCGAAAGAATCCAACCGCACCAGAACTTATCATTAGATTCATCATTCAACATATTTTACCATACATATTTGTTGTTGTAAATGTTCACATTGTTTTCTATAAACATGATCTTGCTATTTAGAAAAATTAACTTCAATGAAGACTAATATGTATAACAATCTTAGACTCTTAAGTGTGAGTGAGAAACTCGATGAGCAACAAATTTGAGTACACTTATAATTATTGGGGCATGTTACACGTTCGCCAGCTGATTCGGCCATGTCGCGAGCCATCCGATTATATGACGCGAGCTGTCTGCTCTTCATCTCTAATTTTCTGCAACAATGCTCTTGTTGTAAAACTTTCTATTCTCTAATTTCCTGCAACAAGACCCTTATTGCAAAAACTCCTCTTTTATAATTTCTTGCAACAAAACCTTGTTGCAAAACCTCTTCTTCTCCAATTTTCTGCAATAAGACCCTTATTGCAAAACCACATCTTCTCTAGTTTTGTACAGCAAGACTCATGTTACAAAATCTCTTCTTCTTTAATTTTCTGCAACAAGATCCTTGTTACAAAACCTCTATTAAAACCGAACCTATCATCGATCTCTGGCCTCTTCTATGTATTCCTGCAACAAGACTGTTGTTGCAAAAACTTGCAACAACTGCAACAGAGAGAGCACCCCATGGTGGTTGATCTTTGCAGCGCGGGCTTGCTACAGATACGCGTTTTTGCAGCAGAGGAAGCACGCCGGTGGCCACCTCCGATGTGGTCGGGTTGCAGTGTCGTGCTTCTTTGACAAGAGGTGGGGATGAGATCCGTGAAAAGAGGCAGGGGTGGAGAGATAGAGGCATGGGATGGGAGGGTTGACGGGGGTTGGGGGGTTGATGAGGGCCACGCGTGATGTGTGGCAAGTGGGTCGAGGCGGGTAGAGGCGAGTGAGCTTTCAGCCGGATGAAACAAAGTGTTTTTGAACACAATACAGATGCAGACGCTCACATAGACGCACATACACTCACCCTATGAACACACGCACACACACACCCTACCTCTATGAGCACCTTCGAGAGACTGTGCCGGCACATCATCTTGAGATTGACGAAGTCGCCATAGATGCATTCGTAATCGACGGGAATGTCTCCTCCTACTGAACGCACATCACCGGAGTCGTGAAATAAATTCAGAAATAATGCGAGCAACAGGACTTGAAATCTGGTGGGCTGGGATACCACCGTCCTCCTAGTCATCTGGTTGGTTCGCTAGGACGCTCCGGTGGCCTTAGGGCCATGGCACGGCGCGGTGGATCTTGGCCATTGCCGGTGGGAGGGCTCTGTTTTCAGTTGTTTCTTTACGTTTTGTTAGGGTTTGTGTCCTGCTCACGAAGACGAGACGACGGCGGCTCCCTGAAGATGGAATAAGGTTCTCCCCACCTAGCCCCTATCTCGATGGTGTGTCTAGCATCATCGGTGGGCGTGCGGATGTGTGTCTTTGGCGGATCTGTCCTTGCTGGATTTGTTCGGATCTAGTCATAATTTGTCTACATTCATGTGTTTTCAGGTTGGATCCTTCCGATCTACGCTAGTCTTTATCGGCGGCGGTTGTTGTTCTGCTGCGTTGGTCCTATGGGGCCTTAACACAACGACTTCCCGAATGTCTACTACAACAAGTTTTACCTGACTTCGGTGATGGAGGGGTAATGACGGCGGCGCAACTTCGGCTTGCTTCAGTTCTTGTAGTCATCGTTAGGTTGTCTGCGGATCTGGATGTAATTTTTATTATTTTTTATGTTCGTTATACCATGATTGAAGATTTGGAAGTTTTCTCGAAAGAAAAAGGTTCGTTAGAGCATGTCTAGTAGAGCCCTCAAACCCTTAAATCTAAAATTGGGTTTAAGGGTTGAGAATTGGCTATTTTTGACACTTTTAAGGGTGAAAAACAGGGGCAAAGACTAGAACCCTCAAACCCAACCCTTATAACAGAATATTCCGTTATAAGGGTTGGGTTTGAGGGTTCTAGTCTTTGCCCCAACCCCAACCCTTAAAATTTTCATTTGACATATCACAATTTTCACTAGAAAAACACAATAAACCTTCAAACAAACACGGAAATGAAGATCATTGATGCATGGTTTAATAGTTTACATCACAAAATCATCATCTTTCCCCTCTCATCGGCACCATCACCAAAAGGTTGCACCTCGGCGCCATCTCCTAGACCACATTCGGGCTCCATCAAGCATCTCCATAGGCGCCGGCGGAGTCGTCCACACCGCCATCGCCACAACTACTCATCGGAGTGTCACCTCGAAAAGTAGAGGACGCACCACGGAACATCCTCTTCCTTTCCGCGATGTCCTCCTTGTAGTCCTTCCACCATTGCAATTGGTCTTGATCCATGTCCTTCTTGGACATCATCATGTGCTCCTTCTCTTCCACCATGAGTTCTTTCCATACCTTTGCCTCTTTGAGCTTGATCATCCTCTCCTCCAAATCGGCCTTGCGCTTTGCTTCTTCACGCTTCGCTTCAACTTGTGCAAGCTTGACCTCTTTCTTCTTCTCGGTGATAAGAAGCTTCGTCTCCAATGTATTCGTTGTCAATTCCTCTCTTACCTTCATCATGTGCTCCATCTTCTCCCTTAGGCTTGACGCCTCTCCTTCCATCTTCACCCTTAGCTTATCCTTCTTGGTTCCAGCGGTCTTGTGTCGTTCCTTCCCTCATCTTCACTATCATCCATCGTAAGCATTGCCGACTTCTTGGGTGCGGTGTCGTGGTTCTAAGTCTGACAGTAGAGTGGGGGTAGGTATGGAGAGGCAAGGTCCTAGCTATGGAGAGGTTGTAAACACAAGAGATGTACGAGTTCAGGCCCTTCTCGGAGGAAGTAAAAGCCCTATGTCTCGGAGCCCGGAGGCGGTCGAGTGGATTATGCGTATATGAATTACAGGGGTGCGAACCCTTTACACTGAGGTGGGGGCGGCTTATATAGTGCCTGCCAGACCCCTCCGGCCCTCAGTAATGCAGGGTTTAAAGTACATTAAGTCCGGGGCGTTACTGGTAACGCCCCACATAAAGTGTCTTAACTACCATAAAGTCTACTTAATTACAGACCGTTGCAGTACAGAGTGCTTCTTGACCTTCTGGTAGTCGAGTGAATCTTCATGGTCGAGTCCTTCAAGTACGTCGAGTGGAGTCCCCGTAGGTCGACTGGAAGGTGATTTCTTCTAAGGGTGTCCTTGGGTAGGGTATTTAGATCAGGTCTATGACCCTACCCTAGGAACATGACTCCATCATTAGCCCCCGAATGGATTGAGGCTTGAGTGAGGAAGGAGTTGATGTTGTTTCCGACTGGCTTTTGCATGCTGGTCATGCGTTGTCTTGGACTAATAATCTCTTTGTTGATAACTAGCAACTTTTCTTCAGTCGACTTGATCCATTCTTTTCTTTCGTCGAGTGACCTTTTGGACTTAACAATTTCCGAGCGACGAATCGCAGGAAATCCCACATCTGACAGACCGATCTGCCGTTTGCGGATTCTGCGGGATACGAAATTTGGGGAAGCGCGTGAAGCGGGGCGGACCACGGCGTTCGGATGGGATATGGCATAAGCGCCTCGATTCTCGCGCCGCCTTTTTCGCCACGTATCGCGTACGCGCGACTGTTTTGGGATGTGATTGGATTGGCCGGGCCCACCTGTCATCCACTCGGAAGGGATCTTATAAATGCGCCCGGCGAGGGTTTTTGAACAGTATCTCTGCATTCTCTCTCTGCTCTCCTCGCCTCCGCCCAACGCGCCCGCTCTCGCCTCCGCACAACCACTCCTCGCGCGTCTCGCCGGCGGCCATGGTGAAGGAGAAGACGGCGGCGCTGGAACGCGCGAAGAAGGCGTCGGCGACAGGGAAGGCAAAGGGGAGAACCACCAGTCGCGACGGGTCTTCGTCTAGATCTCGTCTGCCGAACGGCTGGGTCCAGGGAGATTGGATCCGGTCGACCATCACGGAGAAGGATCTCCTCGACATGGCCAACGACGGTCTGATCCCCCACGGAGCAGCAAGGCTCCCGGGGAACGAGTGGCAGCCCCAGCCGGAAGAGGGTGAGTGCGTGCTTCTGGCTACCCACGTCGACCGCGGATTTTCTTTGCCACCGAGTGTTTTCTTCCGTGGTTTCTTGAACTTCTTTGGAGCGCAACTCCACCACTTCACCCCGAATTCTATCGCCTATCTTGCCGCATTTGTGTCCATGTGTGAGAATTTTCTGGGTTGCCGACCGCATTGGGGCCTGTTCAAGCACATATTCACGTGTCGCTCTCAGACCGTGAAGAAGGCGAGTCCAGACGACGACAAAACCAAGGTTGTCCAGATGTGTGGAGGTCTAGGGATCCAGATGAGGAACAAGAGCACCTTCCCAGCCATGACGTTTCCCGAGTCAGTCAGAGGTTGGCAGTCGACCTGGTTTTACTGCCAGAATGAGCCGACGCCAGGGCAGTCGAGTGGACTCCCTCAGTTTACCATGGACCGAGTCAACAAGCCCTCCTCCCTGAAGGTGATTCCGGAGGAGAAAGCCGACGTGAAGATGCTGATGGAGCGCGTAGTCCAGTTGGTTCGGGAGGGAGTGACGGGTATGGATCTCCTGGAGGTTTTTCTTAGGCGGCGTATCCAGCCTCTTCAGTTCCGGAGCCATTGCATGTGGTTGTACCGCGGAACTGAAGATGAGACTCGGATCAATCTAGAAGCAGTCGACGATGCCACGCTGGAAAGGTGGATGGCCGCGGTCACTGGGAACAAGGATAACCCTCGTGGAGCTAGAAGGATTCCTCCACTCGACCATCGCAGCGTTCCAGACAAGGTATGTCCGCTCTACCTCCCATTGTATTCTTGCCATATTTATTTCCGTTTTCTCCGCAAACTGGTCGATTGATCTTTGTCTTGGTGTCTAACAGGCCCTCACCAAACTGTACTCGATGCCCAATGGAGCACAGACCCCGACTGAAGAGGGAGAAGCGAGCGGGGGCGAGAGCCAGGAGGAGTGGGACTCGGATGCTGCTGAAGATGATGATGATGATGATGACGATGAGGAGGAAGAAGAAGAGGAGGAGGAGGAGGTCGCACCACCGCGCTTGGAAAGGCGGTCGAAGCTTGCCCATGACCATGCGACTGAACGTGGTAAGGGGGTTGCGACTGTCGCGCAGTCGACCAAGCGCCCTCGGACCACTTCTCCGGTGCCGACTGAAAAGGCACCGAAGCAATCCAGGGTGGCACCGTCAAAACCGACCAAGGTCCTGCCGAAGATGAAGGTGTCCATCCCCACCATATCAGGGTAAACATGCTGCTTAATTCTTTTTGTTTTGTGCGAGCTTTATCTCTGATTGACACTTGAGTTAGCTGACTGATTTTTTGGAATTATAGTGCTGCTACTTCCGAGACCTCAGCCAGGGCTGACGACCATGAGATGGAGGATGCCGCAACCTCAAAACCTGGTACCACACTCTTAATTCCGTTTTTAGTCGATTGACTCTTCGTCCCTAATTCTGATTCTTTTCTGTAGCTTCATCCAATGTCGTTATCACTCTTCCTGACGATGATGACGATGAGGAACCACTGAAGCACAGGAGGAGCAGGAAGGCGTCTGCCGGCAGGGTGGCCCAGGATGTGATGGCGCCCGAGACTCTGGTTGCGGAGGAGGAGTACACCACTCGACACACCGTGTCCTTCGCGGTGCCGTTGACGAGTGCTCATCCCGCTTCGTCGAGTGCCGCACAACCTTCTCTCTTCACGACGCACCACGTCCCAGAGGACCAAGCCGTCTTGCAAAGGAAGCGTCGCCCGGCGGGATCATGATGGAGCAGGTGAAGGCCATCCGGGAGGCAAGCCAGGCAGCTTACGACGCCAGTTCTGCTCTACAGAGCAATGTTCAGGTAAGTCGACTCGCTTGTTCTGTTAGGATATGCTATCAAAAAGCTTTTCTTTCCGGAATCCATAGCAATCACCCACTGGGTTTGTCGATTGAAACTCCGTGTTAGCGGGGGCACGCTGAGTGCACCCGCTGGGTGTAGTCCCCAAGGCTAAGGTCGACTGCTGGCAGTCGGCCTTAGGCTTTATAAGTAAAGTCTTTCCGTCATTCGACTGAGTCGAATGGATTTCTCAAACTGGTGGGGGCACGCTGAGTGCACCCACTGGGTGTAATCCCCGAGACTGTGGTCGACTGCTTGTAGTTGATTACAGTCTGAAGAATACGTCTTGTGTTTTTTTTGGTGGGTCGATGGGTCGACTGCATCTTTAATAGAACTAGTGGGGCACGCTGAGTGCACCCACCGGTGTAATCCCGAGACTACGGTCGAATGTTTGTATTCGACTGTAGTCTTAGAAACGCATGATTTTCTCTCATCCACTCGGAAGTGAATTATCCTTGCCATTTTGTCGATTGGTTCTTCGCGGAAATCCTGTGACCTTGCGGCTCGTTACACCGAGCTGGAGAACAAGCACATTCAGCTCGAGCTGGATCTGAAGCTGGTCCAAGAGAATCTGACGAAGGCGAAGGAGGAGACCAAATGTATGTTCGGTGAGACCTCGACGACTCCTTTTTTCCTTCATTTGTTTCAAAATCTAACCTTGCTGTAGGATCGAAAGTATGTCTAGAGGGGGGGTGATTAGACTACTTGACAATATAAAAATTCTGCCTTTTGACAAAGAACAGTTTTTGGCAGATTCACAATTATGATCAAGTCAAGCATCACCCTACACATGCAATTCTAGAGTATAGGCAGCGGAAAGTAAATTGCACATGTAGTAAAGAGAGGTGGAGAAGAGCAAACGCAATTTTGGAGACGCGGTGATTTTTCTCGTGGTTCCGATAGGTGGTGCTATCGTACTTCCACGTTGATGGAGACTTCAACCCACGGAGGGTAACGGCTGCGAGAGTCCACGGAGGCTCCACCCACGAAGGGTCCACGAAGAAGCAACCTTGTCTATTCCATCATGGCCTCGCCCACGGAGGGCTAGCCTTACTCGGGGTAGATCTTCACGAGTAGGCGATCTCCTTGCCCTTACAAACTTCTTGGTTCAACTCCACATCTCGATGACGGAGGCTCCCAAGCGACACCTAACCAATCTAGGAGGCACCACCCTCCAAAAGGTAATAGATGTTGTAAATGATGATGAACTCCTTGCTCTTGTGCTTCAAATGATAATCTCCCCAACACTCAACTCTCCTCACTGATTTGGCTGTGGTGGAAGAAAGGATTGAGTGGAAAGCAACTTGGGAAGGCTAGAGATCAAGCTTCATATGGTGGGAGTGGAGCAACTTGATCTCAACACAAGGGTAGGTAGTTCTCTTCTCGTAAATGTAAGGTAGGAGTGGTAGTTCTTTCGATGGCTCTCTCCACGAATGAAGAGGGGTGGAGGGTATAAATAGCCTCCACACAAAATCCAACCGTTACACACATTTGAGCAATCTCGGTGGGATCGAAGTGGACAACTCGGTGAGACCGATAGTTCAAATAATGTGAGCGTTGGGATTTTCGGTGGGACCGAAAATACAATCTCGGTTAGTCCGATTAGTGCAATGACAAGAGCATGCCAATTTCGGTGGGACCGACTTCATCATCTCGGTGACACCGATTTGATGACGAAGATTCTGAAGCTTGGCAACTCAAGTTTCGGTGAGACCGAGTTCGAATCGGAAAATCCGAGTTTGCTAGGGTTTGGCTTATGGCTGAGGTGGTTCATCTCGGTGTGGTGAGTTTGGAATATCGGTGGGACCGAGACTACTTATGAGTGTATATGGCGGTGAAAGTTGCCGATAGTTTAGGAGATGTATCACTAAGCACTTGAGCAACCAGATCATCATCATAACCTCATCCCCTTTTAATAGTATTGGCTTTTCCTATGGACTCAATGTGATCTTGGATCACTAAACCAAAAATGGAGTCTTGAGCTTTTGCCAATGCTTGCCTTAGCATTTTGAGGGGTCCACTTCTTCAGTCCTTGCCATACCCACATCACTGAACTCTCTGAAATGATTCTCAAGTAACTATTAGTTCAATGAAATATATATTGTTATTAATTACCAAAACCACCTGGGGATTAGTTGCACTTTCAATCTCCCCCTTTTTGGTAATTGATGACAACATATAGATCAAAGCTTCGACAAAGGATATAATCAATGAATAATATCGTCGCTTTGAGAAGTATGTGATAAGCAAGAGCTCCCCCTAAATTTGTGCATTATTTAAGATTTGCGTTTGAATGCAAATGCACAATCGATTAGGATCATGGGTCACTCTTCCATGTCACATACATCTTGGTGGAGCGCACATAATGATAAGAATGAACAGCATGCACCCAATCACCAAGACATGAGTAAATGGTCATACAAGATAGGAATAGCATATGATAAGCATTAAGCACACATTAAAGCATAGTACGACCAAGCACTCATTAAGGTAGAATCAACCGTAGTATCAAACACACTGAATGTCTCGAAAACCAAAAGTATCTCAAAGAAACCGCAAAAGAACGAAAGAGCAAAAGCGCAAAGACAACAGCACTCTCTCTCTCGAAGTCCTATGATCTATACAATTTCTCCCCCTTTGGCAACAAGTTACCAAAAAGTTCGAAAAAGCATAGAGCTAAGCGTCACTGTGGACTCTGCTGGCGGCTCCGTGCAGGTTGATGTCGGAGTGGATATGACAACATCGGCGAAGACTTCACCGATGTCTCAGGCTTTGGAGGAGTGGTCACCGGAGCTGGAGTTAGAGTAACTTCTGAACTGTGGGAGTGTCTTTGAAGCTGTAGTCCCGTGTCATCCTTCGGAATAGCAATGATCGGGTCCTTTGGGAACCGGAGCGATCTGTTCTTGAGAATCTGGACTAAGTCATCCTGCAAGTCACGCATAAGCTCTTCCTTCTCCTTCTTTGCTTCCTCAATGTCGCCTCGAGCTTGTTGATGGTCACTTGTACTTGATCGACTTCACGTCCGGGCGTGGATCTTGTCCTCAACAATCCTCTCTAAGCTCTCTGAGACTGCACAATGCTGGCGAGCGTTGTTCAATCCTTTGAGTAGCTTCAAGTATTTGCTCTCGAAGCTCTTTGGTTTAGCTGCTGCTTCTTCCGCTTCCTTGTCGACTTTGGCTTTCTTAGCAGCTTCGATCTTGGCTTGACCTTCAACAGATGTCGGATCCTCCTCATCCATCACAACAACATTGTCTTCATGCTCTGGCTGCAACGGTAAATGTTCTCTATCCAACAAGAATGTGCCCGTGCCAAACTTGGCATTGATAAGCATCTGAATCTGCGGGCAAATCCACATGACCTTTTACGGTCACCGCAGTCCTCTTAATGGTCTCTACCATCAAGTCCATCACCTTGAAAGGTGCCTTCTCATCAAGTATGTGCAGCATGTTGATAGAGTATCCTCGATCATGTGATGATCTCCAGATTTGGGCATCAAGGTATGCCTCAAAATGGTATTAGTGGTAGGTAAGCCTGCACGAGAGATAGTAGATCGAGCGAGCTTCCAGATTCCCAAATCCTTTGCTGGAATCTCTTTGTACATGTTCTTCATGGATTCATCATTCTTCTTTGGAATCCCATATACATCAATATCATCTTCTCGTTGCCTTTGGAGCATTCAAATTTCTGCCCATTCTTCAACAGAAGAAGAAAATCTTTGGCCTTCACCATCCACATAATCTTTCCATCGGGGTAGAAGTGAGTCTGTGGCATAGAATTGCATTATCATCTCATCGTTCCAACCGGTCAATTTCGACCTACAAAGTCTGCAACTCCACATGCAAAGTGAAACTTTCATGCACATGAGGAAAGAAATCTCTGTGCTCTTCGCTGTCAATGTACTTCCAATCAACATATCGGGTGTCTGCGACTATGGGCTTCTTGTCCATCGGCACGGTCTCATAGAAGTCCTGCTGCTCTCCGGTGTGAAATCTGGGATCTACAGTTCTTCTCCTCCTCACGGCATATGGGTCGTTTGTCTCCATAGCCCGAGACCTTTATCTTTCCTTGCCTTCATATCCTCGGCTTGAGGATGAGCATCATTATGTAGTGGTAGTTTTGGACGAAGTTTACGCAAAACTGGTCCTTCATCGTCGACTCATTGGTGGCACATCATCCTTGTTCTTTTCGACGCTGGAATGTTTCTCGACGGTCTTCTTGGGCTTGGCAAAGGCTTTCTTGGAGCTGCCTTAGCTGGAGCAGATTTCTTGGGCTTTGATGTGGCTCCACCTTAATGGCATCACCCATGAGCTTGGCTTCGAGGAGTAGGCTGGGGTGCTTCCTCATCCTCATCCTCTCTGCTCTTGCATCATGCACTATCCTCTTTCTCTTGGAGGTTTTCTTCACTTTGCTTGCAGCTGCCTCTCCCAAATTCAGCTTCTTAGCAACAGTTGACTGCTTGACTTTGCTTTGGTGCCCTTCTTAGTTTGTTGACCTTGTTGCTCTTTGGCAACAACCTTCCTTTGGGCTTTGAGGTCACCTCTTCCTCAACGACAAAATCTGAATCCTCATCATCTGAATTCCTCTTCTTTCTAGCTCGGTGGCTGCAGGAGGCAAGCCACTTGGTGTACTCCTCTCACCATCATCGATGAGCTGCTTGGGTCGGGACTAGTGCCTGCCTCGGAATGTCTGCAATGGGTGTCTCGACCTGTTCATTATCACACACCGCATCGACATGGCCGACAACCCGTGAATAGATAAGGTGTAGGCAGAGAAGAAGAGTCATCACAAACTGCGAAGTTTTGCAAAAAATGAGTTCAAATTCTAGTATTAAGTTTTCACGAAGACATTTCGGTCGGACCGAGTTTAAGATTCGTGAATCCGAAGTGTCAAACAGAGCTTGGCACACCACTTTCGGTTTGACGAAGTGGGTTTCGATCTGCCGAAAACACTAGGGTTTCACAGAATCCTCATTTCGGTCACACCGATTTTGCACAACTTCGGTTGGACCGAAGGTGCGATCAATGGCCATAGGCCAAATCGGTCATACCGAAAATATAAAATCGGTCTCGGTGAGATGTGTTCATGAAACCTAACCTAAAACTTTTACTCGAATCTAGTTCAAGCGAACTAATCTGGTGTGTACAGGAGGATTTCAATCGTGGCAAGATACTAGGCAAACCAAACGTGCATTGAATCGAAGATGGGAGCACGAGTGGGATCAAACTCACCCTAACTTGGTGGAGTTTTTCTCGGCAGCATCGGCTCGGAGGAGATGTCCGTTGACGGCGACGGAGACTGCGGCGAGGGCGCCTGAGCGACGGCGGCGACGATCCGGAGACCAAGGCGGCGGCAAAGAAGGGGTGGGGCGAAGCGTTTGAAGTAGAAATCAGCGCGCCCCTCGGTATATATACCCTTTTGTCGGGTGGGACCGAGTTGTAAAACTTCGGTGGCACCGAGATGGATAACTGCTAGGCGTTATGCACTTGATCACGCCGAAATTCACAACTCGGTTTCACCGAGGTGAAAACCTAGATCAGTCTAAATGCTTTCGGTTCGACCAAGTTTGAGTAAGTTGGTCTGACCGAAATCAATTAGAAAGTTTTGGAAATTAGCCCTTGACGGATCGGTGGCTCAAGTGCTCCTCACCGGAGGGTCCGAAAATGACTTGTTCAAAGTTTGTGATGTAAGCATGAATAGAATTTGAGACAAGAAAGCATAGATAGCTAGGGAGGTACTTAGGCATTCTTGTCCATCCATTTGGTCGAAAAACTCAAAACGACCAAAACAACAAATGGATGTCCTCGAATGGATAAAATCATGCATCCAACATGCTCACACAATAAGATAGCAAATGAAATATGTGTCAAACATGCACAACCAAAACTTTAGCAACTAACACACAATTTGTCGATGACTAGGTCATCTTTATATGAGTATATTGACTTAGGAGCCAAATGAGAACATTTGATCATAGGTCATACTCATCGTTTAAGCACAAGTGGGGTTACCACTTTTACATAAAGCATTGATGTGTTCACATCATTTGAAGATGCTTTAGCTCAATTTTTAGAGCAAAGCTCCCCTAGATGTGAGAGCCCTTTTAAAGGGTCAAACTAACCTTGGGTTGTCGTAGAAGACTTCATGTAGATGTTGAAGATGTGGATGCTCAATGTTGATGGAGATCATCAAGAGTTGGGAGCTATCCTTTGGATTCGGGCACTTTCAATACCTACATGGGTTAGTCCCACAAGGAACAAACAAGGATATCCATGGACATAGATTGAAGTACACAATAGATGATGTCCATGAAAGCAATGATTACCTTGTCCCTTGACTTACCAACAAGAGGGTTTGTGACTCCATGAACAAGTGCACGATGTGGAAGTTGATTGCACAAGTTTTCGCCAAAATAAATGTGAGTGAAGTATGTTGGCGGAGTCACCCTCAAGAACTTTCTGGTTCTTCTTCTTCGGGATCCACATCATCTTGATGGGAATCCTTGGGGTTGTAGTTGAGTTTGACGAAGTAGAACTTGACGTTTCCTTGGGAACCCACTTGACCATGGCTTGAGGTGCTTCAACAAATGCATCAATCTCCTCTTGAAGCTTGTCCTTGCCTTTTAGCTTGTGGTCTTGTGGTGGAAGGTCATCTTGAGCTTGTTCCACATTGGAAGAAGTAGGATCATACTTCTCCTTTTGAGAAACAAACTGTGGAGTAGGATATTGACCTTCTTCCCACTCAACACCTTCGGCGTTGAACTTTCGCTCAAAACCAATTCCTTGATTCTTCCAGTGCCTTCCTTGCTTGCGAACAATTTCCTCAAAGTTCTTGCTTCCGGCAAGGCTCTTGTAGACACCTTTCTCTATGATCCCTTTCAATAAACTATTTTCTTGCTCAAGTGTAACTTGGCTTGAAACATTGTTAGTGGAATCAAGAGAACTACTAGAAGCAACAACATTAGATTTAGCATGGTTATTGTTACTACTAGAGAAAGAATTTTTCTTATGCTTGTCATGCTTAGTCTTAATGGGTGGCAAGAAATTAGACAAGAGAAGTCGTTTGGCAAGATATGAAGAACTCTTCTTTCAAGATCGTCATTGATTGCTTTTAGAAACTCATGTTCTTGCTCTAGAGTGAGCTTCTCGAGCGTAGCTTCTCATGAGATCTTAGGAGCTCTCTATGATCTTCTTGAGTTGTTTCATGAGCTAACTTAAGAGTGTTTAGTTCTTTAGTTAGACGCTCAATCTCCTTCATAGCATTGTCATTCGACTCTTCTCGACTATAAAGACTACTAGCATGTTCATCGTTACTAGGCTTCTTCGGATTTATCATGCAAGAGTTCATCTTCACCAAGCAAGTCATCCTCATCACTATTGAAGTCAATGAATTCAGGGTGTGATACCTTGGGGCCTTTAGCCATGAAGCATCTTCCAATTCCCTCATTTGGTGAATCAAATAAGTCGAGGAGTTGGAGTTGGAGGATACGAGAGCAAGACCGCAACACCTTCATCTTGACTGTAGTCGGAGTTGGAGTGATAGCTTCCTTGGATTGATTGTCGGAGTCGGAGCCGAGACCCATTCACCTACATGAGCTTGATGTTTTCTTCTTGTGTAGCTCCTTGATGACTTGTCTTTCCTCTCCGAATCCTTGCTTCTCCGAGAGGGTCTTCGTTCATAACGATCATCTCTGCTCCTTCTCTCTTTCCGAGGTGACTCATCTCTTGAGCTTCTTCTTCTTGGAGATTCTTCTCTTCTCTTGTGGGGAGCCGTACACTCATTTGAGTAGTGTCCGGGTCTTCCACAATTTTAGCAGTTTCGATCACGACTAGAAGATCTCTTTTCATCATATGATCTAGACTTTGAGCTTCTCTCTTTGCCTCTATTCTTGTAGAATTTGTTGAAGTTCTTGACCATTAAGCTTATCTCTTCATTGGAAACTAACTTGTCACTTGAGGTTGTGGGAGCATCACTTGTAGCTTTGTAAGCACCACTTGACTTGTTGTGAAGCTCTTCCTTATCCTTAAGTGTCATCTCATGAGCAACAATTCTTCCAATGACTTCGGTTGGCTTGAGATTCTTGTAGTTTGGCATCATTTGGATCAAAGTGCACACGGTGTCATACTTTCCATCCAAAGCTCTGAGAATCTTCTTGATGATGAATCGGTCGGTCATTTCTTCGCTTCCTAAGCCGGCAATCTCATTTGTGATGAGAGCAAGCCTAGAGTACATTTCAGCGACTCCTTCACCATCCTTCATCTTGAACTTGTCAAGTTGACCTTGAAGAATATCTAGCTTTGACTCCTTCACGGACTCGGTACCTTCGTGCATTTCAACCAAAGTATCCCAAATCTCTTTTGCATTCTCAAGGCGGCTGATTTTGTTGAACTCCTCGGGACACAAGGCATTGAAGAGAATGTCACAAGCTTGAGCATTGTTTTGCAACATCCGCAATTCTTCCGTTGTAGCCCGCGATCCGAACTTTTCCTTCCTCGAAGAATTCACCTTGCATACCAACAAAAATAATGCCCCATGCGGCTGGGTTATGACCAAGAATATGCATTTTCATTTTATGCTTCCAACTAGCAAAATTTGTACCATCAAAGTAAGGACCTCTACAAAATTACCCTCACTAGGCGCCATACTCTCCTAGGTTGTGAAACCAAGCTTATGGAGTCAATGCAATGGAAACCAATACAATGGAGACCAAAGCTCGATACCACTTGTAGGATCGAAAGTATGTCTAGAGGGGGTGATTAGACTACTTGACAATATAAAATTCTGCCTTTTGACAAAGAACAGTTTTGGCAGATTCACAATTATGATCAAGTCAAGCATCACCCTACACATGCAATTCTAGAGTATAGGCAGCGGAAAGTAAATTGCACATGTAGTAAAGAGAGGTGGAGAAGAGCAAACGCAATTTTGGAGACGCGGTGATTTTTCTCGTGGTTCCGATAGGTGGTGCTATCGTACTTCCACGTTGATGGAGACTTCAACCCACGGAGGGTAACGGCTGCGAGAGTCCACGGAGGGCTCCACCCACGAAGGGTCCACGAAGAAGCAACCTTGTCTATTCCATCATGGCCTCACGCCCACGGAGGGCTAGCCTTACTCGGGTAGATCTTCACGAGTAGGCGATCTCCTTGCCCTTACAAACTTCTTGGTTCAACTCCACATCTCGATGACGGAGGCTCCCAAGCGACACCTAACCAATCTAGGAGGCACCACCCTCCAAAAGGTAATAGATGTTGTAGATGATGATGAACTCCTTGCTCTTGTGCTTCAAATGATAATCTCCCCAACACTCAACTCTCCTCACCGATTTGGCTGTGGTGGAAGAAAGGATTGAGTGGAAAGCAACTTGGGAAGGCTAGAGATCAAGCTTCATATGGTGGGAGTGGAGCAACTTGATCTCAACACAAGGGTAGGTAGTTCTCTTCTCGAAATGTAAGGTAGGAGTGGTAGTTCTTTCGATGGCTCTCTCCATGAATGAAGGGGGGTGGAGGGTATAAATAGCCTCCACACAAAATCCAACCGTTACACACATTTGAGCAATCTCGGTGGGATCGAAGTGGACAACTCGGTGAGACCGATAGTTCAAATAATGTGAGCGTTGGGATTTTCGGTGGGACCGAAAATACAATCTCGGTTAGTCCGATTCGTGCAATGACAAGAGCATGCCAATTTGGTGGGACCGACTTCATCATCTCGGTGACACCGATTTGATGATGAAGGTTTCTGAAGCTTGGCAACTCAAGTTTCGGTGAGACCGAGTTCGAATCGGAAAATCCGAGTTTGCTAGGGTTTGGCTTATGGCTGAGGTGGTTCATCTCGGTGTGGTGAGTTTGGAATATCGGTGGGACCGAGACTACTTATGGGTGTATATGGCGGTGAAAGTTGCTTGATAGTTTAGGAGATGTATCACTAAGCACTTGAGCAACCAGATCATCATCATAACCTCATCCCTTTTAATAGTATTGGCTTTTCCTATGGACTCAATGTGATCTTGGATCACTAAACCAAAAATGGAGTCTTGAGCTTTTGCCAATGCTTGCCTTAGCATTTTGAGGGTCCACTTCTTGATCCTTGCCATACCCATATCACTGAACTCTCTGAAATGATTCTCAAGTAACTATTAGTTCAATGATATATATGTTGTTATTAATTACCAAAACCACCCGGGGATTAGTTGCACTTTCACTTGCTGTAACTTGCAGGCAAGGTGAAGGAGGCCCAGAAGAAAAAAGACCTTGAGCTAGCTGAGAAGATCAAGCTTGCTGACGAGAAGTTAGCTTCAGTCACCAAGCTTGAAGAAGAAAATACTGATCTGAAAGCTGCTCTTGCGATTGCCAACAAGGAGGTCAGTCGACTGAAAGCTGACAAAGTCGCCCTGAACAACAAGGCCAGTCAGTTGACTGGGAAGAAAAATGATCTGGAGGCCTTCCTGAGTGGACTCGCCAAGAAGTTGTTCCTTATGCTCGAAGGTAATCCTTTACGCTCGACAAACATTTTCAATAGTGATCTTTCCATTCGACCATTGCCTTGACTCGGTGATTGTCCTTGCCGAATTTTGCCAAAACTTCGAAGAGGAAACTAGTCGGCTGGAACCAAACCTTGACCCCGTCAACTCTCCGGTGAACGATGACGTTGCCATGAATGTGTTCCGACTCGAGTCTCGCGTTGCAGCTGTCGTTGACTATCTTGCAAGGCTGAAGGTCGCCACTTCTCGCATCGACACCACGCTCTGGCCTAGGGAGACACTCCAGAATGACCTCGAGTCGCTGATGGCTCGACTAAACACAGTTCCTGGTCGAGTGCAGGAATGGAAAAAATCCTCCGCTAGGTGCGGTGCAGATGTTGCTCTGTGTCTGGCCCGAGTCCACTGCAAGGATGCGCGAGAAGACAAGCTGGCGGCTCTTCGGGTGGCCAACACCAAGAAACACGACTTCAGGTCCTTCATGGAAACCTTCATCGCTGCTGCCACTCGGATCGCAGACGGAATTGATCTTGATGAGTTCGTTGCACCTTCCAGCCCTCCACAGGAGGGGTAAAAAACTTCTTTGAGATCGACACTTTAAATTCGCCTCGGTATGCCGAGTGATTTTGTAACCGATAAACCTTAACAGGCTTAGCGCCTGAGCACTTTCGGTTCCTTTAGGTATCGATCTGAACTTGGATTTGTCGTTTGAATACGCTTGTTTTTGTCTTGAAATGTCTTTTGCAGGTTTAAAGCAAGACTCTTACTGCAGTCGACTTATTCCTTAATTCACTTAGACGAGCACTGGGCTGCAGCTAAGCTTCCGAGTGGGAGGTGTGCTCCACACTCGGTAAGATTTTTATACCTTAGGCAAGCACGGTGCTGCAGCTAAGCCTCCGAGTGGGAGGTCTGCTCCACACTCGGTAGGATTTTTATATCTTAGGCGAGCACGGGGCTGCAGCTAAGCCCCCGAGTGAGAGGTTTGCTCTTCACTTGGTAGGATTTCTATATCTTAGGCGAGCGCGGGGCTGCAGCTAAGCCCCCGAGTGAGAGGTTTGCTCTTCACTCGGCAGGATTTTTATACCTTAGGCGAGCACGGTGCTGCAGCTAAGCCTCCGAGTGGGAGGTCTGCTCCACACTCGGTAGGATTTTTATATCTTAGGCGAGCACGGGGCTGCAGCTAAGCCCCCGAGTGAGAGGTTTGCTCTTCACTTGGTAGGATTTCTATATCTTAGGCGAGCGCGGGGCTGCAGCTAAGCCCCTGAGTGAGAGGTTTGCTCTTCACTCGGCAGGATTTTTAAACCTTAGGCGAGCGCGGGACTGCAGCTAAGCCCCCGAGTGAGAGGTTTGCTCTTCACTCGGCAGGATTTTTATACCTTAGGCGAGCGCTGGGCTGCAGCTAAGCCCCCGAGTGAGAGGTTTGCTCTTCACTCGGTAGGATTTTTATACTTTAGGCGAGCACTGGGTTGCAGCTAAGCCCCCGAGTGAGAGGTTTGCTCTTCACTCGGTAGGATTTTCACGTTGTACTTGTGGCGTAGCTCAGAAGAGAGGGTCGCAGTCGACCTGCACCTCATCCTCCTTGCGAGTGCATGTTGTATTTGCCTCGTAGCTCAGAGGAGAGGGTCGCAGTCGACCTGCACCTCGTCCTCCTTACGACCGCATGTTGTATTTGTGGCGTAGCTCAGAGGAGAGGGTCACAGTCGACCTGCACCTCGTCCTCCTTACGACCGCACATTGTATTTGTACTTAGGCGAGTGTTTAAACTGCAGCTAAGCCCCCGAGTGGGAATCTGGCTCGCCACTCGGCAGGATTTTCATAACTTAACGAGTACTTGGACTGCAGCTAAGCCCCCGAGTGGAAGTCTGGCTTACCACTCGGTAGGATTTTATTGAAACTTAGGCGAGTACTTGGACTGCAGCTAAGCCTCCGAGTGGAAGTCTGGCTTACCACCCGGTAGGATTTTATTGAAACTTAGGCGAAACGGGTTCGCAGCTAAGCCCCCGAGTGAGAGGCTGGCTCATCACTCGGTAAGGATTTTTTACAAACTTAGGCGAAACGGATTCGCGGCTAAGTCACCCACTGAGGGGGAAATTTTTACTGAACAAATAAAAGTGACAAAAATCATTGGGGAAAATATGACACTATTATCTTGTAAAACATGGACTACAGAAGTACTTTTATTACAACTCATCCGAGTGATAAACTTAAGTGTAAAACGGGTGGAGTAGTTCCGCGTTCCAAGCTCGGGGCTCGTCGATATTGTGTTCGACGTTGTAAAGACGGTACGCCCCGTTGTGGAGAACCTTGGTGATGATGAAGGGTCCTTCCCAAGAAGGAGCAAGCTTGTGTTGTTTCTACTGATCCACTCGGAGAACCAAATCTCCTTCCTGGAAGGCTCGACTCTTCACGTTTCTGGCATGGAAGCGACGCAAGTCTTGTTGGTAGATGGTCGATCGGATCAGAGCCATCTCCCTTTCCTCCTCTAAGAGGTCAACTGCGTCCTGCCGCGCTTGTTCAGCTTCTGCTTCGTTGTAAAGTTCAACTCGAGGAGCATTGTGGAGAAGATCACTTGGCAAGACTGCTTCTGCCCCGTAGACCAAGAAGAATGGAGTTCTTCCGGTCGACCGATTAGGTGTGGTCCGCAGTCCCCAAAGCACCAAAGGAAGTTCGTCGACCCATGCTCCAGCCGCATGTTTGAGATCACGCATCAGTCGGGGTTTCAACCCTTTGAGGATCAGGCCATTGGCTCGTTCTGCTTGTCCATTCGACTGCGGATGGGCGACTGAAGCGTAGTCGACTCGTGTGCCTTGAGAGTTGCAGAAATCTCTGAATTCCTCTGAGTCAAAGTTCGACCCATTATCTGTAATGATGCTGTGCGGGACTCCATATCTGAATATCAGTTCCCTGATGAAACTAACAGCAGTACCGGCGTCAAGGTTCTTGATGGGTTTAGCCTCAATCCACTTGGTGAACTTGTCGACTGCCACCAACACATGCGTGAAACCGCTTCGACCTGTTCTCAAGGGACCGACCATATCCAACTCCCATACTGCGAAGGGCCAGACGAGTGGAATGGTCTTCAGAGCTGACGCAGGCTTGTGTGACATATTTGAGTAGAACTGACATGCCTCGCACTTGTCCACTATTTCCTTTGCCATCTCATTCGCCTTTGGCCAGTAAAATCCGGCTCGGTATGCTTTGGCCACGATGGTCCGAGAGGACGCATGATGACCACAGTTCCCCGAGTGGATATCATCAAGGATGATTCGACCTTCTTCTGGCGTTATGCACTTCTGACCAACTCCAGTCGCGCTCTCTCTGTACAATTGTCCATTGATTACGGTAAAGGCTTTGGATCGACGGATGATCTGTCGAGCCTCTTCCTCATCCTCCGGGAGCTCTTTTCTCAGGATATACGCGATATATGGAACTGTCCAGTCGGGAATGATCACTAAGACCTCCATGACCAAGTCGACCACTGCTGGGACCTCAACCTCAGTCGGATCTGTGGCACTCTTGGGCTGTGGAGCTTCTTCGGTGAAAGGATCTTCTTTAACTGACGGAGTATGAATATGCTCCAAGAACACACCACTCGGAATGGCTTCTCTCTTGGAACCTATCTTTGCTAGATCATCAGCTGCTTGATTTTTCAGTCGGGGTATATGATGGAGCTCTAACCCCTCAAACTTCTTTTCTAGCTTCCTCACTGCATTGCAGTATCTAGTCATGGCTAGGCTTCTCACGTCCCACTCCTTCATCACTTGGTTGACCACTAAATCTGAATCGCCATAGACCATCAGGCGACGGACGCCGAGTGAAATGGCCATGCGCAATCCGTATAAGAGGGCCTCATACTCTGCCTCATTGTTAGAGGAGTCAAAGTGAATCTGGAGCACATATCTGAGCTTATCTCCTCTGGGGGAAACCAGGACAACCCCAGCACCGGAACCATTCAACATCTTAGAGCCATCAAAGAACATGGTCCAATGCTCCGAGTGAACCTCAGTCGGCTGCTGTTGTTCAATCCACTTGGCGAGGAAATCAGCTATTGCCTGGGACTTAATGGCTTTCTTTGCCTCAAACTTGATTATCAAGGGGAAGAAGTTCAATCGCCCATTTTGCCACTCGACCAGTTGCATCTCTGTTGTGCAAAATCTCGAAAGTGGAGCGTCGTGACGATCGTGATGGAATGATCGAGAAATAATGAGCAACCTTCTTCGTGGTCATGTATATCCCATACACAAGCTTATGATAATGAGGTATCTCTGCTTGGATGGAGTCAAAACTTGGACAAATAATACATTTGGCGCTGAACTTTGAAGGCTTTTCCTTCTTCTTCCCGCTTTCGACCGTAAATCTTGATCGACGACTTGTCCTGTGGCTGCGATATAAAGCAATAGAGGCTCTTTGCTGATCGGAGCAGCAAGCACCGGCTGGGTGGAGAGCGAGCTTTTAGCTCGGCAAACGCCGCATCGACCGAGTCCACTCGAACTTGTCGCCTTCTTCATCGATCGGTAGAAGAGGCAATGCCTTTTCACCGAGTCGTGAGATGAATCGACTTAATGCGGCCAAGCATCCAAGAAGCTTCGGACATCGTGCACTCGCCGCAGGCGTTTCATTCGGAGAATAGTGCCGATCTTTTCTGGATTAGCGTCGATCCCTCGCTCGGAAACTAGAAAACCGAGTAACTTGCCACCAGGAACTCCGAATGTGCACTTTGATGGATTGAGCTTGATATCATACCTTCTGAGGTTGGCAAATGTTTCGGCGAGGTCAGTGAGCAGGTCGGAACCTTTTCGTGACTTGACCACGATATCATCCATATACGCTTCCACATTCCGACTGATTTGAGTGAGCGGACACTTCTGAATCATTCGCATAAATGTGGCTCCGGCATTCTTGAGGTCGAATGGCATGGTGATATAGCAGAAGCACCCGAATGTAGTGATGAAAGTTGTTTTTATCTCATCGGGTCCATACAGACGGATCTGATGGTACACGGAATAGGCGTCTAGAAAAGACAATCTCTCACATCCCGCGGTCGAGTCAACAATTTGATCAATGCGAGGGAGAGGAAAATGATCTTTCGGGCAGGCCCGATTGATGTGCTTGAAATCAATGCACATTCGGAGTGATTTGTCCTTCTTAGGAACCATGACAACATTAGCGAGCCACTCGGAGTGGTATATCTCTCGGATAAATCCTGCCGCCAACAGTTGAGCCACTTCCTCACCAATAGCCTTTCTCTTCTGGACGGCGGACCGCCGAAGATGCTCTTTAACTGGTTTTGCTGATGAGTCGACTCTAAGGCGATGCTCAGCCAGTCCCCTAGGAACACCTGGCATGTCAGCTGGCTTCCATGCAAAAATGTCCCAGTTCTCACGGAGGAACTGGATGAGCGCTTCTTCCTATTTCGGGTCGAGTGTTGTGGAGATGTGGGTCGGGGCTGCATTGGGGTCGGTCGGGTGAATGTGGACAGGCTTCGTCTCACCGGATGACTGGAATGCAGCAAATCACTCGGATCTGCGTTTTGCTTGTATTCTTCAAACTCGACCGCTGTCACCTGGGAATCGGCAATCTTTGAGCCTTCTGGAAACACTCTTCTGCCTTTTTCCGATCGCCAGTGACAGTGATCACTCCTTTGGGGCCGGGCATCTTCAGTTTGAGGTACACGTAACATGGTCGAGCCATGAACCGTGCGTAAGCTGGTCTCCCCAAAATGGCATGGTACGCGCTCTGAAAATCCACGACCTCAAACGTCAGCTTTTCCTTGCGAAAATGTTTTGAATCACCAAACACCACGTCCAGAGCTATTTGGCCGAGTGACTCGGCTTTCTTTCCGGGTATAACTCCATGAAATCTCATGTTACTGGTGCTCAATCGAGTGCCTTCGACAACTGGGTCGACCACCAAAGCTTGCCTCCCGGGGGTGGCAATATGAGTCAGGTGATCAGACTGGTCGAATGTGATGGGTGTTTGGGACCATCTCAGATAACTTGGTTTCGCTGGGGCAACCATGTTCACCTCACGATTAATGACCTTCAGTCGGCTCTTGCTTTCCACATCTGCGAAGATCATCAGAGTGGAGTTGACATGCGGATATCCCCTCTCACTGTCCTCCTTGTCTTCGGCCTTGTCCGATTCCTTTTCCTTGTCCTTGGACTGTTTTCCTTGAAACTGCTGGATCAGGAGTCGACATTGGCGAGTGGTATGCTTCGGGTAAATGATATTTCCCTCTTCATCTTTCTTTGTGTGGATGTGACACGGCATATCCATCACGTCGTTCCCTTCTTTATCCTTCACCTTCTTAGGGTTCCAGGATCCTTTAGGTTTCCCTTTGAATTTTCCCTGAGTCACGGCCAGAGCCTCTCCAGGAGCTGCTGGTTCAGCCTTCCGCTTCTGTTTCCGACTGGTGTTTCCCTTCTCCGACTGACTCGGCTTGTACTTGCCGCTTCGGAGTCGGTCTTCTTCTTCGCCGTTGGCGTACTTGGTAGTAATCTCCATCATCCGACTCAGAGTCATGTCTCCGGTTCGACCAAACTTCAAACTCAATTCTCCGTTCTTGACGCCGTCCTTGAAGGCGCAGACTGCCTGATGATCAGACACGTTCTCCACGGTGTGATGCAAAGTGATCCATCTCTGAATATACTCTCTGAGAGTTTCATTTGTCTTCTGCACACAGACTTGCAGCTCTGTCAATCCAGCTGGTCGCTTGCAAGTTCCTTCAAATGTTCTGATGAACACTCAGGACAGATCTTCCCAAGTGTAAATGCTGCTAGGAGGTAATCGATTCAACCACGCTCGCGTAACCTTCCAACATGAGGGCAAATGCTTCATGGCCACCTCGTCATTCCCACCACCAATCTGAACCGCCACTCGGTAGTCCTCAAGCCAAGTTTCGTGCTTGGACTCACCGTGAACTTGCTTACTCCAGTTGCCAACCTGAAATTGGGGGGAATCACCGCGGCTCTGATAGCCCTGCTGAAACATTCTGGACCAGAAACATGCACTCGACTGCTCGTGGGCGCATCTCTGTCGGGCCCGCCCCGATGGGCTCTGTTTCGGTCGACCAAGCCTTGCACGATAATGGATCGCGCGTCGAAGCCTGGTTCTCGGGGGTCGACTAGAGCTCTTCGCCCCACACTGAGTTGACGCCTGTCATCTTGCTGCCGAGGAGCGTGAGACCCACCCCTCAGAGGGGAAGTGGGCACTCGACGCCTATCATCATGATCGTGTCGGTCACCGTACTGGTCTCACCGATTCTCGCGTCCTTCACGCCGCGGAGGCGATCTGGGACTGTGAGCTGACTGAACCGTATTCGCAGCAACGGATCGATTGTGAATTCATGCTTGCGATCGCGACACGGCTGAATTCGATCCCTGCTGCCGGAGCAAATCCTTGATCGCATCAAGCCTCTGCTAGCTTCCGACGAGAGGGCTAGATGGACTCTGTCTGGGTTGCACCGCTAAATTCTGAATTGGGGTTCGATATACCGAGTCGGCGGGAAGAGTTAACGTCGATTGGCGTCGGGAACTTCGTTGCCAAGGCCGTTGAGTGCTCGCGTGAAGGTTCTCCAAGCGAGCGCGTTCAGCCAAGTTGGCTAAGCGTGCCTCCTCCAACGCGAGCCTCGGGGTTTCTCCCGCGATGGGAGTATCACGGGGCATCCATGTTCCTCGGCGAAGCTCTTCCCTCTGCAGAGTCGAGTGGCTCGGGCTGGTACTCTTCGTGGTCTCGTGCGGGTCGTCCCGCCGCCTGCCCGCCCTCATGGGCGGCTGGGGACTGCGAGGTCCGTTGACCATCAAGATTTCCGCCGCGGATCATCGCTATCGCATTCGGATCACGATCTCTGGAGCGGTCGACAGATCGAACAGGCCGTAGAGGGACTTGTCGGGCTCGATTGCCGCAACTTGGGTGGTGGCCGTCTGGCAAGCCACCGCGTGCTTCACCCACCGCTGGAGCCTCGACTGACCAGAGCGCTTGCGCTGGTGGGAGACCGGGAGGGTGACCGATAGGGGAGTCGACCGATACGGGGTCGACGGTTGTCGCAGCAGAACGCCGCGGACACATGCACGAAAATGCGTCGCACCGCAGACGGGGAGCGCATCAACGTCGAGTGGAGCCTCCTGGAGCCAAGCGGAGTCGTCGGCGATGAAGGTGAGAGCGCCGAGACGGATCTCGCGGCCCTCGACCAAAACTCCAGCAGCGACCATGATGAAAGTACTCGGAAGAATCGCAACTTCTCCAAAAAATGGCTAAAACACCTGCCCCACGGTGGGCGCCAACTGTCGTGGTTCTAAGTCTGACAGTAGAGTGGGGGTAGGTATGGAGAGGCAAGGTCCTAGCTATGGAGAGGTTGTAAACACAAGAGATGTACGAGTTCAGGCCCTTCTCGGAGGAAGTAAAAGCCCTACGTCTCGGAGCCCGGAGGCGGTCGAGTGGATTATGCGTATATGAATTACAGGGGTGCGAACCTTTTACACTGAGGTGGGGGGTGGCTTATATAGTGCCTGCCAGACCCCTCCGGCCCTCAGTAATGCAGGGTTTAAAGTACATTAAGTCCGGGGCGTTACTGGTAACGCCCCACATAAAGTGTCTTAACTACCATAAAGTCTACTTAATTACAGACCGTTGCAGTACAGAGTGCTTCTTGACCTTCTGATAGTCGAGTGAATCTTCATGGTCGAGTCCTTCAAGTACGTCGAGTGGAGTCCCCGTAGGTCGACTGGAAGGTGATTTCTTCTAAGGGTGTCCTTGGGTAGGGTATTTAGATCAGGTCTATGACCCTACCCTAGGTACATGACTCCAGCATGCGGTCTCTTGATCCCTCAACTTCCACTTGTCAAAGGTTTGAAGAATTGCCCAAACATGCTTAAATGGGAATGGCTTGCCCTTTGAAGCAGCCATCTCCTTGTACCTCATGCCGGTAATTGTCTCCTATCAACCACACATAATCACATAAGAACCCACCAATAGCATAGTACATACACATAATCAAAATAGTGAAGAGATATGTACTCACATAGTCACTCTCCACGGTTCCACTAGGTGGTGCATCCCTCACTTGGTCCATGGCCGCACTCCAATGAGCACAAGCGGGCTTCATCAACTCCCACCGGCCTTGAAGCGACCGGTAAGTGCGAGAGATGAACCCACTATTCTTCGGCTTGATCCTACAATAGGTGTCCTCGATCCTTTGCCAATACCGTTTACCGGTTTGATCGGTGCCGGTGCTTGCATCCATCCCCACAGCTGCCCAAGCACGAACCAAGAGGACATCTTCCGCCTCGGTGTATTTTGTCGACCGCACGTGTGGGCGGGAAGCGGCGGTGAATGCCTCCTCCCCTATCTCGGCCACCTCCTCCTCGTCATCCCCTTCATCCTCCTCATCTTCCTCATCTTCCTCCAAGTCATCACCAACCCTAAAGGGGTCTAGAGGCGGAGCTCCGAGGTCCACCTCCGCGTCTTGGAGGAGGTCCATGAACGGGATGGGGTTGCCATTTCCTCGAACACCTCGTGCGCGGCGGGAGGAGGAGGTTCGGCGACGGCGGCGGGTGGGGCCGCGGGCTTCTTCCGCGGCTTGTTCACGGCCGGGGACGAGCCGGCGGCCTTGGAGGCCGCCCCTCGCGGCCCACGAGAGGTCGCCGCCGGCTCTTCTTGGGGGTCGGCCAAGGCGGCAGGGCCAGGGCCAGGGGGACGGGCCGGACGGAGCCGGGAGGCGGAAGGAGGCGGTCGAGGCCCGCCCGCCGCTGGCCCCGACGTGGTCGCCGCCACCACGCCGGCCACGGCCGGGCGGGGGCCCGAGGCGGAGGCTGGCGGGCGGGGCGGGCGGCGGCGGCGGCGGAGGCCTCCATGGCCGCCGGCGAGGCGGGGGGCGGCGAGCAGGCGGAAACTTCCCTCCCGCGCGAGGGTGGAAGAGGAGTGCGGGTTGGGAGGAGTTTTTCCTCTCAACCTCACTTCTACAGGTTTGGAAACGGTTTGAGGGTTGGACCCTAAATTTTTTTACGGGTTTGAGGGTTTAGAGGTTCTAGTCTACGGCTTTTTTTCGACGAAAACTGTAAAAAAAAAAAGTTATTTTTAAGGGTTTGAGGGCTCTACTAGACTTGGTCCTGGTGCGCTGGAGATGTAGGAAGTGTCTGCCATCGATTTGCACATGTAGATGTAGTACAACACAATTGCTAGGACGCTGGCATCCGAAGCGAGACAGTCCGTACACCGGTACACGGTGTATATACGTATATAAGCGGAGGCGGAGGTGCCTGGCGCGCACACCCCGAACCAAAATCCGAGCCACGGCTTTGCCTCCGTTCGCATGGACGTCGCCCGAGGGAGCATGGAGAAGACGACGGAGACGGCAGCCGCCGGCGCGGCCGCGCTCCCGGAAGACGTGGTCCGCGAGATCCTGGCGCGCGTTGCCGGTGCCGCCGCCCTCTTCCGCTGCGCCGTGGCGTGCAAGCGATGGCGGGGCCTCGTGTCCGACCCCGCCTTCCTCCGCGGCCGCTGGCCGGACCCACCCTCTCTCGCCGGCTTCTTCGTTCAGGTGTGGCGCTACAGGGCGCGAGGGCCGGCCGTCGCCTCCGCCCCGGTTCTCGTCCCGGCGCGGGGAAGCCCGCTCGGCCGCCCGTGCCGCTCCCTGCGCTCCTTGGTCTCGTGCGCCGCGGGCCTGCTGGACGACGCGGTGCCGTTCGTGTCGCGCGACGGCCTCCTCCTCGTGCACCTCGTCGACGCGCCGACCGAGGTCCCCCGAGGCGTCCGGCTGGCCGTGTGCGACCTGATCGCCGGCACGTGCGACGAGCTGCCCCCGCTGCGATGCCGCTTCGGCTTCCGCATCAGCAGCTGCGCCGTCGTGACCTTCGCCGACGACGGCCGCCGCCGCCCGGCCTTCTTCAAGGTGCTGCTCCTCGCCTTCAACCGCGACACGTTCACCTACGACCTCTGCACTTACTCGTCCACCGAGCCGGGCTGGCGCGCGCCGATAGTGTGCTTCCGCAGCGTCATGCTCGCGGTCGTGGACGGCGGCGCCGTCGTGCGCCGGGGCACGGCGCACTGGCTCGTCAGAGACCGGTGGAACGGACTCTACACCCTCGAAATGAGCGACGGCGACGACGCCTCCTTGGTAGGAACCTCGATTCCACCACCAAGCGACCATCATGGCCATGAGCACACACAATGCCTCGGCGTCGCCATTGACGACGGGGCACTGTCGCTGCATCGCCTGTGCAAAGATTGCCTCCGGCTAGAGGTCTGGACACGTCGAGACGCGGAAAGGAGCGGCGATGCAAAGTGGCTGCAAACTAAGGCGATCGAGCTGAAATGGCCAGAGAAGAACAAGACTCACAAAGTAGAATGCTTGCGCCTGCACGAGAGAAGCGGCGCGTTGTTCGTCGAGGATAACCACGAGCGCATGTACGCTGTAGATCTCGAGACCGGGGAGATGGATGAGGTGACAGGCCTGCTTTGGCATCTCCGGTCGCAGACGTCGGCGCCCTTCGACATGGACTGGCCGGCTTTCTTCGAGTCTCGCCTGGGGGGCAACAGACTGACTAAACCGACAGAGAACCCATGAGATTTCATACATTCCTAGTGTTTGATTTTGAACTTATCATTTGAAACTTTCTCTTGTTGTTCGCGGCATGACAAGCCAGCAGGTAAGATCTTCAGGAACCTACGAGTCATTAACGAGGAACAAAAAAAAATACTTGATGAACACCAGTTTGCAGTTTGCAGTTTAAAGTTGTGATTATTCTTAGACATCCATTTGCGTCTGTCGCCCTATTGTAGCTTTTTATTCTGTCCTTTTTCGTGAGGAACCCTACGGTGTTGATCGACGATACTCCTATCTACTCACAATTAGGATGAACTATTCTCACAAAACTATCCAGAGAATAGCCAATGTCTCCTAGCTCCATCTGGCCCAAAAGGACCCCAAAAAAACCATGGGCAGAACCGGTGGTTTCATGACAACCAGAGTGGTACTATGCTGGATGGCACTGCTTGTGTTGCCTTGCCTGTGGTTATCATCTTGCAGCCTTGCAGGGCCCTGATGAATAAGCAACAAGTGCCAGATCTTAAAATTCTTGACAATGGACAAAAAAAATGGACACCAGTTTGCAGTTTACAGTTGCGACTCTTCTTGACAACCTTCTGCAATTTGCACCCTTCGCTCTATCATAGCTCTTCTTCTTTTTTCCTTTTATGCTAGGAACCCAACAGTGTCAATCGGGTATCGTATTCATATATCTATACCTTTTTATCTCACAGATTAGTTGGTGTGTGCTAGCTCCATCTCATCTAAAAAGCCCCCCCAAAAAAATACAAGGGCGGAACCAGTGGTTTCACGAAAACCAGAGTGGTTTTATGCTGGATGCAACTGCTTGCCTTGACTGTGGTTATCTTCTTGCAGATCCTGATGAATAAGCAACAAGTGTCAGCATAAACATGATCATCTGTTTGAGAAAGGGGTCTACGAACTAGGGCTGAAGTTGGACGAGGAATTCAAGTACCCAGTACCATATGAGCATTGAATTAATGGATGTCATTTCATACAACAGCTATGTAAATATTGTCTAAAAAACTGTAGGTATCAAGGACCACCTAATCACACCTAGATACCAGAATACACGTACCAATTATAAAAAATGCCCCAAGGCTACTACATTATATAGCAAGATAAACCACTATGCAATGCTGATACATCAGCAAGAAAATGAACTTCTGCAAATAAGAGAGAATTTAGCAAGGAAATACTGATGTATCTAGACTTATTTTAGTTATAGATACATCCATTTTCTCCATTTTTGGGACAAGTATTTCCGGACGGAGGGAGTAGCACTGTAGGACTGTGGAAAAGCATAAAAGGAAATCTGAATAGCACACTGAACTTACAATCTTACTGTCAGATTGAAGTTGCTGAATTGGGAAATGATGCTTAGGAGTAGTCACAACAAAAAATGTGTAACATCCTGGATTCCGCCACGTCTGCTGTACCATTCTTCTCATTCAAGTCTGGTGCTAGTTTCTGTCAAATGAATTAGAAATTAGCAAAGCTAGCGGCAGATTGACCAGCCAATCCATGCAATTATACGGTGTTGACTGATAACATTAGAAAGGCACAACATAGCCAAAAGATTTCATTTAATGGAATGGACGGAAGAATTCTCAACAAGGAAAATATATTTTGCTAGATTTATTATGTACTTCCTCCAGTCCTTTTTACTCCGAATATAAGATTTGTCTGAAGTCAAACTTTGTAAAGTTTTACCATATTTGTATGCAAAAATATCAACATCTTCAATAATAAAGTATAATATGAGAATTAAATTCACGACGCACCTAATGATAATATGATATTGATTTCGTATTGTGAATGTGGATATTTTTTTCAATAAAGTTGGTCAAACTTTCTGAAGTTTGATTTCAGACAAATCTATATGCGAAATAAAAAGGACCGGATGGAGTATAGCATTTATTTGCAATTCCATTTGGTTCAAGAATGAACTGAACCATCAGTACATAACTACAAACATCTTACATAGTATTCAACAATGTCAGTCAGAAATAACAATATCGAACGTGCATGTTCTCATTTCATTACAACGGAAAACATCTCACCTACATATGTCTTATCTCAGAGAATGAACCACATTTCTAATGTTCAACGGCAAATTTTGAAATAAGCTACATTCTTCGAAGCAATATTGGTTGGGCTAAAAGATTTAATAATCTCACAATCTTACCGGTAAAGTTGAATGAACTACAGGAGATTAGGAGACGGTGCAGAGTAGCAGCTTGAGGAGTTGCAATTACTTTTCCAAGTTGCAGTCCTCTAACGTACTGGTGTTAGTGTAGGAATCAACTAAGAGTATTTCATTTATGCATGCAGTAAAGATGAAGTAGCAGCAAGGAGGTATTAGTAAAAGTGTATGCCTAAGTCACAGCATCCAAGCTCAAGCAAGTAATGATGTACTACCTCGGAGGTAGTAGGAGTATTAGTAAAGCAATATGCATAAGTACCACAATCTTTGTCAACTCGATGCAATAATCAATGCTCAAGCAAGCAAAGAGGTATTAGTAAGAATGTGTGCCTAAGCACCATAAATGTTTGTTAACTTACAGCAGTGAACAAAGCTCAAGCTGACTTTTCCGAGCCTGCTGCCTCCTGTCATGGAAGTGCTTGAAGAGAGGAGTTGTCCCCTGCATGAAAGAAAATGTGTGAAAATCATGAGTTGTTCACCATAACTAAAAGATTAGAACAAGTACCAACTAAATAAGGTATAGCTAACTATTTCGTGCTAACCTGTTCGACATTCTTGATCTATTCTTCCATGCAACTAAACCATCCAGCGGTTAGAGAACTTCAAAGCAGTGTTTGGTTTACTTTAACTTGGTGTACACATCTCCCATGAAAATGCAAAGAGATATCGAGTTTTCATGGTCATATGGTGTGCATCATGTGAAAGTTCATAGACGTGATTTGGATTTGAGGAGTGAATGATGCATGAACTCATAACCCAACTAAGAGTTTGCTTCCCTTGCATGCTTTTCTGATATGCCAACATGATGATTCAGTTTGTTGCATGAGAAATAACAGAGCCAGTAAGTAATTTTCATACTGCACAATAACTTGTCAAGGAGGAATGCCAAGTGCTGGTGCAACACCTGATCTTATTAACTCGGTATTAACAAATCTTGTATCCTCTATCTTAAGGCTATTGTCAATGAAGACAACTAGGACGAATTGGTCAGATCCAGTGCTGTCCACGTGTAACAAGTTAAACAGCTTGTGAGATCCACCTCTGTTTCCCTGATATCCTGTATCTAGAAAAACCTTGCTTTCACTGCCCTTCTCATTTCTTCCACTCCACATGATAGTGTTCATCCTAAGTTCCTGTCCAACCACATGGATGGGAAGTGGAGTTCCGTAGTACTGAGAAGCAGCACAAATAGAAATATTCCGCACATCAGCATAAGTTTCATGATTTTTCTCTTCTTCCAACGTAAACAGCCCAATTTCTTCAAGGTCACTGCTTCCATCCCTTTGTTCTGAATAGCAGTTATCTTCAGTATTCTGTTCTGAACCATTTCCTGCCAAAATTTCTTGAGAGTCTCTTCTTGATTCCATTAAACCGTCAGATCTTTTATACATTCCTACAAGTGCATTTGCGACATATACATCAGAGATCAAACCCATCTTTATAATAGAAGCATGGACTTGTCTCCCTAAATCAATAGCACATAGGTCAGCACATCCACGCAAAATTCTTGCAAAGGTAACACGGTTTGCACGCAATCCACTGTGCTGCATTTTGGAGAAAAGATGAAGAGCTTCATCACCACATCTGTTCTGAATATAACCCAACATTAGCATTGCATATGAATTTATGCTCCAACTTCTCATGCTATGGAAAAAACTACAAGCACTGGCAATGCATCCGCACTTGACATAAAGGTCTAAGATAGCATTTCCAACAATGGCATCCATGTATTCAGAACCAATCTTTACAAGATAGCCATGAACCTGTTCACCAGCCTCCTTTGCTCCTATATCGGCGCATGCCCTGAGAACAGTTGAACAAGTGAAATGATCAGGACGCAGACCAGAACGATATTCACTGCAGAAGAGCAGAAGAGCTTTCTCTGGCAGGAAATTCCAGCAATACCCCGAGAGCATCGCATTAGTTAAAACTATATTTCTCGGAAAGGGTGTGTGGGAGAAAAGCTGAGCAGCACACTTAATATGATGGCATTTTGCATACATGTTCACTAGGGAAGCACTAACAAAGTCAGCAACCAATATCCCAACTTTAAGAGCCAGAGCGTGAATCTGCTCTCCCTTATCCATGTCTTCAAGTCCTGTGCATGAGTTTATGATAGTAGCAACACAGTGCTGATCTAGTAGTGCTCCAGAATTTCTTAACCCTCTAAAATAACCAAATGCTTTTTCAAATTGGAGGTTCTTGACACAGCCTGCCATGACTGCAGCCCATGATACAACATCTCGTGACTCTGAAGTTTTGAAGATTGCTTCGGCGTGCATCAGCGATCCTATTTCAGAGTATACTGATATAAGAGCATTACATACATTAATATAACTGAAGCTTCCAGATTTCAATGTATAAGCATGCACTTGCTGAACTTCCTCTTTGATATGACAAACATCTAGAACGGTGACCAGATCCCCTTCCCTTAAACTGAGGCCTGAAGAAAGATGTTCAACTAGCTTCACTGCTTCATCCCGGCAACCATTTGACTGATAGCCTGATATAGCTAAAGAATACAAAGATGCATCACGCCTTCTAGCTGCAGCAACAAGCTGTCCAATGTACTGAGTATCACCTACCCTCCCGGCTGACTTAACCAGCTCAGACAGAACATAACAATCTCTTCCCAACCCCACTTTAAGTGCATAAACATGAACATTCCTGCAAAGCTCGAACATTCCAAGAAAAGCAGCGACGCCAGCAGCTAACCTCAATGTCACCACATCCATTGAAATGTCAACTCTATGCATATCCCTGCAAAGCTCAGCAGCCTCCACAACACAGCCATTCTCAATAAAACCTGAAATCATTGCATTCCAAGCAACTGAACTCTTCACCGGAATTTCACTGAAGAACCTAAAAGAGCAGCCTACATTGCCACATTTTGCATACATATCGACAAATCCAACCTCCACAAACCTATCAACACCCAACCCAGACTTGATCACCAATCCATGTACCATGAGCCCCAGCTCCATGACACCAGACCTGGCACATGCATTCAGCGTCGCCGAGATGACAAACCGGTTTGGCTTCACCTCGGAGGACAACAGCCCCTTGAACACCCCGATGGCATCAATCCAGAGGCCCCGGCTGGCGTGCGCGGAAATGACGGTGCACCAGGACGCGACGTCCCTGTGAGGCATTTCGTCGAACAGGTGGCGGCAGGCCCCCAGGGAGCCGCCCTTGGCGTAGGTGTCCATCAGGACGTTGGAGACGAGCGTGTCGGGGGCGAAGCCGCGCTTGAGGACGTGCCCGTGGACGGCGCCGGCGCCGGCGGCGAGCGCGTCGAGCGCGCACCGGCGCAGGAGGCGCACGTAGAGGCGCGCCTCGGAGGACGGCAAGAGGAGCTCGATGGGTCCCACGATGGCCAGCACGGCCGAGACGGTGCCATGCGCCCCGCCGCCCCGCGCAATGGAGCCGGTGGCGGCCCCGGCGGCGGCGGCGGCGGAGGAGGAGGAGAGGAGCCTAGATGGGGTCGGCTTGGAGGAGAGCGCGGAGTGGAGGAGTAGCAGGGGGAGAGACCGTAACATAAGCGAGGCGGCGGGTAGGTCGCCGGGGATGGGCGGCGGCGGCGGCGGTGGAGAAGGACGGGATCTCCACGCGCATAGTCGCCGGCAAAATGGGCTTGGAGGCGAGGGCCCAGATTGGTCAGAGAGTGATGGGCTACTCCAGCCACTGGCTGTAAGAACTGTTGGAGCTTCTCCTGACCATCTGATCAATGTTTGGAGGGCCTGGATTGAAACGGATGAATCTGGTGAGAGTTTCACCGAAGAGGGGAAAAAGTGCCTCGAACGATCTTACTTGTTTACTGCAAGAACGCCTGTTGCATTGCTACGGGCTATACCGGTGATCTTCAAAATCGAAGCTCATTTCTTTCTCATCCCCGCTATTCGCCCTGATCCCCTCCCCTCGTGGGAAGTGTGGTTGTCCGAACAATCTGTAATGTTATCTCAAGTACATGGGCCCAAAAAAAAAAACCCACCCCACGCTCCCTTTACTTTTCCTGTCGGACTCTTCCCTTCTCGCTCGGTTTCCCGCCATAGCGGGACATTTCTAGCTGGAACCTATACTTTAAAATCGGATGACGTCAACCTCACCTTCACCGTGGCACCCTCTCTCATTCACATCGTACTTCTTCACGGACCACCAAGGAGGAGTCCCCCGCCAACCGCCCCGCTCTCCGCCCTGATTCCCTCCCACCGTGTTCGTGCCGATATGCCACCCCTATTAAGGAGTAGGAGGTGTGTGCCGCCCGTGATGCCCCACGAGCCAAGAAGGCAGATCCAATGTCTCCTGAGTCCTAAGCCGTTACCACGTTGTAACATACAGTTGAATGTCGTGCATTCCACAAAAATATGATTTTCGTTGTTGGGCACGCAACTAATACGCCATCGTGTCGTCTTTTTTGCGGTAAAACTTCCAATATATTCATCATCAATCATGATAGTCCAATGAATACTAGAAATAATAAAAATTGCATCCAGATCCGTAGACCACATAGCAACGACTATAAGCACTGAAGCGAGCCAAAGGCTTGCCATTGTCATCGTCCTTCCCTCACTGGAGCCGAGCAAAACTTGTTGTAGTAGACAGTCGGGAAGTCGTCGTGCTAAGGCCCCATAGGACTAGCGCACCAGAACAACAACCGTCGTCGTTGAAGAGAGGTTTAGATTGAAAGGATCCAACATGTAGACACATAAACCCAAAATAGACAAATACAGAGTCCATGCGAGATCTGCCGGAGACAAACCTCCATACGCCTTTCGATGACGCTGGAAGCACCATCAGAATGGGGCTAGGTGGGGAGAACCTTGTTCCATCTCTAGAGAGCCGTCGCTGCCTCGTCTCTCTGAGCAGGACAGAAACCCTAAGAAAAACTCAGAAAAGCATCCAAAAACGAAGCCCTCCCGCCGGCAATGGCTGGGATCCACCACGCCTCCATGCCCTAAGGCCACAAGACATGAAGCAGATCGACGCGCTCTTTCCTGGCGGTTGGCTATGAACATGTCACCACAGTGTCCGTTATTAATTCTTGAAGCAACCAAGCAATGAATTTAACCTTCTATCCTAACTAAAAAATTATACAACTTGATGAATAAAATGTGAATCGCTGACTCATGCAATTTGTCACATTTTCTAAAGTAGGAAAATTATTTTGCTCAGATAGAATAACTAAACGAAAAAACCCAAACTCCCATCCAGATCCACATCTACATGTGTTGCATAATATAAGTAGGCCACATGTGTCCACATATTTTTTTGACGGGACAAGTGGGCATCCTACATAATCTCACATCAATGATAGATTCAACTAAACTGTTGTATCAAAACACAATACACTTCAAGTAACCTACTACTGATCCTTGTTAATTTCCCCGTACGCTCCAAGGAGAGCATATATATTTTAGTAATTCAACATTAGTTGTATTTCACATACATATTCAACATATTCTTGCACACCAGGCTACTTTGGCGACTTCTTTTTTACTAGTAAATCACTCTCCTATGCAACTCCCGTTTACCGGAGGAACACTTTGTGTGCTACCAAACGTCACAATGTAACTGGGTGATTATAAAGGAGCTCTACAGGTGTCTCCGAAGGTACTTGTTGAGTTGGCGTATTTCGAGATTAGGATTTGTCACTCCGATTGTCGGAGAGGTATCTCTGGGCCCTCTCGCACGCCCCTCCCAAGCCCAATCCAAATTGGACAAGGGGTTTGGGGCGCGGCCCCCCTCTCCCTTCCTTCTCCACTCCCCTCCTTTCCCCCTCCTCCTAGTTGGACTAGGAAAGAAGGAAACCTACTCCTACTAGGAGTAGGAATCCTACTCCCTTGGTGCGCCCCTCCTAGGGCCGGCCTCCTCCTCCCTTGATCCTTTATATACGGGGGCAGGGGGCACCCCATAGACACAACAATTGATCATTGATCTTTTAGCCGTGTGCGGTGCCCCCCTCCACCATAGTTATCCTCGATAATATTGTAGCAGTGCTTAGGCGAAGCCCTACGATGGTAGAACATCAAGATCGTCACCACGCCGTCGTGCTGACGAATCTCTTCCCCGACATTCTGCTGGATCGGAGTACGGGGAACGTCATCGAGCTGAACGTGTGCAAGAACTCGGAGGTGCCGTAGTTTCGATGTTTGATCGGTCGGGCCGTGAAGACGTACGACTACATCAACCGCGTTGTGATAACGCTTCTGCTTTCGGTCTACGAGGGTACGTGGACACACTCTCCCCTCTCGTTACTATGCATCACCATGATCTTGTGTGTGCGTAGTTTTTTTTTTAAATTACTACATTTCCCAACAGTGGTATCAGAGCCAGGTTTTATGCATTGATATTATATGCACGAGTAGAACACAAGTGAGTTGTGGGCGATACAAGTCATACTGCTTACCAGCATGTCATACTTTGGTTTAGCGGTATTGTTGGATGAAGCGGCCCGGACCGACATTACGCGTACGCTTACGCGAGACTGGTTTTACCGCCGCGCTTTGCACACAGGTGACTAGCGGGTGTTTGTTTCTCCAACTTTAGTTGAACCGAGTGTGGCTATGCTCAGTCCTTGCGAAGGTTAAAACAGCACTAACTTGACGAACTATCGTTGTGGTTTTGATGCGTAGGTAAGAACAATTCTTGCTAAGCCCGTAGTAGCCACGTAAAACTTGCAACAACAAAGTAGAGGACGTCTAACTTGTTTTTGCAGGGCATGTTGTGATGTGATATGGTCAAGACGTGATGCTATATTTTATTGTATGAGATGATCATGTTTTGCAACCGAAGTTATCGGCAACTGGCAGGAGCCATATGGTTGTCGCTTTATTGTATGAAATGCAATCGCCCTGTAATTGCTTACTTTATCACTAAGCGGTAGCGATAGTCGTAGAAGCAATAATTGGTGAGACGACAACGATGCTACGATGGAGATCAAGGTGTCGCGCCGGTGACGATGGTGATCATGACGGTGCTTCGGAGATGGAGATCACAAGCACAAGATGATGATGGCCATATCATATCACTTATATTGATTGCATGTGATGTTTATCTTTTATGCATCTTATCTTGCTTTGATTGACGGTAGCATTATAAGATGATCTCTCACTAAATTTCAAGATAAAAGTGTTCTCCCTGAGTCTGCACCGTTGCCAAAGTTCGTCGTGCCCAGACACCACGCGATGATCGGGTGTGATAAGCTCTACGTCCATCTACAATAGGTGCAAGCCAGTTTTGCACACGCGGAATACTCAGGTTAAACTTGACGAGCCTAGCATATGCGCATATGGCCTCGGAACACTGGAGACCGAAAGGTCGAGCGTGAATCATATAGTAGATATGATCAACATAGTAATGTTCACCATTGAAAACTACTCCATCTCACGTGATGATCGTTTATGGTTTAGTTGATTTGGATCACATGATCACTTAGATGACTAGAGGGATGTCTATCTAAGTGGGAGTTCTTAAGTAATATGATTAATTGAACTTAAATTTATCATGAACTTAGTCCTGGTAGTATTCTGCAAATTATGTTGTAGATCAATAGCTCGCGTTGTTGCTTTCATATGTTTATTTTGATATGTTCCTAGAGAAAACTGTGTTGAAAAATGTTAGTAGCAACGATGCGGACTTGGTCCGTGATCTGAGGATAAACCTCATTGTTGCACAGAAGAATTATGTCCTTGATGCACCGCTAGGTGACAGACCTATTGCAGGAGCAGATGCAGACGTTATGAACGTTTGGCTAGCTCAATATGATGACTACTTGATAGTTTAGTGCACCATGCTTAACGTCTTAGAATCGGGACTTCAAAGACATTTTGAACGTCATGGACCATATGAGATGTTCCACGAGTTGAAGTTAATATTTCAAGCAAATACCCGAGTTGAGAGATATGAAGTCTCCAACAAGTTCTATAGCTAAAAGATGGAGGAGAATCGCTCAACTAGTGAGCATGTGCTCGAGATTGTCCGGGTACTTCAATCGCTTGAATCAAGTGGGAGTTAATCTTCCAGATAAGATAGTGATTGATAGAATTCTCTAGTCACCATCACTAAGTTATTAGAATTTCGTGATGAACTATAGTATGCAGGGGATGACAAAAACGATTCCCGAGCTCTTCGTGATGTTGAAATCGACGAAGGTAGAAATCAAGAAAGAGCATCAAGTGTTGATGATTGACAAGACCACTAGTTTCAAGAAAAGGGCAAAGGGAAAGAAAGGGAAACTTCAAGTAGAATGGCAAACAAGTTATCACTCCCGTGAAGAAGACCAAAGCTGGACCAAAGCACAAACCGAGTGCTTACTTCGCAAAGGAAATGGTCACCGAAGCGAAATGCCCGAATATTTGGTGGATAAGAAGGATGGCAGAGTGAACAAGGGTATATTTGATATACAGGTTATTCATGTGTACCTTACTAGTGTTTGTAGTAGCCCCTGAGTACTTGACACTTGTTCGGTTGCTAAAATATTAGTACCTCGAAACAGGAGTTACAGAATAAACAGAGACTAGTTGAGGGTAAAGTAACGATATGTGTTGGAAGTGGTTCCAAGATTGATATGATCATCATCGCACACTCCCTATATTTTCGAGATTAGTGTTAAACCTAAATAAATGTTATTTAGCATTTGCGTTGAGCATGAATATGATTTGATCATGTTTATTGCAATACAGTTATTCATTTAAAATCAGAGAATAATTGTTGTTCCGTTTACATGAATAAAACCTTCAAACGGCCATACACCCAATGAAAATAGTTTGTTGGATCTCGATCGTAGTGATACACATATTCATAATATTGATGCCAAAAGATGCAAAGTTAATAATGATAGTGCAACTTATTTGTGGCACTGCCGTTTGGGTCATATCGGTGTAAAGCGCATAAAGAAACTCCATAAAGATGGATTTTCAGGAATCACTTGGTTATGAATCATTTTATGCTTGGGAACCGTGCCTTTTGGGCAAGATGCCTAAAACTCCGTTCCCCGGAACAATGGAACGAGCTACTGACTTATTGAAAATAATACATACCGATGTATGCGATCCGATGAGTGTTAAGGCTCACGGCGTGTATCGTTATTTTCTGACCTTCACAGATGTTTTGAGCCGATATGGGTATATCTACTTGATGAAACATAAGTCTGAAACATTTAAAAAGTTCAAAGAATTTTAGAGTGAAGTGGAAAATCATCGTAACAAGAAAAATAAAGTTTCTACGATCTGATTGTGGAGACGAATATTTGAGTTACGAGTTTGGTCTTCATTTGAAACAATGTGAAATAGTTTCGCAACTCACGCCACCTGGAACACCACAATGTAATGGTGTGTCCGAACGGCGTAATCGTACTTTACTAGATATGGTGTGATCTATGATGTCTCTTATTGGTTTACCACTATCGTTTTTGGGTTATGCATTAGAGACAGCTGCATTCACGTTTAATAGGGCACCATCTAAATCTGTTGAGACAACACCGTATGAACTATGGTTTAGCAATAAACCTAAGCTATCGTTTCTTAAAGTTTGGAGTTGCAATGCTTATGTGAAAAGGTTTCAACCTGATAAGCTCGAACCCAAATCAGAGAAGTGCGTCTTCGTAGAATACCCAAAGGAAACTGTTGAGTACACCTTCTATCACAGATCCGAAGGCAAGATATTCGTTGCTAAAATGGATCCTTTCTAGAGAAGGAGTTTCTCTCGAAAGAAGTGAGTGGGAGTAGAGCTTGATAAGGTAATTGTACCTTCTCCCGAATTGGAAAGTAGTTCATCACAGAAATTAGTTACAGTGATTTCTACACCAATTAGTGAGGAAGCTAATGATGATGATCATGAAACTTCAGATCAAGTTACTACAGAACCTCGTAGGTCTTCCAGAGTACGGTCTGCACCAGAGTGGTACGGTAATCCTATTATGGAGGTCATGTTACTTGACAATGACGAACCTATGATCTATGAGGAAGCGATGATGAGCCCAGATTCTGCGAAATGGTTTAAGGCCATGAAATCTAAGATGGGATCCATGTATGAGAACAAAGTATGGACTTTGATGGACTTTGATTGACTTGCCCAAATGATTGACAAGCCATTGAGATTAAATGGATCTTTAAGAGGAAGACGGGCGCTGATAGTAGTGTTACTATCTACAAAGCTAGAATTGTCGCAAAAGGTTTTCGACAAATTCAAGGTGTTGACTACGATGAGAGTTTCTCACTCGTATCGACGCTTAAAGTCTGTCCGAATCATGTTAGCAATTGCCACATTTTATGAAATCTGGCAAAAGGATGTCAAAACTGCATTCCTTAATGGATTTATTAAACAAGAGTTATATATGATGCAACCAGAAGGTTTTGTCAATCCTAAAGGTGTTAACAAATTGTGCAAGCTCCAGCGATCCATCTATAGACTGGTGCAAGCATCTCGGAATTGGAATATACGCTTTGATGAGTTGATTAAAGCATATGGTTTTATACAGACTTTTGGAGAAGCCTGTATTTACAAGAAAGTGAGTGGGAGCTCTGTAACATTTCTAAAACTATATGTAGATGACATATTGTTAATTGGAAATGATATAGAAATTCTGGATAGCATAAAAGGATACTTGAATAAGAGTTTTTCAAAAAAAAAAACATCGGTGAAGCTACTTACACATTGAGCATCAAGATCTATAGAGATAGATCAAGACGCGATTTTTCAATGAGTACATACCTTGATAAGATTTTGAAGTAGTTCAAAATAGAACAGTCAAAGAAGGAGTTCTTGCCTGTGTTGCAAGGTGTGAAGTTGAGTAAGACTCAAATCCCGACCACGGCAGAAAATAAAAACAGAATGAAAAGTCATTCCCTATGCCTCAGTCATAGGTTCTATAAAGTATTCTATGCTGTGTACCAGACCTATTGTATACCTTGCTCTGATTTTGGCAAGGGAGTACAATTTTGATCTAAGAGTAGATCACTGGACAACGGTCAAGAATATCCTTAGTGAAATATTTCTCGATTATGGAGGTGATAAAAGAGCCCGTCGTAAAGAGTTACATCGGTGCAAGCTTTTACACCGATCCAGATGACTCTAAGTCTCAATCTGGGTACATATTGAAAGTGGGAGCAATTAGCTAGAGTAGCTCCGTGCAGAGCATTGAAGACATAGAATATTTGCAAAATACATGCGGCTCTGAATGTGACAGACCCGTTGACTAAACTTCTCTCACGAGCAAAACATGATCATACCTTAGTACTATTTGGGTGTTAATCACATAGCGATGTGAACTAGATTATTGACTCTAGTAAACCCTTCGGGTGTTGGTCACATGATGATGTGAACTATGGGTGTTAATCACATACATATGTGAATATTGGTGTTAAATCACATGGTGATGTGAACTAGATTATTGACTCTAGTGCAAGTGGGAGATTGAAGGAAATATGCCCTAGAGGCAATAATAGAGTTATCATTTATTTCCTTATTTCATGATAAATGTTTATTATTCATGCTAGAATTGTATTAACCGGAAACATAATACATGTGTGAATACATAGACAAACATAATGTCACTAGTATGCCTCTACTTGACTAGCTCGTTGAATCAAAGATGGTTAAGTTTCCTAGCCATAGACATGAGTTGTCATTTGATTAACGGGATCACATCATTAGGAGAATGATGTGATTGACTTGACTCATTCCCTTAGCCTAGCACTTGATCGTTTAGTATGTTGATATTGCTTTCTTCATGACTTATACATGTTCCTATGACTATGAGATTATGCAACTCCCGTTTACCGGAGGAACACTTTGTGCGCTACCAAACGTCACAACGTAACTGGGTGATTATAAAGGAGCTCTACAGGTGTCTCCGAAGGTACTTGTTGAGTTGGCGTATTTCAAAATTAGGATTTGTCACTCCAATTGTTGGAGAGGTATCTCTGGGCCCTCTCGGTAATGCACATCACTATAAGCCTTGCAAGCAATGTGACTAATGAGTTAGTTGCGGGATGATGCATTACATAACGAGTAAAGAGACTTGCCGGTAACGAGATTGAACTAGGTATTAAGATACCAACGATCGAATCTCGGGCAAGTAACATACCGATGACAAAGGGAACAACGTATGTAGTTATGCGGTTTGACCGATAAAGATCTTCGTAGAATATGTAGGAGCCAATATGAGCATCCAGGTTCCGCTATTGGTTATTGACCGGAAACGTGTCTCGGTCATGTCTACATAGTTCTCGAACCCGTAGGGTCCGCACGCTTAAGGTTTTGATGACAGTTTTATTATGAGTTTATGAGTTTTGATGTACCAAAGGAGTTCGGAGTCCCGGATGAGATTGGGGACATGACGAGGAGTCTCGGAATGGTCGAGATGTAAAGATCGATATATTGTACGACTATATTCAGACATCGGAAAGGTTCTGAGTGATTCGGGTATTTTTTGGAGTACCGGGGAGTTACGGGGATACGGGGAAGAGTATCGGGCCTTAATGGGCCTTAGTGGGAAGGAGCCAGGAGGTGGCGCGCGCCCCTCCCAAGCCCAGTCCGAATTGGACAAGGGGTTTGTGGCGCGGCCCCCCTCTCCCTTCCTTCCCCACTCCCCTCCTTTCCCCCCTCCTCCTAGTTGGACTAGGAAAGAAGGAAACCTACTCCTACTAGGAGTAGGAATCCTACGCCCTTGGCACGCCCCTCCTAGGGCCGACCTCCTCCTCCCTTGCTCCTTTATATACAGGGGCAGGGGGCACCCCGTAGACACAACAATTGATCATTGATCTCTTAGCCGTGTGCGGTGCTCCCCTCCACCATAGTTCTCCTCGATAATATTGTAGCGGTGATTAGGCGAAGCCCTGCGATGGTAGAACATCAAGATCGTCACCACGCCGTCATGCTGACGAAACTCTTTCCCGACATTCTGCTGGATCGGAGTACGGCGAACGTCATCGAGCTGAACGTGTGCAAGAACTCGGAGGTGCCGTAGTTTTGGTGCTTGATCGGTCGGGCCGTGAAGACGTACGACTACATCAACCGAGTTGTGCTAACGCTTCCGCTTTCGGTCTACGAGGGTACGTGGACACACTCTCCCCTCTCGTTACTATGCATCACTATGATCTTGTGTGTGCGTAGGAAATTTTTTGAAATTATTACGTTCCCCAACACGTGATTGATTCTTTCCCATAACGACATTACAAAATCTAGAAAATAAAAATCCGATTAAGTATATCGGTGGGCTAAAACCAGTGGGTGAGGTATAATCGGAATGAAGGCAACACTACAAACTCACCATGACGTACAGGTCGGTGTCGATTTTGATAGTATGCCGATTAAAAACCAACCTATTTGTCATAGAAAAATGAAACCATAAAAAATAAATCAAAAAAACAAAACATAGAAAAAAAGGTGTGCCGACCTCAGATGGGCCTACCAACTTTGATTATAGTGGATATTTTGGTAAGATTTGATTTGATTTGATGTAAATGGAAGACAAGGAATGTTTGCATTTAGTTGAGATTTCTTAAGATTTGATTTCAATGAGTTAATGTGTGATGTTGTTTTGGGGAATCAACTTTCATTATAGTGGATGTTTTGGTAAGATTTGATTTGATTTGGGTATAAGTAGTGGAGACAATGAAAGTTTGGATTTAATTGCGATTTCTTAAGATTTTATTTGAATGAGTTAATGCGTGATGTTACTTTTGGGAAAGTATCAATTTGATTGAGTTAATGCACCCATCAAATGGGCGAAGGGCCGCCTATAAGATACTCACGGGCATCTCTACTCCTAATGGAGCAGTTGGTAGTCTCGCTTCCAGGGTTTTTTTCGTCCCACCTCGTTTGGTTTTTTTTTCAACCGGTTTTTTTTCATCACACCATCCCCACCCCTACCCCACCCCATTCACTGCACGCAGTCAGGTTCCGTTTCCCCCTTTACATCCCTGATTCATGCATGACAATCAATTCTTTCCATACGCAATCATGCATGACAATCAATTCTTTCCAAACGCAATCAATTAACTTAAGGTAACCAGACACAATCAGTTCAATAAAACGGAGCGATATCTCGGGCGATTTTCTTGCTCCCAATATATAATGGTGCTAGCCAATCTGTTAACGAATCAGAAGGAAACAATCACGGGTATGTAGGGAAGATAATCGTGGAGATTGCAGGGCAGTTAAGGCCGTGCGTCACATGCAGGAAGGATTTCCCGAGTTCAGCGAAAGAGAAGGAAATCTGAGTTGGTGAATAGTCTCCACGATTTATTTTCGTCTGGCTTTTTTTGTCTGGTTTTTCTTCGTCCCACCTCCCACCACCACCCTCTCACCGGTTTTCCTCTTTTCTCGTCTAACCGGCAACACCCAATGTATTTATGGTAATCAATCACAATTAATCCACGTATGGTAAGGCTATAATCTCAGAAATCTCAAATATGAGTATTATAGTAATAAATTAATCCAGGTATGGTATGGTCATAACTTAGGAAATTTCGAATATGGCAATTATATGGTAATAAATCAATCCAGATACGGTAAGGCTATAAATGTAAAGGAAAACTATTCCTGTGAGACGTCTGATACATGGCTTTCCTCAGACCAGCATCTCACCAATCGTTTTGGAGCCATGCATCCAACAACGCCTGGCTGTACTATATAACCCCTCCGAATCATCCTCACATCCACCATCAAACCCTAATCAACTACCTCGCCACCCTCTCTGCCACTCCTGCCATCTGGATCCTCCTCACTCTTATCGCACCACCGCATCTACGTTCGACCAGCAAGTCCTCCGATAAGAACGCACACACCATGTCGCCTTGATGGCTAAGCATGTGCATGTGTGCTTCATGCCCCCACAACGCTCCTTGTGATCCGTTCGTCGCGCTGCATCCCCAATCTGGCCGGTGTGGCACTGTAATTTCGCCGGTGTGCAGACCTTCGTTTCCTCTGCTACTCCTCGTCAGACATTTTGTAGTTGCTGCTTGAAGTGGTATGGTCGTGCTCTGCTCGTTGAAGCCTGTAATTGGGGCTGCATGCTATAGACTCATGAGGTCCCTTTTCAATGTGGCTGCGTGGTAGCGATGCTCTCATGCGTGCTACGTCGGCTGTGCTCCAGCGGTCTTGCATTTGGCCGGGTTGAAGGATACCATATGTGTAGTAGCCACACGTGATTCAGATTTTGTTCACATTGGAAGTACAAGTGATTGTTGTTGGAAACAAATTTCCACTCTTTTGGAAGCATAATTTTCTTCGGTCAAAATGTATATGTAAAATTATTGGTATACTTTCTACCTGCAATTCAATTACCTATCAATGGTGTATCCAACATTGCTCTATTTTTCTTCCTACACATAAGAAAAATGCTTCTGTAATGTATGATGCAACTTCCACCAAATCGAGATGCTTCTACACCATTGAACAGAGTTTCGATTACCATTTTTGTTCCGAAGCATCAAATGGTGAGCCATGAAGCTTTATTAAACATGTAATGAAGCATGTGTCATTTTGTGTTTTTCATATCAAAGCATCAATGAAAGGGCAATGAAGCAACTAAATGCCACATGGAAGGATCGCCACATGGAATTTGTTAACAGCTTATGGTAATATTATTAGTGACATCTGCATATTTTCAATACGTATTTGAGAACCTATTTGATGCTTCCTGATTTCTATCGCATGAAGAATGCTTCCATTGAAACAATCGGGGAGCGATTTGTTACCAGAAATAATGCTTCCATTGAAACAACCGGGGAGCGATTTGTTACCAGAAATAATGCTTCCATTGAAACAACCGAGGAGCGATTTGTTACTAGAAATAAAATTTGATTTATAGGATTTATTATATCCTACTAGAAATCAGGGATCAGTTTCCTAAAATGTTGGATGCGTCAACATTTGTAACTGTGCTCCTGATTAAGGAACATACTAATGCCCAAGCCACGTTTACAAGCCCATCACACGTATCGACATGAAATCCATCATACAAGGAATCAGATTCCTAGCGCTTCCTCTTAAACAAACTTAAATTACCCCAAAGGCCGGCCAGATTAGCGTACACAGAAAAATCAACACCCTATGATCTGTCATCCAATTTTTCCTCCACGGTCGGCCATCCTATTCAGGGCCCCGATGCAATGTTCTGCCAGCAATCCATGCGCACGTCCTACCTAGTGATTGAACGGGATCAAAATCTCCCTAGCCAAACACCGGTTGCCGCTGCACTTACAAACTCCGCCACGACGCCGTCCCCACCAGCCAGCGGTGGCGCTTAGCGATCGTCATCGAGACGTTGTGGGAGATGGAGCTCCAGGCCATCAAGGACACCTACACTGGCGTGTCCAAGCCGCCTCCACGACGGAGCCAAACCGTCGTATCCATTCGGACTCAAGAACATGGTGCGCCTCGCCGGTATGGATCATCTCGCCTCCCACTTGCCAAGGTATAGCAGCCCTCTTCTTCTCCCTTTCCCAAGAACACATCGATGCACTTTTAATCTCTATAATCCATCTACCTAATGTACTTGTGTGTCGCTCGCTGGGAAACAAACTACTTGGTGAATCCCTGATGCAAACAATTTTATTCAGTGCTAACTAGGAGCTATTGTCTACATGTGCATCAGGTAATACAAGTAGTTGTACGGGGTTCATAAAGGAATCGAGCTTCTCATCTTTGACGATTAACGGATGAGGCACAGGGTACACATGACGGATCTACGAACTACAGCTGACAACACATGGACGACCAAAGGCTGTTGCATCCGCCGACCAACCACTACCCTTAATCAAGCACAAGGTACCTAGAACAACTCCCAAACACTCAATTCTTTGTAAGATTTTCAGTAGAAGCCTGTTGCAAAGTCAGGAATTTAGTTTATTTAATTATTAGTCAATGTTTGCCACAAAAAAAATCAGATTTTTTTATTTTTTTATCATTTTCTAAATTTTACGATTCATGCTGAGATCATATGAGGTCAAACTAAGATAGGGGCTTTTGAACACTTTTTTCATGAATGCAAATGACATGCACATATAGGTGATGTTGTTCTGAACATTTTGATATCTTATTTGTATTTGTTGGAGTTAGTACGAATTCGTTATGAAATTTTCAAAGTGTCGGTCAAACGGTGAAAGGACAAAAGTATAAGAGGATGGAACGAGCTGGACAGAAACGAGGGTTTTTTGAATTTTGGGGCAAATCAAACAGGTGTGACACAACTAAGGGCTCAAATGTAGTTGTCCCTAAAAAATATATATTAGACAAAATTAATGTTGAATACTAGAATATATATGCCCCTTTAGCAATGCACGGGCAACACACAACAAAGGTGAGGTGGGCGTCACCCGTTTCTAAAAGAAAGGGCTCCAACTAGCGAGAAATATCCCGCTGCAGCCGGAAGCCGTGCGGGAAAGATAGGGTCCGACAGAAAAAGGAGAAGGGTGTGTCATGGGATAGGTTTTTGTGTTCGGCCTGCGTATTGGACATATATAGCAATAATAGCATGGCCCATAGTCCGGACAATCACATTTCTCCCCACATATGATCTGGATTGGGGGATCTCCGACTGTCTAGATGGTTGAATTTCAAGGAGCCTCAAACACGCCATAATGTATGAGGGAGAAATAAGCTTCGACCTTAGAGGTGACCTTAATCATTTGTTTGATTCATTTATGTATGCATTATAGCCCGTAGCAACGCACGGGCGTTCTACTAGTAATATAGGGTTTGCTGATGAATCGGTGGAAGTGAGGCGAGACTACCAACTCCCCTTTAGGAGTAGAGATTTGGCAGTAAAAGTTAGTACTCCCTTCATTTACTTATACAAGGCCATTATGAAAAATACAATTTGCATCTATAAAAGACTATCAACAGTAAACGAGACAAAAGATAATGATATTTCTTCGCATTAATAACATGTTTAATACTTGCATGCATGCAGTCATAATGACACTCCACTCAGCTTTCAATCCCTTCTCTGCATGCATGCATCGTATTAATGATTGATCTCATACATGAAAAAAAAAAGTTGGTTTACAAAGCAAGGCACTAAATTTTACATTGACATCTATAATATGAGTTTGTGGTTTTGTATATAAAAATGGAGGGAGTGTGTAAGATGGTTAGGTTTTTTTAATGGAAACAACCCACAGGGTTCAAGTCCTGTTCTTAACACTCTGTAGGGTTGAGCGTATGTGAGCATGTGCGTTGAAAAAAAAGTCAGTATATTCAGTTGTCACTATTGGTTGCATTACACATTGTTGGTAACTCACTATGTTCAATTGCCACCATTAGTTTCATCTTTTCGCTCTTCTTTTACATTTTAGGATTTATTTATTTTCTTGCTAATTTTTTATTTGACTTTACTTTTTTTTTTAAACAAAGTCATATTTGTTATAAAGATTCACAGAAGTACAAAGCACCTTAAACAAATGAAAATTATATTAAGTTCCCTGAAACAGTCTGACCTTGTTCATAACAGTCTGAAAATCTTCGTGCGCGTGCCTCTATGAATCAACGCCCCGGGCCGCATTCGTTGAGGTTGAACCCCCTGAATAAATGCAATGAACGTGAACCTGACACCAAATCTCATTGTCACGTACACACATCGAGAAACCCTAACTCGCCTCTCTGAGGAGCCGGCAGGAATCTATGTAGGAACTCCATCTAATTTGTCCCGATGGACAAACTTGAGGAAGATCGAAGACCAGAAGACCGACTCTAAGATGAAGCGCAGCCATCTGCTCAAGCGCCGCCTCTGCAAGGACTAAAACCCTAACCTATCTACTAGTCGGAGCCGAGGCACCAGGATTCCACTCCCCACCCCCGGCCGCCAGAGCGACAGGCAGAGGGGATGCAGATCCACGGGCTCACAGGCGAAGATCACGGGGAGGGAGAGTTTACTCTATTTGCCATTGGAGAGAGGGAAAAAAGGGACCAATCCAAGGCTAACCCTTGTTTGTTTGTTTTTTTAAGAAGAAAACTCCACAAGCACGGCGCGCTAAAGCCGAGGCTCAAATGCGGGCAGGCGCTGGCTGCCAACTCAGACGCGCCCAACCAACGGAGCGACGTCCCATTCTCCGAGAGGGAAGGAAGGGGGTTAATTTGAGTTGACTACCCAACAACAAAACATATGTGCAGGTTGGAAAGGTTAGTCAGCCAATTTCAAAAACTTGAAGAAAAAAAGTGCCTGGTCAGCTAAACTTTTAGCACGTCCAAATCACAGCTAAGTAGATCAATAACCATAGGCTTTCCCCACCAACAAAAACAGAAAAGAAAAAGAAAAAAAGATGCCTGGTCAACTAAACTTCTAGCACGTGACACCTAACTAGATCAAAAATGGTGCACAGCAAAAAAGTGAGAAGAATCAGATGAATCACACAGCACAGAAATGGTGACCTCCACCTTGTAAATTCCTATTGGTGCTCGGTGTCAGTAGGCCTGGAACATTCCTCCTCACTGACCTGATCACCACGCTTCATGCACTGATATTTCCATGCCCAATACGGCAACAGGTGTACAGCAATTTACAAAGAAAAAATGTATTGTTTTTCTTCTATTTCCAGACAATAAATATGCTATAAACGACAAATCATGGACATCCCAGCTTCATATCCATGAGTACAATTCTAGACAGATAAGTCTAGTCTCTTCCTTGCTCATGTACTAGAAGGCGATCAACAAATTTTTACTAGAGAAGAAAAGAGAAGAGAAGAACGGTGAGCCAAAAAGAAAAAAAAGGTGTATGGGGAACCATCTAATACAATGGCCAATGGCGGATCAGTAGTTCTTATCTTATTGGTTTAGCAGATCAAGGGTCTGCAGCAGCACAGGCCTGAACCGGTTGCAGTCAAGCCTGACGTTCTGCTTGTCCATGAAGGTCTCCTTGATGAACTCGAACCCCTTGTGGAAAGCCAGCGGGTTCTTGAAGATCTCATGATCCAGCGGGTACTGGTCGGTGAGGCTGCTCTCGTGCACGGCGATGCTGTACTGCTTGTACCGCAGGCCCATCTGCTCCGCCGGGTCGCCGAAATCGATCCGGCACACGCCCTCTATGCCACCCCACGGCACGATCTGGATCAACGTGGCATTGTGTGGCAGGAACACACAGTTTGTGAGCCCGGCGCCATGGACGCCCATCATCACATCCACAGAGTTCACCACCTTGGAGAACTGGGAGAGGTCCGAGCTCACATTGGCTTCCTCGACCACGACCTCGAAACCCAGCCCCTCGGCCATTGCGATGATCTCCGGGAGGTTGAGGAACATTCTTGTTCTCTGCCTTGAGATGATGAGCAGTCTCGGCTTGGCCTTGGGGATCTCGCCGAGCGCAGACACGGCCTCCCTAGGCAACTCATACGTCCTGCGCATGAATCTGTTGAAATCCACCATGGTGTAGTTGTGAGGAGCCTTGGAGGGGTCAATGGTGAACTCCATGTAAGCATGAAGGCCAACAATGGCATGCTTGGCGCAATGCACGTCAGTATCTTTGTTGAAATCTATCAAGGGGTAGTTGGATAGCTTCTTAAACACCACATGGTACTTCCTTGTCCACCAAATAGCCATATCTGTGATGAGGAACTGGACCTCGCCATTGAACTCGCTTGCCGTCGTGAAGAGGGGGACAAGCGCGTCGGTGAAGTCGTGGAACAGATTTCCGGTGTATCCAGTCAGAGCAAAGACCACGACGGGCACATTGTGGTACTTGGTGCACTCAGGTGCCACCTTGCTTGATTTCACCGTCAGCTCTGTAACCTTGCTGAGGCAGAGTTCATCGCCCTTACGAGGGTAGGGCTTAAGTTTCCATAGCTCATTTCTCTTTGAGCTGGCAGGTTCCATGTACATCACCGAGCTCGCGTTCGGGTGAATCCTGATGTTGCCCCGCATCTCGCAGACATTAGCTCTGAAGTTTGAGAAATCACAAAGTGGCTTGCTCTCCCATTCCGCGTCATTCCAATCTGCAAGATGCATGAAGTATATAACTGAATCAGAGGAAATAGAAAAGAGTTGGACATATGCATATGCCAATATCTCATCAGCCTAAAGATGACTCGATAGAACAGTGTGCTCTGAATTAGGAAAAAAACCAGCAGATTCAGGTGAACATATGATGAATTTGATCTCATGGCATATGTTTTCATTTTGTACTACCTTGTTGCTGAGATCCGTCGCTTTTGCCGGAGACCATTTCAAGCTTATTTTCCGTGTCTGGTTTGCTATCTGCAGACACATCGGTAGAGTCAAGTCAGGACACCCACCAGAAGAGCAAGCAAGTACCATCACACTCATTAATTAACAATTCTCAAATCAAACACCTAATTACCAACAGCTAGACCAAGAAACATGAGAAGTACTGCGAATCAGCTACCTTGCTGCGGCTTGGCATTGTCGCCGTCCTCGGCGTCACGGATGGTATAGTTAGAGACGGTTGGGAGGGTCACCTTGCGATGCCCTTTCGTCCCCCCTTCACCTCCACCACTGCCTAAAAGATGGTAAAGTTGACACATAAAGCAGGAAGTTGAGCATCGTTTCAAGGAGGCCAAATCCGTTGCAATCTGGAGCCCGTGGACGGGATCGCAAGGCAACAAGCTCGGTGGGCATCGGACAAAGAGATTATTGAGGGATTCGAGGGCAACCGCTCACCTAACAGCCGGGATTCAGGCTCCTTTTTGCCGCTCTGCTGAGGATCGCGGACGGCGTGCGCCCTCTCCTCCGAGTCTTTGGTGGTCGCTGTCGCCGAGGGACATCTCAGTCGAGAAATTCCAAGATAAAATAGTACTGCTAGGCTAGGCCCCAGGATTTGATTTGGAGGTGGTAATTAACCTTTGGCGTTGGCGTTGGCGTTGGCCTCGGCGTCTTCGAAGTCGTCCAGCGGCTTGGGGTCCTGGGCGGCGGCGGCGGCGGATCTCTGGTCGGGGTCGGCGCCGGCGTCGGTGGCCTGGCGGATCAGGAGCGAGCGCGGCGCCTCGTCCACCGACAGCCGGCCGTTCACTGCGAATAGAGCAACATTCAGGTTAATCACCAGCGCAGCGAGCGAATGATTCCTTGCTTGCTTGCGAGGAGGGGATGAAATGGAGAAGCGAAGAAAGGAAGAAAGAATCGGGGGGTGGGGATGAGTGCGGCGTGCGTACGGTTGAAGAGCAGGGCGTCGGGCTTGGAGAGGACGACGAAGGTGAGGGTGACGAGGAAGAAGCCGATGAGGAGCACGAGCAGGCGCAGCCGCCGCGACTCCTGCCGCAGGCTCCGCACCAGCTTCGCCCGCTCCACCGCCTTCATCGCCGCCGCTCGATCCCTCCTCCCCCCTCCTCCGCCTCCTCCTCGCGCGCGCGGCCCTGGCTGGCGAGCTAGATAGATGCGGGGCAGCGGAAGAGGAAGGCGGGCGCCCCTCCTCCGGCCCAGATCCGGCGGTGGAGCTGGCCGGATGCGTGGAGGAGCTCGGTGGGGGCGGACGGAACCGGGGAGGGAATGAACGGGCAGAGGCAGACACAGTGGGGAGGGGAGGTGTGAGTTGGGCTGCTCGCGCTCGTGCTCTGCTCTGCTCTTGTGCTGCCGTGTGTGTGTGTGTAGGGTGGGGCTGGGGGTGGGGTGTGGGGTGTGGACGAGGGGAAGGAGCGCGCACCGCCGCTTTTGGTTTGGATCGACAGCTTTCCTTTCCCGGCCCTGGTGGCCCTTATCATTCCCCGCATGTCCGTTCCTTCTTTCCAGCCACCCGGCTTTCCTCGTCTCACAGATTAAAATTAAAATAAATCATCAGTACTAGAAATACCACCGGCAGCATGGCACGGCATGGCATGGCAGCACACCCTACACGTTGCGGCCACCAGACCGACGGCCCAGATCAGATCGCCTGGCCTCGCCCGGAGGAGGCTTCCCTTTCACTCCTGTTAGCATCCATCTGCCGACGGGTCGACGCCGACGCCGCTCTGCGTCTGGCCGCGTGCCGGCCTCATCAATCCCCTTCGCCTCTGGCGCGGTCCAAGCGGTGACTCTTGTCCGCCGTCCGCGTGGTAGGTTGTTGCCGATGAGATCCGATCTCGTCCGATCTGGCCGTCTGGGGTCTCCATTCGTTCGTTCGGCGCCGGTTGTCGGCTCGCCCCCGCCCCGTGCGCGCGTCCAATTCGTCGCCTCCGCCGATCACGCCGCGCCTCTGTTCTGGCCGGACGCGCGCCTCCGGCCCTGACTTTCCGACGCGCCTGGAGGTCACCAGAGTTTGTTTGTTGGACAGCGGTGGAGCCAGCCGGTGCAGCAAAATCCTCGTCGTGTTCGCACCTTGCCGCGCCTTTGGATTGGATCGTAGCACAACCGTTTATCATGTTGTTTTCTAGCACAAGCTTTTCCCCGTTTTGGGAAGGAACGTGCTGCCTGCGGGTCAGTTTCTTCAGCTGCACGGACGGACCGGACGGGAGGGGGCCTCTACGAGTTTCGTTCACGATAAGACCGTCGGTGGTACAGCTGACAAGAAGTATGTCGATCTACTTTGGCTGCCGGCTCGGACCCCCATTGATTGATCGATCATCGGAACGTGCCACCCAAGTCCAGGCGACAAACAGGGAGAGCTGCTCGCTGTTCATGCACTCGCTGTCCCCTTTTGGAAATTCTGGCCATTAGTTCGGCACGGACCTGATGCGCCACGGGTGATCGACGCTGACACGCGTCCACACCGGTCAAATATGGGCTGGACAGCGACGGCGAAGGTTATCCCGCTGGTTGGTACAGGGCGGTGGTTAGTTAAACAACGGACCTAGTACTAGCTCACAGCTAGATCCCCTTTGCGCGTCGGTGGCTTGGCCGTTTGCGGCGGAGCAGCTGGGGCCGGCGCTGCGCCGCCGCCTCGGGCCGACGCTCCGACGAACGTCGATCCGCGTCGGCGGCGGGGCGCGCTTTTCGGTTGATCCTGTCTCGCATAGAGAATGGTAAAAACGGGAGACATCCTTGTGCGCGTGCGTGCATCGCGGCTCGCCTGAGATTAAACTACATCGACGCACGTGGGCCTCCTGGTTGCAGTGTCCTGGTGTTAACGCCGGTGACAGGTTATTATAATTAACTTGACACAGGAGTATCTTTCTTGTAGGTGTATCTGATGATAAATAACCAAGGCATTTACCGAAACCAGCATAGATTAGTCGGAGCGCTTAAACATATTACTTGGCTGATCGCGTCGACTGGCGTATCATGCAGCCGGGCACATGTGCATGTGCCCCGCAAGGAAGAAAGGGCCGTGTACATGTGTGGCCACGTGTGAGTGTACGAACTGCTGCTCCACGGAGGAATATATGTGAAATCAACTTGCTGTGCATAAAAAGTGTGAAGTTCACAACTAAGTAGCAGCGTCCTGTACATAACATCGAGCCACAATCAGCATCATTTGTGTGGGCGCATTAGTTGTAGTACAACAGTGTACTACTTTTATAATGATAACAGTACATTCCCTCGAATCATAGATAAATGGCATTTAAGACATAGCTTTGAACGGATTTTTTTAGAACTTTGAATGTTGATATCGGTTGAATGTTCTGATTGGAAATTTAAAAAGTCATATAAATAATTTGTTTTCAAATTTATTTTGAGGATATTTATTATTTTGTTGGTTTTTATACATAGTTCAAAATAGTGATCAATTTACATCTAAAAGCCGTGGCAATATCTAAAATGTTACCTATTTATAAAACTGGAAGGAGTATACTTATACGTACTAAGAAAGGGCTGCACGCCTCCAGCACGTCAGACAAGGAAGGAGATAATACATAGTAAATGCATGATGATGAGTAAAGGAAACCACAAAATAGAAGAAAATAAATAGTACTCCCTCCGTTTTTATTTACTTGCATATTAGGTTTGATTAGAGTCAAAATTTGTAAGTTTGACCAAGTTTATAGTAAAAATATAAACATTTACCATAATAAATCTATGTGATATGAAAGTACATTTAATAATGAATCTAATGGTATTGATTTGTTATTGTATATGTTAATATTTTTGTTTATAAACTTTGTCAAAATTTACAAAGCTTGACTTTAACCAAAGCTAATGCGTGGACTAAATAAACACGGAGGGAGTACATATTTAATGAGTGATAACAATTAAGAAAATAATAAAGCTAGTCAATGATATTTATTACTATATAACTTGTTTTCTTCTTATGGTTTTGATTTTTTAGGCTGGTCGTAATGGTAGTATCATAGCTAGTATCATGCATGCCAATTAGGCAATTTTGATGCGGTGGCATAGCATTAAATGAAGAAAGAGAGGGTGTAGTATCATATCATGATACCGTATCATATTAAATGCTATGCTACTTTGTGTCATGCATGACAATAAATAGAGTACAACATGATACTAATATATGATACTATGCATTAGAGAGGTAGTATCATACACTAGTATCATATGCATGATACTAGTATATGATACTCCCCATTACAACCAGCCTTAAGGAGTGAGAAGAAAATGACACATATTTAATGAGTGATGACAATTAAGTAAATAATAAAGGTAGTCAATGATATTTATTATATAACTTGTTTTCTTCTTATGGTTTTGATTTTTAAATAAGAAGAAAATGACACATATTTAATGAGTGATGATAAGTAGGAAAATAATAAAGGCGGTCAATGATATTATTAGGCTCCCCGTAATGAGTAGTATCATATACTAGTATCAGGCATATAATACTAGTGTATAATACTACTTTCGTAATGCATAGTATCATAAAGTTAGCATCTTAGATTTCCTTGTTAATTGTCAAGCATGACACAAAATAGTAAAATAATTAATATGATTTGGTATCGTGATATGATACCACATTCTCTCTTTCCTCGTTTAATTGTGACACATCATCAAAACAATCTAGTTGGCATGCATGATACCGTTTATGATACTTCCACTACGACCAACCTTATATAACTTGTTTTCCCAACATGACTCCCGCGTCGTAGCTACTAACGGCCTAAGGCACCAACAATAGACAATGACCACCGGCAATCCGACCCTTGGCACTCTCTAGCTCAGTGGCAGTGGTTTTTCCCTCGCACGAGCAAAAGAGGGGATTATCCTTTGGCTATTTTTTACTACATATGTCCCTTAATGTTAGACTATTTTGCAGTTTAAATTGAACTGCAAAAGCATCTTATATTAAGGACCGAAGGGAGTATTTTAATCTTTTGATTGTATCACATTTGCCTAATAGTCGAACAAGTCCATATATTTCACATTTATAGCCTAGTAACAAAGAACTGGTCGGGATTGGGAAAAACCGGAAGCGCATTATTTGTTGCATTAAGTTGTTATGGTGAGGAAAAAAGTGATGATCTTGTGGTGACCTGTGATGAGTGCCGAAAATAAACAGCGATAATGAGGGGAGCGGGACTTCAAGTTGTACACGAGCAAAGGATCGAGTAGGCCATGAAATATGGAAAATGCTGATCAGTTATGATCTCCCTTCGGCGTCGGTTGTTGGCTCGGCTCGTGCGTGTGTGTATCCATTTCGTCATGTGTTTTTTGGATAAAAAACATTTCATTCAATTGATATATCAAGATGATATAACCGCATTGAAAGAATGTTCGGCCTTTGCATAGCATGGTGCGCACAGCCAACAACTTTAACAAGCCTACAAATTAATATCGTTTTACAGCAATAGTAAACCAGTCCAGTCTAGGGTGGGGCAAATCCTATCTGAAGATTATACCATCGTCCATGTTGGGAGAAAACCTTGTTGACCGTATGTTCTAGCCGTGTAGACGCAATTATAAAAATGTCTCTGTCCTCCGGCCTCTGTAGGATAGACCACGTACGGAGTCATCGCGTACACACATAAATAACCTGCACAAAAGATGAAACACATTTATTGTTAATCCATTTTGTTGCGCGCGTTGGCCGATCGTTAGGTTTATCCTTGGATCCAGTTCCGACCCCTGATGTGGTGAGGCTGCAGATCACCAGTGTTATTGGACGCAGTGGAACCGGTGTGTGGAGTGTTTGATCCGCATTTGCTTTATAAAGAGGGTGAATGGTATCCCAGTGTTACGACGACGAACGTGTTGTATGCGGCTGTGGATTAGTTTTACTTAGCTGGAGGGACGGCGTTTTGTTGACAAGAAAACTGTCGGTGATATATCGACCTACTTTTGCTGCTGGTTCGGACCTGATTGATTATCTGAACGTGCCACCCAAGTCCAAGCAACAAGGACAGCATTCTGCTATCCACGCACTGTCCACTTTCGGAAATTTAGGCCTCCAGTTCGGAGCGGCACAAGTTTGTTACACCGCGACAAAGACCTGTCAGGGCGGCACAGGCGGGGGTAGATGCTCCACACCGGTCAAATATGAGCCTCAAAAAAGGAAAAAAGGGTCAAACATGGGCCAGACAATAACAGCAAGGTTTATTTATCTAGCGGTTGGTTCAGAACTGTGAGCACCAAGGCAGCAGTTCGTTAAACAACTAGTAACAGGTAGCAAGATCCTCTTTGCACGTGGATGGTTTGGTACGGAAAAAAATTATATGAGACCAGGTCTCATATAATTCGGGTGAGACCCATCCTGATGGATGACACGTGGCATTCATAAATCAAAAAACATCTAATCTCTCCCCGATTTGGTGGGGGTGGGAGATGTTTTGTGATTTATGATCGCCACGCAGATCCATCGAGATGGTCTCACTCAATTATATGAACATGGTCTCATAGAATTATTTTCCGTTTAATCGCTGCTTGCGCCGGCCGTCTCGTCCCGCTAAAGCTGCCGCGGCGTTCATATCGATCTCGCTGCGGCGCACGCTACGACAGTGACGCACTTTTCGGTACATGACCCCGAATTACAGCGTTAGCGACCTAGATCCTCTATTGGGGCCGGCCCATTTCTGGTTTCATCCCACCTGGTTTTTTCTTTTTTTCCGTTCCGGTTGTTTTTTCCTTTCTTTTGCGTCTTTTTCTTTTATATTCATATTGTATATTTTTCTTCTCTTTTTATTTTTTATTTTTTATTTTTTCGAATATCAACACCCTGAAATATGTCTATATACATCTGTATGTAGTTTGTAGTAGAATATCTAAAAAGACTTTATTTAGAAACGGAGGAAGTAGTAAAGGTAGTATATGCCACCAGCGTGACTCCTAGTGTCGTCCCTGCCGACGACCTAATGCACCAACAGAGTAGACAATAGCCCGGACGACTGGTGCTTCGAGCCTCGGCTCCCTCTAGCTCGGCGATAATGTTTTTCCCCTCGACGAAACGGGTGATTACATGAACAAGAGATGGTATTATCCTTTGGCTATTTTTATATTTCAATCCTTTTGATTGTATTTACGTAATAGTCCATATTTCTCACATTTAACCATAGTTTTCAAAACCGGTCGGCAGTGGTACGATTGGGAAAACTGGAATCGATGCCGTTTCCACCATTTTAGATTTTTGAGCTGTTTTTTTTTCAAGATGCATTAGTCTTTTATTGCATTTTTAACTGGACGAACGTGCTGCCTGGATTGGTTCTAACTGGACGGGAGGAGGTTTTGTCGACAATAAAACTGTCGGTGATGTATCGACCTACTTTTGCTGCTGGTTCGGACCTGATCGATCGATAATCTGAATGTGCCACCCAAGTCCAAGCAACAGGGACAGCATTCCGCTTCTGCTATCCACGCACTGTCCTCTTTCGGAAATTTAGGCCCCTAGTTTGGCACAAGTTTGTTACACTAGGACAAAGACCTGCCAGGGCCCGGGGGCTGGTCGATCGATGCTGACATGTGTCCACACCGGCCAAATATGGGCCAGACAGGAACAGCAAGGTTTATTTATCTAGCGATTGGTTCAGAGCAGTGAGCACCAAGCTAGGCAGCAGTTCGTTAAACAACCAACAGCCAGCAAGATCCCCTATGCACGTGGGTGGTTTGGTGTTTGTGGCAGAGCAGGAGGGGCCGGTACGCTGCCCGGCGCCCGGCGGGTCTCACTCCGGCAGTCCGGCTAAGCTGCCGCCGGTGTCCCGCACTGATCTACGCTGCGGCGCACGCTACGATTCCGGCGCACTTTCCGGCTCATGATCCCGAATTGTTAGGGCTTCTCTTTTTTTTTTTGAGAATCTATTAGGGCTTCTCTTATTCGGTGCGTACCCCCTCGAGGGCCCCATCCTCTGTTTGGGCCGGCCCATTTCGGGTTTTCTTGTGTCTCCTTACGGTTGTTTCTATCCTTTTCTTTTATGTCTTTGTCTTTTTCTTTATATGTTTTCTTCTCATTTAATTATTTTCTTTACTTAATTTTTAATTTTCATTTTTTCGAACATCTTTTAAGTTCGTGAACAATTTTTGCAATCATGAACATTTTTCGAATGTGCGAACATTTTTTTACTTCATGAAAAAAAATCAAATTCGTGAACGTTTACAAATCCGTTAATTTTTTGAAAACTCGTTAACATTTCTTGAAATTTGGGAACAAATTTCGGAATTTTGGAACATTTTTTTAAATGCATGTGATGGCTCAAGAATTTGTCAATTTTTATAGAGAATTTTGACTTGGTTTCCACCGTGTTTTCGTTATTTCTCGGTTATTTCTAACGATAATCCTTTAAGAGAGAAGATTTTCAAGGTTTGGTAGAAAAATACATTTCTGGAAGGAAACCAATCAAGATTACACCTCCTCAAGCCAATTGAAGTCATTTCCATGTAGGAGGAATTTGCACCAAAGCCAACAGAACGCAAGCCGGCCACAACGCTCGTACCAACACTCTTACTAGGCACCGACAGCTCCCGCTGATCTACATGAGCAAACTTCGCAAAGGGCATCGACACATCAGAGAGATCTAGTCGCCCCACACCATCCAGAACAGAGGTGGAAGAGATCTCGAGAAGAAGAACCACCAGAGATCCTTTCCGTCTAGTTTTCCCTCTTCATTCCCTTTCTTCACTTCGTCACCACTGTTAGCGGAATTCTTTCATACTCATCTGGAGATTGAGACTCGTTTGATCTTTCATCTTATTGTGGATCATGACGGAGCTATCGACATGGTTTTCATTAAATTATTCTCTATGATGATTGGTTATTCTTCTATGATGAGTGAGTAATTCCCCTAGGTGTGGGAGATGTAGGTGAATGGTAAGATTCATGTGTTCTTATGATATATGTCGTCATTCATGTTTATAGTCTAATGATTGTCTAGTAAGTTGTTATTCTTTGGTGAGTGCATTGCGTGTTATGCAATTTAAGGATCCAGATAACATGATCTAAAAACGACATCCATGTGACAGGTGGAGACATCGATGAGAATCAAAGACAACGTGAGATAACGGTGAACCCCCAAACTTAATGCATGGTTCTAGTTTAATAACCTTGATTGTGGAGTCTACCACGTTGTGACAACTTCAAAGCAGGACCATAGTGTGGAATGTCACCCCGTATGGAGAAGTTCTACAAACTATGGTGATCCTCCTATTGACCAAGCAAACAGAATACTAAACTCATGATACAAGGTAACTGAAATTACCGTCGCACTGCCATACTTGATGCATACCATGCTCCGAAGTTTTTTCACGCCTAATCTCTATATTATAGGAAACCACCTTTACCTTCTGTCTTTTAATTTATGTTCTTTATTTCTATGTTGATATTACTCTCGCTACAATAATCAATTCTATTTACCAAGGTTGGAAAAAGCGCTAGGCATAAGCGAGACGGTTGGCCTTCGCCTAGCACCTAGGTGGTGCATAAGCAACCTAGTCGCAACCTAGGTAGACGTACAATTTTGATTATTAGGTTGGTTTTTCCGGATTATCAGAATTCATCCACCTAGGCTAGAATCCAGGCGAGAATTAGGCAGATTTTTGGATTCAACCTGGTTTTAGCCTGGATGCCTCGTGCCTGGTTGCGTTATTAGTAGCTTTTTAGGTGTTAACTAGATCGTTGATGGCGCGTACGTTGCGGCACCAACCAGTTGTCCAAAAAAATTCTAGTGATTAACGTGCATCGAAGTTAAATTTGGATGAAGTAATATATGGTCATGATTGCATATTATTATGAATCAATTTGCATAGGTGTAATGTGATTTTACAAAAGAACCGGGTTAGTTCTTGGATCTTATATTCGCGTAAAGTTGCTTTGAACTTGGTCCTCCAGTGTATATGTTTTATTATTATTATAGGATAATTCATGGTACATACATGATTTGCGGTATCCATCCTTTTTTACACAAAATATAAAATATTGAAAGATTTAAATGTCAATTCAACTAAAAGTTGAAAGTGTAAACTCAGGTGTCCAATCATGATTATTCAGCGACTCTACTCCTACTCCTAGATACAGACTATCCACAATGATTTTTGTGCTTCTTATTTTGATGTTGCATTCTATAAAACTATGGTACACTTTGGTGCTTCTAAAAAAATTTAGCCTTCCTAAACTGCCATCGACGCATACAAAGCATAATGTCTAGCTGATAATAGTGTGCATGTTTAGTTTTCATTTACCAGCAGAGGTGTCAGATCTTGATTATTTTTAAATATTTTATTAAATCTGTTTTCCAATGTTTCAAACCATCCCATCAGCAGGTTTATATATGTATGGCAGTGATCATCTAACTCACTTGAAATTAGAAAAGGTGAAAAAAATCATGCTAGCTATGGGCTCGCCATTTATCACTGACTTTTTTGTGGCCTTATGCTCCATCTTGCCTTAGGAATACTACAAGGATACATATGGTGCCCTGCGACATCCAAAAGATATCAACTAAATGCAACGAAATTTCAATGCTGAAGAAATCGAAGAGTCTCAGAATTCACCATGGGCAGTGGAAGAAGATGAGAAAGTTGTACCTTTTTTGCCAATAATGAGAAAGTTGTACATGAGTAGGCATCTTACCTGAATGACAAAAAACCCAATTCGTTCAAGGGAGCTCCCTAGGAATACTTGCACTCGATGCAACAAGTGGCTTAGGAAGATCAGTTGGCTGGATCGAGGGACCCCAACATCACCTGCATCTCGCCTCGGCTGGACCAATTGCCCCTGCCTCCCCCGCATACGGGGCCTCCCGCTGGATCCCCTCGCGTGCTTCGCCTTGGCTTGATCCACGCAGACCGCCTGCATCCTCTGCATCCTATGTCACCAGCATTCTCAGACCGTCTCACATGGATCCCTAGATCTAACGCCCCAAAACGCCCAAATCAGCGAAATTGAAGGCAAAAGATGAGAGGGCGTGAGAAGGCAAGGAATATGTGTAGTTTTATTGACATAAATAAATAAATATGGGTCATCCGCCATACCTGCGCATTGGTTTTATCCACGAATATCCCCTTTGCCTTATCATACAAATTTTTAACTGGCATCTGGATCACTCAAAGTAACGGATGCCATGAACTATGAGTCTGTTTTTTACTATTATAAGAAGTGAGTTACAGATGGGAAGAAACAAAGTTTTATGAAGGTGGAACCTGGTGGTCTGATTAGTACATCATTTGCAGAGGAGTGGACAACACCAGCGGCCATGACTTGCAGATGAGCGCCCAAACCAATTCCGATGCTTCCCCTGATGGCACCTTCCTGCCGGTTGTGCAGGTACGTGGCGGTGACGTATGGTCTTCCCAGTGGGCGAGATGGCAGCAGCGGCTGCATCGTTCCATCTTGAAGGACTGGCTCCGAGCACTCAGGAAGATTAGAAAAGGAGGTCGGGGAGATGGGAGGGCACCGCCGCGCGAACTAAATAAAGGAGAAGACAATTAGGCCGGTGAGTGGCAAGGGTGGCATTAACGGATTTTAGCAACGGCAGCATTACTCCTCGCTCTAACGCCAGCGGGTCTGCTCCAGTCGCCATTCTGCAACGCTGCCCCTTCGATGTCGCTATCGCTTCGCAATGTCATTTAGATACATTATGTGGGCTGACGCCGCTGGGAAACGCTGGAGCAATGCGGCTAAATGGGCCTCTTCCATGAGAAAAGGCTCGATTAACCAGAAATTAGCGATTTTGTCACGGGAGTAGCAGGCCATAAAACATTTGGTCCAGTTTAGGGCAAGTTAACTTCATCCGACGGCCAAAAACATTCTTAGGACACGATCTGACAATCGAAAACGTTGATGGCCTGAGAGCGCTCCTAGAGTGCTTAGTTGTAATGTATCTAAATTTGGGTCGTTCCTTTCTCAGGTGGGTTGCTTGGGCAGTGCCATACCTTTGGCATTTAGTGAATGATGCTTCATGCGTGCTGCAGTGAGAGATCGATCGGTCTTTTTTTTTGTTCATTGTTGCTAACACGAACATGGTCACATAGACATATTATCTCCTGACCAGTAATAGCAAGAGCCGGCGCCAGAGGGCTCGACCGAATCATTCTTGTAACCTGACTTGTAACTACCGAGGATGGGCATCCTTCCCCCTTCTCTCTGCTCACTTTTGCGCTTAGGTACCGCTATTCTCGTGTACGATACCTAAGATGCTACCCTTATATTTTCTTTCCCACCCTATCAATGAAATGATATGCAACCTTGCGTATTCGTGAAAAAAATAGCAAGGCAAAAGAGCTCCGAGTCAAACTTGCATGCCATCACTCAAAGCATCCATCACAAGATATATAGGTCGCCAAACCAAGGACCGATAGCCTAGTTTATTGATCTAACTATGAAATGTTTCAGTTTTAAGGTGATTAAGGGGAAGCCTCACTCCCCTGGGTATATAAGATAAAAATCCGTGTAATATTAGCAAATGCCACATGTCTTACTTTATGTTGTTAACATACACAATAGTTTTCTAAATCTTAATAAATTGACTACTCCTATTTGGCTGCATAGTCTTAGCCATCCTCGTTTGGGGATGATTGAAAAATTATTGACAATTCCGTTGGTCATAACTTACCAAGTTGCAAATTTTCCAAATCATCAGATTTTACGTGCACAAAATGTATCTTAGGGGGGAATTAGTTTTAAGGCACTCTGACCTTAAAGTTTTAAACAAGCACTTATTCTTCCATGAACACATTAAGAAGATATACGTAGATTACTTAACCGTTATCTGGGATTATTTACATACTTCATGGCACTCATGTACACATCTATAAAATATTTTCAAGTGAATTTAGGGGGGGGGGGGTGGATACACAAATTTAAAGGGCATCTATACAAATTTTTCAAAAAAATTGAAGGGTATCTTTGCAAATAATACAACCTGGGGGATGGGGGCATACTCAAACTTAAAGGGCATCTATGCAAAATTAAATGGCTCTTTGTTGGGACGATTACTATTCGAATACTTACACGAAGCTATTATAATACCTAGTGTGTCTTGTAGGCCATCAACATGAACATTTTTCGAATCAGCGAACATTTTTTGAACCGGTTAAGTTTTTTCAAGATTTTGGAACAAATTTTGCAATTCACAAATATTTCTCAATTTTTGTGAACATTAAAAAAATCATGATTTTTTTGGATTTGCGAAATTTTATTCATATTCATGACTCTTTTTGAATATGTGAACTTTTTCAAAATCATGAATATACTTTAAATTTACGAACATGAATTATTTATTGAACATTTCTAAAATTCACAATTAATTAGAAAATTTTAAATTTCTCGAAATCCAAAATTATTTTGAAGAGAAAAAAAAAGAAAAACATAAAGGAATCAAACGAAAAAAGAAAAAGGGGATTCCCACCCTGCGCATGGGCCGTCCTAGAAGGGCACGCGGGTTGTGGTCTTGCGCTCACTGCGCCAAATAGGAGCACCCTCTTTTTTTTTTGAGGGAATAGGAGCACCCCCTTACTAGTGGCAAGAGACTAAAAGTAGAGAAACTTATTTTTTTTAGGGGAAGTAGAGATTAAAAGCAGAGAAACTTGTGGGCCTCTGCTTTTAACCTTGTGGTCCTCTTGGTTATAGTAGCAAGAGATATAGATATACTCCCTCGGTCCGGAATTACTTGTCATCAAAATGGATGAAAATGGATGTATCTAGAACTAAAATACATCTAGATACATTCATTTCAATGACAAGTATTTCTGGACGGAGGGAGTACTATATACTAGTGACATAAGCTAGAGACGCGGTTGCAAGTTCGCACGGGACAATCCTAAAACTGACAGAAAAATCTTCTTTGCATCTCCCGGCTTCCCATGGTAGAAGGAAGGGTAGTGCTAGATAAGACAGAGATAAAGAGTTCTGGAGGGGCAGCAGCAAGCAGGACATGGATCACTCTCCTCCTGGCTGAATGGCCTTTCGGAGTCGCGCGCTCCTCCTCAGCCGGAGGCCAGACGCTGTGGTGGCTTCAGTCGAGGTTGTCGCGGCATACTTCTTTGGTGTTGGCAGGAGCACGTTGCTGAGTGCATTGCGAGTAGCCATTGCAGCTCCTAGTAGCTTCAGAACCTGATGATGCCAGCAAACAGTCAGTCGTTCGGAACATAGTAGTACAAAACTGAACAATAAGGAAGAACGAGCTACTTCTCTTGACTTGATAATTCGCACCTTGGTTTTGTCTAGAACTAGCTCTTTCTCCACAAGCTCCCCCTTCGGAACCTTCGCCGCGCGTATGGCCTGGAGGCTCTTGGCCAAGGAGAAATCGACGATGCGCAGATCGTCGGTCACCATGAAGTTGATGGACCCTCGGTTGACATAAGCCCTATGAAAAGTTTCACCTCCCCGGCTTGGGGACTTTGGATTCAGCTCGTAGAGATTCTTTGAATCAGAACATTGGCATCTCGGAGGCAATTCTTCTACTTGGAGTTGGAGCACATTACTGCTGCACCCAAAGAAAGGGGGCAGCTTTGGGGATAGGAGTAAGCTTCTGCACTCTTGCTTTACACATCCTGCAACATTCACACTGTTGTAGATGTTGTGAAGACATCCGTTTGGTGATAACTGACCGTAAGTCTTCACTATAGACCCCACAGGAATGCAAAGGAGGCCAAACAAGAGATCAACCAAGTCTTGGTTAACTTCAGCATACAACACCGAGGAATTATCCTTCGCCTGAACAACCCTTATCTTTATTGGTGTGAACTTCGGGTCAACCACAACAGCTTGTGGCTTTAACAGATTCTGAAGGCCAATACTCGCCCCATTCGGCGCCGTAGGAACATCAAAATATAGGCCAGTCAAAGGTTGCTTCGACACCAGTGCTCTTCCGAGCAGGCTAATTATCTGCAAGATATGCAATGAAACTGTAATTGGTAGTAGAAAACAATAATCTAATTTGCTCTATAGGGACCTAAAAAACCAATAAAAAATTAAGCAAGAGAGACATACCATATTGGAATTGAGTTGCAGCACCTCCTCCTTGATATTTAGCTGTTCCTGCAGACCAAGCTTGTCGATGAGGGAGAACATGAGAGTGGTAGAAGAAGGAGCAACTTGGAGATCATCCGTGACGATGAACTTGGAGCCACCTTTGGAGAAAATCCCATCCACGGTGTTGTCTCCAGTTCCAGTACCAGCAACAGAATTCTCTGGCAATCGCTTAATGCCATACATGATCCTGCCACACTTGCAACTAACATCACGGACCGGGCTGAAGTACCCTGCGCTACAGTTATTGCAGACATATATCGCCGTCTGATCGGCGTCGTCAACCTTGACCTTGAGCCGGCCGCAGTGCACTGCCGCGGCATTGGCGGGACGAAGGAGCATGGCCCTGCAATCCCTCGTCTGGAAGTGATCTTCGCCGAGGCCCTCCACGCTCCTGTACAGCTCGTCGAGGCACCCGATCTGGGACTGCTTGTTGAAGAGGCGGACGATCGTGCCGAGAGGCAGCGTGAGGAAGCTGAAGAGGATGTCCACGAAGTCCTTGTCGGACTCCGCGAACAGCACCTTCTTCTTCCCCTTGTCGACGAACAGCTTGACGGCTACCGTTGGTCCCCCATGGCTCGACATGATGCGCTCGCTTGTGCTCGGGCGACGTCGTGCTGCTTCTGAAACTGACTGATCGATGCGCGGTTTAACTCTAGGGGATGCTTATGCAGCCCTTAAGTATTCACCATGGCCTGTGGAATGGGCGCGGTTTAATGGTTACGTGGGATCTGAAGAGTGGTAGAGGGTCTATAGACGAAGAGTCTCATACGGAATAAACGGAAACGCTAGTGTAAATGCGAGTAAAATGCATCATTGCGCCTTGTTCTTGCTGGCTATGTTCAAAATGGTCCTTATATTTAAAAACTGTTTCAATACGGTTTCGATACTTGTAAATATGGATATATATGGTCCTTGTATTTTTTTTTAAATGATAGTCCTTGTACCTTTTTTCAAAAATAAAAAATTCAGATCTATAATCAAAGTTCCATCGGAAGTACAAAGTGTTTCAACATAATAAAAATTGCATTAAGATTCCGAGACCACTGAACGACCAGTACCGCTGACACGCGCTGTCACCGCTTCCTTATCAACCGATTTGACCTTGTCGATGACAGCCGCAAGTCTTTGTGCATGTGCCCCCAAGAGCATCTACAACTGGACTTTGCAAATCTGGCCCCTCAAACGCTCGCGGACGCGACCGGGCGCGTCCGCAGACAAAGACCGGTCATGCCTTAAATTAGCAACTCTGTATCCGCCTTTCTCATATTTCATCTCCTAGATCCATACAAAGCATGCAAAGAAATCGTACGTACTACGTTAGCTACTCTTCGTCGTTCGAGATGTCCACGACAATGGTGCCAGGCGCCGGCTGGACGGGCGGGTAGGAGGCCACCGGCTCATCCTCCTCCTGCTCGACCTCATCCATGTAGGGGAGCATCTCCGCCTCCTCCGTGGCCTCCTGCGCCTCCATCTCCTGCGGGAGACCGCGTCTGGCCTCCGCAACCGACTCTAACTGGAGGGAATCGAGGATGGCCTGCTACTCCGCCTACAGATCCGCGTCGCCAGCGTCCCCCACCTCCTCATCATCCTCCTCTTCCTTGTTGTTGTCCTCCTCATCATTCTCCACTTCCTCGTCGTCGTCCTCGTCATCCTCCTCCTCTTCCTCGTCGTCGTCCTCCTCCTCCAACTCCTCCCCCGGATCCACTACATCCGGAGGTAGACCCGCGGCGATCCAGGCTTCGCGTCTAGCCCGGATATTCTCAAGGAGCTCGGGTTGGCGCTTCGGCGTTAGAATTGGCTCGCTGCTCGCCCGATGGCATGGGGGCATGGCTACTAGGCGGACGGGTGGAGTGGAAAGTAGCATCGGCGACGGACAGGAGGAGAAGGAGGAAAATGTGGATAGATCGTAGGGTGGTGCTGCCGGTCGACTTAAATAGCCGGGCTAGGTGAAAGATCGAGGATGTTGCCTAGAGGGGGGGGGGGGGGTTGAATAGGCGCTTTAAAATAATTACGGTTAAGGCTTGAACAAATGCGGAATAAACCTAGCGGCTAATTTGTCAAGCACAAAACCTAAAACAACTAAGCTCACCTATATGCACCAACAACTTATGCTAAGCAAGATAAGCAACTATGTGATAGCAAGATATATGACAAAGAACAATATGGCTATCACAAAGTAAAGTGCATAAGTAAAGGGCTCAGGTAAGAGATAACCGAGGCACGCGGAGACGACGATGTATCGCGAAGTTCACACCGTTGCGGATGCTAATCTCCGTTTGGAGCGGTGTGAAGGCACAATGATCCCCAAGAAGCCACTAGGGCCACAGTAATCTCCTCACGCCCTCGCACAATGCAAGATGCCGTGATTCCACTAAGGGACCCTTGAGGCGGTCACCGAACCCGTACAAATGGCGACCCTTGGGGGCGGTCACCGAACCCGTACACTTTGGCAACCCTTGGGGGCGGTCACCGGTACCCAACAAATTGCTCGGGGCGATCTCCACAACCTAATTCGAGACCCCAACGCTTGCCCGGAGCTTTAACCACAATGATTGAGCTCCGAACAACACCAACCGTCTAGGGCGCCAAGGCACCCAAGAGGAACAAGCTCTAGGGTGTCCAAACACCCAAGAGTAACAAGCTCAAGGGTACCAAGCACCCAAGAGTAATAAGTTTCTCAACTTGTAACTTCCACGTACCACGTGGAGAACTCAAAGCGATGCACCAAACGCAATGGCAAGGGCACACGGAGTGCCCAAGTCCTTCTCTCTCAAATCCCACCGAAGCAACTAATGCTAGGGAGGAAGATGAGAGGAAGAACAAGAAGGAGAACACCAAGAACCCCAAGATCTAGATCCAAGGGATTCCCCTCACATAGAGGAGAAAGTGATTGGTGGAAATGTGGATCTAGATCTCCTCTCTCTTTTCCCTCAAAAAGTAGCAATAATCCATGGAGGGATTGAGAGTTAGCAAGCTCGAAGAAGGTCAACAATGGGGGAAGAACACGAGCTCAAGGGATGAGGTTCAATGGGGAAGAAGACCCCCTTTTATAGGTGAGGAAAAATCCAACCGTTATGCTCATAGCCCGCACAAAGCGGTACTACCACTCCATGGAGCGGTACTACCTCTAGGGCGGTAGTACCCCTTTGAAAATCAACAGTGAGGAGGCAAAAGGCCAGTAGAACCGCCGGAGTGGTACTACCGCTCGTCCACACGGTACTACCGCTAGGGATCGCGGTACTACTGCTTGCGAGTGGTACTAAAAAAATACATCCGGTCCTACCACCGCAGGACATGGGACGAATTTTTGGTCTGGAGCGAGCGGTAGTAAAAAATTACATCCGCTCCAATTCGCGGTAGTACCGCTGCAGCCTTTTCAGAACACCAAAACTGCCACAACTTCTGCAAACGGACTCCGAATTCGATGAAACCAAGTTTGTTGGAAAGCTAGCGAAAAGGGCTAACACAATCTTGAAATAAATATCAATAAGAAGCAAATTATAAAAGGCCCATAAAAAAAGGTGAGAACCCTTCCTCGGATAAGACCGGTAAAACCTCCAACACCGAAAACATCATAGAAGACGCATGCGAACTCCGTTTTCGATGAACTCAAGCTTGTCATCAAGATGAACATAAGCTCTAAGACTCACAAAGAGAAACAAACAAGAACCAAGAAACATGATGCAACGATGCAATGGTTTGAGCTCTTTACTAACGATACGATCAAGCTACCAACTTGAGAGCCCCCCTTGATAGTACGGCAAACGATCCTATAACCCGGTCTCCCAACTACCACCACGAGACCGGTAAAATAGAAAACCTATCAAGGGCAAACCTTTGCCTTGCACATGGTCCACTTGAGCTAGATGATGATGATCTTGACTCCCTCAAGTTGGACCACCTTTCTTGATTGCGTTGGCTCGATGAAGACTAGATGATTGCTCCCCCATTGTCCACTATGGATGAGCCTCTCTTCGGCACATCTTCACGAGACCATTGACACCACAAAGGATGGCAAGATTCAAGCACTTGATCTCTTCGTGATGCTCCACTTGAACTTGCACACGGCAATCATGATGATGATCACCACTTGATGTCATCCTTTCCATGGGTTGTATGATATCTTCCTCTTGACGCAAGCCCATGGACACGTACCTAACCCCACATAGAACTCTCACATAGACCATGGGTTAGTACACAAAGTGCAATGGACAATGCTTACCATACCATGGGATCACTTGATCCCTCTTGGTACATCTTCTATGCTTTGTGAGTTGATCAACTTGATTCACTCTTGACTTAGTCTTGATCAAACTTGAATCTTTCCAACTCTCTTCATTTGGATGATGTCTTGAAGGTAAACATGAATGATCACACAATCTTCTTCTTCAAGACATGCTTGCAATAAGCTCAACACTCACATGACCAATCTTTGGATAATTCCTTAATAGCACCTTGGTCAACTCATAAACTCCTTGAAACCAACACATGGACTTCAAGAAAAGCCTATGGACAAAACCTTCAAATATAACTCAAGGCAACCATTAGTCCATAGAGATTGTCATCAATTACCAAAACCACACATGGGGGCACCGCATGTCCTTTCAATCTCCCCCATTTTAGTAATTGATGACAATTACTTTCAAGAGAGTTTATATAAGGAATTATGCTTCCGTAGCAATGCAACACCCAATAGTGCATGCGTATGAGATGCACATGCTAAGGAACACAACCAAAGCAAGAGGAGATAACTCTCTAAACTTCTCCACAAAACTCTCTGAAACTTCTCCCCCATTGGCATCGATTGCTAAAATGGGCGCAAAGCTAAGAAGGCCAATATAAATTGTTGTCCTCCATAAATTGTGTATTTCTCCACAAGAGAGTGGAATGCAATACACATATCCAACAGTAAATACTTGGAGGAACACAAACTATATTGAGGCACAAAGATTGCTAAAGAAAGATATGCCACGAAGACATAACAAAGAGAGACACAAGCAATCAAAAGATACCAATTGAAGCAAGCAATCAAATGATATCAATTGAACCAACTAGACCAATGATCCTACGAGCCACATGAAAAAGATATTATGATATGAGCATAGGAGTGTTCTAAAGAAACTAGAGAAGCTCCCCATGATTTGTGCACAAATAAAAATATTTGTATTGGATACAGAGTGCACAAAATAGGGTCATAGCTCCCCCAAAATCAATTGAAACTTACAACAATTGTAAGTGAGCATATAGGAAACAAAGCCTAGCACTTGCAACAGACAAAAGATTGAGCAAGCATGAAAAAGAGGCAACTAAGAATAGGCTCAACCAAAATGATATGTGTGAGTCATGACAAAGCACTTGAGAAGACAAATATAAGGATGAGCATAAAGCATCAACATAGCCTTGGGTAAATGAAATACACGATGCATGACATGTCGTCCCCACACACATCCGACAAGCAAATGGGTTCACAAGCTCACTAGAATGTGAGTTAACAACAAGGCTTGCAACAACCCATGGTGAAGAAGGAAAAAGAAAGCCTTATCAAGACGAGGGATACCAATGAAGATGGAAAGCCTCGTAAAGACAAGCACGAGGAAAAAAATCTTCACCACACAAGAGTGCAACAAGATGCAACAAGATATAAGATCTGCACTCAAGACAAAAGCTTTCACGGAGCCACCAAAGAAATAACATAAGAAAGACAAGGTGGATGTGAAAGAAAGGATATCATCTAGAGATGTAAATTCTCTGAGGTGTATAAGGTTCCAGGTAGACGAAATCATGATGATATATGTCTACAAAGAAGGATGTACACCTGACATAGTTACAACACGAAGGAACAAGATATCCAAAAGGAAGTCATACATATACCAATAAGATATTTGCTTGGAAGCATAGCACATGGCTAGATATGGTCTTATTGTATATAAATGAATTCCTACCACACAACCATCAAAGACATCACAACTAGCAACATGAGATCATCGTTCAGATGCTTTGAGAAAGGAAACAAGTATCACAAGAAATGAAATACATGCCATGATACAACCTACACAAGGTTGATGCAAAAAATGTGTGCATGAAGTAGATGATGATACTTGTTACCAAGATACCATTGGAAGGATGTAGTAGATACCAATTGAAGGTAGATAGTAGTTCATTGATCATCCTAGCTTGACTCTAATAAGCACATGGTGACAACACCTTCCTTGTGAGTGAGCCGAGCATCCAATGCATCTCCAAATGTTCCTAGAAGAACAACACAAACTAAACGGTACCCAAACTTATTGGGACCAAATAGTTAGAAACACCAATACATAGGACAAACTCCACATAAATATGTGCATATAGATATGAGGATGAATTTCATGCACATCTCATCCAAATTGAGACTAGGTGGAGTTTCCCCTATATATTGGGTCAAAGGAAGAAAGCATGCCAAATAAAATACATGAAGTAAACATGTATGCTCAAGACTTTCAAGAACCGAAACAAAATGACAAAGAAAAGCCAAGTGAAAAGGATACCAAATGGAGAAATCATCACTTGGAAGATACCATTAAAGATACATCAAGGAATGAGATATCCATTGATAAACACTAAATGAAAGATGTCAAACTCCCAAAGAGAGGATGGTTCCAAACAAACCAAGCTCTCCACAAAGTTTCATGATGGCACAAGGTACCAAAAAGAAGACGGCTTGCCTTCCACCCACACACACTTGATAAGGATCACAAGATGAGCGTTTTATAGAAAATAGGATAGCTCCCCCACGAGTTGTGCATTAGAGAGAATTTGCATTTGAATACAAAATGGACAAGGTGGGATCACCACTTTCACTATATCTAAAAACACTAGACAAGAACAAGAAATAAACAAGATCCACAAGTGGTATGGAAGACAATGGGATTTGACACAAACCTTGGCAAGAGAAAAGGCAAATAAAAAGAAAAGCAATGTAAATATGATCAATAAAATCTACCACACATAAGTGACTACCAATTGTCAAAAGACAAGAGGTAGATGGAAAGAATTCCCGGTGGTAGATAGCAAGGATATCCAACATCATCTTCACACCATACACAAGCAAATTGCAACTTGTAGAGCTAACATGCCACCTAGGAGCACGATAACTTACAATATCAATTCTAGGTGACAATATCTCAAATGTACACATTTTCTAGGCTTGTAATATGCACATAGCATATTACTCCCCCATAATGTGATACCAATAAGAACTTAACAAGAGGCAATAAGAGGATCCAACAAGAGATAATCAATGAGATTTTTAGAATTTGAATTTCTCATGAGAGATATACCACCTAGGGACTAGATAATCTTGTAGTATCAATAGTAGATGGTATTCCTCATGTACAGACATTTATAGGATTGTGAGGTGCACAAAGCATATCACTCCCCCATAAATGGATATTCCATTAATCTCTCACAAGAGCCAACTAGGATACAAACAAGAAGCATAAAGGCTCAACGCACGACACACACATACATGATGTGCAAACCAACACACACATACTTGATTGCTCAAGATAAGCAAGTTGGAAGCACAACATATACAAACACAAGCAAGGAACAAAACCACAACATGCAAGGGGGCAAGTAACTTTCAATGTAAATAATTTAAGTACAAGTTACCGCAAGGAGGCACATTGGATATAAGATAGAAACTTGATAATCCAATTGACTTGGCTTGAGACAATAAGAATGATGAAGTCCCCTTAATTCTTCCTAATGTAGCCAAGTCTCCAATGCCCTCCATCAACACCTATTGATCAAGTTTGAGCTTGGTGGTCCCCAACCAAGTTCGGTCCTAAGAGGTTAGTCACAATAGTCTTGGCTACCCAAATGGTTCTTTTCTTGACACCACTTTGAGTACCAACAAACTTGGCAAACACATTGCCAACCTTATCCTTCCCAAGAGAATAGATATCATCAATAATAATTGGGTTGGATACGTTACCACTTGTGCATGAAGAAGCGAGGTGACCTTTCTCACGACATAGGTAGCAACGTCTACTCTTCACTTTCTTCTCATTTCATTTCTCAACTTGAGAAGCATTAGCTCAAGTTTTCTTGGGAAGAGGCCTTTCTTCAACTTGAGGTTGAGCATGAAAGTGAACTTGTGGCCACTTCCCTTGTTGGTTGTCACTAATGGGCTTCTTCTTCAATGGGCAAGATCTAACGTGATGCCCTTCTACTTTGCACTTGAAGCAAACAATCTTGGCCGAATTCTTGACTTGTTCTTGGCCCTTCTTTTTGTTCATCTTGGACTTCTTGTTCTTATTGGAGTTGAATCCAAGTCCACCTTTGTCATTGGGGGATTTTTGCACACTCAAGATATTGTTGAGTGTGGATTTCCCTTCATGACTCTTTTCCAAGTCTTTCTTCAAAGAAGTGACTTGGGCCTTGAGCTCTTTGATTTCCTCTACATGGTTAGTCTCAACACAAGTACTAGAGGAAGTATAAGCTTCATCATTAGAGCAACAAGGCAAGGAAAGCAATTCATCACAAGATGTACCAATGTTATGCATAGACGAATTACGCGGACTAGCACAAGGCAATATAGCATTTTGACTAAAAGTGGTGCTAATGTCCACATGAGGCTCACGAGATGTTACCTTAGCAATCATAGCCTCATGAGCTATTTTTAGCACATTATGGGATCATCATGAGAGCTAGAAAGCTTTTCATGACTTACTTCCAATTTCCCATACTTGCAAGATAGCAACTCAAGTTGAGCCCTTAGGTCAACATTCTCCTTTAAAATGGATGTGATAACCCATAAGTATAGGGGATAGTTGTAGCCTCTTTCGATAAGTAAGAGTGTCGAACCCAATGAGGAGCTAAAGGTAGAACAAGTATTCTCTCAAGTCCTATCGGCCACTGATACGACTCTACGCACGCTTGACGTTTGCTTTACCTAGAACAAGTATGAAACTAGAAGTACTTTGTAGGTGTGATAGGATAGGTTTGCAAGATAATAAAGAATGCGTAAATAAAAAAGAGGGGCTGTTTAAATAAAGATGCAATAAGTTAAATATAGCGAGTGTGGAAAAGTGGTGGTAGGAGTTGTGGAATTGCCCCTAAGCAATTGACTATGTTACTAGACCGGTAATCACTATTGCAATTCTAGTTGAGGGAGAGGCATAAACTAACATACTTTCTCTACTTGGATCATATGCACTTATGATTGGAACTCTAGCAAGCATCCGCAACTACTAAAGATTCATTAAGGTAAAACCCAACCATAGCATTAAAGTATCAAGTCCCCTTTATCCCATACGCAAACAACTACTTACTTGGGTCTGTGCTTCTGTCACTCACGCCAACCACCATAAGCAAATCATAAACATATTGCAAACCCTACAACGGGAATCCCTCACGCTTGCGCGACACGGAGGGCACAATAGGACAACACCAATAATAAAACATGCAACTCAAACCAATCATAGCAATTCATCAATCACCGATAGGACAACAAAAATCTACTCAGACATCATATGATGGCAACACATCATTGGAGAATAATATGAAGCATAAAGCACCATGTTCAAGTAGAGGGTACAGCGGGTTGCGGGAGAGTGGACCGCTGTAGATAGAGGGGGGAAGGTGATGGAGATGTTGGTGAAGATGGCGGAGGTGTTGGTGAAGATCACGGTGATGATGATGGCCCCGGCGGCGTTCCAGCACCACCGGAAGCTAGGGGGAGAGAGCCCCCCTTCTTCTTCTTCCTTGACCTTCTCCCTAGATGGGAGCAGGGTTTCCCCTCTGGTCCTTGGCTCCCATGGCGTGGGAGGGGCGAGAGCCCCCTCCGAGATTGGATCTATCTCTCTGTTTCTGCGTTCTCAGATTCTACCCCTTCACCGTTTCCTTTATATCTGGAGATCTGTAACTCCGATTGGGGTGAATCTTTCGCCCAGATCTTTCTCATAAAATTATCTTTCTTGCGCCAAAAGAAGAGCATCAACCGCCTTACGGGTGGACCACAAGGGTCAGGCGCGCGCCTGGGGGGTAGGGCGCACCCCCTACCTCGTGACCACCTCAGACACCGTCTCGCGTGGATTTCTCTTCCGGAATTTTCTATATTTTCCAAAAATAAGCTCCATCTATTTTTATCCCGTTTGGACTCCGTTTTTATGGATATTCTACAAAACATAAAACATGCAATGATGAGAACTGCACTGGGCACTGGATCAATATGTTAGTCCCAAAAATAATATAAAAAGTTGCCAAAAAGTATATGAAAGTGAATAATATTGGCATGGAACAATCAAAAATTATAGATACGACGGAGACGTATTAGCATCCCCAAGCTTAATTCCTGCTCGTCCTCGAGTAGGTAAATGATAAAAAGAAATAATTTTTGATGTGGAATGCTACCTAGCATAATCTTGATCAAATGTCTAATCATGGCATGAATATTAAGACACGAGTGATTCAAAGCAATAGTCTATCATTTGACATAAAAGCAATAATACTTCGAGCGTACCAATAAAGCAATCATGTCTTTTCAAAACAACATGGCCAAAGAAAGTTATCCCTACAAAATCATATAGTCTGGCTGTTGCTCTATCTTCATCACACAAACTATTTAATCATGCACAACCCCGATGACAAGCCAAGCAATTGTTTCATACTTTAATAATCAAACTTTTTCAACATTCACGCAATACATGAGCGTGAGCCATGGATATAGCACTATAGGTGGAATAGAATATGATGGGGGTTATGTGGAGAAGACAAAAAGGGAGAAAGTCTCACATCAACTAGGCGTATCAACGGGCTATGGAGATGCCCATCAATAGATATCAATGTGAGAGGGATTGCCATGCAACGGATGCACTAGAGCTATTAGTGTATGAATGCTCAAACTGAAACTAAGTGGGTGTGCATCCAACTTGCTTGCTCATGAAGACCTTGGGCATTTGAGGAAGCCCATCATCGGAATATACAAGCCAAGTTCTATAATGAAAATTCCAACTAGTATATGAAAGTGAAAGCATAGGAGGCTCTCTCTATGAAGAACATGGTGCTACTCTGAAGCGCAAGTGTGGTAAAAGGATAGTAACATTGCCCCTTCTCTCTTTTTCTCTCTCATATATATATATATATATATATATATATTTGGTGGGCTTCTTTGGCCTTTTTTTTATTTGGGCTTCTTTGGCCTCTTTTTTTTGTAAAGTCCGGAGTCTCATCCCGACTTGTGGGGGAATCATTGTCTCCATCATCCTTTCCTCACTGGGGCAATGCTCTAATAATGATGATCATCACACTTCTATTTACTTACAACTCAATATTACAACTCGATATCTAGAATCAAGATATGACTCTATATGAATGCCTCCGGCGGTGTACCGGGATGTGCAATGATCTAGCATAGCAATGACATCAAAAAACGGACAAGCCATGAAAACATCATGCTAGCTATCTTACGATCATGCAAAGCAATATGACAATGAATGCTTGATACGTCTCCAACGTATCTATAATTTTTTATTGCTCCATGCTACTTTATCTACTATTTTGGACTATATTGGGCTTTATTTTCCACTTTTATATTATTTTTGGGACTAACCTATTAACCGGAGGCCCAGCCCAGAATTGCTGTTTTTTTTGCCTATTTCAGTATTTCGAAGAAACGGAATATCAAACGGAGTCCAAACGGAATGAAACCTTTGGGAACGTGATTTTCTTATCAGATAAGATCCAGGAGACTTGGACCCTCCGTCAAGAAAGCCACGAGGCGGTCACTGTTGGGGAACGTTGCAGAAAATTAAAATTTTTCCTACGGCTTCACCAAGATCCATCTATGAGTTCATCTAAGCAACGAGTAATGGGAGAGAGATAGCATCTACATACCACTTGTAGATCACGTGCGGAAGCTTGCAAGGTGATGATGGAGTCGTACTCGAACGTGATTCAGATCACCGATGCCAAGTGCTGAACGGACAGCACCTCCGCGTTCAACACACGTACGGGACGAGCGACGTCTCCTCCTTCTTGATCCAGCAAGGGGGAAGGAGAGGTTGAGGAAGACAGCTCCACCGCAGCAAGACGACGCGTGGTGATGGTGGAGAAGCAAGATCTCGGCGTGGCTTCACCGAGCTCTTACGGAGGAGGAGATGTGTTGGGAGGGAGGGCTGCGCCTTGGGAGTTGGTACAGCAGCCCCCTCCTCCCCCTTTATATAGGCCCCAGGGGGGCCCCCTGAGATCCAATCTCCGGGGCGGCGGCCAGGGGGTAGAGTGCCCCCAAGCCGGGGGGCGCCCACCCCTAGGGTTTCAACCCTAGGCGCGAGGGTGGGCCTAGGGGCGCACCAGCCCCGTGGGCTGGTTCCTTCCCCTTGGCCCATGGGGCCCTCCGGATAGGTGGCCCCACCGGTGGACCCCGGACCCTTCCGGTGGTCCCAGATTTTACCGAAACCCCAAACTTTCCCGATGGTCAAACACCACTTCCTATATATTATTCTTTACCTCCGGACCCTTCCGAACTCCTCGTGACGTCTGGGATCTCATCCGGACTCGAACAACATTCGGTGGTCACATACTTGACTTCCTACTAACCCTAGCGCCACCGAACCTTAAGTGTGTAGACCCTACGGGTTCGGGAGACACGCAGACATGACCGAGACGACTCTCGGGCAATAACCAACAGCGGGTCGGATATCCATGTTGGCTCCCACATGCTCCTCGATGATTTCATCGGTTGAACCACGATGTCGAGGATTCGATCAAACCTCAGATACAATTCCCTTTGTCAATCGGTGCGTTACTTGCCCGAGACCCGATCGTCGGTATCCCAATACCTTGTTCGGTCTCGTTACGGCAAGTCACTTTAATCGCATCGTAATGCATGATCCCGGCCAACACCTTGGTCACATTGAGCTCATTATGATGATGCATTACCGAGTGGGCCCAGAGATACCTCTCCGTCATACGGAGTGACAAATCCCGATCTCGATCCGTGTCAACCCAACAGATACTTTCGGAGATACCGTAATGCACCTTTATAGTCACCCGATTCGTTGTGACGTTTGATACACCCAAGGCACTCCTACGGTAACCGGAGTTACACGATCTCATGGTCGAAGGAAGAGATACTTGACATTGGCAAAGCTTCTAGCAAACGAACTATACGATCTTTTATGCTATGCTTATGATTGGGTCTTGTCCATCACATCATTCTCCTAATGATGTGATCCCGTTATCAACGACATCCAATGTCCATAGTCGAAAACCATGACTATCTATTGATCACAACGAGCTAGTCAACTAGAGGCTCACTAGGGACTCATTGGGTCTAAGTGTTCACACGTATTACGATTTCCGGATAATACGCTTATAGCATGAACAAAAGACAATTATCATGAACATTGAAATATAATAATCCTTTTATTATTGCCTCTAGGGCATATTTCCAACAGTCTCCCACTTGCACTAGAGTCACCAATCTAGTTACATTGTGATGAATCGAACACCCATAGAGTTCTCGGTGTTGATCATGTTTTGCACGCGAGAGAGGTTTAGTCAACGGATCTGCGACATTCGATCCGTGTGCACTTTGCAAATCTCTATGTCTCCATCTTGAACATTTTCACGGATGGAGTTGAAACGACACTTGATGTGCTCGGTCTTCTTGTGAAACACGGCTCCTTGGCAAGGGCAATAGCTCCAGTGTTGTCACAGAAGAGTTTGATCGGCCCCGACGCATTGGGTATGACTCCTAGGTTGGTGATGAACTCCTTCATCCAAATCGCTTCATGCGCTGCCTCCGAGGCCGCCATGTATTCCGCTTCACATGTAGATCCCGCCACGACGCTCTGCTTGCAGCTGCACCAGCTTACTGCTCCACCATTCAACATATACACGTATCCGGTTTGTGACTTAGAGTCATCCAGATCTGAGTCGAAGCTAGCGTCGACGTAACCCTTTACGACAAGCTCTTCGTCTCCTCCATAAACGAGAAACATGTCCTTTGTCCTTTTCGGTACTTCAGATATTCTTGACCGCTGTCCGGTGTTCCTTGCGGGGTTACTTTGGTATCTTGCAACCAAACTTACGGCAAGGTTTACATCGGTCCAGTACACAGATGGCATACATAATAGATCCTATGGCTGAAGCATAGGGGATGACACTCATCTCTTCTTTATCTTTTGCCGTGGTCGGTGACTGAGCCGAGCTCAATCTCACACCTTGTAACATAGGCAAGAACCCCTTCTTGGACTGATCCATTTTGAACCTCTTCAAAATCTTATCAAGGTATGTGCTTTGTGAAAGACCTATGAGGCGTCTCGATCTATCTCTATAGATCTTGATGCCTAATATATAAGCAGCTTCTCCAAGGTCCTTCATTGAAAAACACTTGTTCAAGTAGGCCTTAATGCTGTCCAGAAGTTTTGTATCATTTCCCATCAAGAGTATGTCATCTACATATAATAGGAGAAATGCTACAGAGCTCCCACTCACTTTCTTGTAAACGCAGGCTTCTCCATAAGTCTCAAGATAAACCCAAACGCTTTGATCATCTCATCAAAGCGAATGTTCCAACTCCGAGATGCTTGCACCAGTCCATAAAAGGATCGCTGGAGCTTGCATACTTTGTTAGCGTTCTGAGGATCGACAAAACCTTCCGGCTGCATCATATACAGCTCTTCCTTAAGATGTCCATTAAGGAATGCCGTTTTGACGTCCATCTGCCATATCTCATAATCATAGTATGCGGCAATTGCTAACATGATTCGGACGGACTTAAGCTTCGCTACGGGAGAGAATGTCTCGTCGTAGTCAATCCCTTGAACTTGTCGATAACCCTTAGCGACAAGTCGAGCTTTATAGATGGTAACATTACCATCCGCGTCCGTCTTCTTCTTAAAAATCCATTTATTTTCTATCGCCGCCGATCACCGGCAAGTCTGTCAAAGTCCATACTTTGTTTTCATACATGGATTCTATCTCGGTTTCATGGCCTCAAGCCATTTGTTGGAATCGGGCCCGCCATTGCTTCTTCATAGTTCAAGGTTCATTGTTGTCTAGCAACATGATTTCCATGACAGGTTGCCGTACCACTCAGTGCGGAACGTGTCCTCGTGGACCTTCAAGTTCAAGAGTAACTTGATCCGAAGTACCTTGATCATCATCAACGTTTTCCTCTTGGTTGGTGTGGGCATCACAGAACGGTTTCTGCGCTGCACCACTTTCCCGCTCGAGAGGTAGTACTTCATCGAGTTCTACTTTCCTCCCACTTACTTCTTTCGAGAGAAACTCTTTCTCCAGAAAGCATCCGTTCTTAGCAACAAAGATCTTGCCTTCGGATCTTAAGTAGAAGGTATACCCGACAGTTTCCTTAGGGTATCCTATGAATACGCATTTTTCCGACTTGGGTTCGAGCTTTTCAGGTTGAAGTTTCTTGACATAAGCATCGCATCCCCAAACTTTTAGAAACGACAGCTTAGGTTTCTTCCCAAACCATAATTCATACGGTGTCGTCTCAACGGATTTAGACGGTGCCCTATTTAAAGTGAATGTAGCTGTCTCTAGAGCGTATCCCCAAAATGATAGCGGTAAATCGGTAAGAGACATCATAGACCGCACCATATCCAATAGAGTGCGATTACGACGTTCGGACACACCGTTTCGCTGAGGTGTTCCAGGCGGCGTGAGTTGTGAAACGATTCCACATTTCCTTAAGTGTGTGCCAAATTCGTGACTTAAATATTCTCCTCCACGATCTGATCGCAGGAACTTTATCTTTCGGTCACGTTGATTCTCCACCTCACTCTGAAATTCCTTGAACTTTTCAAAGGTCTCAGACTTGTGTTTCATTAAGTAGACATACCCATATCTACTTAAGTCATCAGTGAGAGTGAGAACATAACGATATCCTCCACGAGCCTCAACGCTCATTGGACCGCACACATCAGTATGTATGATTTCCAACAAGTTGGTTGCTCGCTCCATTGTTCCGGAGAACGGAGTCTTGGTCATTTTGCCTAAGAGGCAAGGTTCGCATGTGTCAAACGATTCATAATCAAGAGACTCTAAAAGTCCATCAGCATGGAGCTTCTTCATGCGCTTGACACCAATGTGACCAAGGCGGCGATGCCACAAGTATGTGGGACTATCGTTATCAACTTTACATCTTTTGGCATGCACACTATGAACATGTGTAATATTACGCCGAGATTCATCAAGAATAAACCATTGACCATCGGAGCATGACCATAAAACATATCTCTCATATAAATCGAACAACCATTATTCTCGGACTTAAATGAGTAGCCATCTCGTATTAAACGAGATCCGGATACAATGTTCATGCTCAAACTTGGTACTAAATAACAATTATTGAGGTTTAAAACTAATCCCGTAGGTAAATGTAGAGGCAGCGTCGACGGCGATCACATCGACCACGAACCATTCCCGACGCGCGCGCGTCACCTCGTCCTTCGCCAGCCTCCGTTTATTCCGCAGCTCTGCTGTGAGTTACATATGTGAGCAACGGCACGGTATCAAATACCGGGAGTTACTACGAGTCTTGGTAAGGTACACATCAATTACATGTATATCAAATATACCTTTGGTGTTGCCGGCCTTCTTATCCGCTAAGTATTTGGGGCAGTTCCGCTTCCAGTGCCCCTTCCCCTTGCAATAAAAGCACTCAGTCTCAGGCTTGGGTCCATTCTTTGACTTCTTCCCGGCAACTGGCTTACCAGGCGCGGCAACATCCTTGCCGTCCTTCTTGAAGTTCTTCTTACCCTTGCCCTTCTTGAACTTAGTGGTCTTATTGACCATCAACACTTGATGTTCTTTCTTGATTTCAGCCTCTGCTGACTTCAGCATTGAGAACACTTCAGGAATGGTCTTTACCATCCCCTGCATGTTGTAGTTCATCACAAAGCTCTTGTAGCTTGGTGGGAGCGACTGGAGGATTCTGTCAATGACCGCCTCATCTGGGAGGTTAATGTTCAACTGGGTCATACGTGCGTGCAACCCAGACATCTTCGTGATGTGTTCATCGACAGTAACTGTTCTCCTCCATCTTACAATCTGAGAAATTGTCGGAGACATCATATCTCTCGACCGGGCATGAGCTTGGAAAACTAGTTTCAGCTCTTGAACATCTCATATGCTCCGTGATGCTCAAAACGCTTTTGGAGCCCGGTTCTAAGTCTGTAAAGCATGCCGCACCGAACGAGGGAGTAATCATCAGACGAGTTTGCCAAGCGTTCATAACGTCTTGGTTCTCTGGGACGGGAGCGGCACCTAGCGGTCCTTCTAGGACATATTGCTTCCTGGCAGCTATGAGGATGATCCTCAGGTTCCGGACCCAGTCCGTATAGTTGCTGCCATCATCTTTCAGCTTGGTTTTCTCTAGGAACGCGTTGAAGTTCATGTTGACATTAGCGTTGGCCATTGATCTACAAGACATATTTGCAAAGGTTTTAGACTAAGTTCATGATAATAAAGTTCTTAATCAAAATTATGAACTCCCACTTAGATTAGACATCCCTCTAGTCATCTAAGTGTTACACGATCCGAGTCGACTAGCCCGTGTCCGATCATCACGTGAGACGGACTAGTCATCATCGGTGAACATCTTCATGTTGATCGTATCTTCCATACGACTCGTGTTCGACCTTTCGGTCTCCGTGTTCCGAGGCCATGTCTGTACATGCTAGGCTCGTCAAGTTAACCCTAAGTGTTTTCGCTGTGTAAAACTGTCTTACACCCGTTGTATGTGAACGTAAGGATCCATCACACCCGATCATCACGTGGTGCTTAGAAACGACGAACTGTAGCAACGGTGCACAGTTAGGGGAGAACACTTCTTGAAATTTTGTAAGGGATCATCTTATTTACTACCGTCGTCCTAAGTAAACAAGATGTAAAAGCATAATAAACATCACATGCAATTATATAGTTGTGACATGATATGGCCAATATCATCAAGCTCCATTGATCTCCATCTTCGGGGCTCCATGATCATCTTGTCACCGGCTTGACACCATGATCTCCATCATCATGATCTCCATCATCGTGTCTTCATGAAGTTGTCACGCCAACGACTACTTCTACTTCTATGACTAACGCGTTTAGCAATGAAGTAAAGTAGTTTACATGGCGTTCTTCAATGACACGCAGGTCATACAAAAATAAAGACAACTCCTATGGCTCCTGCCGTTGTCATACTCATCGACATGCAAGTCGTGAATCCTATTACAAGAACATGATCTCATACATCACAATTCATCATTCATCACAACTTCTGGCCATATCACATCACATGATCAATCGCTGCAAAAACAAGTTAGACGTCCTCTAGTTGTTGTTGCATCTTTTACGTGGCTGCGATTGGGTTCTAGCAAGAACGTTTTCTTACCTACGAATCACCACAACGTGATTTTGTCAACTTCTATTTACCCTTCATAAGGGCCTTGTTCATCGAATCCGCTCCAACTAAAGTGGGAGAGACAGACACCCGCCAGCCACCTTATGCAACTAGTGCATGTCAGTCGGTGGAACCGGTCTCACGTAAGCGTACGTGTAAGGTTGGTCCGGGCCGCTTCATCCCACAATACCGTTGAGCAAGAAAAGACTAGTAGAGGCAAGTAAGATGACAAGATCAACGCCCACAACAAATTGTGTTCTACTCGTGCATTAGAGAACTACGCATAGACCTAGCTCATGATGCCACTGTTGGGGAACGTTGCAGAAAATTAAAATTTTTCCTACGGCTTCACCAAGATCCATCTATGAGTTCATCTAAGCAACGAGTAACGGGAGAGAGATAGCATCTACATACCACTTGTAGATCGCGTGCGGAAGCTTGCAAGGTGATGATGGAGTCGTACTCGAACGTGATTCAGATCACCGATGCCAAGTGCTGAACGGACAGCACCTCCGCGTTCAACACACGTACGGGACGAGCGACGTCTCCTCCTTCTTGATCCAGCAAGGGGGAAGGAGAGGTTGAGGAAGACAGCTCCACCGGCAAGGACGACGGCGTGGTGATGGTGGAGAAGCAAGATCTCGGCGAGGGCTTCGCCGAGCTCTTACGGAGGAGGAGATGTGTTGGGAGGGAGGGCTGCGCCTTGGGAGTTGGTACAGCAGCCCCCTCCTCCCCCTTTATATAGGCCCCAGGTGGCGGCCCTGGAGATCCAATCTCCGGGGGGGCGGCCAAGGGGTGGAGTGCCCCCAAGCCGGTGGGCGCCCCACCCCTAGGGTTTCAACCCTAGGCGCAGGGTGGGCCTAGGGGCGCACCAGCCCCTGTGGGCTGGTTCCTTCCCCTTTGGCCCATGGGGCCCTCCGGATAGGTGGCCCCACCGGTGGACCCCGGGACCCTTCCGGTGGTCCGTGATTTCACCGAAACCCCAAACTTTCCCGATGGCAAACACCACTTCCTATATATTATTCTTTACCTCCGGACCCTTCCGAACTCCTCGTGACGTCTGGGATCTCATCCGGACTCGAACAACATTCGGTGGTCACATACTTGACTTCCTACTAACCCTAGCGTCACCGAACCTTAAGTGTGTAGACCCTACGGGTTTGGGAGACACGCAGACATGACCGAGACGACTCTCGGGCAATAACCAACAGCGGGGTCTGGATATCCATGTTGGCTCCCATATGCTCCTCGATGATTTCATCGGTTGAACCACGATGTCGAGGATTCGATCAAACCACATATACAATTCCTTTGTCAATCGATGCGTTACTTGCCCGAGACCCGATCGTCGGTATCCCAATACCTTGTTCAGTCTCGTTACGGCAAGTCACTTTACTCGCATCAGTAATGCATGATCCCGTGGCAACACCTTGGTCACATTGAGCTCATTATGATGATGCATTACCGAGTGGGCCCAGAGATACCTCTCCGTCATACGGAGTGACAAATCCCGCCTCGATCCGTGTCAACCCAACAGATACTTTCGGAGATACCTGTAATGCACCTTTATAGTCACCCGATTCGTTGTGACGTTTGATACACCCAAGGCACTCCTACGGTAACCGGGAGTTACACGATCTCATGGTCGAAGGAAGAGATACTTGACATTGGCAAAGCTTCTAGCAAACGAACTATACGATCTTTTATGCTATGCTTATGATTGGGTCTTGTCCATCACATCATTCTCCTAATGATGTGATCCCGTTATCAACGACATCCAATGTCCATAGTCAGGAAACCATGACTATCTATTGATCACAACGAGCTAGTCAACTAGAGGCTCACTAGGGACTCATTGGGTCTAAGTGTTCACACGTGTATTACGATTTCCGGATAATACAGTTATAGCATGAACAAAAGACAATTATCATGAACATTGAAATATAATAATCCTTTTATTATTGCCTCTAGGGCATATTTCCAACAGTCACGATGGTGGAGGGCGCCCCCTCCCCCTGGGCGCGCCCCCTGCCTCGTGGGCCCCTCGAAGCTCCACCGACGTACTCCTTCCTCCTATATATACCTACGTATCCCCAATAGACGAGACACGGAGCCAAAAACCTAATTCCACCACCGCAACCTTCTGTATGCACAAGATCCCATCTTGGGGCCTGTTTCGGAGCTCCGCCGGAGAGGGCATCCACCATGGAGGGCTTCTACATCATCACCATAGCCCCTCCGATGAAGTGTGAGTAGTTTACTTCAGACCTTCGGGTCCATAGCTAGTAGCTAGATGGCTTCTTCTCTCTTTTTGGATCACAATACAATGTTCTCCCCCTCTCTTGTGGAGATCTATTCGATGTAATCTTCTTTTTGCGGTGTGTTTGTTGAGACCGATGAATTATGGGTTTATGATCCAGTATTATCTATGTAAAATATTTGATTCTTCTCTGAATTCTTTTATGTATGATTGAGTTATCTTTGCAAGTCTCTTCGAATTATCCGTTTGGTTTGGCCAACTATATTGGTAGTTCTTGCAATGGGAGAAGTGCATGGCTTTGGGTTCAATCTTGCGTGTCCTTACTCAATGGATGTAAGGAGTTGCAAGGCACGTATTGTATTGTTGCCATCGAGGATAACAAGATGGGGTTTTTATCATATTGCATGAATTTATCCCTCTACATCATGTCATCTTGCTTAAGGCGTTACTCTGTTTTTAACTTAATACTCTAGATGCATGCTGGATAGCGGTCGATGAGTGGAGTAATAGTAGTAGATGCAGAATCGTTTCAATCTACTTGTCACGGACGTGATGCCTATATACATGATCATTGCCTAGATATATTGATAACTATGCTCAGTTCTGTCAATTGCTCAACAGTAATTTGTTCACCCACCGTAGAATACTTATGCTCTTGAGAGAAGCCACTAGTGAAACCTATGGCCCCCGGGTCTATTCTCATCATATCAATATATATCACTTTATTTACTTGCTTTGTTTTTACTTTGCCTTTACTTTTTACTTTGCATCTTTCTATCAAAAATACCAAAAATATTATGTCTATCAGATCTCACTCTCGTAAGTAACCGTGAAGGGATTGACAACCCCTAAGCGTTGGTTGCGAGTTGCTATCGTGTTGTGCAGGTACGAGGGACTTGTGCGTGACCTCCTACTGGATTGATACCTTGGTTCTCAAAAACTGAGTGGAATACTTACGCTACTGTGCTGCATCATCCTCTCCTCTTCGGGGAAAACCAACGCAAGCTCGAGACGTAGCAAGAAGAATTTCTGGCGCCGTTGCTGGGGAGGCTTACGCAAAAGTCAACATACCAAGTACCCATCACAATCCCTATCTCTCGCATTACATTATTTGCCATTTGCCTCTCATTTTCCTCCCCCCACTTCACCCTTGCCGTTTTATTCGCCTTTCTTCCGTTCGATCTTATGTTTGCTTATACCTTCTTTTTTCTTGCATCTTTGCTCGCTAAAAGTCCATGGATCTTGATCCGCTTGCCAATCTTTTTAAGGGATCCAATTATGATGAACCAATTCCTAGTAATTTGGATGCACTAGATTATCTTTATAAGGTTTTGCCTGAAATTCGTGAAGTGACTCACAATAGATCTTTGAATAAAAAGCAGGATTGGAATGATTTTATTATAAAATCTTTTGTTGTCAATTGTGCTAATAAGATGCAAAACCCTAAGCTTGGGGATGCTAGTTTTGTTATGTCCTCTGCTTGTTGCAATGATCATGATTGGGGCGATTCTTCTTATGATCTTGAAAATTTATTTAATCCCCATGATGAATATGAGATTGATAATATTGTTTGCAATAATATTGAAAGTGGGTTTGGAAGAGTGTCAACTTTAGATCCCACATATTTGGAGAATATTCAATCTTATGAAATTTTTGATAAAAGTGGGTTTGGAGAGGTCATGACTTTAGTTAATGTTAATCCCACTATTTTGGAAGAGTGTCAACTTTGCATGCATGTGGATCGTGTTGAGAATATGTTATGTGATAGCTATTTTGTTGAATTTTCTTATGATCCCACATGTAATTATTACGAGAGAGGAAAATATGGTCTTAGAAATTTTTATGTCACTAAATTACCTCTCGTCATGTTGAGATTGCTATCGTTTCGTTCTTCTTCCTTGCATATGCTAGTTTTTGCTTGCCTTGCAAATTTGTTTGCTTATAATATGCCTATGCATAGGAAGTATGTCATACTTAGATGTGTTTGTCATGTGTTTCATGATGCTCTCTTTGCGCTTCAATTCTTGTCTTTCTTGTGAGCATCATTAAAATTCTCAATGCCTAGCTAGAGGCATTAAACGATAGCGCTTGTTGGGGGGCAACCCAATTTTATTTTATGTTTTTTGTTTTTGGTTCTGTTTAGGAATAAATAATCCATCTACCTTCTGTTTGGATGTGGTTTTATGTTTTAATTAGTGTTTGTGCCAAGTAAGACCTATAGGATAACCTACGATGATAGTTGATTTGATTCTGCTGAAAAACAGAAACTTTGCGCGCACGAATTATTTATGATAACTCACAGGAACGTGCTTTTGCGTTGATTCTTTTTGCTTCTGATCAATAAACAAATTGTCCCAGACTTACTATTTTGGTAGAAGTTTTAGAGTTCCAGAAGTCTGCGTTAGTTACAGATTACTACAGACTGTTCTGTTTTTGACAGATTCTGTTTTTCGTGTGTTGTTTGCTTATTTTGATGAATCTAAGGCTAGTAAATTAGTTTATAAACCATAGAGAAGTTGGAATACAGTAGGTTTAACACCAATATAAATAAAGAATGAGTTCATTACAGTACCTTGAAGTAGTCTTTTGTTTTCTTTCTCTAACGGAGCTCACGAGATTTCTGTTGAGTTTTGTGTTGTGAAGTTTTCAAGTTTTGGGTGAATTCTTTTGATGGATTATGGAACAAGGAGTGGCAAGAGCCTAAGCTTGGGGATGCCCATGTCACCCCCAAGATAATCCAAGGACACCAAAAAGTCAAAGCTTGGGGATGCCCCGGAAGGCATCCCCTCTTTCGTCCACTTCCATCGGTAATTTACTTGGAGCTATATTTTTATTCACCAACATGATATGTGTTTTGCTTGGAGCGTCTTGTATTATTTGTTTCTTTTCTTGTTAGTTTACCACAATCATCCTTGCTGTACACACCTTTTGAGAGAGTCATACATGATTTGGAATTTGTTAGAATACTCTATGTGCTTCACTTATACCTTTTGAGCTTGATAGCTTTGCTCTAGTGCTTCACTTAGATCTTTTAGAGCACGGTGGTGGATTTGTTTTAAAGAAACTTGATCTCTCATGCTTCACTTAGATCATTTTGAGAGTCTTTAATAGCATGGTAATCTGCTTAATGTTAATATACTTGGTATTCAAGATATGTGAAACTTTCTTTTGAGTGCGTTGAATACTAAGATAAGTTTGATGCTTGATAATTGTTTTGAGATATGGAGGTGATAATATCAAAGTCGTGCTAGTTGGGTGATTATGAATTTGAGAAATACTTGTGTCGAAGTTAGCAAATCCCGTAGCATGCACGTATGGTTAAAGTTGTGTAACAAATTTGAAACATGAAGTGTACCTGGCTTGTGCATCCTTATGAGTGGCGGTCGGGGACGAGCGATGGTCTTTTCCTACCAATCTATCCCCCTAGGAGCATGCGCGTAGTACTTGATTTTTGATGACTTCTAAATTTTTGCAATAAGTATATGAGTTCTTTTGACTAATGTTGAGTCCATGGATTATACGCACTCTCACCTTTCCACCTTTGCTAGCCTCTTCGGTACCGTGCATTGCCCTTTCTCACCTTGAGAGTTGGTGCAAACTTCGCCGGTGCATCCAAACCCCGTGATACGATATGCTCTATCACACATAAACCTCCTTATATCTTCCTCAAAACAGCCACCATACCTACCTGTCATGGCATTTCCATAGCCATTCCGAGATATATTGCCATGCAACTTCCACCATCATCATCGTGACATGCATTACTTTTGTCATATTGCCATTGCATGATCTTGTAGTTGACATCGTATTTGTGGCAAAGCCACCATGCATTATTTTTCATACATGTCACTCTTAATTCATTGCACCATCCCGGTACACCGCCGGAGGCACTCATATAGAGTCATATCTTGTTCTAGTTTCGAGTTGTAATCCTTATGTTGTAATGAAAGTGTGATGATCATCATTATTAGAGCATTGCCCAAAAAAAGAAAGGCCAAAAAAAAGAAAGGCCCAAAAAAAGGCCAAAAAAATTAAAAAAGGGACAATGCTAATATCTCTTTTCCACACTTGTGCTTCAAAGTAGCACCTTGTTCTTCATGTAGTGAGTCTCATATATTGTGCTTCAAAGTAGCACCTTGTTCTTCATATAGTGAGTCTCATAAGTTGTCTTTTTATACTAGTGGGAATTTTTCATTATAGAACTTGGCTTGTATATTCCTACGATGGGCTTCCTCAAATGCCCTAGGTCTTCATGAGCAAGCAAGTTGGATGCACACCCACTAGTTTTCTTTTGTTGAGCATTCATAGCTCTAGTGCATCTGTTGCATGGCAATCCCTACTCCTCATGTTGACATCAATTGATGGGCATCTCCATAGCCCATTGATTAGCCTCGTCAACGTGAGACTTTCTCCTCTTTTGTCTTCTCCACACAATCCCCATCATCATATTCTATTCCACCCATAGTGCTATATCCATGGCTCATGCTCATGTATTGCGTGAAGGTTGAAAAAGTTTGAGATTATTTAAGTATGAAACAATTGCTTGGCTTGTCATCGGGGGTATAGAAGTTCGGAACATCTTTGTGTGACGAAAATGAAGCATAGCCTAACTATATGATTTTGTAGGGATGAACTTTCTTCTGCCATGTTATTTTGAGAAGACATGATTACTTTGATTAGTATGCTTGAAGTATTATTATTTTTGTGTCAATATGAACTTTTGTCTTGAATCTTTCGGATCTGAATATTCATACCATGATTAAGAAGATTTACATTGAAATTATGCCAAAGTATCACTCCGCATCAAAAATTCTTTTTTATCATTTACCTACTCGAGGACGAGCAGGAATTAAGCTTGGGGATGCTTGATACGTCTCCAACGTATCTATAATTTTTGATTGCTCCATGCTACTTTATCTACTGTTTTGGACTATATTGGGCTTTATTTTCCACTTTTATATTATTTTTGGGACTAACCTATTAACCGGAGGCCCAACCCAGAATTGCTATTTTTTTGCCTATTTCAGTATTTCGAAGAAACGGAATATCAAACGGAGTCCAAACGGAATGAAACGTTCGGGAACGTGATTTTCTCATCAAATAAGATCCAGGAGACTTGGACACTCTGTCAAGAAAGCCACGAGGCGGTCACGAGGGTGGAGGGCGCACCCTCCCACCCGGGCATGCCCCCCTGCCTCGTGGGCCCCTCGAAGCTCCACCGACGTACTCCTTCCTCCTATATATACCTACGTATCCCCAATAGACGAGACACGATGCTAAAAAACTAATTCCACCACCGCAACCTTCTGTATCCATGAGATCCCATCTTGGGGCTTGTTCCGGAGCTCCGCCGGAGAGGGCATCCACCATGGAGGGCTTCTACATCATCATCATAGCCCCTCCGATGAAGTGTGAGTAGTTTACTTCAGACCTTCGGGTCCATAGCTAGTAGCTAGATGGCTTCTTCTCTCTTTTTGGATCTCAATACAATGTTCTCCCCATCTCTTGTGGAGATCTATTCGATGTAATCTTCTTTTTGCAGTGTGTTTGTTGAGACTGATGAATTGTGGGTTTATGATCCAGTATTATCTATGGAAAATATTTGATTCTTCTCTGAATTCTTTTATGTATGATTGAGTTATCTTTGCAAGTCTCTTCGAATTATCCGTTTGGTTTGGCCAACTATATTGGTAGTTCTTGCAATGGGAGAAGTGCATGGCTTTGGGTTCAATCTTGCGGTGTCCTTACTCGATGATGTAGGAGTTGCAAGGCACGTATTGTATTGTTGCCATCGAGGATAACAAGATGGTTTTTTTATCATATTGCATGAATTTATTCCTCTACATCATGTCATCTTGCTTAAGGCATTACTCTGTTTTTAACTTAATACTCTAGATGCATGCTGGATAGCGGTCGATGAGTGGAGTAATAGTAGTAGATGCAGAATCGTTTCGATCTACTTGTCACGGACGTGATGCCTATATACATGATCATTGCCTAGATGTACTCATAACTATGCTCAATTCTGTCAATTGCTCAACAGTAATTTGTTCACCCACCGTAGAATACTTATGCTCTTGAGAGAAGCCACTAGTGAAACCTATGGCCCCCGGGTCTATTCTCATCATATCAATATATATCACTTTATTTACTTGCTTTGTTTTTTACTTTGCCTTTACTTTTTACTTTGCATCTTTCTATCAAAAATACCAAAAATATCATCTCTATCAGATCTCACTCTCGTAAGTAACCGTGAAGGGATTGACAACCCCTAAGCGTTGGTTGCGAGTTGCTATCGTGTTGTGCAGGTACGAGGGACTTGCGCGTGACCTCCTACTGGATTGATACCTTGATTCTCAAAAACTGAGGGAAATACTTACGCTACTGTGCTGCATCATCCTCTCCTCTTCGGGGAAAACCAACGCAAGCTCGAGACGTAGCAATGCTCAAGTCATGTATATGATGATGATGAAAGTTGCATGTCAATATATCTCGGAATGGCTATGGAAATGCCATGATAGGTAGGTATGGTGGCTGTTTTGAGGAAGATATAAGGAGGCTTATATGTGACAGAGTGTATCATATCACGGGGTTTGGATGCACCGGCGAAGTTTGCACCGACTCTCAAGGTGAGAAAGGGCAATGCACGGTACCGAAGAGGCTAGCAATGATGGAAGGGTGAGAGTGCGTATAATCCATGGACTCAACATTAGTCATAAAGAACTCATATACTTATTGCAAAAATCTACAAGCCATTGAAAACAAAGTACTACGCGCATGCTCCTAGGGGACTAGATTGGTAGGAAAAGACCATCGCTCGTCCCTGACCGCCACTCATAAGGAAGACAATCAATAAATAAAATTGTGCTCCAACTTCATCACAAAGCGGTTCACCATACGTGCATGCTACGGGAATCACAAACCTCAACACAAGTGTCTCTACAATCCACAACCACCCACTAGCATGACTCTAATATCACCATCTTTATATCGCAAAACTATTGCAAGGAATCAAACATATCATATTCAGCGATCTACAAGTTTACATAGGATTTTATGACTAACCATGTGAATGACCAATTCCTGTCATCTCTCTAAATAGATATAAGTGAAGCAAGAGAGTTGAATTCTTTCTACAAAATATATGCCCACGCTCTAACAATTATAAGTGAAGCAAAAGAGCATTCTACAAATGGCGGTTTTCTATGTGAAGAGAAACAGGCAATCCAACTTCCAATGATATAAGCGAAGCACATGAAGCATTCTATAAAGCCATACTCAAAAGATTTAAGTGAAGTGCAATGAGCATTCTATAAATCAACCAAGGACTATCTCATACCAGCATGGTGCATAAAATAAAAATAAAAACCTAATTGCAAAAGTCACTCCAAGACTTGCACATAATGCATGAACGAAACGAATCCGAAACATACCGATACTTGTTGAAGAAAGAGGGGATGCCTCCCCAGCATCCCCAAGCTTAGACACTTGAGTCTCCTTGAATATTTACTTGGGGTGCCTCGGGCATCCCCAAGCTTGAGCTCTTGCCTCTCTTCCTTTTCCTCATATCGAGACATCCTCGATTAGACACTACATCCACACAAAACTCAACAGAAAACTCGGTAAGATCCGTTATTATAATAAAGCAAATCACCACTCTAAGTACTGTTGAAAACCAATTCATATTTTATATTTGCATTGTGTCTACTGTAATATAGCTTTTCCATGGCTTAATCCACTGATACAAATTGATAGATTCATCAAAACAAGCAAACTATGCATAAAAAACAGAACAGTCTGTAGCAATCTGAACATCCACCATACTTCTGTTACCCCAAAAATTCTACCAAAATTAGGAAAAATAAACAAGTTTTATATAAAGATAGTGAAAAAGGAATCAGAACCAATTGACGTTCCAGTTAAAAATGTAAAATCGCGCACTTCAGCCAAAGTTTCTGTCCTGCACCGTACAAACCAACAAGCATTGTAAACATCCTAAGGGCAAACCTTAGCCCATTATTTTTATAATACAATGGAATTGAACAAGGGGATAATTATTTTTATTGAAAAGTTTCTGTAATTAAGATTCACAAAGTTCCCATGGGCCTGAACAAGTTTAAGGACGTCCCCCACTTTCACAATGCTCGTCTCTCTCACTTTCACTTCTCTTTTTGAAAAGTTTTGGGTTCCCCTCTTTATTTTTGTTGTTTTTAAACTATATGAAATCACTCAACAGAAATAAATGACTCTCTAAAACTTTCGGGTTGTCTCCCTGGCGGCGCTTTCTTTAAAGCCATTAAGCTCGGCATTTAGTGCTCAAGTAATGGATCCACCCGGATCCCAAGGTATATCAAAGCCAATTTTAATTAACAATGATTTGGAATTTAGTAGTGAGCACAAAGTAACATATATCATGCAACAACGAAGTCTAACTCTCTTCCTATGCATCGGCATGTCATAAAAGAACAATTCATGCACACATAGCAAAGGCCAATGCATAGTATAAAGCAATTTCTTGCAATTCTATCGTGTGGGAAACATAGAGAGGTGGAGATATAGTTCCTCTCTCGTAATAATTGCAAGTAGGAGCAGCAAGCACATGCATATTATTTTCATCAAAATCATCATGTGTAGTAGTAAAAGGCAACCCATCAATATAATCCTTAATAAGTGCAAGATTCTCCGATATAGTGTAGTCGGGAGAATTCAAAAAGATAATAGGACTATCATGTGTGGGTGCAATAGCAACAATTTCATTCATAACATAAGGAACTATAACAAGTTCATCTCCATAAGTATCATTCATATTGGCATCTTGGCCACAAGCATAGCAAGCATCATCAAAAAGGGATACTTCAAACAAATTCAAGGGATCATAGCAATCATCATAGCAATCATCCTTCGGTAAGCACGAAGGGGAATTAAATAATGTATGAGTTGGAGGGTTACTCTCATTAGAAGGTGGGCACGGGTAGCTAATCCGCTCTTCCTCCTTTTGTTCTTCGCTCTCCTCATCATCTTTTTCATCCAATGAGCTCACAATTTCATCAATTTCTTCTTCCATAGCTTCCTGCATAGTCTCTTCTTGGACATCGGAGAATTTCTTCATAAATGCATTAATATAGTAATTGTATCCATAATTTGCATAGCAATATCTAAATATAGCAAGATTTTCAGGCCTATAAACATCATCATCTAAAGCTTCATACTTTTCAAACAAAGATTCAATTTCATAAGCAGCCTTAAAAGCAACAAATTCTTCTATTTGTTCCACATCATAGTAATCATATATACCATTAGCATAAGAAGCTAAGGTTTCATTATCATTAAATTTGCATGAAAAGGGAAGGTGTGGAGCCTCCATCCTGGAGCAACAAGTAATATCATATCTCAATCATAGAGCCCAGGCATACCAATGCAACATAATAAATTGATCCCATAATAGTTTCCCTTTTTGTGTCGATCGATAATCCCTAAAGTATTCACGTTGATCCAACATGTCTCCCATTATAAATTTGAATGGGGTTTTCTCAGGATTATCAAAGTAGTACACAATATCTTTCGCATAATGAGAATCGAGGGTTTTAGGAGTTACCCCATCCTCATGAGTAGCAAGTACAGCTATTTTTTTTGGTATTTTGCGTTCCATATCCATAACTAAAGATAGAGAACAACTTAGAACATCAAATAAAAATTACTTAGTGATAAAGCAAACAAGCACACACGAGAATATTCACCCCACGCTATTGCTCCCCGGCAACGGTGCTAGAAAAAGGTCTTGATAACCCACAAGTATAGGGGATAGTTGTAGCCTCTTTCGATAAGTAAGAGTGTCGAACCTAACGAGGAGCTAAAGGTAGAACAAGTATTCTCTCAAGTCCTATCGTCCACTGATACAACTCTACGCACGCTTGACGTTCGCTGTACCTAGAACAAGTATGAAACTAGAAGTACTTTGTAGGTGTGATAGGATAGGTTTGCAAGATAATAAAGAACGTGTAAATAAAAAGTAGGGGCTGTTTAAATAAATATGCAATAAAGTAAATATAGCGAGTGTGGAAAAGTGGTGGTAGCAATTGTGGAATTGCCCCTAAGCAATTGACTACGTTACTAGACCGGTAATCACTATTGCAATTCTAGTTGAGGGAGAGGCATAAGCTAACATACTTTCTCTACTTGGATCATATGCACTTATGATTAGAACTCTAGCAAGCATCTGCAACTACTAAATATTCATTAAGGTAAAACCCAACCATAGCATTAAAGTATCAAGTCCCCTTTATCCCATACGCAAACAACCTACTTACTCGGGTTTGTGCTTCTGTCAGTCACGCCACCCACCATAAGCAAATCATAAACATATTGCAAACCCTACAGCGGGAATCCCTCACGCTTGCGCGACACGGAGGGCACAATAGGACAGCACCAATAATAAAACATGCAACTCAAACCAATCATAGCAATTCATCAATCACCGACATGACAACAAAAATCTACTCGGACATCATAGGATGGCAACACATCATTGGAAAATAATATGAAGCATAAAGCACCATGTTTAAGTAGAGGGTACAACGGGTTGCGGGAGAGTGGACCGCTGTAGATAGAGGGGGGAAGGTGATGGAGATGTTGGTGAAGATGGTGGAGGTGCTGGTGAAGATCGCGGTGATGATGATGGCCCCCGGCGGCGTTCCGGCGCAACCGAAAGCAAGGGGGAGAGACACCCCTTCTTCTTCTTCTTCCTTGACCTTCTCCCTATATGGGAGAAGGGTTTCCCCTCTGGTCCTTGGCTCCCATGGCGTGGGAGGGGCAAGAGCCCCTCCGAGACTGGATCTATCTCTCTGTTTCTGCGTTCTCAGATTCTACCCCTTCACCGTTTCCTTTATATCTGGAGACCCGTAACTCTGATTGGGGTGAATCTTTCGCCCAGATCTTTATCATAAAATTATCTTTCTTGCGCCAAAAGAAGAGCATCAACCGCCTTACGGATGGACCACGAGGGTCAGGGGCGCGTCGCGGGGAGGGGGGGTAGGGCGCGCCCCCTACCTCGTGACCACCTCAGACACTGTCTCGCGTGGATTTTTCTTCCGGAATTTTCCATATTGTCCAAAAATAAGCTCTGTCCATTTTTACCCTGTTTGGACTCCGTTTGATATGGATATTCTGCGAAACATAAAACATACAACAGACAGGAACTGGCACTGGGCACTGGATCAATATGTTAGTCCCCAAAATAATATAAAAAGTTGCCAAAAAGTATATGAAAGTGAATAATACTGGCATGGAACAATCAAAAATTATAGATACGACGGAGACGTATCAGGATGCTTCACAAGAAATAAGTTATTAGCATAAGCATCATCATTAACAACAAGAGGAGAAGGCAACTTGCAAGCTCTTTTAAATAAGAAGCTTCAAGTTGAGCATGAGACTCAGTGAGTTTGATGAGCTCACCCTTGATGACCCTTGAGCCATTTTCGAGGTGCTCAAAATCCTCAAGGAGTCTAGCATGAGCAACTTCAAATTTAGCATTTTTAGTTTAAAAAACATTGGCCACCTCAAGAGCTCTATCATTAGATTCCTTCACTCTAGATAATTCTAGAGCAAAAGTCTCCTCAAGAGATTCGGAGGTGGTTTGTTCATAATCAAGAGCTTGAGATATCTCCACGATCTCATTTGCGTAATCACGCTCATGAGCTTCCATTTTCTCAATGGTGACCTCATGCTCCTCTAGATGAGATTCCAACTCCTCAATGTATTTCTTTCCATCAATGGAAATGGATATTATTTCCATGAAGTTGGAACGAGCAATTTTATTTTTATGAAGAGCTTTAAAAACCATTTCACCCTTAGTTTTTAAGGAGGCAACATTATCATTCTCTTCATCATTATCCTCATCATCATTAGCATCAACATCATCATCAAGAGACATATTGGGGTACAAAGTAGGAGATACCTTTGACGTCTTAGCCATAAGGCAAAAATCAATAGATGATGATGTAGGATCCCTTGAGGCACCATTAAACACCACATCTTGTTCCATGGAGTGTTCGGTTTCCTCTACATTGTTAGCACAACAATTCGAGGAAATAGATGCATTTTTATCATGGCAACAAGACATAGCAAGCATATCATCATGAGATTTAGTCAAGCAATTTCTACATCATATGCAAGGACTATCAACACAAGCAGGTGAAACATTTGGAGTGCTAGAAGTGTTAAAGTCCAAAGATGAAGCATTGCAATAAGAAAGTGATGAAGGATTATCAACAATAAGCCCATTATCATCATTGCAATGAACACCACTACTCACCATGTCATTACCTTGTGGCAAACCACATGTAGGTGAAGTAGAAGAAGTTGAGAACACAAGACGGCCGGAGGTGGAGGGAGAACAATCATCCTTACAAATCTTGGACACTCCATATTTATCTTGAAGCTTTGTCCACAACTCATGAGCATCCCGGAACGGCATGAGTTGAAATATAACTACATTGCTCAAAGCATCGAAAAGCACATTAGAAGCTTGAGCATTGAGATAAGAGTTTTTCTCATCCTCTAAAGATGATCTTTGGGGATTCTTTGGAGGAGAAAAACCCATATCTACAATTCGCTCTAAATTTGGGTCCATGACCCGAAAGAGATTAAGCATGCGAATTACCCAAACATCAAAATTTGTGCCATCGAAACTAAGAGTGTCAGAGAATCCTAATCCCCTAGTCGACATCTTTACTCTCTAGGAGGTTAAGCCCAACAAAGAGAGACGAGGCTCTGATACCAATTGAAAGATCGAGGATGTCGCCTAGAGGGGGGTGAATAGGCGCTTTAAAATAATTACGGTTAATGCTTGAACAAATGCGGAATAAACCTAGCGGTTAATTTGTCAAGCACAAAACCTAAAACAACTAGGCTCACCTATGTGCACCAACAACTTATGCTAAGCAAGATAAGGAACTATGTGATAGCAAGATATATGGCAAAGAACAATATGGCTATCACAAAGTAAAGTGCATAAGTAAAGGGCTCGGGAAGGAGATAACCGAGGCACGCGGAGACGGTGATGTATCCCGAGGTTGACACCCTTGCAGATGCTAATCTCCATTTGGAGCGGTGTGGAGGCACAATGCTCCCCAAGAAGCCACTAGGGCCACCGTAATCTCCTCACGCCCTCACACAATGCAAGATGTCGTGATTCCACTAAGGGACCCTTGAGGGCGGTCATCGAACCCGTACAAATGGTGACCCTTGGGGGCGGTCACCGAACCCATACACTTTGGCAACCCTTAGGGGCGGTCACAGGTACCCGTCAAATTGCTCGGGGCGATCTCCAGAACCTAATTGGAGACCTCGACACTTGCCCGGAGCTTTACACCACAATGATTGAGCTCCAAACAACACCAACCGTCTAGGGCGCCAAGGCGCCCAAGAGGAACAAGCTCTAGGGCATCCAAACACCCAAGAGTAACAAGCTCAAGGGTACCAAGCACCCAAGAGTAATAAGCTTCTCAACTTGTAACTTCCATGTATCACGTGGAGAACTCAAACCGATGCACCAAATGCAATGGCAAGGGCACACAGAGTGCCCAAATCCTTCTCTCTCCAATCCCACCGAAGCAACTAATGCTAGGGAGAAAGATGAGAGGAAGAACAAGAAGGAGAACACCAAGAACTCTAAGATCTAGATCCAAGGGGTTCCCCTCACATAGAGGAGAAAGTGATTGGTGGAAATGTGGATCTAGATCTCCTCTCTCTTTTCCCTCAAAAACTAGCAAGAATCCATGGAGGGATTGAGAGTTAGCAAGCTCAAAGAAGGTCAACAATGGGGGAAGAACACGAGCTCAAGGGATGAGGTTCAATGGGGAAGAAGATCCCCTTTTATAGGTGAAAATCCAACCATTATGCTCACGGCCCGCACAGAGCGGTTCTACCGCTAGGGCGGTAGTACCCCTTTGACAAACAACAGCGAGGAGGCAAAAGGACAGTAGAACCGCCGGATCGGTACTACCGCTCGTCCTTACGGTACTACCACTAGGGATCACGGTAATACCGCAAAGGGTAGCGGTACTACTGCTTGCGAGCGGTACTAAAAAAATACATCCGGGCCTACCACCGCAGGACTTGGGACGAGTTTTTGGTCCGGAGCGGTACTACCGCCGTAGGAGCCGCGGTAGTACCGCTCTGGAACGGTAGTAAAAAATTACATCCGCTCCAATTCGCGGTAGTACCGCTGTAGCCTTTTCAGAACACCAAAACTGCCACAACTTTTGCAAACGGACTCCGAATTCGATGAAACCAAGTTTGTTGGAAAGCTAGCGACAAGGGCTAACATAATTATGAAAGAAATATCAATAAGAAGCAAATTAGAAAAGGCCCATAAGAAAAAGGTGAGAACCCTTCATCGGATAAGACCGGTAAAACCTCCAACACCGAAAACATCATAGAAGACGCATGCGAACTCCGTTTTCGATGAACTCAAGCTTTTATCAAGATGACCATAAGCTCTAAGACTCACAAAGAGAACCAAACTAGAACCAAGAAACATGATGCAAGGATGCAATGGTTTGAGCTCTCTACTAACGATACGATCAAGCTACCAACTTGAGAGCCCCCGTTGATAGTACGGCAAACGATCCTATAACCCGGTCTCCCAACTACCACCACGAGACCGGTAAAATAGAAAGCCTATCAAGGGAAAACCTTTGCCTTGCACATGGTCCACTTGAGATAGATGATGACGATCTTGACTCCCTCAAGTTGGACCACCTTTCTTGATTGCGTTGGCTCGATGAAGACTAGATGATTGCTCCCCCATTGTCCACTATGGGTGAGCCTCTCTTCGGCACATCTTCACAAGACCATTGACACCACAAAGGATGGCAAGATTCAAGCACTTGATCTCTTCGTGATGCTCCACTTGAACTTACACACGGCAATCATGATGAGAATCACCACTTGATGTCATCCTTTCCATGGGTTGTATGATATCTTCCTCTTGACGCAAGCCCATGGACACGTACCTAACCCCACATAGAACTCTCACATAGACCATGGGTTAGTACACAAAGTGCAATGGACAATGCTTACCATACCATGGGATCACTTGATCCCTCTCGGTACATCTTCTACGCTTTGTGAGTTGATCTACTTGATTCACTCTTGACTTAGTCTTGATCAACCTTGAATCTTTCCAACTCTCTTCATTTGGATGATGTCTTGAAGGTAAACATGAATGATCACACAATCTTCTTCTTCAAGACATGCTTGCAATAAGCTCAACACTCACATGACCAATCTTTGGATAATTCCTTAATAGCACCTTGGTCAACTCATAAACTCCTTGAAACCAACACATGGACTTCAAGAAAATCCTATGGACGAAACCTTCAAATATAACTCAAGGCAACGATTAGTCCATAGAGATTGTCATCAATTACCAAAACCACACATGGGGGCACCGCATGTCCTTTCAATCTCCCCCATTTTGGTAATTGATGACAATCACTTTCAAGAGAGTTTATATAAGGAATTATGCTTCCCTAGCAATGCAACACCCAATAGTGCATGCCTATGAGATGCACATGCTAAGGAACACAACCAAAGCAAGATGAGATAACTCTCTAAACTTCTCCACAAAACTCTCTAAAACTTCTCCCCCATTGGCATCGATTGCTAAAATGGGCGCAAAGCTAAGAAGGCCAATATAAATTGTGGTCCTCCATAAATTGTGTATTTCTCCACAAGAGAGTGGAATGCAATACACATATCCAACGGTAAATACTTGGAGGAACACAAACTATATTGAGGCACAAAGATTGCTAAAGAAAGATATGCCACGAAGACATAACAAAGAGAGACACAAGCAATCAAAAGATACCAATTGAAGCAAGCAATCTAAGGATATCAATTGAACCAACTAGACCAATGATCCTACGAGCCACATGAAAATGATATTATGATATCAGCAGAGGAGTGTTCTAAAGAAACTAGAGAAGCTCCCCATGATTTGTGCACAAATAAAAATATTTGTATTGGATACAAAGTGCACAAAATAGGATCATAGGTCCCCCAAAATCAATAGAAACTTACAACAATTGTAAGTGAGCATATAGGAAACAAAGCCTAGCACTTGCAACACACAAAAAGATTGAGCAAGCATGAAAAAGAGGCAACTAAGAATAGGCTCAACCAAAATGATGTGTGTGAGTCATGACAAAGCACTTGAGAAGACTAATATAAGGATGAACATAAACATCAACATAGCCTTGGGTAAATGAAATACACGGTGCATGACATGTCATCCCCACACACATCCAACAAGCAAATGGGTTCACAAGCTCGCTAGAATGTGAGTTAACAACAAGGCTTGCGACAACCCATGGTGAAGAAGGAAAAAGAAAGCCTTATCAAGACGAGGGATACCAATGAAGATGGCAAGCCTCGTACAGACAAGCACGAGGAAAAAAAATCTTCACCACACAAGAGTGCAACAAGATGCCACAAGATATAAGATCCGCACTCAAGACAAAAGCTTTCACGGAGCCACCAAAGAAATAACATAAGAAAGACAAGGTGGATGTGAAAGAAAGGATATCATATAGAGATGTAAATTCTCTTAGGTGTATAAGGTTCTAGGTAGACGAAATCATGATGATATATGTCTACAAAGAAGGATGTAAACCTGACATAGTTACAACACGAAGGAACAAGATATCCAAAAGGAAGTCATACATATACCAATAAGATATTTGCTTGGAAGCATAACACATGGCTAGATATGGTCTGATTGTATATAAATGAATTCCTACCACACAACCATCAAAGACATCACAACTAGCAACATGAGATCATCGTTGAGATGCTTTGAGAAAGGAAACAAGTATCACAAGAAAGAATGAAATACATGCCATGATACAACCTACAAAAGGTTGATGCAAAAAATGTGTGCATGAAATAGATGATGATACTTGTTACCGAGATACCATTGGAAGGATGTAGTAGATACCAATTGAAGGTAGATAGTAGTTCATTGATCATCCTAGCTTGACTCTAATAAGCACATGGTGACAACACCTTCCTTGTGAGTGAGCCGAGCATCCAATGCATCTCCAAATGTTCCTAGAAGAACAACACAAACTAAATCGTACCCAAACTTATTGGGACCAAATAGTTAGAAACACCAATACATAGGACAAACTCCACATAAATATGTGCATATAGATATGAGGATGAATTTCATGCACATCTCATCCAAATTGAGACTAGGTGGAGTTTCCCCTATATATTGGGTCAAAGAAAGAAAGTATGCCAAATAAAATACATGAAGTAAACATGTATGCTCAAGACTTTCAAGAACCGAAACAAAATGACAAAGAAAATCCAAGTGAAAAGGATACTAAATGGAGAAATCATCACTTGGAAGATACCATTAAAGATACATCAAGGAATGAGATATCCATTGATAAACACTAAATTAAAGATGTCAAACTCCCAAAGAGAGGATGGTTCCAAACAAACCAAGCTCTCCACAAAGTTTCATGATGGCACAAGGTACCAAAAAGAAGACGGCTTGCCTTCCACCCACACACACTTGATAAGGATCGCAAGATGAGCGCTTTATAGAAAATAGGATAGCTCCCCCACGTCTGGGTCAAAAAATCGTGACCGGTTTGTGACCAGGCGGTACACCCAGGCGTATGAGACGGATTTGAGACGTCCGACTGTAGATGCTCTAAGGACCAGTGTGCTGGAGCCGCAGTTGTCGTCGTTGAACACTTTGATAGATTCTTGTACTTGGAGTTGTAGTCCTGGCTCCTGAGCGCGGTTGTCGCATAGGTATGCGTATGCATGTTGCAAGTTAGATAAATTTTCAAATTGAGATCAGATGGATGTTACTTGACAAAGCTAGCAAATTCAAAGGCTATAACAATTTGGATATGTGGAAGCATACATGCGAAGGGAAATAACAATTAATGTCTTGTAGTGGGGTTTGTCTATACAAGATCAAAACTACTACCTCCGTCCTGGTTTATTGGTTCCTATTGTATTTTGTGTCAAATTTTGACCATAGATTTAACTAACAAAATGATAATGCATGTCATAAACGAATTATACCATTGAAAACTATGTTCAAATACGAATCCAATGATATACTTTTTATTGACATGCATTAACATTCTGTTAGATGAATCTTTAGTTAAAATTTGGCACAAATCACAAAGAAGACCAATAAACCAGCACACACACAACAAATTATGTTCCGATTCAGACACAACAGTTGATCCAATGATCCTGCTCCACGCATTAAACGTGATGGAAGGTTGCACTGACTCGTCGTGTCAAAATTGTCCACCCAATGCCTGCATAACATTGTTCATATAAAGATACTAGAGAACACCCCATGTGGTGCTACGAGAATTGGTTGACGAAAATTTGGTTTGATAAAATTAGAACCAAAACTCAAAATACATATGACTTGTCCGGGAAATCATTGATGTAGCCACACTTGAGGAGATGGCATGCAAAGAAGCTTTGGCTCTAGCAGAAGACTTGATGATTCAAATGTTATAATTGCCTCCGATTCAAAGCAGGTGGTGAACGACAATGAAAGAGGGACTAGTAGCACTTATGGTTGTATCATTAGCGACATTAAGCAACAAACTAGTTTAATTAATTGTAAGTTTACTTTTGAAGGTCGGGCATCAACGTTGATCTAGATAGGTTAGCTAAGTTTTCAAACACTCTTGATCAGGGACAACATCTATGGTTCATCCATCCCCATGATCCTTTTTGTATACCACTTCATGTGGACTATGATCAATAAAGCTTAGCTATACCCCTAAAAAACTAGAAAAGAAATTGCAAGATGGTGTGCTATGAGATCAGTGTGGCCCCTTGAAAGATCGAGGATGTCGCCTAGAGGGGGGGGGGGTAAATAGGCGCTTTAATAATTACGGTTTAGGCTTGAACAAATGTGGAATAAACCTAATGGTTAATTTGTCAAGCACAAAACCTACAACTACTAGGCTCACCTATGTGCACCAACAACTTATGCTAAGCAAGGTAAGCAACTATGTGATAGCAAGATATATGACAAAGAACAATATGGCTATCACAAAGTAAAGTGCATAATTAAAGGGCTCGGGTAAGAGATAACCGAGGCACGCGGAGACGACGATGTATCCCGAAGTTCACACCCTTGCGGATGCTAATCTTTGTTTGGAGCAGTGTGGAGGCACAATGCTCCCCAAGAAGCCACTAGGGCCACCGTAATCTCCTCACGCCCTCGCACAATGCAAGATGCCGTGATTCCACTAAGGGACCCTTGACGGCGGTTACCGAACCCGTACAAATGGCGACCCTTTGGGGCGGTCACCGAACCCGTACACTTTGGCAACCCTTGGGGGCGGTCACCGGAACCCGTCAAATTGCTCGGTGCTATCTCCACAACCTAATTGGAGACCCCGACACTTGCCTGGAGCTTTACACCACAATGATTGAGCTTCGAACACCACCAACCGTCTAGGGCACCCAAGCACCCAAGAGGAACAAGCTCAAGGGCACCAAGCACCCAAGAGAATAAGCTTCTCAACTTGTAACTTCCACGTATCGCGTGGAGAACTCAAACCGATGCACCAAATGCAATGGCAAGGGCACACGGAGTGCCCAAGTCCTTCTCTCCCAAATCCCACCAAAGCAACTAATGCTAGGGAGGAAAATGAGAGGAAGAACGAAAGAAGAACACGAAGAACTCCAAGATCTAGATCCAAGGGGTTCCCCTCACTTAGAGGATAAAGTGATTGGTGGAAACGTGGATCTAGATCTCCTCTCTCTTTTCCCTCAAAAACTGGCAAGAATCCATGGAGGGATTGAGAGCTAGCAAGCTCGAAGAAGGTCAACAATGGGGAAGAACACGAGCTCAAAGGATAAGGTTCAATGGGGAAGAAGACCCCCTTTTATAGGTGGGGAAAAATCCAACCGTTATGCTCACAGCCCGCACAGAGCGGTACTACCGCTCCAAGGAGCGGTACTACCGCTCCAAGGAGCGGTACTACCGCTAGGGCGGTAGTACCCCTTTGAAAAACAACAGCGAGGAGGCAAAAGGCCAGTAGAACTGCCGGAGCGGTACTACCGCTCGTCCTCACGGTACTACTGCTCGACCTCACGGTACTACCGCAAATGGTAGCGGTACTACTACTTTCGAGCGGTACTAAAAAAATACTTCCGTGCCAACGTCCGCTGAGCAAAACATGAGATTTTGGTCCGGAGCGGTACTACCGCTTAGCAGCTGCGGTAGTACTGCTCTGGAGCGGTACTACCGCTCAGGAGCCGCGGTAGTACCGCTCTGGAGCGGTAGTAAAAAATTACATCCGCTCTAGTCGCGGTAGTACCGCTGCAGCCTTTACCAAAACAACCACAACTTTTGCAAACGGACTCCAAATTCAACGAAATCAAATTTGTGGGAAAGCTAACGACATGGGCTAACAAAATCTTGATAGAAATATCAATAAGAAGCAAATGAGAAAAGGCCCATAAGAAAATGGTGAGAACCCTTCCTCGGATAAGACCGGTAAAACCACCAACACCGAAAACATCATAGAAGATGCATGCGAACTCCGTTTTCGATGAACTCAAGCTTGTCATCAAGATGACCATAATCTCTAAGACTCACAAAGAGAACCAAACAAGAACCAATAAACATGATGCAAGGATGCAATTGTTTGAGCTATCTACTAACCATACGATCAAGCTACCAACTTGAGAGCCCCCCTTGATAGTACGACAAACGATCCTATAACCCGGTATCCCAACTACCACCACGAGCCCGGTAAAATAGGAAACCTACCAAGGGCAAACCTTTGCCTTGCACATGGTCCACTTGAGCTAGATGATGATGATCTTGACTCCCTCAAGTTGGACCACCTTTCTTGATTGCGTTGGCTCGATGAAGACTGGATGATTGCTCCTCCATAGTCCACTATGGGTGAGACACTCTTCGGCACATCTTCACAAGTCCATTGACACCACAATGGATGGAAAGATTCAAGCACTTGATCTCTTCGTGATGCTCCACTTGAACTTGCACATGGCAATCTTAATGACGATCACCACTTGATGTCATCCTTTCCATGGGTTGTATGATATCTTCCTCTTGACACAAGCCCATGGACACGTACCTAACCCCACATAGAACTCTCACATAGACCATGGGTTAGTACACAAAGTGCATGTTCGCACACGAACACGTCACCGTGTACCTCCAACGCCGAGGGTGATGCACCGCAGCTCACGTCGAAGGAGACCCGTCCAGAAGCGCGGTACGCAAGCAATCCGGCGGGCGCTTTTGAGCACCCGAAACCCCACGCGCCCGGGAGGGACCCCGTCTGGACGCGCGTTGGCTATGGGCTGCCCTAGGTCGGTTCGCCCGCCCCTAGAGCCTCGAGGATCGCTGCCCTTCAACGAAGAACGAACGAAGAACGAGAGAGAAAGAACAAGGGAGAGATGTAAAACTAGGGTAAAAAATAGATTGATTGTTCGATTGTGTGTTGTTCTTCAATCGGCCATCACCCCTTAGATATATAAGAGGCGGCTGGACTTCCCATGCAAGAAAAAGGCTTGGATTCACGTCCAAAACCCTAGTTTGGGTCCAACTCGGAATCAAACTTTCCAAAACGGTTCGGTTTACAACCTTGCTGCACCTTGCGGGTCATGTTTGAGGCAGTAAACGACCTCGGATGGAAACGAGTTTAAAAGCAATCTTAACCGTTTCGACGAGACGTAAAACTTTCATGTTGAATGATTTTTTATCAGAGGCCATCTTGAGGGTCAAATAGCTCGCGCAAAACGGACTGTGACGCAAAACACCCGTGCCTCGCACTACCCATCAGACATGGCGTCTGGTGGGGCGCGCCATACTTCCCGTCCTGGCAGGGCTACATTCCGATGGCTCTAACTTTTGCATACGAACTCGGATTGGAACGACTTTTATATCAAAATCGATCGTTTCGACGAGACGAAGACAACCCTTGTAGATCATTTTTCCATACGAGGCTGTCTTGAGGGCGTAATGAGCCGAATAATATTTTGAATACAAAATCTCAGTATTTCAAACACAACTTCGGCCTTCGAGATGAGATCGGATGTCGATGACCCAAACTTCAAAGATGTTTATATCGACAACACGGAACTTTTTTATGTAGATCACTTCTTCATTTGAGGACATATTAATTAAGTTCTTGACCGTGCCAAAATCTGGTATCAACACATGCCCCCCTGTTTTTCGGCAAAGCTAGCGTGCCGAAAAATAACTTGTACCATGTTTGTTCTAAGGACGATGTCAACACTCCATCGGCCATTTACAGTTTCTTAGGGCGATAATTATATATCGGCCATGTTTATGCTTAGGGCGATAATTCTATATCGGCCATTGATTTTAATTTCTTGTTCACATCATACCTTGTAACCGATTACCACCAATCGGCTTTAAAGAGATGGGAAAGAACCCGTTCCTTGTAGCACTAAGGAAATCAAACTCCGAGAGGTCACGCCCTATTAAGCAAGTAACATCAGGATGATTCCAATCCATCGATGCATCGGCCAAAGCAACACAAGCCGAATTATCCGCGTGAATGACTTCTACCTCATCATCGACCCATTATATTAAGAATTGATGCATGGTAGATGGCACACATTGGTTAGCATGAACCCAATCGGGGCCTAATATAACATTATAGTTACCTTGCACCTCGGCGATGAAGAATGTGGTGGCCAAAGTTTTGCTTCCCACGGTGAGTTCCATGCACATCACACCTTTGGCCTCTGTCTTTTCTCTACCCTCGAATCCATTAAGTACCATATTGGTCCTCATCAATGCATCATTATCTAACCCCAACTTTTTGAAGACCGAGTAGGGCATAAGATTTACCACAGCACCACCATCAACGAGCATCCTAGCAACCGGCGATCCGTTAATATGACCTTTGAGGTACAATGGCTTCAAGTGTTTCACCGGTTCTCTTGGCTTCTCGAAAATAGCATTCTTAGGACCAAAATTCAGCTGGGCTACCTCCCCTTCTTCACCTATAGCACGAAACTCGGCAGGTCAGTAATATACCATATTAATATCCATACCTTCCCGAACCGGCGTAGATTCGTAATCCACCATCTCGTCTTCATCTCCCAATGTGTATATTGGGCTTAAAGATTCCTCAATTGAAGGGGATGTTTCAGGTAGTGTGGACGATGTAATAGGGGTCGCATCATCCTCTTTTGGTGGTGAAGGTGTTGCTGCACCTAATGTAAAAGCATCTGTGTTTTGTTTTTGTTTAGGCCTCCACACTTGTTTTGTGAGTGCCATGGGCCGTATTTCACTAAACAATTCGTCCCTTTGCCTCTCCTCTTTGTGTTCTACCTTCTCGTGGTTTCTCATGCGTTGTAATCTCCTTTTCATGGTCTTAGTTAAACCGGGAGGACACCACTTAGGTTGAGTATACTTGGGATCCCTTGGTTTGGTCTTGCTTGTGCTCGCCTCATGATCATCAACCACGGAACCCTGTCGAACAATAACAATATCACCATTAGAAGTAGCCAGATTACCAACAACTGGCTTTTTGATCTCCTTTTGCTTGTCGCATTCTGAAATTTCCGCATTAGCTGGCTTAACACGCCACACTTTTTTATTGGCCTTACTTGGAGAATTTTTTGTTAGCCGATTAGCACCATAACTCAAACGGCCTTGGGTGGGATAATAAAGCCTCTCGCGAGCTGGCCTTCTAGGTGTTGTCCACCCCATATGGAAAGCATAAGGAGCGATTGGGGGCTGCCCCCATCCTCCATTGAAGTCTCTCATGTAATATGGCACATAGGAGGGTTGTGACATCCATGGTATCGGCGCCAATGACCCATATGGCCTTGCATAACGTCGAAACTCTTGCTCCGGAAGCGATCTTGAACGCTTCGAATGTGATGGCCGATTAGAGCTAGAACCGGCCGCTTGACTTGCATATTTGGATAGCAGTATATCAAAAGTTGGCTTGATTCGCTTGCGCTTAGCTTCACTCTTTTCCCACTTGCCAACTTCTGAATTCTTGGGCTTGATAAATTTAACATGAGTATCTTCTCGTACTTGTGGTTGCCCCACGAGTGCGGGATTTTTATGGTGATCTTCAATACTTCCTTGCCATCGGGTTGCTTATCAAGCACAACCTCTCTTCCCAAGACTTTGTCGCCCTCCTTGCCTTTCCTGGGTTCACCAATAACAACATTATATTTATTAGCAGATTCGGCTATGCTAGGCCGAATTAACATTTTGTTTCCCTCCAAGTCCATGGTGTTTATCGGAAAGGGTTGTTTATCAACTTGCATCTCAGCAAAATTCAATCGTCCATCATTAATGGCCGATTGTATCTGTCGTCGAAAAACATTGCAATCATTAGTAGCATGAGAAAATGAATTATGGTATTTGCAATAAGCACGCCGTTTCAGCTCGTCAAACAGCGGTATGGTGTGTGATATTCTAATCATCTTATCCTGCAAGAGAGCATCAAATATCTTATCACACTTAGATATATCAAATGTAAACCTCATCTCCTCATCATGATTCTTGCGAATCGGCTTAAGAGCATTGCATGTATAGGGTTTGGCCTTTGAGGACCAAACAAACTCAGTAGTATAAACATCAACCTCATCATCCGAATTATCATCATTGTGTTCAACCATATGCATTCTAGGACGATCGGTTGTAGACCTATGAATCTCTTTACTTCGACTCTCTTGAGCCAAAGCTTTTTGTAAGACTTGATTAATGTTCAAAAACTCATAACTTTCTAGCCTCTCTTTAATGTGAGTTTTCAAACCATTAAGAACAAGATCTGCCAAGTCTCTCTCAGTTATCACTAAGCTATAACATCGGTTTTTATGTCTCTAAATCTCTTGACGTAATCGGTGACCGATTCATCATGTTTTTGCCTAACCGATGTAAGATGTGACAACTTTAGCTCATTATCGCCGCTATAAAAGTGATCATGAAACTTTTTCTCTAATTGCGACCATAAGAGAATTGAGCCATGTGGTAAAGCAGCAAACCATGAAAATGCGGTGCCAGTTAAAGATAAGGGAAATAAACGCACTTTCAACTCTTCTATGGAACCTGCTTCACCCAACTTTGCTAGATACTGACTCACATGCTCCCAAGTTGTTTTCGTACCCTCACCACTAAATTAAACAAAATCAGGAACCTTATAACCTTGAGGGTAAGAAATTACCTCGAAGTGTTTAGGATAAGGCTTTTGATACACACGACTCTTTACTTTCGGCTCGTTTCCGAAAGTTTCTAGAAACATCTTATGCAAATCCTCCCTTAATTTAGCTAAAATTGGATCCGATGTAGATGAAGATGTTTGTGGCAATGACATAGGAGCAACCTGAGTACTAGCTATTGGTGCAACTTGTGGGATGGGCGCCAAACCATAATTCGGCGGAAGACCAAACATCCTTGCACCTATGGATGGTGTGACAAAGTGATTCGGCGTTGACGCCGAATTGGGCACACTCATAATATGATTAGGGTATGTAGGTGCAGCCACAAGCTGGTTGGTTTGAGTAGGGTAAAAATTCAACGGCATATTATATTGTTGTTGCATAGGTGGTGCTGATGAAATAGGTAAAATTGGACTAGGGTTTTCAGATATACCAACAATACCACTAGATGATGGAGGCATATTTTTCTGAGCATTAGCACTAGCCACAAAAGAATTGTATGCCATCACATTACCCTTACTAACAAGACTTTCAATCACAGCCACTTGCTCTGGAGAAAAAAATTTTACTCACAGTGATTGCATCTTGTTCGTCGATGAGGGAAGGAAAATTGACATTTCCAACCGGAGTGATGTTGCCTTGACGGTCCTTCTTGAAACTTGACAGAAACGCTTCCAAATCCTCCTCCTCGCGCTTCTTCTTCAGCACCTCAAAAGCCTCTTCACGCTGCTTCTTGCGCGCTTCATAGGCTTGGCGATGTTCATCCGACAGTTCATCAAGACCGGGCTTAATGATATCATCGGCGTCAACTTCCGAGGGCTTGGGGAGATTAGACATAGTTGATGATCATTCTTGATCTTTCGTCCCCAGCGGAGTCGCCAAAAAGTGTGTTCGCACACGAACACGTCACCGTGTACCTCCAACGCCGAGGGTGATGCACCGCAGCTCACGTCAAAGGAGACCCGTCTGGAAGCGCGGTACGCAAGCAATCCGGCGGGCGCTTTTGAGCACCCGAAAGCCCACGCGCCCGGGAGGGACCCCTTCTGGACGCGCGGTGGCTATGGGCTGCCCTAGGTTGGTTCGCCCGCCCCTAGAGCTTCGAGGATCGCTGCCCTTCAACGAAGAACGAATGAAGAACGAGAGAGAAAGAACAAGGGAGAGATGTAAAACTAGGGTAAAAAGTAGATTGATTGTTCAATTGTGTGTTGTTTTTCAATCGGCCATCACCCCTTAGGTATATAAGAGGCGGCTGGACTTCCCGTGCAAGAAAAAGGCTTAGATTCACGTCCAAAACCCTAGTTTGGGTCCAACTCGGAATCAAACTTTCCAAAACGGTTCGGTTTACAACCTGGCTGCACCTTGCGGGTCATGTTTGAGGCAGTAAACGATCTCGGATGGAAACGAGTCCAAAAGCAATCTTAACCGTTTCGATGAGACAAAAAACTTTCATGTTGAACGATTTTTTATCAGAGGTCATCTTGAGGATCAAATAGCTCACGTAAAACGGACTGTGACGCAAAACACCCGTGCCTCGCGCTACCCATCAGACATGGCGTCTGGTGGGGCGCGCCATACTTCGCCTCCTGGCAGGGCTACATTCCGATGGCTCTAACTTTTGCATACGAACTCGGATTAGAAGGAGTTTTATATCGAAATCGATCGTTTCGACGAGACGAAGACAACCCGTGTAGATCATTTTTCCATACGAGGCTATCTTGAGGGTGTAATGAGCCGAATAGTGTTTTGAATACAAAATCTCAGTATTTCAAACACAACTTCGGCCTTCGAGATGAGATCGGATGGCGATGACCCAAACTTCAAAGATGTTTATATCGACAACACGGAACTTTTTTATGTAGATCACTTCTTCATTTGAGGACATATTAATTAAGTTCTTGACCGTGCCAAAATCTGGTGTCAACAGTGCAATGGACAATGCTTACCATACCATGGGATCACTTGATCCCTCTCGGTACATCTTCTACGCTTTGTGAGTTGATCAACTTGATTCACTCTTGACTTAGTCTTGATCAACCTTGAATCTTTCCAACTCTCTTCATTTGGATGATGTCTTGAAGGTAAACATGAATGATCACACAATCTTCTTCTTCAAGACATGCTTGCAATAAGCTCAACACTCACATGACCAATCTTTGGATAATTCCTTAATAGCACCTTGGTCAACTCATAAACTCCTTGAAACCAACACATGGACTTCAAGAAAAGCCTATGGACAAAACCTTCAAATATAACTCAAGGCAACCATTAGTCCATAGAGATTGTCATCAATTACCAAAACCAAACATGGGGGCACCGCATATTCTTTCAATCTCCCCCATTTTGGTAATTGATGACAATCACTTTCAAGAGAGTTTATACAAGGAGTTATGCATCACAATGCAATGCAACAACCAGTGATGTAGGATAATGAGATGCAAATGCTTAGGAACAAAACCAAAGCAAGATGAGATAACTCTCTAAACTTCTCCACAAAACTCTCTGAAACTTCTCCCCCATTGGCATCGATTGCCAAAATGGGCGAAAAACTAAGAATGCCAATATAAATTGTGGTCCTCCATAAATTGTGTATTTCTCAACAAGAGAGTGGAATGCAATACACATATCCAACGATAAATACTTGGAGGAACACAAACTATATTGAGGCCCAAAGATTGCAAAAGAATGATATGCCATAAAGACATAACAAAGAGAGAAACAAGCAATCAAGCAATCAAAAGATACCAATTGAAGCAAGCAATCAAAGGATATCAATTGAACCAACTAGACCAAAGATCCTATGAGCCACATGAATGAAGGATATTATGATATGAGACGAGGAGTGTTCTAAAGAAACTAGAGAATCTCCCCATGATTTGTGCACAAATAAGAATGTTTTGTAATTGGATACAAAGTGCACAAAATAGGATCATAGCTCCCCCAAAATCAATAGAAACTTACAACAAGTGCAAGTGGTCAAATAGGATACAAAGCCTAGCACTTGCAACAAGCACATGGTTGAGCAACATGTAATAGAGACAACTAATAATAGGCTCAACCAAAACCGATATGTGTGAGTCAATGCAATGCACTTGAGAAGAGTAATGTACGGATGAGCATTAAGCATCAATATAGTCTTGAAAGAATGAGATACACGGTGCAAGGCATGTCATTCCCACACACAACTAGCAAACGGGTTCACAAGCTCACTAATAAGCATATAAAGAACCTATGCTTGTGACAACCCATGGTGAAGATAGAAAATGAAAGCCTCATCAAGACGAGGGAAACTAATTAAGATGGCAAAGGCCTCGTCAAGACAAGCATGAGGAAAAAGATCTTCACCACAAAAGAGTGCATCAAGATGCAACGAGATGAGACCCGCACTCAAGACAAGATCTTTCACGGAGCCACCAAAGAAATAACAAAAGAAAGACAAGGTGGACGTGAAAGAAAGGATATCATCTAGAGATGTAATTTCTCTCAAGTGTATAAGGTTCTAGGTAGACTAAATCATGATGATATATGTCTACAAACAAGGGTGTACACCCGACATAGTTACAACACGAAGGAATAAGATATCCAAAAGGAAGTCATACATATACCAATAAGATATTTGCTTGGAAGCATAGCACATGGCTAGATATGGTCTTATTGTATATAAAGTAATTTCTACCACACAACCATCAAAGACATCACAACTAGCAACATGAGATCATTGTTGAGATGCTTTGAGAAAGGAAACAAGTATCACAAGAAAGAATGAATTACATGCCATGATACAACCTACACAAGGTTGATGCAAGAAATGCGTGCATGAAGTAGATGATGATACTTGTTACCGAGATACCATTGGAAGGATGTAGTAGATACCAATTGAAGGTAGATAGTAGTTCATTGATCATCCTAGCTTAACTCCAATAAGCACATGGTGACAACACCTTCCTTGTGAGTGAGCCTAGCATCCAATGCATCTCCAACCGTTCCTAGAAGAACAACGCAAACTAAACGGTACCCAAACTCATTGGGACCAAATAGGTAGAAACACCAATACATAGGACAAACTCCACATAAATATGTGCATATAGATATGGAAATGAATTTCATGCACATCTCGTCCAATTTGAGACTTGGTGGAGTTTCCCCTATATATTGGGTCAACGAAAGAAAGCATGCCAAATAGAATACATGAAGTAAATATGCATGCTCAAAACTTTCAAGAACCGATACCAAAAGACAAAGAAATGCCAAGTGAAAAGGATACCAAATGGAGAAATCATCACTTGGAAGATATCATTAAAGATACATCAAGGAATGAGATATCCATTGATACACACTAAATTAAAGATGTCAAACTCCCAAAGAGAGGATGGTTCCAAACAAACCAAGCTCTAAACAAAGTTTCATGATGGCACAAGGTACCAAAAGAAAACGGCTTGCCTTCCACCAACACGCACTTGATAAGGATCACAAGATGAGTGTTCTAAAGAAAATAGGATAGCTCCCCCACGAGTTGTGCATTATAGAGAATTTCCTTTTGAATACAAAATGCACAAGGTGGGATCACCACTTTCACTATATCTAGAAAACACTAGACAAGAACAAGAAATTAACAAGATCCACAAGTGGTATGGAAGACAACGGGAGTTGACACAAACCTTGGCAAGAGAAAAGGCAAATAAAAACAAAAGCCAATGTAAAGATGATCAATTAAATTCTACCACACATAAGTGATTACCAATTGTCAAAAGAAAAGAAGTATTTGGAAATAATTCCCGGTGGTAGATAGCAAGGATATCCGATATCATCTTCACTCCAAACAAAAAGAAAATTGCAATTTGTAGAGCTAACATGCCACCTAGGAACAAGATAATTTACAATATCAATTCTAGGTGACAATGTCTCAAATGTACACATTTTCTAGGCTTGTAATATGCACATAGCATATTACTCCCCCATAATGTGATACCAAAAAGAACTTAACAAGAGGCAATAAGAGGATCCAACAAGATACAATCAATCGAATTTTTTAGAATTTGAATTTCTCATGAGAGATATGCCACCTAGCGACTAGATAATCTTGTAATATCAATACTAGACGGTATTCCTCATGTACAAACATTTATAGGATTGTGAGGTGCACAAAGCACTTCACTCCCCCAAAATGGGATGTTCCATTAATCCCTCACACGAGCCAACTAGGATACAAACAAGAAGCAAAAATGGCTCAAAGCGCGACGCACACATACATGATGTGCAAACCACACTTGATTGCTCAAGATGAGCAAGTTGGAAGCACAACATATACAAACACATGCAAGGAACAAAACCAAAACATGCAAGGGGGCAAGTAACTTTCAATGTAATCAATTTAAGTACAAGTTACTGCAAGGAGGCACATTGGATATAAGATAGAGACTTGATAATCCAATTGATTTGGCTTGAGACAATAAGAATGATGAAGTCCCCTTAATTCTTCATAATGTATCCAAGTCTCCAATGTCCTCCAACAACACCTATTGATCAAGTTTGAGCTTGTTGGTCCCCAACCAAGTTGGGTCCTAAGAGGTTAGTCACAATAGGTTTGGCTACCCACATGGTTCTTTGCTTGACACCACTTTGAGTACCAACAAACTTGGAAAACACATTGCCAACCTTATCCATACCAAGAGAATAGATATCATCAATAATAATTGGGTTGGATAAGTTACCACTAGTGCATGAAGAAGCGACATGACCTTTCTCACAACATAAGTAGCAACGTCTACTCTTCACTTTCTTCTCACTGGATTTCTCAACAAGAGAAGCATTAACTTGAGTCTTCTTGGGAAGTGGCCTTTCTTCAACTTGAGGTTGAGCATGAAATTGAACTTGTGGCATCTTCCCTTGTTGCTTGACACTAATGGCCTTCTTCTTTAATGGGCAAGATCTAACATGATGTCCTTCAATTTTGCACTTGAAGCAAACAATCTTGGCCGAATGCTTGACTTGTTCTTGGCCCTTCTTCTTGTTAAACTTGGACTTCTTCTTCTTGTTGGAGTTGAATCCAAGTCCACCTTTGTCATTGGGGGATTTTTGCACACTCAAGATATTGTTGAGTGTGGATTTCCCTTCATGACTCTTTTCCAAGTCTTTCTTCAAAGAACTGACTTGGGCCTTAAGATCTTTGATTTCCTCTACATGGTTAGTCTCAACACAAGTACTGGAGGAAGTATAATCTTCATCATTAGAGCAACAAGGCAAGGAAAGAAATTCATCACAAGATGTACCAACGTTATGCATGGACGAATTACGAGGACTAGCACAAGGCAATATAGCATTTTGACTAAAAGTGATGCTAATGTCCACATGAGGCTCACGAGATGTTACCTTAGCAATCATAGCCTCATGTGCTATTTTTAGAATATTATGGGATACAAGAAGATCATCATGAGAGCTAGAAAGTTTTTCATGACTTTCTTCCAATTTCCCATACTCGCTAGATAGCAACTCAAGTTGAGACCTTAGCTCAACATTCTCCTTTAAAATGGATGCTTCACAAGAAATAGAGTTAGTAGCACAAGCATCATCATTAACAACAAGAGGAGAAAGCAACTTGGCAAGCTCTTTTAAATAAGAAGCTTCAAGTTGAGCATGAGACTCGGTGAGTTTGATGAGCTCACCCTTGATGACCCTTGAGCCATTTTCGAGGTGCTCAAAATCCTCAAGGAGTCTAGCATGAGCAACTTCAAGCTTAGCATTTTTAGTTTCAAAAACATTGGCCACCTCAAGAGCTCTATCATTAGATTCCTTCACTCTAGATAATTCTAGAGCAAAAGTCACCTCAAGAGATTCGGAGGTGGTTTGTTCATGTTCAAGAGCTTGAGATAGCTCCGCGATCTCATTTGCGTAATCACGCCCATGAGCTTCCATTTTCTCAATGGTGACCTCATGCTCCTCTAGATGATATTCCAACTCCTCAATGTATTTTTTGCCATCAATGGCAATGGACATTATTTCCATGAAGTTGGAACGAGCAATTTTATTTTTATGAAGAGCATTAAAAATCATTTCCCCCATAGTTTTTAAGGAGGCAACATTATCGTTCTCTTCATCATTATCCTTATCATCATTAGCATCAACATCATCATCAAGAGACATATTGGGGTACAAAGTAGGAGATACCTTTGACGCCTTAGCCATAAGGCAAAAAGCAATAGATGATGATGTAGGATCCCTTGAGGCACCATTAAACACCACATCTTGTTCCATGGAGTGTTCGGTTTCCTCTACATTGTTAGCACAACAATTCGAGGATATCATCATGAGATTTAGTCAAGCAATTTCTACATCATATGCAAGGACTATCAACACAAGCATGTGAAACATTTGGAGTGCTCGAAGTGTTAAAGCCCAAAGAAGGAGCATGGCAATAATATAGTGATGAAGGATCATCCACAATAAGCATACTATCATCATTGCAATGACCAACACTACTCACCATATCATTACCTTGTGGCAAACCACATGTAGGTGAAGTAGAAGAAGTTGAGAAGACTATACGACCGGAGGTGGAGGGAGAACAATCATCCCCACAAATCTTGGACACACCATATTTATCTTGAAGCTTTGTCCACAACTCATGAGCATCTCGGAACGGCATGAGTTGAAATATAACTACATTGCTGAAAGTGCGTTATATCGACTAGAGGGGGTGAATAGGCGATTTTTATGAATTCTTCACTGAGGAATTTGCCGGTGAGGAAATTCCTTAGTGAAGAACTACTAGCAGCGGAATAAGTACTCAGAAGTATGCATAACAGAATACAAGCATGGTCATCATGATGAAATGAAGACTAGCACAGAGTACAGAAAGCGTGATCACAGGATAACACAAGATGAAGACAAACAGATCAAGAAATTGAACTGAGGAAATTGAGAAAGTCTTCACCAAAGTCTTCAAACACAGATATGAACAAACACTCAACACAAGAATGAGGAAATGGAAGGGTTCAGGAAATAGAACCAGTTAGGTTGGTGAAGACAATGATTTGGTAGACCAGTTCCAACTGCTGTCTCGCTTGTATGTCCGGTTGGAGCGATCGAGTATTTAAACTCCGGACACGCAGTCCGGACACCCATCGCCGAAAGCACGCAGCTCAGGACACCCAGTCCTAACCGTATTCTCCTTGAACTAAGGCCACGCAGACCTCGTCCAATCACTCGTGGTAAGTCTTCACGCGACTTCCAAACCTTCACAGACTTGGTCACTCGACGATCCACAATTCCTCTTGGATGCTCTAGACCATGACGCCTAACCGTCTGGAAGAAGCACAGTCTTCAAAGGTAACAAGCGTCGGATCCATGCAGGATCAATTTCTTCAGTGATGCTCAATCACTTTGGGTTTGTAGGGGTTTGGTTTTGGGTTTTCCTCACTTGATGATTTTTGCTCAAAGTCCTCGGAAGATGGGTTGCTCTCAAATGACAAGTGTCAAGTTCTCTCGGAGCAGCCAACCAGCTAGTGGTTGTAGGGGGCGGCTATTTATAGCCTAGGGAGCAGCCCGACATGATAAGACATAAATGCCCTTCAATGATATGACCGTTAGGTGGATAAGATATTTTGGGACAGGTGGCCTTGAAGACAAAGAACGGTCGGAAATTTGACTCTCAAATTCCTCGGGGCTATCATGTTCCTCATTTGTGCGGCAATTTGCATTTGGCGAATTCCTAACTCCTCGCTTAGAATAAATTCATCAACGACTGTAAGAACTTCGTCTCACATCAAGAAAATGACTGAATCTGTATGAGATTTCCAAAGGCTTCACTCGAAGGGATTGGTAGGTGTAGGATTTTGAGTTGAGCATCACATGGAAATTTTTCCTTAGTATTTCCTCGACCCCCTTTAACAGTACGGTGTTTCCTATGACTCAAGAAAGAGAAAATGAAACTACGAAAACAAAAGTCTTCATGCTTCATGTTCCTTAAATGAATACCAAGTCTTCAAGGTCACACCAATTTCTTCACTTTCAAAGTCTTCAGAAAGTCTTCAGAATATCAAAGTCTTCAGTCGAAGAACTTCATTTTTAGGGGTCGACTTTCTCTCTAAATATCAAACTCCTCATAGACTTATAGACCTGTGTACACTCACAAACGCATTAGTCCCTTAACCTATAAGTCTTCAATACACCAAAATCACTAAGGGGCACTAGATGCACTTACAATCTCCCCCTTTTTGGTGATTGATGACAATATAGGTTAAGTTTTCAATGGGGATAAACATATGAAGTGTAAATACTGATATTGAGGAATTTGATTGCAAGATATAGAAGAACTCCCCCTGAAGATGTGCATAGTGAGGAATTTGCTTTTGAGGCAATGCACATTTGAAGAGTTGAATCATGGAGATCTCCCCCTATATCTTGTAATTCATACACGCATTTGATATATAATATGAAGAATTTGAAATGCATGATGAAATATGGTGCCTGATGAAATTCAGCATGCGTGCAATGTCCTTAACAAGGAATAAGCATGCCGAAAGCATCAAAAGTTTCAGAGCATAATGCAACAAAAGTATCAGCGCACCATCGGGTTTAAGATTACAACTCGATCCAAATAAAAGTTTCAGAAGAACGAGAGTTGTAACTTTAAAAAAATGCCCTTAATACAAACCTGCTTGAAGACTAACTCAGATTTCTCCCCCTTTGTCATCAAATGACCAAAAGGATTGAAACTGAGGACTAACGCCCCTGAAGAATTTCAAGTCGATGGAGGAGCGCCAGCGTTGTCGGGGTTGTTTGTTGTAGCAGGGCCTGCCGCAGTGTCGTCCAAATCTTCATACTCATCAGTGTCACGCGATGAAGAATAAGAGCTGGCCACCAGTGGAGGAACTTTGACCCTCTTGAATTTCTTCGGAGGAGGTGCAGACCAGTCAAATTCTTCCTTGAGACCCATAGTCTTCAGTTCTTCAGCGCTATAGACATGAGTGAGGACAGCCCAGGTGCGGTTGAAGGTTTCATGAAGGTAGTATTGGTTTTTCTTCACTGCATTGTGTGTTGAGGTCATATTGTGAAGAAGTGCACCAAACTGACGCTTTACCCATTTGTGATTGCGATCAACCTTCTGATGAAGACTGAGGAGTAACTCACGGTCAGTCATCACCCTGGGTGCTGTGGCTTGAGGATTTTGCTTGGCTGAGGTATTTGCGGCAGAGTCATGTGTGGCAGAGTCGTCATTGGTAGAGTAAGATGTAGCCAGGCGAATTGACCATCCAGTGGACGAATGCCTTCATCGATCACAGCAGCTGCCTTGCCTTTATCATTAGATGATGAAACTGTCTGTTTGAGGACTTCTATGGGAGGCAAGTAGCTACCGTGGTTCAGAGTGTCAGCTTTGTAATTCAGTGAGGATCTTGACCTTATGAATCTCATAATCCAAGGAGCATAGGGCTTCAGCTCGAATGGTGACATAGCAACATTGGCCAGAGTCCTCATGAAGAAATCATGGAAGTTGACGGGAATGCCATGAATGATGTTGAAAAGCATATTCTTCATGATGCCAACGACTTCTTCATCATTTGAGTCGTGGCCTTTGATAGGACTCATTGTCTTCGTCAGAATTCGATAGACCGTTCGAGGCACATAGAGTAATTCCTTGACGAGGAATTTGGTTCGTGGGGCCTGCCCAGGCTTCAAAGGCTTCATGAGCACTTGCATATAGTGATTTGTCAGTTCAGGGTCATTGTATATGCAATGTGCACTGTCATGGGGAGGATCAAGAGGAAGGACACGAAGCAATTCAGTTGCCGGTGCCTTGTAGTGAGTGTTTTCAGTCGTCCAATCCAACACCCATGAATTGACATCTTCAGCGTCTCCAGTGATATGCGATTATAGCGTAGAATCAAGAATGAGTTCTTCATTCCAATCACGTATGTCGGTCAGAAATTGAGTAATCCTGCATCGTGAAGAACACCGAGGACTAGCTCGAAGCATGGCAGAGATTCCATGTCTACGTGAGGAATATGTTCATGATCGAAGATTTTGTCTTTGTCAAACAGCACTGAGGAATAGAAGTTGGCTTGACTAGCAGTCCAGAAACGCCTCTTCCTTATGCGAGCAGAGTCATAGGGGTTGTAGTCAGTGAAGAATACATGCTCGGATAAGAAGTCTTCAGCCTTGAACTTCTGTTTGCTAGAGAACGGATTCTTCGGCTTTGGAAGAGGGGTGTCAGTGAGTTGCAATACCACCTCAGGAATCGCGAGCTCAGTTCTTCAGGCTGAGGAATTCCTGGTTCCTCTTCTTGTGGAACACGGGATCAGCAGAAGAGAGGTTCTTCAGCACTAGCGGCTGGAATATCTTCATGAACAGAGGGAGTGGGTTGAGTTTCTTCAGAGCCCATTTGAACTGTTGTTGCCGGGGACTGAGGAATCTGTTGGATAGGTGTGAATAGAGGAGTATTGGGATGTTGACTTTCCCAAAAGTCATCATTCATCACAGGAGTGGTGCATCCAACATCCACATCTTCATCTTCAATTTCCTCAACACCAGCCTCTTCAGCTGTGAACTGAGGCATAGGTGAGGAAATGACTGGCGTTGAAGGGTTTGCGTCCACTTCGATTTCTTCATCGAGCTGCTCAGACGAACCAGCAGAATGATTTTCCTCATCAGATCCGCTTGGGATCTTATAGTCTTCTCCAAAAGTAACAATTTCCTTTGATGACATGGATGAAATTGGAACAACATCAATTGGATTTTCGAGTGAGCCGGTCATTGGCTTCATTTTCTTCGCAGCTGAAGAATTTGACGCAGCTGATGCCTTCCTTTTCTTCACTGCAGCTCGCTCTGCAGCCTTGGTCTTCTTCACATCAAAGGCAGATGGAAGAATTGGAGTTGGTTTAGGCGCGGGAGGAGCCGAGGAATCTGGTTGATTTTCAGCGTATGGCGATGCAGATTGCCTGATCTCTTCGATTTCTTGAGCGCACCACTAGTGGATGCCCGGCAATTTCTTCAATGGCTGGAATGGGGTCATCAGCCCTGGAACTAGCATTTTCTTCAGCAGGCTGAAAGTCATCAGCGGTGCTGGCATGTTCTTCAGCAGGCTGAGCAGAGTCTGCAGCCTGAAGATTTTCTTGTTGCGATGGGGCTGCAACATTCGTGAATTTCTTCGTCAGATTGACGAATCTCACTTTGGCTCCTTGCCAATCAGCATAGTAGGCATCAAAGTCTTTGCTGAGGGCTTGAATTTCAGACTGAGCCTTGAGAAGTTCCTCAGGTGTCATTCTGACAACATTTTTCTTCAGGAGCTTCTCCTTTCTGTATTGCGCTTTCTTGATCTTTCTTGCCTTTTCAAACTTCCATTTCTCTTGAGTGATGAAATGGGTCATCATGTGACTTTGACCAGGAGTCAGAGGAAGATCAGGCATTGGGGTGTTTGGATGCTTGTGCCAGAGGTCAATGTAGTCGAGGATCTTCCTTGGATCCAAAAGCAGTGGCACAGATGTGCCTTTGGCTCTAGCAGCCTTCACTTGCCTGTCTCTGAAACACCAGAGGCAAGCGAGAAACCAGCAGTCCTTTGACATGTAGCTAGATGCACAGGAGCTGAGGACTTTGATGGAGCTGCTGAGGACTTTGGTGGAGCAGTAGCAGTGTGAGGAATTTGCCATGAGGGCGCTGTTGGTGAAGCACTTGGCTTACGAGCAGGCTTCTTTGGCATAGATTTCCTCGGCCTAACCGAGGCCTCAGTTGCAGCAGCAATGGCAGAATCCTCATTGAATTTCTTCACTTCCTCCTTGGCTTGTCTTGCCAATTTAGCTTGGCGCTTAGCCCATTCTTCAGGAAAGTCCTCACCACGTTTGATGCTTGTGGGGTCAGCTACTTGGCCAGGTGCCAATGGAGCTCTCGGGCATGGAGGATTTAAAGCAAATTTCTTCATATACTTTGGAGTAACATATCTGTATTCCCTCCATTCTCTTGCCCATCTTCTTTCAATCCTCTGAATGCGCACCTTGCGCTGATTTTTGTTTTCTTTGCCGAATTTGGCTTCATCAGGTGTGCAATAGTCCTTATAAATGTCATCGGGGATCTCGAAAGCAGTCATGACCTCAGGCTTCTTTCCTCCTTTCTGCGGTTTCTTACCGTCTGCCATATTCTTCAGATGAGGAATTTGAACAATTGAACACTCTGAAGAAGTATGCAGTTTTTCTTCGAGGAACGCTGCAAATGAGTTAAGTTGATGAGAACCTAGTGATTGAGCAGCAGACATGAGTATCTGTGAACAGAGTATAGGTGCGAGGAATTTGGAGAGGTCATATGCGTTCTCAGAAGGTTTTCGAAAAGAACAAGTTTTGAGGAATTTGACCAGATGATCCTTGAGGAATTTCACTAAGCGTTCTTGTCTTAGGTTCCAGAGTTGTACAGATCAAAGATCCACACAAATAGGGAATCTTGAAGAAAATGATTGCTTAGAGAAACAGTTCAAGATCATATGATGTGCGAGGTGTTCATATATGTGAAGATTTGAAGAATAAACACCTTTGAAGATTTTCAGGAAAGTTTGAGAATCAAAGTGAGTAATAAAAGTAACTTTTAATTACCCGAAGTGAAGAACACGACGAACTGAGAAGAACAGATGTGAAGTTCGTCAGGTTAGATCTCCCACGCCCTAACTTGGCAGAGGGAGATAGCTACGGCGGCGGCGGAGTGAAGATTTCCGCAACCGGTGCGAGTACGACGGCGACGAGGTCGAGGCAGCGAAGCTCTTCCTCACCGGCGACGATGGAGTAGCGGCGGCGCTAGGGTTTGAGGAGCTCGAGCGAGAGATAGCGGTCGAGCGGAGTAAATTAAGTGAGGAAGGGGAGAGGGGTATTTATAGACACGGTGAAAAACTGTTTGCCTGAAGATTTGGGACGAACATGCCCCTGCGCTTTCTCCTTCACGCGACATGTGTCACCCACGTACTGTGTAGTTGAGATCATGTACGATCGTGGGTGAATAAAATAATGCATTATGGGATGCGGAACGGTTTGAGCGGCAAAACCGAAAATCTGGATAAGATTTGTTTTAAAGTTTCATTCGCAATTTCTTCATCTGACAAGGACACAGTGAAGATTTTGAACGAGTTTCAAATAGAACGCACATGAAGAATTTGTGAATAGATTGGATTGAGTAGAGCATAGAGGGGGAAGGGTCCGATCACATTCACTTAGCAGAAAAAGCAACATGAAGATTTAGCCATAAGTGAATGCTGTAGAGGACATAAACTTATATATATATATATATATATATATATATATCTCCAATGAAGAAACATGACGGAAACAGTGAAGATTTTGCAAAGTTGAAGAATTTGAAAAACTGAAGAATTTCAAAACTGAGGAAAAACTCAAATTGAAGGTTTTCAACTTTTTGTGGTGGCGTGACCCACCGTATAAGAATGATGATTTCAGACACCGCGTACAATTTTCGTATGGTTCTGAGAATCAATTTCTTCATTAATTTCTTGACACTTAGAGTGTTATTCTTCATTGATTGAAGAAAAACGTTTCTTCATGTGTTGCACATCTAAGTCATCAATTTAGCATAAGTGTTAGGATGTGTGTCCTTTTCAAAGAACATTCGAAGATTCTAAGATACTTAGCTCACACCGCAACTTGCTAAATCTCCTCTCATCCAAGGGCTTAGTGAAGATATCAGCTAGATGTTCTTCAGTCTTCACGTGCTCGATGGAGATGTCGCCCTTCAACACATGATCACGAAGAAAATGATGACGAATCTGAATGTGCTTTGCCTTCGAGTGCTGAATTGGGTTGTGAGCAATCTTGATGGCACTCTCATTGTCGCAGAGGAGAGGCACATTCTTCACGTTGATGCCATAGTCCTTTAGGGTTTGCTTCATCCAAAGCAGTTGAGCACAGCAAGAGCCAGCAGCAATGTATTCAGCTTCCGCAGATGATGGTGATACACAGTTCTGCTTCTTGAGGACCAACGCACCAAAGATCGTCCGAGGAAATGACAAGTGCCGATGTTGACTTGCGGTCCATACGATCACTAGCATAGTCGAGTCGTAATATCCAATGAGATCAAAAGCAGAGCCCTTGGGTTACCATAATCCTAGTGTTGGTGTGTGAGCTAGATATCAAGAATATGCTTCACACCTTATGGTGTGATTCCTTCGTGCAGCTTGAAATCGGGCACACATGCAAACACTAAGCATTATATCTGGCCTAGATGCACATAAGTACAATAAAGAACCAATCATGGAGCGGTATACCTTGTGATCAAGTCAATACCATTTTCATCAAGGCATAGATGGCCATTTGTGGGCATAGGAATTTTGACGCTTTGCAATCTTGCATGCCGAATTTCCTCAAGACATCTTTGAGGTATTTCTCCGAGATATGAATATGTCATTGCAATTTGTTGAGGAATTTGAAGACCTAAGAAGAATTTCAACTCTCCCATCATAGACATTTGATATTCTTCACTCATCATATAGGCAAATTCATCACTATAACGTTGGTCAAGAAAGCCAAAGATAATATCATCAACATATATTTGGCACACAAACAGTTCACCATCATAAGATTTAGTAAAGAGAGTAGGGTCGAGTGAACTGGTGTGAAGCCATTCTTCACGAAGAATTCCTTCAATGTATCATACCACGCCCGAGGGGCTTGCTTGAGGCCATAGAGGGCCTTATTAAGTCTAAAGACTTTGTCAGGATTCTTTGGATCTTCAAAACCTAGGGGTTGAGCAACATATACTTCTTCCTCAAGCTTACCATTGAGGAATGCACTTTTCACATCCATTTGATATAAGATGATATCATGATGGTTAGCATAAGCAAGTAATATGTGAATAGCCTCAAGTCTAGCAACAGTTGCAAAAGTTTCATCGAAATCAATTCTTTCAACCTGTGTGTAGCCTTGAGCTACTAGTCGTGCCTTATTCCTCACCACAAGGCCATTTTCATCTTGCTTGTTGCGGTAGATCCACTTTGTGCCAATGATGTTATGCTTGCGAGGATCTGGACGTTTGACCAGTTCCCAGACATTGTTGAGCTCGAACTGACGTAATTCTTCTTGCATGGCCTGAATCCACTTCGGCTCCAGAAATGCTTCATCTACCTTAGTGGGCTCTGTGATAGAGACAAAAGCATAGTGCCCACAAAAGTTAGATAAATGTGAAGCTTTTGAGCGTGTGAGAGTACCTGGCGCTCTAATGTCATCGATGATCTTCTCCACTTGCATTTCTTTTGCAACGCGAGGATGAGCTGGTTGTCGCTGAGGAATTTGATCAGCATTTTATTCAGCACCATTTTCCTCAACATTTTCTTCAGGTGCATCAGCTCGACGTTCTTCATGAACTGGAATGAATTCTTCAGCAGATTCTTCAGTAGGAATGACATCCTCGCTGCCCTTGAACTTGATAGAATCCTCGGTGCTGGTTCATCTAACACGTAAGGTAGGTGCTCTCTTTGCGAGCCATTAGTTTCATCGAACCGCACATCTACAATGTCAACAATCTTGTGAAGAACAATGTTGAAGACTCAGTAGGTGTGCGAGTCCTTTCCATAACCAAGCATAAAACCTTCATGTGCTTTCGTGCAAATTTAGAATTGTGGTGAGGATCTCTAATCCAACATTTAGCACTGAAGACTTTGAAATAACTCACATTGGGTTTCTTGTCAGTGAGGAGTTCATAGGCCGTCTTCTTGAAGAATTTGTGAAGATATACTCTGTTGATGATGTGGCACGCAATATCAATTGCATCAATCCAAAAACGCTGAGGCGTTTTGTATTCATCAAGCATAGTGCGAGCCATTTCAACAAGAGTTCTGTTCTTGCGCTCCACGACGCCATTTTGCTAAGGAGTATAGGGAGCAGATAACTCATGAGTAATACCAAGTTCATCAAGATAGTCATCAAGACCGGAATTCTTGAACTCAGTTCCATTGTCACGTCTGATATGCTTGATCTTCACACCAAAGTTGGTTGAATCCCTCGAGGAAAATCGTTTGAAGACTTCCTGCACTTCATGTTTGTAAGTAACAATGTGTACCCATGTATATCGAGAGTAATCATCAACAATCACAAAACCATATAGAGATGCATCATTAGTGACTGCTGAGTAATGGTTAGGTCCGAAGAGGTCCATGTGAAGCAATTCGAATGGACGAGTAGTGGTCATGATAGTCTTTGCTGGATGCTTGGCCTTGGTCATTTTTCCAGCTTCACAGGCTCCGCACAAGTGATCCTTGAGGAATTTGACATTCTCAATGCCAATGACATGCTTCTTCTTCGCAAGCGTGTGCAAATTCCTCATGCCTGTGTGACCAAGTCGTCGATGCCATAGCCATCCTTCTGAAGCTTTTGCAAGTAGACACACGGCTGGTTGCGGTCCTGTAGAGAAATCAACAATATATAGGTCTCCTCTCCAAAAGCCTTCGAAGACTTTGGAATTGTCAGCTTCCATAATCACAACACAGCGATACTTGCCAAAGACAACAACCATATCAAGATCACAAAGCATTGAGACTGACATGGGGTTGTATCCTAAGGACTCAACAAGAATGACTTTGTCCATGTGTTTATCCTTAAAGATTGCAACCTTACCAAGACCCAATACCTGACTTTTGCCTTTGTCAGCAAAGATGATATGCTTCAGATGTGACGGTGATAAGGGAGCATCCATCAATAGATTCTTGTCACCAGTCATGTGATTCGTACATCCACTATCAAGAACCCACTCAGTAGTTTTGGGTTCATCATCCTGCAGATCAATTAGTGTAGCTTACAATCTCATATGCTTCATCAGTGAAGAATATGATATCAAGTTTATTAGATGAATTTCATCAAGCAGTAAATAGATATAGCAGTATGAGGACGTGTGAAATGAAGGTTCATTTCATCATGATTCGCTGCGTCCTTTCAGCAATTTTGTCAGTCCCAAAGAAATTCTTCAGACGTTAAAGCACGTCTGAGACCTGACCCTGCAGAAGAGATTAGTTCTTTTTCTTCACCACCCACATCTGAAGGGGTGGCAAAGAGTTCATCACTCTGCGAGCACCATACGAGAATGGTGGCATAGAGGCCAAACCATTTCGTTTCACATAAAAGGGGTTAGGATAAGCATATGAATAAGCAGAGAAATTCTTCGAGGACTTATGAACATAATGGTTTGAAGAATAATGCACATATTCATAGCCCTTAGCTCTACCCTGCGAGACAGAGTTGTTAGCACGATGATAATCATATGAGGACTTTGATCCTTTTGAGGAATTTGATCCACTTGAGGAATTTGGTCCGTATGAGGACTTGGATCCATATGAAGAATTTGGTCCATATGAAGAATTTGATCTGGGGTTCCTGCTCTTCACAGGTGGTGTCATGAGGACATTCACCTGAAGACTTTCGAGGCACTTCTTGGGAACCCAGATTTTCTTCATAGGAGAACCATTCCTGCAGTTAGTGCCAACATATCTAGCAAATACTTCACCATTCTGATTTTTGAATAGTTTATAGTTGGAGTCAAATGACTCATCAGAAGAATGAGGACATTCACATGTAAAGCCAGATAAGTTAGATGGATCCACTGGAGGTCCCTTTGCAGCAACCCATGAGGTTTTGGGGTACTGCTCAGGCTTCCAATATGTTCCATCAGCATTAAGTTTCCTCTCAAAGGCGATACCCTCTTTCCTAGGGTTTCTGTTGAGGATCTGCTTTTTAAGCACATCACAGAGGATCTGATGCCCTTTGAGGCTTTTGTACATGCTGTCATGTACAATTCCTTCAACCTGCATTGTCGAGGATACTAGCAATGTCCTCGATGAGTAATTAGTGATAGCAGAGGCAGATGAAGAATTTGTAATAGTTGAAGCATTTGAACATTCAGGTGAAGAATTAGCAGATTCACGTTCAATGCACTTTAAGCATGGAGGAACAAATTCTTCCTGAGAAGCGCTGATTTGTTGAGCTAGTAATGAATCGCGCTCCTTCGGAAGATCTTCATAACTCACTCTTAGCTTCTCAAGATCTTGCTTTCTTTGAAGAAATTCATAAGAAAGTTTCTCATGATCAGATAAGAGAGTGTTATGATGACTTTGAACATTATCAAACCTAGACTGAAGTCTCTGAAGATTTTCAGTCAGGGCTTTAGTGCGATCCATTTCTTCACCCAACATATCATCACTTTTGTCTAGCATGTTTTGAACCTTTTCAAAAGCCCTTTGTTGTTTTACAACAATCTTAGCAAGTTTAGAGTAGCTGGGCTTGAGATCCTCATCAGATTCATTTTCACTAGATTCAGAGGAGGTGTATTTGAGTACCTTTGCACCTTTCGCCATGAAGCAATAGGTGGGAGCGTAGTCATCATTACCTTCATCAGGCTTGTCGGTGGGGTCAGTTTCTTCAGTGTTGAAGATGGACTTGCTAACGAAGGCAGTAGCGAAGGCCAGACTCGCCACACCAGATTCGGATTCTTCAGACGCCTCCTCTTCCTCATTTTCCTCAAATTCAGCTTCAGAGTCCATTTCCTTGCCAATGAATGCCCGAGCCTTCTTGGAGCTGCTCTTCTTGTGAGATGAAGACTTCGAGGATTTTGATGACGAAGATTTTGACGATTTCTTCTTCTTCTTCGCATCATCAGAACTGTAATCCTTGTATTTCTTCTTCTTCATTTCCTTTTCCCACTGAGCACAATCTTGAATATAGTGACCAGGTTTCTTGCATTTGTGGCACAGCCTTCTCTTATAGTCACTTGATGAGGAATCACTGCTTCTTGAGGATTTTCCAAAGCGACCACATCTTGAGAACTTCTGGAATTTCTTCACGAGCAGTGCTAGCTCCTGCCTCAATTCTTCAGGATCACCAAGGCTACTACCAGAATCCTCACATTCAGAGTCAGACACAGCCTTGGCCTTCAGGGCACGTGGTTTGCCATAGCTCGAACCATAGAGATCTCTCTTTTCAGCAAGCTGGAACTCGTGAATATTTAGCCGTTCGAGGATATCGGCAGGATCAAGAGACTTGTAGTCAGCCCGTTCTTGTATCATCAGTCCCAGAGTATCAAATGAGGAATCAAGCGATCTCAACAGTTTCTTCACCACCTCATGATCAGTGATGTCAGTGGCACCGAGGGCTTGAAGCTCATTTGAGATGTTAGTGAGGCGATCAAAGGTTTGTTGGACATTTTGATTGTCGAGTCTTTTGAAGCGGTTGAAGAGATTCCGAAGAACATCAACTCGAGAGTCACGCTGAGTTGAGACTCCTTCATTCACTTTGCACAAACTATCCCAGATAAGCTTAGCAGTTTCCAAAGCACTCACTCTTCCATACTGTCCTTTACTCAGATGGCCACATATGATATTCTTCGCTTGAGAATCGAGTTGCTTGAATCTCTTCACATCGGTAGCATTCAGTGAGGGTGTGACAGAGGGAACACCATTTTCCACAACATACCAGAGATTGTTGTCAATTGCCTCAAGATGCATTCACATCTTGTTCTTCTAGTAGGGGCAGTCCGTCCCATCAAAGGTAGGACACCCAGCCGAGACCTTGATCATACCTGCGGTCGACATAACTAAAACTCCAGGCGGTTAAACCAAAATCACACAGAACAAGGGAGTACCTTGCTCTGATAGCAATTGAAAGTGCGTTATATCGACTAGAGGGGGGGGGTGAATAGGCGATATTTATGAATTCTTCACTGAGGAATTTGCCGGTGAGGAAATTCCTTAGTGAAGAACTACTAGTAGCGGAATAAGTACTCAGAAGTCCTCGGAGGATGGGTTGCTCTCAAATGACAAGTGTCAAGTTCTCTCGGAGCAGCCAACCAGCTAGTGGTTGTAGGGGGCGGCTATTTATAGCCTAGGGAGCAGCTCGACATGATAAGACATAAATGCCCTTCAATGATATGACCGTTAGGTGGATAAGATATTTTGGGACAGGTGGCAAGCAAGAAGACAAAGAACGGTCGGAAATTTGACTCTCAAATTCCTCGGGGCTATCATGTTCCTCATCGTAGGCAATTCAAGACTGGCGAATTGCTAACTCCTCGCTTAGAATAAATTCATCAACGACTGTAAGAACTTCGTCTCATCCTTTGAAGAAAATGACTGAACTGTATGAGATTTCCAAAGGCTTCACTCAAGGGATTGGTAGGTGTAGGATTTTGAGTTGAGCATCACATGGAAATTTTTCCTTAGTATTTCCTCGACCCCTTTAACAAAGACGGTGTTTCCTATGACTCAAGAAAGAGAAAATGAAACTACGAAAACAAAAGTCTTCATGCTTCATGTTCCTTAAATGAATACCAAGTCTTCAAGGTCACACCAATTTCTTCACTTTCAAAGTCTTCGAAAGTCTTGAAATATCAAAGTCTTCATCGAAGAACTTCATTTTTAGGGGTCGACTTTCTCTGTAAATATCAAACTCCTCATAGACTTATAGACCTGTGTACACTCACAAACGAATTAGTCCCTTAACCTATAAGTCTTCAATACACCAAAATCACTAAGGGGCACTAGATGCACTTACAATTGCTCAAAGCATTGAAAAGCACATTAGAAGCTTGAGCATTGAGATAAGAGTTTTTCTCATCCTCTAAAGATAATCTTTGGGGATTTGGAGGAGAAAAACCCATATCTATAATTCGCTCTAAATTTGGGTCCATGACCCTAAAGAGATTAAGCATGCGAATTACCCAAACATCAAAATTTGTGCCATCGAAACTAAGAGTGTCAGAGAATCCTAATCCCCTAGTCGACATCTTTACTCTCTAGGCAGTAAAGCCTAATAAAGAGAGACGAGGCTCTAAACCAATTGAAAGATCGAGGATGTCGCCTGGGGGGGGTGAATAGGTGCTTTAAAATAATTATGGTTTAGGCTTGAACAAATGCGGAATAACCTAATGGTTAATTTGTCAAGCACAAAACCTACAACTACTAGGCTCACCTATGTGCACCAATAACTTATGCTAAGCAAGGTAAGCAACTATGTGATAGCAAGATATATGACAAAGAACAATATGGCTATTGAGGGAGTCCTGGACTAGGGGGTGTCCGGACAGCCGGACTATCATCGTCCGCCGGACTCCAAGACTACGAAGATACAAGATTGAGGACTCCGTCCCGTGTCCGGATGGGACTTTCCTTGGCGTGGGACGCAAGCTTGGCGATACGGATATGTAGATCTCCTACCATTGTAACCGACTCTGTGTAACCCTAGCCTCCTCCGGTGTCTATATAAACCGGAGGGCTTTAGTCTGTAGGGGACAACATTGAAAGTGCGTTATATCGACTAGAGGGGGGTGAATAGGCGATTTTTATGAAATTCTTCACTGAGGAATTTGCCGGTGAGGAAATTCCTTAGCGAAGAACTACTTGCAGTGGAATATGTACTCAGAGGTAAACATAACAGGATACACACATAGTCAGCATGATGAAATGATGACTAAGAACAGAGTACTGAAAGCGTAAACACAGGATAACAAGATGAAGACAAACAGACTGAAGAAATTGAACTGAGGAATTTGTGAACGTCTTCAAAGTCTTCAAGCACAGATATGAACAACATGCAACACAGAGTGAGGAAATGAATAAGTTGAGGAAATAGAACCAGTCAGTTGGTGAAGACAATGATTTGGTAAACCAGTTCCAACTGCTGTCTTAGTTGTACGTCTGGTTGGAGCGGCTGAGTATTTAAACTCGAGGACACACAGTCCCGGACACCCAGTCTCTGAGCTGCACTCAGGACACCCAGTCCTCACCGTATTCTCCTTGAACTAAGACCACGCAGGCCTCGTCCAATCACTCGTGGTAAGTCTTCAGGTGACTTCCAAACCTTCACAGACTTGGTCACTCGGCGATCCACAATTCCTCTTGATGCTCTAGACCTTGACGCCTAACCATCCGGAAGAAGCACAGTCTTCAAAGGTAATAAGCGTCGGATCCACGCAGGATCAATTTCTTCATGATGCTCAATCACTTTGGGTTTTGTGGGGTTTGGTTTTGGGATTTTCCTCACTTGATGATTTTCGCCAAAGTCCTCGGAGGATGGGTTGCTCTCAAATGACAAGTGTCAAGTTCTTCGAGCAGCCAACCAACAAGTGGTTGTAGGGGCGGCTATTTATAGCCTAGGAGCAGCCCGACATGATAAGACATAAATGCCCTTCAATGATATGACCGTTAGGTGGATAAGATATTTTGGTCCGCGCCAAGAAGACAAAGAACGGTCGGAAATGTGATTCTCAAAGTCCTCGGGGCTATCATGTTCCTCATTTGGGTAGGCAATTCAGACTGGCGAATTCCTAACTCCTCGGCCACAGAAGTCATCGAGGACTGTAAGAACTGCGTCTCACATCAAGAATTTGATCGAATCTGTATGAGATTTCCAATGGCTTCACTCGAAGGGATTGGTAGGTGTAGGATTTGAGTTGAGCATCACATGGAAATTTTTCCTTAGTATTTCCTCGACCCCCTTTAACAGTACGGTGTTTCCTATGACTCAAGAAAGAGAAAATGAAACTACGAAAACAAAAGTCTTCACGCTTCATATTCCTCGAATGAATATTAAGTCTTCATGGTCACACCAATTTCTTCACTTTCAAAGTCTTCAGAAAGTCTTCAGAATATCAAAGTCTTCAGTTGAAGAACTTCATTTTTAGGGGTTGACTTTCTCTATAAATATCAAACTCCTCATAGACTTATAGACCTGTGTACACTCACAAACGCATCAGATACTTAACCTATAAGTCTTCAATGCACCAAAATCACTAAGGGGCACTAGATGCACTTACAATCTCCCCCTTTTTGGTGATTGATGACAACATAGGTTAAGTTTTCAACGGGGATAAACATATGAAGTGTAAATACTGATATTGAGGAATTTGATTGCAAGATATAGAAGAACTCCCCCTGAATGTGTGCATAATGAGGAATTTGCTTTTGAGGCAATGCACATTTGAAGAATTGAATCATGGAGATATCCCCCTATATCTTGTAATTCATACACGCATTTGATATATAATATGAAGAATTTGAAATGCATGATGAAATATGGTGCCTGATGAGATTCAGCATGCGTGCAATGATATTAACGAGGAATAAGCATGCCGAATAACACATCAAAAGTTTCAGAGCACAGTGCAAGTCAGCACAATGCACCGTTCAAAAGTATCAGGGCACCATCGGATTTAAGATTAGAACTCGATCCAATAAAACTTTCGGAAGAACGAGAGTTGTAACTTAATAAAAACGCCCATAGTATAAACCCGCTTGAAGACTAACTCAGATTTCTCCCCCTTTGTCATCAAATGACCAAAAGGATCGAAACTGAGGACTAACGCCCCTGAAGATATTCAAGTTGATGGAGGAGCGCCAGCGTTGTCGGGGTTGTTTGTTGAAGTAGGGCCTGCCGCAGTGTCGTGCGTTGCAGAATCGTCATTGGTGGAGTAAGATGCAGCCTTGCGAAATTGACCATCCAATGGACGAGTGCCTTCATCAATTACAGCTGCTGCCTTGCCCTTGTCATCAAATGATGAAACTGGTCGCTTGAGGACTTCAATGGGCGGCAAGTAGCTGCCATGGTTCAGAGTGTCAGCCTTGTAGTTCAGTGAAGATCTTGCCCTTATGAATCTCATGATCCAAGGCGCATATGGCTTCAGCTCAAAAGGTGGCATTGCAACATTGGCCAGAGTCCTCATGAAGAAATCATGGAAGTTGACAGGAACGCCATGAATGATATTGAAAAGCATGTTCTTCATGATGCCAACGACATCTTCTTCATTTGAGTCGTGGCCTTTGATGGGACTCATTGTCTTCGTCAAGATTCTATATACAGTCCGAGGCACATACAACAAATCCTTGACGAGGAATTTGGTTTGAGGGGCTTGACCTGGCTTCAGCGGCTTCATAAGCACTTGCATAAAGTGATCAGAGAGTTCGTGGTCATTGTAGATGCAATGAGCAGTTTCATGGGGAGGATCAAGAGGAAGGACACGAAGCAATTCAGTTGCAGGTGCCTTGTAGTGAGTATTCTCTGTCATCCAATCCAGAACCCATGATTTGATGTCTTCAGCATCTCCGGTGATGTGCAGGGTGGCATAGAACTAAAGAATGAGTTCTTCATTCCAGTCACAAATGTCAGTGCAGAAATTTAGTAGCCCTGCATCGTGAAGAACACGGAGTACTGGCTCGAAGCACGGCAGTGATTCCATATCCACATGAGGAATATGCTCATGGTCGAAGATCTTATCCTTGTCAAATAGCACTGAGGAATAGAAATTTGCTTGTGTTGGAGTCCAGAAGCGTCTTTTCCTCATTCGAGCAGAGTCATAGGGATTATAAGCAGTGAAGAACACATGCTCAGAAAAGAAGTCTTCAGCCTTGAATTTTTGCTTGCTTGAGAACGGATTCTTTGGCTTGGGCAGAGGAATATCAGTGATTTGAAGCACAACCTCAGGAATTGCGATCTCAGGTTCTTCAGGCTGAGGAATTTCTGGTTCCTCTCCTTGTGCAGTTTGAGGATCAGCAGTGGGTTCTTCAGCGCTAGTGGCTGAAATTTCTTCGTTGACTGACGATGTGGGATGAGTTTCTTCAGAGCCCAATTGAACAGTTGTAGCCGGGGACTGAGGAACTTGTTGAAGCGGAGTGAAGAGAGGAGTATTGGGATGCTGACTTTCCCAAAAGTCATCATTCATCACTGGTGTAGTGCACCCAATATCCACATCTTCGTCTTCTTTTTCAATTTCCTCAACACCTGCCTCTTCAGCTGTGAACTGAGGCACGGGTGAGGAAACAACTGGGGTTGAAGGGAATGCTTCCACTTCAATCTCTTCATCAAGCTGTTCTGAGGTAGCAACAGATTGATTTTCTTCATCAGATCCGCTTGGGATCGAGTACTCTTCTCCATAAGGAACAATTTCCTTGGACGACATGGAGGAGATGGGAATGGAATCAATAGGATTTTCAATCGAGCTGGTCATTGGCTTCATTTTCTTCGCAGCCGAAGAATTTGACGCAGCTGATGCCTTCCTCTTCTTCACTGCAGCTTGTTCTGCAGCCTTTGTCTTCTTCACTTCATAAGCAGAAGGAAGAAATGGAGTTGGTGTAGGTGCAGGCGGGGCTGAGGATTGTGGTACAGCTTTCTTGAGCGCAACCGTGCAGCTTGCCTGCTTCCTTCAGATTCTTCAGCGCACCACTAGTGGATGCCACAGGAATTTCTTCAATGCTGGAATGGAGTCATCAGCCACGAACTTGTGTTTTCATCAAGATGCTGAGAGTCATCAGCGATCTTGGCATGTTTTTCAGCAGGCTGAGCGAGTCTTCACTGAGGATTTTCTTGTTGCGATGGGGCAGCAATAGTTGTCATTTTCTTCGTCAAATTGACGAAATCTCACCTTGGCTCCTTGCCAATCAGCATTGTAAGCATCAAAATCCTTGCTGAGTGCTTGGATTTCAGATTGAGCTTTGAGAAGTTCTTCAGGAGTCAAGTTGACTAAGTTCTTCCTCAGAAGCTTCTCCTTTCTGACTTGTGCTCTCTTCAATTCACGAGCCTTTTCAAATTTCCATTTCTCTTCAGCGATGAAATGGTTCAGCATGTGACTTTGACCAGGAGTCAATGGCAGATCCGGGATAGGAGTGTTTGGATCCTGATGCCATAGGTCAATGAAGTCAAGGATCTTCTTCGGATCCAAAAGCAGAGGCACAGTTGTTCTTTTGGCTCTAGCGGCCTTGGACAGTCTGTCTCTGATGATTTCTGCAAGTTCTTCATCAGAGGCTTCATCATCAGAGGGAACGTTGAATGCAACCTGTTTCTTCTTTGGACTTGGCCGAGGACCGCGTCCAGCTGTTGCTTTTGTCTTCGGCAGCGTGGGGCCTGTTAAGGACATTGGTGCAGCTGAGGAACTAGCTGAGACACCAGAAGCAATTGAGAATCCCTGAGTCCTTTGACATGTCGCCAGATGCACAGGAGTTGAGGACTTGGAGGGAGCTGCTGAGGATTTTGAATGAGCAGCAGCAGTCTGAGGAATTTGCCGTGAGGGCGCAACTGAGGAACTCGGCCGTGAGGGCGCTGACGGTGAAGCATTTGGCTTTCGTGCAGGCTTCTTTGGCATTGATTTCCTCGGCTTGACCGAGGGTTCAGCGGCAGCAGCAGCAGCAGTATCCTCATTAAATTTCCTCACTGCCTCCTTGGCCTGTCTTGCCAATTTGGCTTGGCGCCTGGACCATTCTTCAGGAAAGTCCTCACCACGCTTGATGCTGGAGGGATCAGCGACTTGGCCAGGTGCCAGAGGAGCTCGTGGGCATGGAGGGTTTAAAGCGAATTTCCTCATGTACTTGGGAGTAACATAGCGGTATTCCCTCCATTCTCGTGCCCATCTTCTTTCTATCCTTTGTATGCGCACTTTGCGCTGATTTTTGGTCTCCTTGCCAAACTTGGATTCATCAGGTGTGCAGTAGTCTTTGTATATTTCCTCAGGAATCTCAAAAGCAGTCATGACCTCCTGTTTCTTTCCTCCCTTCTGCGGTCTCTTGCCTTCTGCCATTTTCTTCAGGTGAGGAATTTGAACAATAGAGCACTCTGAAGAAGTGTGCAGTTTTTCTTCAAGGAACGCTGCAAATGAGTTAAGTTGATGAGAACCTAGTGATTCAAAGAATGACATGAGTACTGTGAACAGAGTGTAGGTGCGAGGAATTTGGAGAGGTCATATGCGTTCTCAGATGATTTTTCAAAAGAACAAGTTTTGAGGAATTTGACCAGTTGAGCCTTGAGGAATTTCACTAAGCGTTTTGTCTCATGGTTCCAGAGTTGTACAGATTGAAAATCCGCACAATTGAGGAATCTTGAAGAAATGAATGCTTAGAGAGATAAATCAAGAACATACAATGTGTGAGGTGTTCATATGTGAAGAATTTGAAGAACAAAAACACCTTTGAAGATTTTCAGAAAGATTTGAGAATCAACGCGAGTAATAAAGGTGACTTTTAATTACCCGAACTGAAGAACACGACGAACTGGAATGAACTGTAGAGAAGTTCGTCACGTTAGATCTCCCACGCCCTAACTTGGCAGAGGGAGACAGCTACGGCGGCGGCGGAGTGAAGATTTCTGTGGCCGGCGCGAGCACGACGGCGATGAGGTCGAGGCAGTGAAGCTTTTCCTCACCGGCGGCGATGAAGTAGCGGCGGCGCTAGGGTTTGAGGAGAGCTCGAGCGAGAGACAGCGACCGAGCGGAGTAAATGAAGCAAGGAAGGGGAGAGGGGTATTTATAGCCACGGTGAAAAACTGTTCGCCCGAAGATTTTGGACGAACATGCCCCTGCCCTTTCTTCTTCACGCGACATGTGTCACCCACGTCTTGGTGCGATGAGATCGTGTAAGATCGTGGGTGATTAAACTAATACATCGTGGGATGCGGAACGGTTTGAGCGGTAAAACCGAAAACTTGGATAAGATTTGCTTAAAAGTTTCGTTCGCAATTTCTTCAGCTGTCAAGGACACAGTGAAGACTTTGAACGAGTTTCAATCAGAACGCACATGAAGAATTTGTGAATAGATTGTATTGAGTATAGCATAGAGGGGGAAGGGTCCAATCACATTCACTTAGAAGAAATCGCAACTTGAAGAATTAGCAATAAGTGAATGCTGTAGAGGACATAAACTCATATATATGCATATAGCCAATGAAGACAAACGACGGAAACATTGAAGATTTTGCAAAGTTGAAGAATTTGAAAAACTGAGGAATTTCAAAAATGAAGAAAAACTCAAATTGAAGATTTTCAACTTTTGTGGTGGCGTAGCCCACCGTATAAGAATGATGATTTCAGACACCGCGTACAGTTGTCGTAGGGTTCTGAGAATCAAATTCTTCATTAATTTCTTCACACTTAGAATGTTATTCTTCATTGATTGAGGAACAATGTTTCTTCATGTGTTGCACATCTAAGTCATCAATTATGCATAAGGGTTAGGATGTGTGTCCTTTTCAAAGAACATTCTAAGATTCTAAGATATTTAGCTCACACCGCAACTTGCTAAATCTCTTCTCATCCAAGGGCTTAGTGAAGATATCAGCTAGCTGTTCTTCAGTCTTCACATGCTCGATGTAGATATCGCCCTTCAACACATGATCACGAAGAAAATGATGACGAATCTGGATGTGCTTTGTCTTCGAGTGCTGAACTGGGTTGTGAGCAATCTTGATGGCACTCTCATTGTCGCAGAGGAGAGGCACATTCTTCACGTTGACGCCATAGTCCTTGAGGGTTTGCTTCATCCAAAGCAGTTGAGCACAGATGAGCCAGCAGCAATGTATTCAGCTTCAGATGAGAGCGAGATACACAGTTCTGCTTTCTTCGAGGACCAACGGACCAAAGATCGTCCGAGGAAATGACAAGTGCGGATGTTGACTTGCGGTCCACACGATCACCAAAGATAGTCGAGTCGTAATATCCAATGAGATCAAAAGCGAGCCCTTGGGGTACCATAATCCTAGTGTTGGTGTGTGAGCTAGATATCGAAGAATATGCTTCACACCTTATGGTGTGATTCCTTCGGTGCAGCTTGAAATCGGGCACACATGCAAACACTAAGCATTATATCCGCCTAGATGCACATAAGTACAATAAAGAACCAATCATGGAGCGGTATACCTTGTGATCAAGTCAATACCATTTTCATCGATTGCATAGATGGCCATTTGTGGGCATAGGAATTTTGACGCCTTTGCAATCTTGCATGCCGAATTTCCTCAAGACATCTTTGAGGTATTTCTCTGAGATATGAATATGCCATTGTGTTGTCGATTTAATTTGAAGACCTAAGAAGAATTTCAACTCTCCCATCATGGACATTTGATATTCTTCACTCATCATATAGGCAAATTCATCACTATATCGTTGGTTAGTACAGCCAAAGATAATATCATCAACATATATTTGGCACACAAACAGTTCACCATCATATGATTTAGTAAACAGAGTAGGGTCAAGTGAACCGGGTGTGAAGCCATTCTTCACGAAGAATTCCTTCAATGTGTCATACCACACCCGAGGGGCTTGCTTGAGGCCATAGAGGGCCTTATTAAGTTTGAAGACTTTGTCAGGATTCTTGGGATCTTCAAAACCTGGGGGTTGAGCAACATATACTTATTCCTCAAGCTTACCATTGAGGAATGCACTTTTCACATCCATTTGATATAAGATGATATCATGATGGTTAGCATAGGCAAGTAAAATGCGAATAGCTTCAAGCCTAGCAACAGGTGCAAAAGTTTCATCGAAATCAATTCCTTCAACCTGTGTGTAGCCTTGAGCTACTAGTCGTGCCTTATTCCTCACCACAAGGCCATTTTCATCTTGCTTGTTGCGGTAGATCCACTTTGTGCCAATGATATTATGCTTGCGAGGATCTGGGCGATTGACCAATTCCTAGACATTGTTCAGCTCGAACTGATGTAATTCTTCTTGCATAGCCTGAATCCACTCGGCTCGAAAATGCTTCATCTACCTTAGTGGGCTCGAGATAGAGACAAAAGCATAGTGCCCACAAAAGTTAGATAAGTGTGAGGCTTTTGAGCGGTGAGAGGACTGGTGCGCTGATGTCATCGATGATCTTCTCCACTTGCACTTCTTTTGCAACGCGTGGATGAGTTGGTTGTCACGAGGATTTTGATCAGCATTTTCTTCACACCCAATTTCCTCATCATGTTCTTCGGTGCATCACTTGACGTTCTTCATGAACAGAATGAATTCTTCAACAGATTCTTCAAGAGGAATGACATCCTCGGTTGCCTTGAGCTTGATAGCATCCTCGGTGCTGGTTCATCTAACACAGAGGGTAGGTGCTCTCTTTGCGAGCCATTAGTTTCATCGAACCGCACATCTACAAAGTCAACAATCTTGTGAAGAACAATGTTGAAGACTCAGAGGTGTGCGAGTCCTTTCCGTAACCAAGCATAAAACCTTCATGTGCTTTCGGTGCAAATTTAGAGTTGTGGTGAGGATCTCTAATCCAACATTTAGCAATCAAGACTTTGAAATAACTCACATTGGGTTTCTTGTCGTTGAGGAGTTCATAGGCGCCTTCTTGAAGAATTTGTGAAGATATACTCTGTTGATGATGTGGCAAGCAAGATCAATTGCATCAATCCAAAACGCCGAGGCATTTTGTATTCATCAAGCATAGTGCGAGCCATCTCAACAAGAGTCCTGTTCTTGCACTCCACGACGCCATTCTCACGAGGAGTATAAGGAGCGAGATAATTCATGAGTAATACCAAGTTCATCAAGATAGGCATCAAGACCAGAATTCTTGAACTCGGTTCCATTGTCACTTCGATATGCTTGATCTTCACACCAAAGTTGGTTGAAGCCCTCGAGGAAAATCGTTTGAAGACTTCCGCACTTCATGTTTGTAAGTAACAATGTGTACCCATGTATATCGAGAATAATCATCAACAATGACAAAACCATATAGAGATGCATCATTAGTGACCGCTGAATAATGATTAGGTCCAAGAGGTCCATGTGAAGCAATTGAATGGACGGGTAGTGGTCATGATAGTCTTCGCTTGGATGCTTGGCCTTGTCATTTTTCCGCTTCACATGCTCCGCATAAGTGATCCTTGAGGAATTTGACATTCTCAATGCCAATGACATGCTTCTTCTTCGCAAGCGTGTTCAAATTCCTCATGCCTGCATGACCAAGTCGTCGATGCCATAGCCAGCCTTCGAAGCTTTTGCAAGTAGACACACGGCTGGTTGTGGTCTGAGAGAAATCAACAATATCTGATCTCCTCTCCTAAAGCCTTCAAGACTTTGGAATTGTCACTTCCATAATCACAACACAATGATATTTGCCAAAGACAACAACCATATCAAGATCACAAAGCATTGAGATCGACATGAGATTGTATCCTAAGGATTCAACAAGCATGACTTTGTCCATGTGCTTATCCTTAGAGATAGCAACCTTACCAAGACCCAATACGACTTTTGCCTTTGTCAAGAAATATGATATGCTTCAGAGGTGACGGTGATAAAGGAGCATCCATCAATAGATTCTTGTCACCAATCATGTGATTTGTACATCCACTATCGAGGACCCATTCGGTGGTTTTGGGTTGATCATCCTGCAGATGAATTAGTGTAACTTACAATCTCATATGCTTCATTAGTGAAGAATATGATATCAAGTTCATCGATGAATTTCATCAAGCGATAGAAATGATATAGCAATATGAGGACGTGTGAAATGAAAGTTCATTTCATCATGATTCGCTGCGTCCTTTCGAGCATTTTGTCGTCCCAGCAAATTCTTGAGACGTTAGAGCACGCCCGGAGACCTGACCTGCAGAAAAGATTAGTTCTTTTCTTCACCACCCACATCTGAAGGGGTGGCAAAGAGTTCATCATCCTGCGAGCACCATGTGAGAAAGGTGGCAAAGATGCCAAACCATTTCGCTTAGCATAGGAGGGGTTAGGGTAAGCATATGAATAAGCAGAGTAATTCTTCGAGGACTTATGAACATAATGGTTTGAAGAATAATGCACATATTCATAGCCCTTAGCTTTACCCTGCGAGACAGATTTGTTAGCACGATGATAATCATATGAGGACTTTGATCCAGTTGAGGAATTTGATCCTCGTGAAGAATTTGGTCCATATGAGGACTTGGATCCATATGAAGAGTTTGGTCCATATGAAGAATTTGATCTGGGGTTCTGTTCTTCACGGTGGTGTCATGAGGACATTCACCAAGACTTTCAACACAGCTTTTGGGAACCCAGATTTTCTTCATAGGGGAACCGTTCTGCAGCTTAGTGCCAACATATCTAGCAAATACTTCACCATTCGATTTTTAACAGTTTATAGTTGAGTCAAATGACTCATCGGAAGAATGAGGAGATTCACATGTAAAGCCAGATAAGTTAGATGGATCAATCGAGGTCCTTTGCAGCAACCCATGAGGTTTTGGGATACCGCTCAAAGCTTCCAATATGTTCCATCGGCATTGAGTTTCCTCTCAAAGGCAATACCCTCTTTCCTAGGGTTTCGTTGAGGATCTGCTTTTGAGCACATCACAAAGTGTCGATGCCCTTTGAGGCTTTTGTACATGCTGTCATGTACAATTCCTTCAGCCCTGCATTGTCAAGGATACTAGCAAAGTCCTCGATGAGGAATTAGTGATAGCAGAGGCAGATGAAGAATTTGTAACATTTGAAGCATTTGAACATTCAGTGAAGAATTAGCGATTCACGCTCAATGCACTTTAAGCATGGAGGAACAAATTCTTCCCGAGAAGCGCTGATTTGTTGAGCTAGTAATGAATCGCGCTCCTTCAAGATCTTCATAACACACTCTTAGCTTTTCAAGATCTTCCTTTCTTTGAAGAGCTTCAAGAGAAAGCTTCTCATTATCTTGCTTTCTTGAAGAAATTCATATGAAAGTTTCTCATGATCGATAAGAGAGAGTTATGATGACCTTGAAGATTATCATACCTAGATCAAGTCTCTGAAGATTTTCATCAAGGCTTTAATGCGATCCATTTCTTCACCCAACATATCATCACTTTTATCTAGCATGTTTTGAACCTTTTCAAGAGCCCGTTGTTGTTTCACAGCAATTTTAGCAAGTTTAGAGTAGCTAGGTTTGAGATCCTCATCGATTCATTTTCACTAGAATCGAGAGAGTTGTATTTGAGTACCTTAGCTCCTTTTGCCATGAAGCAATAGGTGGGGCGTAGCCATCATTATCTTCATCGGGCTTGTTGGTGGAGTCGGTTTCTTGATGTTGAAGATGGACTTGTCGACGAAAGCAAGAGCAACGCCGACTCGCCACACTGACTCAGATTCTTCGACTCCTCCTCTTCATCATTTTCCTCAGATTCAGCTTCAGAGTCCATTTCCTTGCCAATGAATGCCCGAGCTTTCTTGGAGTTGCCCTTCTTGTGAGATGAAGACTTTGAGGGTTTTGATGACTTAAGATTTTGACGATTTCTTCTTCTTCTTCATATCATCGTAATGTAATCCTTGTATTTCTTCTTCTTCATTTCCTTTTCCCACTGAGGACAATCTTGGATATAGTGGCCTGGCTTCTTGCATTTGTGGGAAAGTCTTCTCTTGTAGTCACTTCCTCTTGAGGGTTTTCCAAAGCGACCACGTCTTGTGAACTTCTGGAATTTCTTCACAAGCAAAGCTAGATCCTGGCTCAGTTCTTCAGGATCACCAAGGCTACTACCAGAATCCTCACATTCAGAGTCAGACACAACCTTAGCCTTCAGGGCACGTGGTTTGCCATAGTTTGAGCCATAGAGATCTCTTTTTTCAGCAAGTTGGAACTCGTGAGTGTTAAGCCTTTCGAGGATATCAGCAGGATCAAGCGACTTGTAGTCAGCACATTCTTGTATCATCAGTCCCAGAGTATCAAATGAGGAATCAAGCGATCTTAGCAGTTTCTTCACAACTTCATGGTCAGTGATGTCAGTGGCACCGAGGGCTTGAAGCTCATTTGAGATGTCAGTGAGGCGATCAAAGGTTTGTTGGACATTTTCGTTGTCGAGTCTTTTGAAGCGGTTGAAGAGATTCCGAAGAACATCGACTCAAGAGTCACGCTGAGTTGAGACTCCTTCATTTACTTTGGACAGCCTATCCCGTATAAGCTTAGCAGCTTCCAAAGCACTCACTCTTCCATACCGTCCTTTGCTCGATGGCCACAGATGATATTCTTCGCTTGAGAATCGAGTTGTTTGAATCTCTTCACATCGGTAGCGGTCGAGTTTCAAAGGATGAGGGGACACCATTTTCCACAACATACCGTAGATCATTGTCAATTGCCTCAAGATGCATTCGCATCTTGTTCTTCCAATAAGGGGTAGTCCGCTCCATCAAAGGTAGGACACCCAGCCGAGACCTTGATCATACCTGCGGTCGACATAACTAGAACTCCGTGGTTAAACTAAAATCACACGTAACAAGGGAGTACCTTGCTCGATACCAATTGAAAGTGCGTTATATCGACTAGAGGGGGTGAATAGGCGATTTTATGAAATTCTTCATCGAGGAATTTGCGGTGAGGAAATTCCTTAGCGAAGAACTACTTGCAATGAATATGTACTCAGAGGTAAACATAATAGGATACACACATAGTCGGCATGATGAAATGAAGACTAAGAACAGAGTACGAAAGCGTAAACACAGGATAACAAGATGAAGACAAACAGACTGAAGAAATTGAACTGAGGAGTTTGTGAAAGTCTTCATCAAAGTCTTCAAGCACGATATGAACAACATGCAACACAGAGTGAGGAAATGAATAAGTTGAGGAAATAGAACCACGGTTGGTGAAGACAATGATTTGTTAAACCAGTTCCAACTGCTGTCTAAGTTATACGTCTGGTTGGAGCGGCCGAGTATTTAAATTCGAGGACACACAGTCCGGACACCCGATCTCGAGCCGCAACTCAGACACCCAGTCCTCACCGTATTCTCCTTGAACTAAGACCACGCAGCCTCGTCCAATCACTCGTGGTAAGTCTTCAGTGACTTCCAAACCTTCACAGACTTGGTCACTCGGCGATCCACAATTCCTCTTGGATGCTCTAGACCTTGACGCCTAACCATCCGGAAGAAGCACAGTCTTCAAAGGTAACAAGCGTCGGATCCACGCAGATCAATTTCTTCATGATGCTCAATCACTTTGGGTTTTAATGGGGTTTGGTTTTGGGATTTTCCTCACTTGATGATTTTCGCCAAAGTCCTCGGAGGATGGGTTGCTCTCAAATGACAAGTGTCAAGTTCTTCGGAGCAGCCAACCAACTAGTGGTTGTAGGGGCGGCTATTTATAGCCTAGGGAGCAGCCCGACATGATAAGACATAAATGCCCTTCAATGATATGACCGTTAGGTGGATAAGATATTTTGGTCCGCCACGCAGACAAAGACAAAGAACGGTCGGAAATGTGATTCTCAAAGTCCTCGGGGCTATCATGTTCCTCACTGTAGGCAATTTGCATCGGCGAATTCCTAACTCCTCGATCAGCAAAGTCATCGGTGACTGTAAGAACTGCGTCTCACATCAAGAATTTGACTGAATCTGTATGAGATTTCCAATGGCTTCACTCAAGGGATTGGTAGGTGTAGGATTTGAGTTGAGCATCACATGGAAATTTTTCCTTAGTATTTCCTCGACCCCTTTAACAGTACGGTGTTTCCTATGACTCAAGAAAGAGAAAATGAAACTACGAAAACAAAAGTCTTCACGCTTCATATTCCTCGAATGAATATTAAGTCTTCATGGTCACACCAATTTCTTCACTTTCAAAGTCTTCAGAAAGTCTTCAGAATATCAAAGTCTTCATTGAAGAACTTCATTTTAAGGGGTCGACTTTCTATGTAAATATCAAACTCCTCATAGACTTATAGACCTGTGTACACTCACAAACGCATCGGATACTTAACCTATAAGTCTTCAATACACCAAAATCACTAAGGGGCACTAGATGCACTTACAAACATACATTACAACAATCATACCATAGGCTAGCTTTAGGGTTTAGCCTCCTTGATCTCGTGGTAGATCCACTCTTGTACTACCCATATCATCAATATTAATCAAGTAGGACGTAGGGTTTTACCTCCATCAAGAGGGCCTGAACCTGGGTAAAACACCGTGTCCCTCGTCTCCTGTTACCATCCGCCTAGACGCACAGTTCGGGACCCCCTACCCGAGATCCGCCGGTTTTGACACCGACATTGGTGCTTTCATTGAGAGTTCCTCTGTGTTGTCGCCGATAGGCTTGATGGCATCTTCAACCAACAACACTATCCAGGGTGAGACTTTTCTCCCCGGACAGATCTTCGTATTCGGTGGCTTCGCATCGCGGGCTAATTCGCTTGCCATCCGAGCAGATCGAAAGCTACGCCCCGCCGTCAGTCGATTCAAGTCTAAACTTCACGGCCGACGTCCGCGCAGACTTGATCTTCGACGGACTCGAGCCACAGCAAGCGCCCCGCCTTCATTACGATGGGCATGATCTAGCTCGCCGCGAACAAAGGCCTTGGTGGTCACGCACACGAATCCGCTTCGGCCTTTAGTCCGGAGCCGATCGCCCAGATCGAGGATCGGTGGATGGACACCACCTCGGGGGCTTCGACTTCCACGGCGATGGAGCCAAGCGCTAATCTTGTCCCCCGCGAAACTCGTGATTCCGAGGTGCCGGACTCCTTGCCGGACTCCGAACCTCCCACGCCCCTACCAATCGATTCGGATTGGGCGCCGGGTATGAAATTCACCGCCGCTGACATCTTCCAGCACTCGCCCTTTGGTGACATCCTAAATTCGCTAAAGTACCTCTCGTTATCGGGAGAGTCCTGGCCGGACTATGGCCAGGATGGTTGGGATACGGATGACGAATAAATTCAGAGCCCACCCACCACCCACTTTGTAGCCACTGTCGATGATCTAACCGACATGCTAGACTACGACTCCGAAGACATCGACGCTATGGATGACGATGCCGAGATTTAACAGAACCAGCGCCTACGAGGCACTCGAAGACCACCTCGTCATACGACATATACATGGTGGACACCCCAAAAGACGGACGACGAAGAAACAATGGAGGCAGATTCTTTAAAGAAACAGCCCAAGCACCGGCGTCGGGCGCCGCTCTAAATCCCGCCACAAAGAAGAATGGAGATTCCGCACAGAGATAATAATACCCCGTAGTGTGCGAAGATAACCCTCCAGCAGGACTCAGCGCAGGAGGATGCAGAAGCAAGCCCTCACGAGAGGGCGGCAGATGAAGAGGTTGAGGATTATAACTATATGCCTCCCTCCGAAGACGAGGCAAGCCTCAACAACGACGAATTCGTCGTGCTCGAGGATCCCGTCGAACAAGAGCATTTTAAACGCAGGCTTATCGCCACGGTAAACAGCCTAAAGAAAAAGCAGCAGCAGCTTCAAGCTGATCAGGACCTGCTGGCCGATCGATGGACCGAGGTCCTCGCGTCAAGAGTATAAACTCGACGCCTCCAAAGCTACCTAAGACGCAAGCTGCTCCCCGATTAGAGGAGGAAGCATACATACCTCCATCACCAGCAAGACGATACGGTGACCGACCACCCGTGGTCGTGATGAGAGGCATCCAGGCCCCAACCAAGACCGTACCGGCATCGCTCCAAAAGTACGGCCAAGAGGGAACGCTACCGACTTGCGAGATATATTGGAGGACAAAGCAAGGCAATCCAGATCCATCTACGGATCACGTGGGCGCCCCACGACCCATGATGAATACCGTCGCACCGGATACAATAACCCCGGCCGGGCCGAACACAGCAGACAACGCTCTCTCAAGATGCGTCGTGATATTGCTCAATACAGAGGCGCAGCCCACCCGCTATGCTTCACTGACAAAGTAATGGATCATCAAATCCCTGAAGGGTTTAAACCCGTAAACATTGAATCCTACGATGGCACAACAGACCCCGCGGTTTGGATCGAAGATTATCTTCTCCACATCCATATGGCCCGGCGGCACGCATCTCCACGCCATCAAGTATCTCCCACTCAAGCTTAAAGGACCAACTCGGCATTGGCTCAACAGCTTGCCCGCAGAGTCAATTGGGTGTTGGGAAGACCTGGAAGCCGCATTCCTCGATAACTTCCAGGCACGCGTAAAGCGACCACCGACACCGATGACCTAAGCCACATCATTCAGCAGCCAAACGAATCGCCGCACAATTACGACACGGTTCTTGACAAAGAAAACCAAATCGCCGATTGTCCGGATGCAGAGGCCCTTGCAGCCTTCAAACATAACATCCGGGACGAATGGCTAGCCCGCACCGGGACAGAAAAGCCAAATCCATGGCAGCCCTCACATCATTAATGACCCGCTTTTGCGGGAGAGGATAGCTGGCTAGCTCGCAGCAACAATCTCCGTAAAAATTCTGGCAGTCCGGATACTAAGGACAACAACGGCAGGTCACGCCGAAACAAAAACAAACGCCGCATTAACGGCGACGATAAGGAGGATACGGCAGTCAACGCCGGATTCCGAGGCTCTAAACCCGGTCAACGAAAGAAGCCATTCAAAAGAACCACTCCGGGTCCGTCCAATTTGGACCGAATACTCGACCGCTTATGCCAGATACATGGCACCCCTGAAAAGCCAGCTAATCACACTAATAGAGATTGATGGGTGTTCAAGCAGGCAGGTAAGTTAATTGCCGAAAACAATGACAAGGGGCTAAATAGCAACGACGAGGAAGAGACCCGACCGCCGAACAATAGAGGACAGAAGGGTTTCCCCCCACAAGTGCGGACGGTGAACATGATTTACGCAACCCATATACCCAAGAGGGAGAGGAAGCGCGCACTAAGGGACGTCTATGCGATGGAGCCAGTCGCCTCGAAGTTCAATCCATGGTCCTCTTGTCCGATCACTTTCGATCGAAGAGACCATCCGACCAGCATACGCCATGGCGGATTCGCCGCATTGGTTTTAGACCCAATCGTTGATGGATTTCACCTCACGAGAGTCCTGATGGACGGCGGTAGTAGCCTGAACCTGCTTTATTAGGATACAAAGTCGCAAGATGGGCATAGACCCTCAAGGATTAAACCTACAAAGACAACCTTTAAAGGTGTCATACCAGTGTGGAAGCCAATCAGATAGGCTCGATCCACCGAAGTGGTCTTCGGATCCTGGACAATTTCCGGGCGAGGAGTTAATCTTCGACATAGTCCCGCTTACATGCTATCACGCTCTGCTTTCGGACGAACCGCTGCTTGCAAAATTCAACGCGTGCCGCATTATGCATACCTCAAGCTCAAGATGCCAGGCCCTCGTGGAGTCATCACGGTCAACGGAATACGTAACGCCCCCTCGAACGGAGGAACATACAAGGGCTCTCGCGCGTAATACAGAGCAGCCTTTTAAGGCATTTCGAGTCCGCCGTTAAACGGCCGGATACAGCAAAACGCTACCAAGTAATACCAATCAAGACCACCGGGCGCGATCGAGCATCGCCAGAGTAATGCGCCCTAACCCCGCCACGCATGATTGCAAGAACAACCCTCCGCGTACATCATTACGCCTTGGAGATACCATGGGCGCAGGGGAAGGGGCAAGATCACAATGGACCCAGAGTGCGGCTCGACCACACCAGGGGCTCGCAAGTGTGCCCCTCCTTTTTTATTATTATTATTTTCCTTCTTTGTGTACGCAGGACTTCGTTAACCAGAGGCCCTATATGGCGATGAACCTGCCAAACTCATGATGCAACAGCCAGGGAAGAACGAAGGCTGCGACGAACACTCAGGTGGTCTCAATTACGAGCATTAAATTCGATTATATACACCAAGTCCACAGCTCACCCCTGGAGGGGGACATGTTTAATTAGTCCAAATCCCTTGCTTACCGCACTATTTGTATCAGTCCGCACTCATAGCAGACTTTCTTTAATAAATAATGCAGCACCTTTTTGACTGCAATTACATTACCTTATATATATATATATATATGTCCATTACAAGACATCTTGCACCCATATATTTTGGTACGGCCTAATACACCAGGGGCTTATGTTCCCCACACTATGGTGTGATAAGTCCGAACACTTTCATAAGTGCGGCACCCCGAACTTATAGCATTATATGAATCGGCTCGAATCATGTCTTGGGTCAATAGTTGGGTTTGCCCGCTCCCACGTTTTGGTGCCTTACGCCCGCTCGTCGGCTAAGGTGGCACTGGAGAACCATCGCGACACGCCCGGTTGAGCCGGCGGCGCCTCGATGGAGAAAGCTAAACTGACCGGCATGATAAGGCGAGAGACTGGTCGCTGTTCGAGAGCTTCTTTCGGTCCTTAAAGACTCATGCCGCTTCAGCGAAGTTCGGACAATGTCCGATTTAAGGCGTGATAGCGCCTCGATTCAGCCTTCCGAATACCAGGGCTTCACTAAATTTAAAATTATAGAATTCTATGGCTAAGTGAGAGTGTTCAAGCATTATAAGTCCGGTTGCCTTGTTCGTTGTGTTGAGCGCCTCCTAGATGGACCCAAAATGGGAACAAGAGTGCTCAAGTTTATCCCAACACCCCAAAGATTCGTGGCTCGGGGCTGAAGCCAACGACTTGCCATCTCTCGATTTTATAAACGGCCGCATGTAGGTAATATTTTAAATTAAAACAAGTGTTGCTCAAGGCATATGAACAAAGTTTTCAGCGCATGTGATAATACATAGCAAGTTTACTCAAAGATTACATTTCGGGGCACTCATCCGCAATATCGCGGGCTCCCTTCAGACAGTTTTATAATACATTTCGGCGTGCGATACTCCTTGCCCGTGGCGGTGGGTCCGTGAGAAGCTCCGCATCCAACCTGCCCCAATGCACCTTTGTGCGGGCAAGGGCCCGACGAGCACCTTCAATACAAAGCGAACGCTTGATGACCTCCACCGAGGGCACGATCCACCAGCCGCCGACGAGGCCGGAGTAGCTCCTGTGCATGGCCTGTCCAGCCACACCGACTATAAGGCCCTTCATGGCCTCCTCACTACCTTGTGGAGTTCGACCAGCCGCTTCACCTGGTCGCTTGGGGCACGGATGGCCGCCTCAGCGTCTTGAGACCGAAGACCTTCTCCGCTGCTCCTTCCTCGCCACGATAGAATGCGGCGGCATCGGACGCACTACGCGCAGATCCGCAAACGCCTCGAGAGCTCCGAATGCGGGTAAGTGTCGTAGTTTACATTAACATGCCTGCTTTGCATGAAAAATGCCTTACCCGCCGCTATCTTTTTACATCTTCAACCTCCGAAGGACTTACGGGCCTCGGCCTTGGCGGACTTGGCACTTTCGAGAGCCGAGGCAAGCTCGGACTCTCGAGTCTTGAGTCATGCTCCAAACTCTCATGCTTCTCCATGAGAGCCCGGAGCTCTTGCCGCATTCCGCCACCCGTGCCTCCTGCTTTTCTCGCTCTGCCCGTTCTGCGGCAAGCCTGCTGCTCGATGCGGACACAGCCTCCTTCGTGGCTGCCACCTCGCTCGTGGGCCCCCGCAATACCCATACTATCCTTGTTAATTTTATTGCAACCAAAATCCTTTTCAGAAGGTAACTATTCAAAGTGGTGTTACTCACCTTCTTTGTCCTCGAGCTGCTTGGCATGGCCGAGCTCTTGCTCGGACCGCCGAGATCCTGCTTCAACACCGACCTCCTTGATCGGTCTGGCAGAGGTCAAGCAAGCGCAGCCTGCAAACCCATATTGACATATTTTAAGCAACCTCACAGATGTCTTGTTAGATCCTCAGTCCGCTTTTCTTTCCAACACCGAATCGAGCATCGAGGCTACTTGTCTATGCGGTATTACATTACATAATTTTAACTTCTTACCTCAAAGCCTGTTAGAAGGTCGCTGCGAAGCTTCGGTCAGCCCGCTCTTGCGAGTGAACCTTTCTCAATCACCGCACTCATGATAGTGCTGTGTTCTTCCTCGATGGAAGCGCCTTTAAGTGCCTCCAACAAGTTATCCGGTGCCTCCGGTTGGACGGAGGCCGCCGGTGTCACGGTCTTGCCCTTCTTTCGAAGGGCTGCTGCCGACTCTGAACCACCGCGGGTTCCGGCGTAGAGTCCGGCAAGAAAGTCCGGAGGCTGCCCGACGGCGCCCGAGCCTCCTCCCGATGGGTCCCCTCTCGATCCCACCTCAAAGATCCTCGTCGGCACGGGGGGTAGAGGCAGTCGGAAGTGAATCCACATCCGACGGGGCCAACGACCCGCTCGATGAAGCGGGAAGATCATCATCGGCCGGACTACGGACAGAATGCGGCATTAGAAGGACACTACGCGACATGAAAGAAATTGCATATCAGGGATCCAGATACTTACGATCTTGCCGGACGCCTGGCCCTTAAAGGCCACTCCTCCTCGCCAACGATGGTGTTGGCGGAACTGTCCGGGGGAATAGTTCTCCCCCTCTTGGACCCTTCGGCCTACCCTATTGGGGAAGACTTCCTCTTCTTCTCTCCCTCCTCCGGGAGAGAGTCCTCTTCCTCCTCCTCGTCTTCGGGGGAGGAGTCCGCCTCATTGTCGGACGCCTGATTACGGGAACTCTTTCAAGTCCCCGCGGCCACCTTCTTGGCCTTCTTCTCCGGCACCACGTGCGGTGCCGGAACCAGCAGCCCTGCTAGACGGGCGTTCGCTGGGTCTTCTGGCAGGGGAGCCGGGCTGATGAGCTGCTCGGCCTTCTTCATCCATTCCTGTCAAAGGAAAAGAGAGAAATTGAAACCATCTTAGAATCAATTTGATTACCACAAGTGTCCCGTAAAGGGGTTGAATCACTTACCTCGTCAGCCGGATGCTGCGAGCAAAATCCGCGATCTTCTGTCGCGGATGCGGGGGCTTTGGCGCCCTTAAACAGCACCCTCCAGGCGCCTTCGTATGCCGTATCGAAGAGCCCGCTTATCGCCTGGAGCTGTTCCGGATTGAACTCCCACAGATTGAATGCCCGTTCTTGGCATGGGAGGATCCGGCGGATGAGCATGACTTGGACCACGTCGATGAGCCTGAGCTTATTGCTCACCAGCTTCTGGATGCAAGCTCGGAGTCCCGTCAGCTCCTTCGGATTGCCCCATAGCAAGCCCTTCTCTTTCCAGGAGGTGAGCTGCGTGGGGACGCCAGATCTAAACTCGGGGGCCGCCGCCCATGTGGGCTCGCGCGGCTCGGTGATGTAGAACCACCCCGATTGCCACCCCTTGACGGAGTCCACGAAGGCCCCTTCGAGCCAAAGGACGTTGGGCAACTTACCCAACATGGCGCCCAAGATTCCGCTTATGCGTTCTTCACCACCTTCGCTTGACGTTGAAGGTCTTGAGCCACAGTCAAGTGGGGCCGATGCAGAGGAAGGCCTCGCACACGACGATAAACACCGAGATGTTGAGGATGAAGTTCGGCGCCAGATCGTGGAAATCTAGGCCGTAGTAAAGCATGAGCCCCTGAACGAATGGGTGGAGTGGAAAGCCCAGTCCGCGGAGGAAGTGGGGAAGGAAGACGACCCTCTCATGGGGCCCAGGGGTAGGGATGAGCTGCCCCTCGTCGGGCAGCCGATGCGCGATATCGCCGGAGAGGTATCCGGCGCTGCGCAGCTTGGTGATGAGCTCCTCCTTAACGGTGGTGGCCAACCATTTGCCTCCCGCTCTGGACATATTCGGAGAAGGTCGAGACGAGATGCGCGAGCTTGGGCGTTGGAGCTTGAGTGCGCAGGAGATGGATAAGCAAAGGAGGAAGAAGGCGTAGGTGAGAAGGTAAATCCTTATCCCTCATATATAGGCGGACGAAAACTATGCGTCCCCCACCGGCCTGGTAAAACTCGCTTATCTCCCAAGCGCCACCATCAATGGCGCGATTGGGTTACCCACGTCCGTATTGATGAGAATCTCGGAATAAGGGGAACACGATCTCTGCTTCGACAAGACGTGCCAAGGAAACCGCTTCGCTAAACGTGCTGAGGTGGTGTAGTAAAAAACGATTCAAACAAAGGCTTGGTAGCGGTGTGATGTCACGCCGCATAATACGTCAGCAGATTGGACTGGTGTACATTTTATTCTCTCTGCGGTGGAATGTGGAATTTATTTTGCAGAGCCGGACACTATCCTGGTGTTCATGATCTTCTTTGGGTTATTCAAGGGAGGAACCCGCCTTGCAATGCCGGACATTATGCGCGCCGGACTTATCGTCATTGAAGCCTGGTTCAGGGGCTACTAAGGGAGTCCTGGACTAGGGGGTGTCCGGACAGCCGGACTATCATCATCCGCCGGACTCCAAGACTACGAAGATAAAAGATTGAAGACTCCGTCTCGTGTCCGGATGGGACTTTCCTTGGCGTGGAAGGCAAGCTTGGCAATACGGATATGTAGATCTCCTACCATCGTAACCGACTCTGTGTAACCCTAGCCTCCTCCGGTGTCTATATAAACCGGAGGGCTTTAGTCCGTAGGGGACAACATACATTACAACAATCGTACCATAGGCTAGCTTTAGGGTTTAGCCTCCTTGATCTCGTGGTAGATCCACTCTTGTACTACCCATATCATCAATATTAATCAAGCAGGACGTAGAGTTTTACCTCCATCAAGAGGGCCCGAACCTGGGTAAAATATCGTGTCCCTCGTCTCCTGTTACCATCCGCCTAGACGCACAGTTCGGGACCCCCTACCCGAGATCCGCTGGTGTTGACACCGACAGCTATCACAAAGTAATTTGCATAAGTAAAGGGCTCGGGTAAGAGATAACCGAGGCACGCGGAGACGATGATGTATCCCGAAGTTCACACCCTTGCGGATGCTAATCTCCGTTTGGAGCATGTGGAGGCACAATGCTCCCCAAGAAGCTACTAGGGCCACCGTAATCTCCTCACGCCCTCGCACAATGCAAGATGTCGTGATTCCACTAAGGGACCCGTGAGGGCGGTCACCGAACCCGTACAAATGGCGACCCTTTGGGCGGTCACCGAACCCGTACACTTTGGCAACCCTTGGGGGCGGTCATCGGAACCCGTCAAATTGCTCGGGGCTATCTCCACAACCTAATTGGAGACCCCGACGCTTGCCCGGAGCTTTACACCACAATGATTGAGCTCCGAACACCACCAAACGTCTAGGGCGCCAAAGCACCCAAGAGGAACAAGCTTAAGGGCACCAAGCACCCAAGAGAATAAGCTTCTCAACTTGTAACTTCCACGTATCGCGTGGAGAACTCAACCCGATGCACCAAATGCAATGGCAAGGGCACATGGAGTGCCCAAGTCCTTCTCTCCCAAATCCCACCAAAGAAACTAATGCTAGGGAGGAAAATGAGAGGAAGAACGAAAGAAGAACACGAAGAACTCCAAGATCTAGATCCAAGGGGTTCCCCTCACTTAGAGGAGAAAGTGATTGGTGGAAACGTGGATTTAGATATCCTCTCTCTTTTCCCTCAAAAACTAGAAAGAATCCATGGAGGGGTTGAGAGTTAGCAAGCTCGAAGAAGGTCAACAATGGGGAAGAACATGAGCTCAAAGGATTAGGTTCGGAAGAAGACCCCCTTTTATAGGTGGGGGGGAATCCAACCGTTATGCTCACAGCCCGCACAGAGCGGTACTACCGCTCCAAGGAGCGGTACTACCGCTAGGGCGGTAGTACCCCTTTGAAAAACAACAGCGAGGAGGCAAAAGGCCAGTAGAACCGCCGGAGCGGTACTACCGCTCGTCCTCACGGTACTACTGCTCGACCTCACGGTACTACCGCAAATGGTAGCGGTACTACTACTTGCGAGCGGTACTAAAAAATACTTCCGTGCCTACGTCCGCTGAGGAAAACACGAGATTTTGGTCCAGAGCGGTACTACCACTTAGGAGCCGCGGTGGTAATGCTCTGGAGCGGTACTACCGCTCAGGGGCCGCGGTAGTACCACTCTGGAGCGGTAGTAAAAAATTACATCTGCTCTAGTCGCGGTAGTACCGCTGCAGCCTTTACCAAAACAGCCACAACTTTTGCAAACGGACTCCGAATTCAACGAAACCAAGTTTGTTGGAAAGCTAACGACATGGGCTAACACAATCTTGATAGAACTATCAATTAGAAGCAAATTAGAAAAGGCCCATAAGAAAATGGTGAGAACCCTTCCTCGGATAAGACCGGTAAAACCACCAACACCGAAAACATCATAGAAGATGCATGCGAACTCCGTTTTCGATGAACTCAAGCTTGTCATCAAGATGACCATAAGCTCTAAGACTCACAAAGAGAATCAAACAAGAACCAAGAAACATGATGCAAGGATGCAATGGTTTGAGCTCTTTACTAACGATACGATCAAGCTACCAACTTGAGAGCCCCCCTTGATAGTATGGCAAACGATCCTATAACCCGGTCTCCCAACTACCACCAAGAGACTAGTAAAATAGAAAACCTATCAAGGGCAAACCTTTGCCTTGCACATGGTCCATTGAGCTAGATGATGACGATCTTGACTCCCTCAAGTTGGACCACCTTTCTTGATTGCGTTGGCTCGATGAAGACTGGATGATTGCTCCTCCATAGTCCACTATGGGTGAGACACTCTTCGGCACATATTCACAAGTCCATTGACACCACAATGGATGGCAAGATTCAAGCACTTGATCTCTTCGTGATGCTCCACTTGAACTTGCACATGGCAATCTTAATGACGATCACCACTTGATGTCATCCTTTCCATGGGTTGTATGATATCTTCCTCTTGACACAAGCCCATGGACACGTACCTAACCCCACATACAACTCTCACATAGACCATGGGTTAGTACACAAAGTGCAATGGACAATGCTTACCATACCATGGGATCACTTGATCCCTCTCGGTACATCTTCTACGCTTTGTGAGTTGATCAACTTGATTCACTCTTGACTTAGTCTTGATCAACCTTGAATCTTTCCAACTCTCTTCATTTGGATGATGTCTTGAAGGTAAACATGAATGATCACGCAATCTTCTTCTTCAAGACAAGCTTGCAATAAGCTCAACACTCACATGACCAATCTTTGGATTATTCCTTAATAGCACCTTGGTCAACTAATAAACTCCTTGAAACCAACACATGGACTTCAAGAAAAGCCTATGGACAAAACCTTCAAATATAACTCAAGGCAACTGTCGGTGTCAAAACCGGCGGATCTCGGGTAGGGGGTCTCGAACTGTGCATCTAGGCGGATGGTAACAGGAGACAAGGGACACGATGTTTTTACCCAGGTTCGGGCCCTCTCGATGGAGGTAAAACCCTACTCCTGCTTGATTGATATTTATGATATGGGTAGTACAAGAGTGGATCTACCACGAGATCAAGGAGGCTAAACCCTAGAAGCTAGCCTATGGTATGATTGTTGTAATGGTTGTTCGTCCTACGGACTAAAACCCTCCAGTTTATATAGACACCGGAGAGGGCTAGGGTTACACAGAGTTGGTTACAATGGTAGGATATCTACATATCCGTATCGCCAAGCTTGCCTTCCACGCCAAGGAAAGTCCCATCCGGACACGGGACGAAGTCTTCAATCTTGTATCTTCATAGTCTTGGAGTTCGGCTGATGATGATAGTCCGGCAATCCGGACACCCCCCAATCCAGGACTCCCTCAGTAGCCCCCGAACCAGGCTTCAATGACGACGAGTCCAGCGCATATATTGTCTTCGGCGTTGCAAGGCGGGTTCTCCTTCAAATTCCATGTGCTTGCCGAATAGTGTCCGGCTCCCTTACATATGTTGCGCTCCTTGGCTTCCGTGCCCAATAATGGCCCTCTTCCACGCGTCGCATGAATGCGAAAAGCCAGGGTATCTTTTATATTTTACCCCCTAGCTGCGCAAATAATCTGCCTATAAGAGAGGCAAGAATCCAGATCCAAATCACGCCATCCTCCTTCCGCGAGTACTCATTGGAGCGCTTCCGACCAAAAACCCATTCCATCATGGACCGTCAAAGCGGCTCCTCCTCTCGTGCTCCCAGCCCTCCGCCAGGAGATTGGAGGAGATGTTCAGTTCCGCACAACGAGCTAGTGACGCTTCATGCGGAGGGATATCTTCCTCCGGCCTTTATGGTCCCGGTTCGAGCAGGGCTGGCCACCTACAAAGGTGGGAAGCAAGCGGAGGCCTCCCCTAGCCCCTCTAAAGGAGAGCGGGTGTGCTTCATCCCCTATCTAATAAGGGGGCTTGGATTTCCCGTACATCCGTTCCTCCACGGGCTTCTGGAGTTCTACGGACTCCAGCTCCATCACCTCACGCCCGCCTCTATTCTGCATATCGCGGGTTTCGTAGCTCTTTGCGAGCTATTCCTGGGCATCGAGCCCCATTTTGCGTTGTGGAAGAGGCTATTCATCGTATCGCACTTCGCTCTCACGAGGGGTCAATATATCAAGTGGGCGGTGTCGAAATATGGCGCATCGCCGGGACCGGATATCCAATCGGAACCCCAAAGAAGGCGTCCGAAGACTGGCCTTCGGAATGGTTTTATGTAGAAGACGCTCCACTGCCGGACCCAGTTTGGATCGGCCTCCCGGAGTTCAGCAAGGCTCCTCTGAAGAAACGCCTAAGTTGGCGCCCGCGCAGCTCTCAACTGGAGGAAGACAAGAGCGTCCATTATTTGATGGGCCGGATAAGGTTGCTGGCCCATTCCGGATTGACCATGATTGGAGTCATGGCTACGTGCATCATGCGGGGGGTGCAGCCGCTGCAATACAGGGGCCACCCCATGTGGGATTTCAACGGGGAGAATGATGCCACCCGTCATGGCCGCAAAGGGCCGGGATCGGCCGAAGATCTGGTGAAGATTCTGTCCGGCCTGTACAAGGGGGAGAAGGAGGACTTCCTCCAGACGAGCCCATTGAATGGGTTCTCCATGAATAACCCTCGGCGCTGGGTAAGCGGACGTTTTATTTATCCAACCCATGCTTTCAAAGTTAAGTACCTTACTTTACGATTTCGACGCAGGAACCGCGTCGGGATGTGGAGGGCATACATAGTCCGGCTCCACAACCCGAGGATCTGGGAAGATCCCTTGATCCGGCACCCGAGGAGGATCCAGACATAAAGGTGGAGCCAATCGACGGGGTGTTCCACCAACTCAGCATGGACAACGCTCTAGTCGCCATTACGGCTGACTACCCCGGCTTGTCACAGGCTTCCCAGGTAATTATGACCGAAGTCCTGACACCATTACTCCATCCTTGCACATTTCTGACCACCGTATACAACGGTGTCTTGCAGGAGGTGCCTTCAAGGCGGGAAGCCGAACCCGCAGCGGCTAACCAACAGGGGTCAGTTTGGCCCCACAGGCGGAAGAGGGGTGCGGTGCGAATCGAAACGTCACCGCAATGGTATAGCTCACGACCATCATTTAGGACAAGGTTCCTAGGAGGTGTATTAATGCTCATGACTTTTTCAGGAGAAAGAGCGCTCGCCGGACTGTGCCCGGAGAGGTTGCCAACCAAGCCTCCGCCAGCCAGGCTCCAACGCCTGGTCCGGAGGGGGAGGCGAGCGCAAGGCGCGAGCCGGATACTCCTCCAACGGAGGATGCCGACAGGCTGTCCGCCACCAGGTTTGAGGTGGAGAGCGCCATGAACCATAGGCGCCGCCGGACAGTTTTTCGTGACGCGTGTTTCTCCCCTGAGGCGTTGAATGCCTTTAACGCGGGAGACGCGCACCTCCGTGCTGCTCAAGATGGTTTGACCAGAGCCACGAAGCAGTATGTAAAAGACATACGGGTAAGAGATTTTAATAGTTGTGTATGCCAGTAGCCCCCGAGACTTAAAGTAGTTAGAGTAACTGATTTAAGGATCATTTGATATGCAGGATCTTACGGAGAAGAATACCCAATTGTCCCAGGAGCTACAAGAGTTCAAGGCCCAACTTGAGGCTGCACTAGCTGCCGCGGAAGGAGGCACAGAGACCCCCTCTGGTAACACATTATTTGAAAAGATAAGCGGTGTGCGGCGTACGTATAAATCTGACAATGGTATTGCAGATGTTGCCGGACTTGATCCGGACAAGCAACAACTACTGCGCCAGCTGAAGGCCGGCGAGAGGGTGCTTACGAAGGTGCAGCAGGAGAGGAACAAACTCCAGGATGCCCACACCCAGCTGGGAGAAGAGCTAAAGGGTGTTCGGGCCGAGCTGTCTGGCTCCGTGAAGGAGAATCAGCGGCTTCGTCGCGGCATCTATAGTAAGTGCTTGAGCGAACTCCTTTGAAAAGAAGAGTTCGGCGAGGAAGTCAATTGACAAAAATATGTCTGTAGGTGTGCTCACAGGTCGCCCTGCAGAGGAAATGCCCGTTTCAACGGGTGACCAACTTCCCGAGCTGGTGCAACTGCTCGAACGTGTTCGGCAGGCGATGTATGGTGTCGTCCAGGCCCTGTGGCCATCCGTCTCCCTACCCGAGGGCCTTGGAGAGCTTGCGGAGAAGCTTCAGGGAGCGCGGCAGCGCTTCCGTTTATGGAAGATATCGGCCTGCCGTCAAGGTGCCAGGGAGGCCTGGGCCATGGTGAAGACGCGGTACAAGAAGGCGGATCCAAATCACATGGCCGAGGTCGGACCTGTGGGGCCCGATGGGAAGGAGATCCCTGTGAGCTTAGTGTACGGCCAAGTAGAGTTGGCCGCTAAGTATTCCCAACGGGGCTGTACATTAGATAGCCAGTTTGTCACACCCTAGCTAGTTCTTGCATTAGAGTGTTGCATCATGTCTATTTTTTTTTCAACAGAAACCTGAAATGGGAATGACAGAACTCCCAGCCCCCTCTGAAACAAACTAGGGTTTACTAAAAATATTTTCGATGAACCTGAAATGCCCTTCTAAAATGTCCATCATTTTTGCCTTGGTTCGTAACCTTGCCAAAAGTGGTGCACAATTTCCTAGGTCATCCTAAGGTCTTTGAATTAAATCATAAGTATTTGAATTTGGGCATTTAAAATTTATAAAATATTTCAAATGTCCAAATAATCCCAAACTAAATGTTTCATGTTGGAAATATTCCAACAATGGACCAGGAGTAGTTTGGTGAATTTTAGAACCTTTAGGTATTTTAAATAATTCAACAAAGTTGCGTAAGAATTAAATAAAGAAAAACAGAAAAAGCTCACTGGCGCCACCACAGGCCACCAGCCAGCCCACTGGCCGCCCAGCCCAACCACCAATGAGCTGCTTGTCGACCAGTGCAGGCAGGCAAGGTGCTCGACGGCGAAGCACCGCATGGGTGCCACGCACTGCTCGCCGCCTCGCCGTTTCCCTCGTCACGCCACGACGGGGATCACTCCCCCTCTCTCCCCAGAACCCCCCAGACGCCTCCTCTCCTCTCCAGCTCCTTCCCCTCGCGCTCCCCAGCCATGGCCGATGCCACCGCCGCCGTGCCCACGTCGTAGCCGTGCTCCCCATCGCCCGTGCGTCTTCTCGTCGTGTCCAGGAGCTCCGCCGCCGTCCACTTCGCCGAAGCTAGCTAGCCCCGAAGGCCAAGGCTCCCGAAGGCCAAGGCGTGCCCAAGCTCCGCACCAACCTCGCCCGAGTCCGCCGTCACCGGAGATCCCCTTCAACGCCGTCGCCGCCTCAGCTCGTCCCCGACCCCGCCGGTGGCCTCTACGAGCGCTCCGTGAGCCTAGCTACTCCTCCTACCTTCTCTCTCCCGCTCCCGAGCCGTGTAGCCACCGCACGAAGATCACCCGCATGCACCGTCGCGAACCTCGTCGCCGACGTGCTCCCGGCCGTCCTCCGGCCACCTCACCTTGTCCATCGCGCTCACCACGTCGCGTTGGAGCTAACCGTGCACTCCCCGCACCTCACCGCACACCCCAGCCCGAGTTCGCTCTCACCCGAACTCCGGTGGCCGCCAAAGTCGCCGCCGGCGCCAACTCCGGCCACCCCGACCCCAACGGACTCCGCCAAGAGTCGCGGCTCGTCCTCAGCTTCACTCCGTGGCCTCATGACCCATTTGGCGGCCGAACAGCCAAAATCACTTCGCCGCCGCGTCGCTCGCCCGGCTAAACGCCGTGCAGCCATGTCGACTTTGACCACGGGTGGGCCCGCTTGACTCATTGAGTCAATGACAGGGGGCCCCTTCGCTAATTACCGGATCGGTTTAAACTAAATTAAATTAGTTAATTAGCCACTGACACGCGGGACCCACAGGTCAGTTTGACCTGGACCAGCCCGTTGACCTGATGACATCACTATGAGGTCATGCTGACGCAATAATTCCTTTCTGGAATTTAAATAAATCTTAAATGATTTAATATAATCAGAAAATGCCCTAAACTTTAATAAATCATAGAAAATCAACCGTAGGTCAGATTGAAATAATTTATATATGAAAAATTATCAAAAAAAATCAAGAAATCCATCTGTATCATTTTCATGCATGATAGAACAACTTATAGCTGCTGTTTAGCACAAATCAATTAAATGGCATTTGAATAATCACATTTGGAGTTTGAATTTGAATCTTGTATTCAAACCAACTTCATTTAATCTGTTGCTAGTTGCATTAACCCAACACACTCATATATGCCATGTCTCATGCATGCATCATATTGTTGCATATTGTTTGGTAATGTTTGTGTATCGGTGTTCTCTCATGCGTGATCTGCCCCGAGGAGTACCGTGATAACCCCGACGAAGAGCAATACCCGCACCCGACCCGTCGAGCAAGCAACCAACCATTTGATCATATCAATAAAATCCCATGTTCTTGCTCCTGCTCGCTTTCTCGCATTAAGACAACGCGATTCAAACTGCTGTGTGTCTGCGGTAGTTGAACCCATTTCCTCTGCATGACCTGTCATTGCCACAAGAATTAGATGAAACCCACTAGCATGTGTAGGAGTTGATTGAGCCATATGATTGTGTTGATCCTACCTTGCTATGCCTGCTATGCTTAGAGTCGTGTCGTCCGGTTCATCCGGGTGATGGCTAGAGTGAAATGATCGAGTCGAGATGAGAGTAAGGTGTTGAACACGATTTGGTAAAGGTATCGATGAGAGGCCATGTAGGAGTACATGGTGGGTTGTTTCATTGAGGCCGCCCTAAGCAATCGAGATCTGTATGTGTGATTTAAGAATCAGCTACTACCATACATTGGGCCTGAAATATGACCCCACTCGACTTCTTATTCACGCTAGTCCTCTGTCCGGAGTTGCAAGTAGTTTCGTGTTTGTAGCCCATCGAGGCCGTGGACAGCGCTGACCGTAGGGGTGGGCTGTGATGCGGTAGGTACGTGGCACGGTGTACTGGATGCCGCTTGGTATCTCGGGAACCCTGTTCACATCGCTTGGGGCTGTGGAGCGAAACTTCGCCGAACTCCTCATAGATGGAACCCAAATAGGCGATAAACCCGGACTAGAGACTTGAGTGTCTAGGTAGGTCGTGGTCTACACCCACGTCGGCTTTAAGCTGAAGTCTGCCGAGCACATGTCGTGTGCGGGCGCTAAGTGGTGAAAACATGTATGAAGAAGTACACCCCGCAGGTTAACATCATCTATTCGAATAGCCGCCATCATGTAAAGGACTGCTTGGTTGCCTATACGGTTCATAGACAAGTGAATGGATACTACTAAAAGCCTCAAGATAAGCGTGAGTGCCGAGGATGGCTCTTCCGTAGGAAGACGGGGTGGATCCTCGGTGGTGTATTGAAGTGATGAGTAGTGGACTCGAAAAGCAAAACCATTTCAAGTTGGTGTCTCAGAGGATAGCTTAGCCATGAGTCAAAGCTGGCTTGTTGCAATAACCCCACCAACCCCTCTTGATAATGTGCATGTATGTAGGGTCTGATGTAAGTCTTGCTTGAGTACCTTTGTACTCATGTTGCTTTAATTTACATTTTTTCGAAGATGCCACAAACCCTTCCGACGGGTTCTTCGTGAGCGCTGACATCGATGAGTAGACTAAGGCCCGTGGTGATCCCGAGCAAGTGAAGGACCATGTAGTATAGCTAGGCTTACCCAAGCCTCTTTTATTTTACTAGTTGTCCGACTCGGACAAAACACTTCCGCTGTTGGCTTGTATGCTTGTATGACTTGTATGTGGGTCGTGTGACCCGTACTTGTGTGTATGCTATGTATGGCTCTCTCGAGCCTTTAAATAATGTACTTGTGTCGAGAGTCATGTTGTGATGCCTTGTTGTATTTGCACATATCGAGCATATTGTGTGTATGATTGAAATGCTTGGTATGTGTGGATCCGACTATCTAGTTGTTTATCTTTGGTAGCCTCTCTTACGGAAATGTCTCCTAGTGTCTCCACCGAGCCATGGTAGCTTGCTACCGCTCCGAACACTTAGGTTGGCCGCATGTGTCCTTCTTCGCTCTCGTGTATACGTCCTCGGGGAAATGTCACGCATTGAGTACCGGAGTCCTGTTAGCCCGCTTCAGCCCGGTTTATCGAGTCCTGCTAGCCCAAAGCTACAGCCCGAACTTACTTGTCGATGACCGACACGCTCGATGTTTGGGTCATGGATGCCTGTCCTCGTAAGTCTGTGCCACTTTGGGTTTACGACTAGCCATGTCAGCCCGGCTCCTTTTCATATGGATGCTAGCGACACTATCATATACGTGTGCCAAAAGGCTAAACGGTCCCGGCTAAGGTAAGGCGACACCTGTTGGGTTACCGTGCGTGAGGCCGCAAAGTGATATGATGTGTTACTGAGCTAGATCGATGTGACATTGAGTCGGGTCCTGACAAAGATTGGCATCGAGCCGGATCGCTGTAGGTTCTCCAAGCCAAACTGGTCGATGTTGAGTCTAGAAATGCTTTAGTTATATGTAGGGGAATTGATTGTGGGATGGTACGTAAGGCTCTTTTTACTCCTTTACCTCATGACATTCTCGATCCGAGTCACCCATTCTTCCACCGGGGGTTAAGGATTAGGATCTCTTCTCTCTATTAGGCTCACGTGTTGCTAATCAGTAGTACCTTATAGGTTTGATGGTTACAAGCCTGGTTCAGTTTTACTATCCTGTTATGTTACTAAATTGGACCCAGAACCTTGATATGATATGTTGAGTGACTATGCAATTCCTTGTAAATTGTCTCAGATCCTTTTTGAGCATTTACAGTCGTTATGCTGTCCAAATTCTGCTAGAAATTCTAATGTCTTTGCATTGTGGTTGTGCTTCCAGATGGCCACTCGTGACCAAAATCAAGTGGTTCGTCTGACCAGATGCATTGGTGTGACCGGTCATACAGCCATGCTAGTTCGGGTTATGATCGAAGCGGGATATCGTTGGTATCCCGAATACACAGTTGAAGAGCAGTATCGAGACTTTAATCAAAGCCAGTATCTCTGCACTGTCAGGGTGTTTCCCTCTTATCCTGGTTCCACCGAGGCCCTTCACAGCTCCTATGGGCTTGGTGTTACTATTGATATGGCGGTGCAAGATGCTGCGTATTCCATGATGACCATTATGCGAGTCAGGACAGGCCTGCTTCGCAACACTGACTTCCGGTATATGCCGGGTTCACTTCCTGGAGCGTTTGGCTACCTTCGAGCCATCTATGCTGATTCCAGTCAGGAGGACTCACTAACCCGCACCACTGCCGAGCTGCTCGAGGACAAGGACCGAGAGAGTCGGGCCTTGAGGATGGAGCTCTTCAACGCCTGTGGCCGATCACCGGGCCACTTTGACTCGCTTACGCACCACTGCTCAAGCCGGATATATGGATATGAGAGACTTGTATCCTGTTAGATCTGCTCTGCGGACATGATGGATCGGCGTGATGTGGGGGCATCACCCCGCCTCGTGGTCCTCGCAGCCACCGCTCAGAGGTCCAAGACCTCACCCATGCCCTTATGGTCCACAGTGCTCCCCAGACCGCCTCTGCTTCCTGGACGATCACGTTGAACTTCCAGGTTACGGAGGAGACTTCTATGAGAACTACTACGGAGACGTCTGAGTTAGTAGTAGTCCCACTAGTATTGTAATAGTTGTATTTCCACCGTCCTGCGTGACTCGTGGCATATGACTTAGTGTGTACTAATTCCGGAGGTGTAAGAAAAATAATGTATAGGAGCTTGGTATGCCTCCGACGAGATGTAATTTTCCTTTCACCGTAGTAGTACTTTGTTTGGTCTTGTACTAAACCTTGTATGGTGTGTATGACAATGGAATAAAGAAGCAGTTTCGGTATCTACCATGTCATACGGGTGATCATCTCGCATTCCGAGTTATCCATTACATTCTACACTTCTATGTCAGAATTTTGCCATCTTGGACTAAATCCTTGTCTTGTTTTTCCTAGGATGGTTAACACCCGCAACAACCCTGCTCCGCCAGAGCAGGCCGAAGGCAGCAGAGTTGGAGAAGCGAACCTGCCTCACCCTCCTTCTCTGGCCGAAGTTATGCTGGAGGCCGAGAGAAACAAACGGGAGACCAACCGTTTGCTGGAGCGCATCAAACAGAACACAGCCCATCATCAGAGAAATAATTTGGTGTCGCTCAGTGACTTCATCAAGTTACACCCACCTACCTTCCACCACTCCGTCGAGCCTCTCGACGCTGATGATCGGCTTCCGCAAAGATTACTCACAAGCTGCGTTACAGACCGTAGCCGAGGCTGATAAGGTCACCTTTGCTGCATATCATCTTGAAGGCCCCGCCAGTCTCTGGTGGGAGAACTATATGGCTATGCGCCCAGTTGGCCATGTTACTACTTCGGCGGAATTCAGTGAGGCTTTCCGTGAACATCACATTCCGGAGGGTCTCATGGATCGCAAACGTGAGGAGTTCTGCAGTTTCACCCAAGGTCGTCTCTCCGTGGACGCCTACAGCAGAGAGTTCGGTAATCTCGCACGCTATGCAACTGAAGAGGTCTCCATCGACGCCAAGAAACAGCAAGGTTCCGCAGGGACTTAGCCCCTAACTTCGCCGAGATCTCCGTCTACATGAGTGCACCTCTTTCTAGAAGCTTGTTAACAAAGCCATCAGCGCTGAAATGGGTCGATCGATTTGAAGCAACACGCAAGCATGGTCGTGATATGGGTTCCTCATCCGGTCTTTGGACCACGAAGCGCCGGGTGTGGGTGCCTATCTTGCCTCGCCACCCAGATTCACACCGAGGCCATCCTTTCAGCGCCTCGCCCAGTTCAGCGAAGATGCACCAGCTAAGCCCTATGGTGGGCCAACCAACAATGCTCCTCACGCGCCAGCCCCGGCGACGCTTCAAATGTGGGGAGTCAGGCCACTACATGCGCGATTGTCCTCGCACCAACCCCAACCAGCCCGCAAAGCTGTTGGCGTGGCAAGCCAGCAGAAAGGTGTTCTATGCTGCCGCCACCACCGCACGTGGCCATGTTAATTGTGTCTCAGCTTAAGAGGCCCAAGAGGATCCCAACGTCGTGCTCGATGCGCTTCTTGTTAATTGCCACCCGGCATCCGTTCTTTCGACATCGAGCATCTCATTCATTCATATCCGAAGCTATGCTCGTTTGCACAACACCGCATTCAAGTGATATGCCCACCTCCATGGTAATTCAAACCTCGGATCCAAATGGCAAACTTCTAGAGTAAGCCATGGAAATGAAATTCAGGTCGACAGACTTGTTTTCCTTGCATCGTTGATAGCTCTCAAATCTTCGGATATAAATATCATCTTGGGTATGGACCGGATGTCAGCCCATCATGCCAAGATTGATTGTTTCTCTAGGACTGTTCAACTTACGCACCCTTCGGGAAAGATAGTCAATGTCTTGACCCGATATCCAAGCGCCAACTATATTCTCTTAATGCCACCATTGCGGCATCAAGACGCTCCGTAGTCCGTGACTTCCGGATGTCTTTCGAGAAGAATTGCCGGTGTCCCACCGATGAGATGTTGAGTTCGTGATAGACCTCATTCCAGAACTGTCCCAATTTCTAGAAGACCCTATAAGATGGCACCCCTAGAACTAGCCAACTTAAGAAACAACTCGATGAGTCCTTGAAAAAGGGTTTCATCCGTCCTAGTTCTTCTCCTTGGGCTTGCCCCGTCCTCCTCGTCAAGAAGAAGGATGGTACGGACCGGATGGTTGTAGATTATCGACCCGTCAACTTGGTCACAATTAAGAACAAGTATCCGCTCCCCAGGATCAACGATCCGTATGATCAGCTCGCAGATCCTCAGTCTTCTCTAAGATGGATTTGAGGTTAGGCTACCATCAAATCAAAATCCGAAACGGGGACATTCCCAAAACGGCCTTTGTTACTCGTTACGGCCAATACGAGTACACCGTCATGTCCTTCGGTTTAACCAATGCCCCAGCCACCTTCTCCCGGTTAATGAACTCAATCTTCATGGAGTATTTGGATAAATTCGTCGTGGTTTACCTCGATGATATACTCATCTACTCTAAGAACGAGGAAGAACATGCCGAACATCTAAGGCTAGTGTTGATGAAACTTCGAGAGCATCGCCTTTATGCCAAGTTTTCTAAGTGCGAATTTTGGCTGCCAGAAGTGACCTATCTAGGACATGTAATTTCTGGTAAAGGTATTGCTGTCAACCCCGAGCGAGTTCAAGCCGTCCTTAATTGGACTCCACCGAGTCGGTCAAGCAAGTTCAAGTTTCCTTGGCTTAGCGAGCTATTGTCGCCGCTTTGTCGAGAACTTCTCCAAAGTTGCTAAACCTCTAACTGAACTCCTCAAGAAGGATAAAAGTTCGAGTGGACTCCACAATGTGAGCACAGCTTTCAGAACCGAAAAGACGTTTAACTTCGCTCCCGCATTGATGCCACCAGATTTCTCTAAGGACTTTGTTATCTATTGCGACGCCTCGCGACAAGGACTAGGCTGTATTCTCATGCAAGATCGACATGTAATTGCTTATGCTTCACGGCAATTACACCCACATGAGGAAAACTACCCTACTCATGATCTAGAGCTTGCAAACTGTAGTCCATGCACTCAAAACTCTGGCGACATTACCTTCTTGGTAATCGCTATAAATCTTCACCGATCACCAAAGTTTGAAGTATATATTCACCCAACCAGATTTGAATCTCAGGCAAAGACGTTGGGTCGAGTTGATCACAGATTTCGACTTAGGAATAACTTATACCCCAGGGAAAGCCAACATCATGGCTGATGCGCTAAGTCGTAAATCTTATTGCAACAACCTGATGTTGCAACAAAGTCAACCACTTCTCCACGAGGAATTTCGGAAGCTTAACCTGTTGGGGAACGTAGTAATTTCAAAAATTTTCCTACGCACACGCAAGATCATGGTGATGTATAGCAACGAGAGGGGAGAGTGTTGTCCACATACCCTTGTAGACCCGAAGCGGAAGCGATCACAACGTGGAGGAAGTAGTCGACGCGTTCTCCTCGCGATCCGACCGATCCCGCGCCGTTACTCGACGCCCCGAGTTCTTGACACGTACAGCTCGATGACGCCCCTCGACTCGATCCAGCCGAGTGTCGAGGAGAGTTCCACAAGACGACGTGGTGGACGATCTTGATGTTTCACCGGCAGCGGGCTTCGCCTAAGCTTCATGACGGTATAACCGAGGTGGAATATGGTGGGGGGGCACCGACACGGCTAAGGAACGATCTAACGATCAACTTGTGTGTTCCAAAGTGCCCCCTGCCCCAGATATAAAGGAGCAAGGGGAGGGGGCGGCCAAGGGTGGCGCCAAGGAGTCCTACTCCTCTGGAGTAGGATTCCCCCAATCCTAGTTGGACTAGGATTCCTGAGGGGGAAAGAGAGAGAGGGGCGGCCCTTCTCCTAGTCCTAGTAGGACTAGGGAAGGGGGAGGCGCTACCACCTAGGGCAGGCCCTTCTCCTTTCCACTAAGGCCCATCGAGGCCCATTTACCTCCCGGGGTTCCAGAACCTCCGGTACTCTCAGAAATTCCGTTTTCTCGAACCATTCGAACTCCAAACATAGGCTTCAATATATCAATCTTTATGTCTCGACCATTTCGAGACTCCTCGTCATGTCCGTGATCACATCCGGACTCAACTTCTTCGGTACATCAAAATACATAAACTCATAATAACCGCCATCGAAACCTTAAGCGTGCATGGACCCTACGGTTCGAGAACAATGTAGACATGACCTAGAACTATTCACGGTCAATAACCAATAGCGGACCTGATGCCCATATTGGTTCCTACATATTCTACGAAGATCTTTATCGGTCGGACCGCATAACAACATACGTTGTTCCCTTTGTCATCGGTATGTTACTTGCCCGAGATTCGATCGTCGGTATCCAATACCTAGTTCAATCTCGTTACGCAAGTCTCTTTACTCGTTCCGTAATACATCATCTCACAACTAACTTTATTAGTTGTAGTGCTTGCAAGGCTTAAGTGATGTGCATTACCGAGAGGGCCCAGAGATACCTCTCCGACAATCGGAGTGACAAAACCTAATCTCAAATACGCCAACCCAACATTTGCCTTTAGAGACACCTGTAGTACTCCTTTATAATCACCCGATTCGCTGTGACGCTTGGTAGCACCCAAAGTGTTCCTCCGTAAACGGAGTTGCATAATCTCATAGTTACGAGGAACATGTATAAGTCATGGATAAAAGCAAGAGCAACATACTAAACGATCGTGTGCTAAGCTAAGGAATGGGTCATGTCAATCGATCATTCTACTAATGATGTGACCTCGTTAATCAAATAACAACTCTTTGTTCATGGTCGGAAACATAACCATCTTTGATTAACAAGCTAGTCTAGTAGAGGCATACTAGTGACATATTGTTTGTCTATGCATTCACACATGTATCATGTTTCCGGTTAATACAATTCTAGCATGAATGATAAACATTTATCATGAAATGAGGAAATATATAATAACTTTATTATTGCCTCTAGGCATATTTCCTTCAGCCTCCCACTTGCACTAGAGTCAATAATCTAGATCACATCACCATGTGATTAACATCGATAGTTCACATCATCATGTGATTAACACCCATAGTTCACATCGCCATGTGACCAACACCCAAAGGGATTACTAGATTCAGAATCTAGTTCACATTGCTATGTGATTAATACCCAAAGAGTACTAAAGTGTGATCATGTTTTGCTTGTGAGAGAGTCTTAGTCAACGGGTCTTTCACATTTAGATCCGTTATGTATTTTGCAATTTTTTATGTCTACAATGCTCGCACGGCTACTCTAGCTAATTGCTCCCACTTTCAATATGTATCTAGATCGAGACTTAGAGTCATCCAGATCGTGTCAAAACTTGCATCGACGTAACCCTTTACGGCCTAACCTTTTGTCACTTCCATAATCGAGAAACATATCCTTATTCCACTAAGGATAATTTTGACCGCTGTCCAAAGATCTACTCCTAGATCACTATTGTACTCCTTGCCAAACTCAAAGGGGTATACAATAGATCTGGTACACAAGATGGCATACTTTATAGAACCTATGGCTAAGGCATAGGGAATGACTTTCTTTCTCTTTCTATCTTCTGCCGTGGTCGGGTTTTGAGTCTTACTCAATTTCACACCTTGTAACACAGGCAAGAACTCTTTCTTTGACTGCTCCATTTTGAACTACTTCAAAATCTTGTCAAGGTATGTACTCATTGAAAAAACTTATCAAGCATCTTGATCTATCTCTATAGATCTTGATGCTCAATATGTAAGCAGTTTCACCGAGGTCTTTCTTTGAAAAACTTCTTTCAAACACTCCTTTATGCTTTGCGTAATAATTCTACATTATTTCCGATCAACAATATGTCATTCACATATACTTATCGAAATGTCAGTAGTGCTCCCACTCACTTTCTTGTAAATACAGGCTTCACCGCAAGTCTCAGTAAAACTATATGCTTTGATCAACTTATCAAAGCGTATATTCCAACTCCGAGATGCTTGCACCAGTCCATAGATGGATCGCTGGAGCTTGCACACTTTGTTAGCTCCCTTGGATCGATAAAACCTTCTCGTTGCATCACATACAACTCTTCCTCCGTAAACCCATTTAGGAATGCAGTTTTACATCCATTTGCCAAATTTCATAAATTGTGGCAATTGCTAACATGATTTGGACAGACTTAAGCATCGCTACGCTTGAGAAAATCTCATTGTAGTCAACACCTTGAACTTGTCAAAACCTTTTGCGACAAGTCGAGCTTTGTAGATAGTAACACTACTATCAACGTCCGTCTTCCTCTTGAAGATCCATTTATACAATATGGCTTGCCGATCATCGGGCAACTCCACCAAAGTCCATACTTTGTTCTCATACATGGATCTCATCTCAGATTTCATGGCCTCAAGCCATTTCGCGGAATCTGGGCTCATCATCGCTTCCTCATAGTTCGTAGGTTCATCATGATCTAGTAGCATGATTTCCAGAACAGGATTACCGTACCACTCTGGTGTGGATCTCACTCTGGTTTACCTACGAGATTCGGTAGTAACTTGATCTGAAGTTACATGATCATCATCATTAGCTTCCTCACTAATTGGTGTAGTAGTCACAGGAACAAATTTCTGTGATAAACTACTTTCCAATAAGGGAGAAGGTACAATTACCTCATCAAGTTCTACTTTCCTCCCACTCACTTCTTTCGAGAGAAACTCCTTCTCTAGAAAGGATCCATTATTTAGCAACGAATGTTTGCCTTCGGATCTGTGATAGAAGGTGTACCCAACAATTTCCTTTGGGTATTCTATGAAGACGCACTTCTCGATTTGGGTTTGAGCTTATCAGATGAAACTTTTTCACATAAGCATCGCAGCCCCAAACTTTAAGAAACGACAACTTTGGTTTCTTGCTAAACCACAGCTTCATATAGTGTCGCCTCAACGGATTTAGATGGTGCCCTTTTTACGTGAATGCAACTGTCTTAATGCATGATCCCAAAACGATATTGGTAAATCGGTAAGAAACATCATAGATTGTACTATATCCAATAAAGTATGGTTATGACGTTCGGACACACCATTATGATGTGGTGTTCTGTGGCATGAATTTGTGAAACTATTCCACATTGTTTTAATTGAAGACCAAACTCAGAACTCAAATATTTGTCTCCGCGATCGATCGTAGAAACCTTATTTTCTTGTTACGATGATTTTTCCACTTCACTCTGAAATTCTTTGAACCTTTCAACTATTTCAGACTTATGTTTCATCAAGTAGATATACCCATATCTGCTCAAATCATCTGTGAAGGTCGAAAATAATGATACTTGTCATGAGCCTTAATATTCATCGGACCACATACATCAAGATGTATGATTTCCAACAAATCATTGCTCGCTCCAATGTTCCGAGAACGGAGTTTTAGTCATCTTGCCCAAGAGGCATGATTCGTAAGCATCAAGTGATTCATAATCAAGTGATTCCAAAATCCCATCAGATGGAGTTTCTTCATGCGCTTTACACCAATATGACTTAAACAGCGATTGCCACAAATAAGTTGCACTATCATTATTAACTTTGCATCTTTTGGTTTCAATATTATGAATATGTGTATCACTACGATCGAGATCCAATGAACCATTTTCATTGGGTGTATGACCATTGAAGGTTTTATTCATGTAAACAGAACAACAATTATTCTCTGATTTTAAATGAATAATCTTATTGCAATAAACACAATCAAATCATATTCATGCTCAATGCAAACACCAAATAACATTTATTTAGGTTCAACACTAATCCCGAAAGTATAGGGAGTGTGCGATGATGATCATATCAATCTTGAAACTACTTTCAACACACATCGTCACTTCACCCTTAACTAGTTTCTGCTTATTCGCAACTCCGCTTCGAAGTTACTACTCTTAGCAACCGAACCAGTACCAAATACCAAGGGGTTGCTATAAACACTAGTAAAGTACACATCAATAACATGTATATCAAATATACCTTTGTTCACTTTGCCATCCTTCTTATCCGCCAAATACTTGGGGTAGTTCGCTTCCAAAGGACCAGTCCCTTTGCAGTAGAAGCACTTAGTCTCGTGCTTAGGTCCAGACTTGGGCTTCTTCACTTGAGCAGCAACTTGCTTGCCGCTCTTCTTGAAGTTCCCTTCTATCCTTTGCCCTTTTCTTGAAACTAGTGGTCTTGTTAACCATCAACACTTGATGTTCTTTCTTGATTTCTACCTTCATCGATTTTATCATCATGAAAAACTCGGAATCATTTTCATCATCCCTTGCATACTATAGTTCATCACGAAGTTCTACTAACTTGGTGATGGTGACTAGAGAATTCTATCAATCGATATCTTATCTGGAAGATTAACTCCCACTTGATTCAAGCGATTGAAGTACCTGCATAATCTGAGCACATGCTCACTAGTTGAGCGATTCTCCTCCATCTTTTAGCTATAGAACTTGTTGAAGACTTCATATCTCTCAACTCGGTATTTGCTTGAAATATTAACTTCAATTCTGGAACATCTCATATGGTCCATGATGTTCAAAACATCTTTGAAGTCCCGATTCTAAGCCATAAAGCATGGTGCACAAAACTATCAAGTAGTCATCATATTGAGCTAGCCAAACGCTCATAACGCCCGCTGCATCGCTCCTGCAATAGGTCCTGTCACCTAGCGTGCATCAAGGACATAATTCTTCTCAGCGAGAATGAGGATAAACCTCGGATCACGGATCCAATCCGCATCATTGCTACTAACATTTTTCAACACAATTTTCTAGGAACATATCAAAATAAACATATGAAAGCAACAACGCAAGCTATTGATCTTACAACATAATTTGCAAAATACTACCAGACTAAGTTCATGATAAATTTAAGTTCAATTAATCATATTACTTAAGAACTCCCACTTAGAAAGACATCTCTAGTCATCTAAGTGATCACGTGATCCAAATCAACTAAACCATAACCGATCATCACGTGAAATGGAGTAGTTTTCAATGGTGAACATCTTATGTTGATCATATCTACTATATGATTCACGCCGACCTTTCGGTCTCCGTGTTCCGAGGCCATATCTGCATATGCTAGGCTCGCCAAGTATAACCCGAGTATTCTGCGTGTGCAAAACTGGCTTGCACCCGTTGTAGATGGACGAGAGCTTATCACACCCGATCATCACGCGTGGTGTCCAGGCACGACGAACTTTGGCAACGGTGCATACTCGGGAGAACACTTCTTGATAATTTAGTGAGAGATCATCTTATAATGCTACCGTCAATCAAAGCAAGATAAGATGCATAAAGGATAAACATCACATGCAAATCAATATAAGTGATATGATATGGTCATCATCATCTTGTGCTTCATGATCTCCATCTTGTTGCACCACCATGATCACCATCGTCACCGGCGCGACACCATGATCTTCATCGCAGCATCGTTGTCGTCTCGCCAAACTTATGCTACTACGACTATCGCTACCGTTTAGTGATAAAGTAAAGCATTACATGGCGATTGCATTGCATACAATAAAGCGACAACCATATGGCTCCAGCCAGTTGCCGATAACTACGGTTACAAAACATGATCATCTCATACAATATAGCATCACGTCTTGACCATATCACATCACAACATGCCCTGCAAAAACAAGTTAGACGTCCTCTACTTTGTTGTTGCAAATTTTACGTGGCTGCTACGGGCTTAAGCAAGATCCAGCCTCACCCACGCATCAAAACCACAACGATATTTCACAAATAGACTCCGTTTAACCTTCTTCAAGGACCGGTGTAGTCACACTCGATTCAACTAAAGTGAGAGAGACAGACACCCGCCAATCACCTTTAAGCAACGAGTGCTCAGAGCGGTGAAACCAGTCTCGCGTAAGCGTCTGCGTAATGTCGGTCCGGCCGCTTCATCTCACAATACCGCTGAACCAAAGTATGACATGCTGGTAGGCAGTATGACTTATATCGCCCACAACTCACTTGTGTTCTACTCGTGCATATAACATCAACACATAAAACCTAGGCTCGGATGCCACCGTTGGGGAACGAGTAATTTCAAAAATTTTCCTACGCACACGCAAGATCATGGTGATGTATAGCAACGAGAGGGAGAGTGTTGTCCACATACCCTTGTAGACCCGGCGAAGCGATCACAACGTGGAGGAAGTAGTCGACGTTCTCCTCGCGATCCGACCGATCCCGGCCGTTATTCCGACGCCCAGTTCTTGACACACGTACAGCTCGATGACGCCCCTCGTACTCGATCCAGCCGAGTGTCGAGGAGAGTTCCACAAGACGACGGCGTGGTGACGATCTTGATGTTTCACCGCATGCAGGCTTCGCTTAAGCTTCGCGACGGTATAACCGAGGTGGAATATGGTGGGGGGCACCGACACGGCTAAGGAACGATCTAACGATCAACTTGTGTGTTCCAAAGTGCCCCCCCTGCCCAGATATAAAGGAGCAAGGGGAGGGGGCGGCCAAGGGTGGCGCGCCAGGAGTCCTACTCCTCCAGGGAGTAGGATTCCCCAATCCTAGTTGGACTAGGATTCCTGGAGGGAAAGAGAGAGAGGGGGGCCCCTTCTCCTAGTCCTAGTAGGACTAGGGAAGGGGAGGCGCCCACCCAGGGCAGGCCCTTCTCCTTTCCACTAAGGCCCATCGAGGCCCATTTACCTCCCGGGGTTCCAGTAACCTCCCTAGATCCTAAAATTCCGTTTTACTTAACCATTCCGAACTCCAAACATAGGCTTCCAATATATCAATCTTTATGTCTCGACCATTTCGAGACTCCTCGTCATGTCCGTGATCACATCCGGGACTCAACTTCTTCGGTACATCAAAATACATAAACTCATAATAACTCCATCGAAACCTTAAGCGTGCGGACCCTACGGTTCGAGAACAATGTAGACATGACCTAGAACTATTCACGGTCAATAACCAATAGCGGACCTGATGCCCATATTGGTTCCTACATATTCTACGAAGATCTTTATCGGTCGGACCGCATAACAACATACGTTGTTCCTTTGTCATCGGTATGTTACTTACCCGAGATTCGATCGTCGGTATCCAATACCTAGTTCAATCTCGTTACGCAAGTCTCTTTACTCGTTCCGTAATACACCATCTCACAACTAACTTTATTAGTTGTAGTGCTTGCAAGGCTTAAGTGATGTGCATTACCGAGAGGGCCCAGAGATACCTCTCCAGCAATCGGAGTGACAAAACCTAATCTCGAAATACGCCAACCCAACATTTGCCTTTAGAGACACCTGAGTACTCCTTTATAATCACCCGATTCGCCAGTGACGCTTGGTAGCACCAAAGTGTTCCTCCGTAAACGGAGTTGCATAATCTCATAGTTACGGGAACATGTATAAGTCATGGATAAAAGCAGTAGCAACATACTAAACGATCGTGTGCTAAGCTAAGGGAATGGGTCATGTCAATCGATCATTCTACTAATGATGTGCCCTCGTTAATCAAATAACAACTCTTTGTTCATGGTCGGAAACATAACCATCTTTGATTAACAAGCTAGTCTAGTAGAGGCATACTAGTGACATATTGTTTCGTCTATGCATTCACACATGTATCATGTTTCCGGTTAATACAATTCTAGCATGAATGATAAACATTTATCATGAAATGAGGAAATATATAATAACTTTATTATTGCCTCTAGGGCATATTTCCTTCATAACCTTCACATTGTTCCTCAAGGATTCCTTTCCACCTTGGTGGCGAAACCTACTCTTATGGATCAAG